>BSBK01003259.1:507500-1707500 GCA_027943335.1 Chamaecyparis obtusa
AATCTAAACGATCTCTCAACTAGGATGGAGTAGGTTTACTAGGAGAAAGCTACTATGCAGATCAAGCATCACAAGGTTTTGTACCTATGCGAGTCTCAAGAAGAAGGCTACCTCTGTGCCAAAGGAAATTCCAAACCTTAGGAATACAGTGGAGAACATGACTTATATGGAAGAAGAGGTTGCAGCTACTTTGAAGGATTCGGAGCAGGTTTTCTTTACATTCCATGGCTTTTATTTGTACTTCTATGTCTATGTATGGTTCTTGCCCTGTCTTGTTCTTTTTTGTACGATCTTTAGTTGGTGTTGATTGTTGGTTTTTTGGGTTCTTCTGGTTGGGGTTGTGTGAAATAGTGTTTTGTTTTGATGAACTCTAATTCTTATCTCTTGTAATATTTTATAAAGGGTTTTAGGCCCCCTTCACAACCTGCTTTTCCCCTTAATCAAAAAAATATACAAAATGTAGTACAGTCTTTATCTTTTATTTCACCTAGAATCTATCCTTCCCATTACATTGCTTTGAATCAAATTACATCATTACACCATATACAACTATCTATTTTTAGGATCTTACAATCACAAAAAAACATTTTACATCAAGTACATCTCAATAAGATACAAGATACCATATAAATGATGAACTACAACTGATTTAGAACATGAATGAAGAATCTATAATTTAAGATTACTGAGGAGTTGATGATTAGATATGCAAGATGATTAAATCAGTATTATGTTGTCATTGATGTCAACTAGCTTGACAATACTTATCTTGTAAGTTACTATACTGACACATCTGAAGAAAGGTGAAAGAGATGAAGAACATAAATATCTACATGAGGAAGATGTATATGACATATGAGGATAAGGAAGACACTGAGTAACTTGTTGACGAGTCTATGACTTGATGAAATTGACTTTATTATGTTGCATTCATCTATGATGAAGAATAGAGCTGAAAGACACAAAGCAGTGTTGTCGGTAAATAAAGCATTTTTTGTATACACCGACGAAATGTAGTGTATACCAAGTGCAGTGTTAACCGAGCTTGTGGTTGTGTGTGTGAAAATTGTACCTGATCTGTAGACACAACACTTCAGTAAAACATTAGAGGTTAGCTATAATCAAATCGTGCAAAATTGAAATCTAATTTAACCAAGCGATTTACTGCCTTCTAGTAGGTGCAAGATTGATGTTCTCAGATTGTTATCGAGATCAGTGACCTAGACGACACCTAAATGAAGGATTTGAATGCAATTGATCTAGATATGAATTGAATACAATTAAGCTATTTTTTTGATATTTTCTATGCAATGATATGAAAAAAACTGATATGAACCTATGCTAATATGGAAATTGATATGCAATGCTAATCTAGAAATGATATGATATGAGAATGAAAATTCTAACAATAATATGAAAGCTATGAATTTGAAATTGATCTCACAAAGCTTTGAATCCTTGAATTTATCTTTCAAGCTCCAATTGTGCAAATTCTCCAAATCTGATATGCTATGATTCCTGTAGAGTAAGTTTGCAATTTGCGAGATGAATTATGAAGAGTTGAGCCTTGGTTTTATATAAATCCAGGGCTTTGGATGTGCATGAGAAAAAATCATAAATCACTCAAATAACTCAGGTTGATTTTTGAGTTATTTTTAAATAAAGATAATTAAGTCACAAAAATCATGCAAAAGCATAGTTCAACTCGAATTAGAAGTTTAGATCAACTTTAAAACTCAAAAAGATGTTGAGTTTCAAAAAGCTAACAACTTGCATTGATTTTCCAATTTGAGTTTAACTGGCCCTTGAATGTGCACATGGATAATTATGATTTAGTAAATAAATAAAGTGATTTATTCTCAACTTAACTACTTTTTGAAATAAAATAATTAATTTATGGGTTAATTAACTATTTTATCAAACTTTTATTAAAAACTATATTATTAAATAATGACAACTTGCTTTAATTAATTAAATAAGAATTTAATCAATTATTCATAGGATATTGGATTTATTGTCAAAATTAAATAATATAATTAATAATAGATAGAATTAAATTTAATTACACAATTAAGTGGCAAGATATTAAATCTAATTAATTAAATATGAAAATATTCAATTAATCAAACTTTAGGATAAATGTGATTTATCACCAAATAATCGTTAAATTAAAGATAATTATGATGATTGGGAATATTACTAGGAATATTCCCCAATGCAGAATTTAAGATAATCAATTATGATTCGATGATGTTTAGATGTGCCTTAGGTTAGGACTTTGATGTTGATTTCATTCGAATTGTTGATATAGAAGGTTAATGAACATATAGCCCATTTTTGGGGTATTACATTTTGCCCCTCTTTGAATTACTGTGCGAAGTGCAGTGGTTCAAAGATAGTCTGTGTTTGATAGAGATATGAAACTGATTCAAAATTGATAATTGATATGAGACGGAAGCTGATTGATATTGATTTGATATGAAGATAATAGGTCTTGAATGACCAAAGATAATGTTCACTATAACAGCAAATGAACCTATGATTGTGAAAAAGTGTCAAAACGCCTGATTCCAAACCTTAGGATTGCAAAGAAGTGATTGACCAGTTCTAGACTTGATTGTCTTAGCAGAACTAGCAGGTATCACATCCGGATCCTTCAGTTACCGAAGAACCAAGGAAAGAACACTATGATCCGATGGTTGCAAAAACTAATACAGTTTACATGATTAGGAGGATACCAGATTGATATGGATCTTGATGAATCTGATATGCCCCAAGTGATGATAGATTTGCCCCGAGTGATGAGGTCTTTTTTGATGAATCCGTAACTAGACGTGGTTGTTGTCTTGATCACTGATGAAAGATATGATAAAATTTGATTTACAGACTTTGAATGATGTGCAATACCATGCCCCCTTTAGGATTAAAATTGAAATCTGACAAAAAAAGTGAGCGTTGAGAGTTCAGAAGCATGTTAATTGATTGGAAAAGTGGTTATACACGTTCAAGAATGCATTTTGCATCGTTGGAAGGTCCCAAAAGACCAAGTTTGACTAGGTTTGACCATGAGTTGACCATGGTTGACCAAGTTGAAATTTTGATAGTTTGATGTAAGATAATCAATTAAGTTGAATACTAGATTTCTATGATGATTGAAGGTTGATTATGCAAGTAGTTAATAATATGAATGATTTTAGATTTTGATTTTGATCCTGAAAAAGGATTCTACTTGCTATTTCATTGGAGGAACCTTCGTGTGGGATTTAGCTCTTGTTAGATTGGAAGAGGTGATTGCAGAATTGTTTAAACATTGAAGTTTGTTTAGTCATTGTGAGATCATGCAACATGCAAAATGCAATGAGACATGCAAAATGAAATGCAACCTAAGACCTAGGACCTAGTCACTGATCATATGTCAATTTTTTATCATCATTGAACTTTTAGGTAACCAGATAAATCAATACAATGCCCACTAGCTATGAAACCATAGACATATGAATATCGATTTGTATGCGCAAGAATCAATACAACACCCACTGGTCAACAACCATGGATATATGAATATTGATTTTATTTTCAGAATGTTGGAGTAGATATAAGCACCAAGGCATAAACACCAGGATGACCTGAATATCATATCCATTTTGATATAGCAATTTTTATAAACATCAAAACATGAATGTCGTGATGACCTGAATATGCCTGGCATTACAAACACATCAAATAGTTAAGAGATTATTCTAAATCCAATGTGAATTACCCGTAGTGACCCTTTATCGTTCACATCCTTAGGTAAGATTGTGTTTCACAGTAGGAGAAAGAACTCACTCAAAAAGACAATAGTTAGATCAAACTTCTTTGAATTTTTTTCGAGTATCAATGGTCGAGGTACGCATGGCCATCCAATTCGAGATAGAGGCTCTTATAGTCAGACACCATTTCAATCCAGAATTTCCAAAGTTGTTAGATTTTCACATACAAGCAAAAGACAAAGAAAAGATTATGCCCCCAGTCATTATTCTCTAAATCCTATAAAGGACATCATCGAAGAGCTCGAAGGGACACAATGTGCAAAAATCTCAATGCGAATCAGTAAGCATACAAGGAGATAAAAGCATGAAAAGCACAAATTGTTTTCAGTTTGTTGTTTGATGTTTGATTGCGTTGTTGTAGATGCAAAATCCTTTCTAGAGACAAGACTGACTGACTGACTCACATGAAGCTTCAAAGGACTTTGACTGGATATGATACGTCTTAGATACATGGGAGACCATAGGATATGACATTGATTGCCCCCAAGTTTGAAAATTGATAAGATACAGACACTTGAGCAGATTGGTGTACAAACTGACTTATTGAAAACTGGAAATGTAGAAACAAACCGGGAGATATGGACAAACTAAAGCAAGACTGAAAGCTGGGAAAGACCAAGATTGCGTTGATAGATGGAGCATTTTGAAACAAGTGGCACCTATTTGCCGGGTTTTCACCATCTTGGTAGAGATTCTATTTTTGCTACCAAGGCGCCTGTTTCCAGGTTTTCACCAAGGCACTTTTTTTTTCTTTTTATTTTTTTCATTATTTTGTATTTTTCATTTTTTTAATTTTTGTTTTGTACTTTTGATATTTTTAAATTTTTTTGTGAATCATCAAGGTGCCTATTGCTAGGTTTTCACCAAGATGTTCATTTTTTCAGGACTTTTTACCATAGACTGAATGCCTTAGGCGTAGAATTTCTTTAGATGGAGAAAATTGATTGGTTCTCAAAGCTATTCTCCTTCAGTCGTTGAGAGTTGATAGGCACCAGAGCCAAAAGTAGCAATGATGACAAAGGGACCCAGCCAGTTGGGTTCAAACTTCCCCTTGCATTCTTGATGGGATTGATTTTTAGGATTTTCTCTCAAGACTAGATCGCCAACCTGAAATTCTCTGTGTCTGAATTTCTTGTTGTAGCCTCTAGACATTCTCTTCTGATATACTTTGAGATGATCATATGCTACTTGTCTACGCTCATCTAGTAGTTCTAGTTCTTGCAACCTAGGCACTCTGTAGTCATCATCAGTTACTAGACCATGCATTCTAATTCTTAGTGATGGGATTTCGACCTCAATAGGTAGTATTGCTTCAGACCCATAAACTAAAGAAAAAGGTGTAGCCCCTGTAGGTGTTCTGATACTTGTTCTATAGGCCCATAGAGCTAGATTAATCATGAGATGCCAGTCTCTGCCAGTTTTGTTTACTGTTCTGTGCAAGATCTTTAATAGATTTTTGTTAGAAGCCTCTGCTTGGCCATTCCCTTGTGGATAGTAGATAGAAGACCAATGTTGGGTGATCTTGAATTTGGCACATAGATCATCTAGGTCTTTATTCCTGAATTGCCCACCGTTATCTGTGATTATGGAATGAGGTATCCCATATCTGCATATGATATAGTTCAATATGAACATAGATATCTGTTTCCCTGTTGCTTGTGTCAAAGGGACCGCCTCTACCCATTTTGTAAAATAATCTGTGGTTGTGATTATATGGGTATGTCCATTAGAAGAATGAGGATGAATCATCCCGATAAGATCAAATGCCCATTGATGGAAAGGCCATTGTGTTGTAAAGGGAATTAGATCCCTCCCTGGAGCATGAATTAGGTTGCCATGTACTTGACACTTTTGACAATTCTTAGCAAATTTGATAGCCTCTTTCTCCATTTCAGGCCAATAGTACCCAGCCCTAATAAGTTTTCGAGCTAGTGTTAAACCATTCAAGTGTGACCCACAAAGACCATCATGGACTTCCTCTAATGCACATTGAGACTCTTCCCATTCTAAACATCTAAGTAGCGTACCATCTAGACCTCATTTGTATAGATCATTACCAATGATGACATATCGGGAGGCATTACGGATAAGGTATGTCTTTTCATGGCAGTTGAAGGTATCGGGAATGATTTGGTCTTGGAGATAGGAAAATAGGTTTTTATATCAGGATGAATCATGACCTACAACAGTGCAGATCATGCAGGTTTCGGGGGAGTCATATGTAGGATAAGATAGTGCTTCCACCAGGAATTCATAGCGTAGCTCATGTTTAGGTTGCTGTAATAAAGTAGATAGTGTTGCCATTGCATCGGCAGCCTTGTTCTCCGTTCTAGGAATTTGCTCAAATGTGATAGATATGAAATATTTCTTAAGATCATCTACCATTCTCTTGTAAGGAATGAGCTTTTCATCTTTAGTTTGGTACACATCATTGACTTGATGAATAACAAGTTGAGAGTCTCCATGAATGTGTAGCTTTGTTACTCTCCATTCAATTGCTAGTTTCATACCATTCAAGAGGGCTTCATATTCCGCAATATTGTTTGTGCAGGGGAATTTTAGTCTAAATGCTTTTGGGATGGAGTATCCTTGAGGAGTTATGAACAATATGCCTACTCCAGATCCATTCTGTGTATAGGAGCTATCAAAGAACAATTGCCATTCTCTAGAAGATAGGAGCATAATAGAGGAGTCTGGAAATTCCATTTGCATTGGTGTGTCATCAAACATGGGTGCATCAGCTAGTTGATCAGAAATAACTTGACCTTTTATAGCTTTTCTTTCAACATATTCAATGTCAAATTCTCTTAGAAGCATGACCCATTTAGCCAGTCTACCTGTGAGGGCAGCCTTGCTTAGTAGGTATTTTAGTGGATCAATTTTTGCTACTAGATGCGTGGTATGAGCTAACATATAGTGTCTCAATTTCTGTGATGCAAAGATCACAGCGAGACAAGCTTTCTCAATCATAGAATAGTTATTTTCATACGCCACCAATTTTCTGCTTATATAATAAATGGCTCTTTCCTTTTTCTCTTCATCATGTTGCGCTAGCAATGCCCCTAGTGATGTGGCTATTGCGGAGACATATAAGATCAATGGCTTCCCATGAATAGGAGGCATCAAGATAGGCAGATTTGACAGATACTTCTTGATATGGTTAAAGTTGTTCTCACATTCTTCATTCCATGCAAAGGTCACACCTTTATGTAATGTTTTTGTAAAAGGCTGTGATATGTCTGCTAGCTGTGATATGAATCTTCTAACAGATTGAACTCTTCCTTGCAACGTCCTCATTTGACTGATATTTGTGGGAGGTTGCATCTCTATTATAGCCTTGACTTTAGCCAGATCAACTTCCATGCCCTTCTTTGAAACTATGTATCCTAAGAGCTTTCCAAAAGTGACACCAAAAGCACACTTCTTAGGATTTAGTCGGAGACTAAACTTTTCCATTCTGTCTATGATCATGCTCAAGTCCTTTAGATGTTCAGTCCTGATCATAGATTTTGCCAATGTTTCATCAACATAATCTTCCATTGTTCGATGCATCATGTCATGGAAAAAAGATGTCATCGCTCTTTGATATGTAGCTCCAGCATTTTTAAGCCCAAATGGCATGACATTCCAACAAAAGGTGCCCCATGCACATGTGAAAGTAGTTTTCTCTTGGTCCTCTGGAGCAATTTTTATTTGGTTATATCTAGAGAAACCATCCATTAAGGAATACATCTCATAGCCCACAGTCATGTCCACTATCATATCAATGTTAGGTAGTGGAAAGTCATCCTTAGGGCATGCTCTATTCACATCTCTAAAGTCTGTGCACACTTTGATTGACCCATCTGGTTTAGAAATAGGTACAATATTAGAGATCCACTTTGCATAGTCAATAACTCAGATGAATCTGGCATTCAGGAGCTTCTCTAATTTAGCTTTTACCAAGAGTGCAACATGAGGATGCATCTTTCTTAATTTTTGCTTGACAAGTTTGACATTTGGAGTGACAGATAAATGATGCATTATAAGATTAGGATCCAATCCTGGCATATCTGAATATTTCCATGCAAAGTTGATCTTCTTCTTTGTGAGGAATGTTGTAAATTTTTGTTTCTCTTCTTCTGATAATGATTGTGCTACATGTACCAATTGTGGTTCTTCTGTTGTACCCAAATTAATGGATTGAGTGGGCTCAATTAGAACTGGAGATCTGTCCTATAAATGACTCGGAAAGACATCAAATATCTCATCCTTAGGCACCTCAGAGAGGTTTTCACCTTTGGATACATCTTTTATTTTTACTTTTGTAGGTTCTGAGACTGCCACAAAGTGGTTTTCACCCTCAGAACTCTTTTTCTTTTTCTTTTTATTCTTTTTTTTCTGACTAAGATATTTGATGTTCGACTCGGTCATGCTAACACTTGGTTCACTGATGGAAGTACTCATAGGCTCAACTGCATTGAGGTAGAAAGCAAGGGCATAGTCATTTGGGAAGGTATAAATACCATGGCTCAGATTTGTGGAGGTTTGATCAATAAGTTCTAGATATTTGATAGTCAAAGTAGGGAAAGATTGGGAGATAGTGTTTACGGATATGGATCTGTCATCATTGGTCCTAACCTGATGCTCGAGTTCAAAGGTGATACTACAACTTAAGACATCCAATTCATGAATAGGCTCAATGTCATCATGGGAGTCCAATTCAGCAATAGGTAGATCAGACTCGATAGGTTCATCGTTTCACTCTAGACTTACGTTGGTTTGAGGTGCATATTGGTGAATAACATCAACATATTTTTCTGTGATAAGATCATCTGGTTCTGGGATGACTCCCCATTCATAGTCATTAGATTCATCTTCTGATTCAGGATCTCTAGGAAATCTTAGAACATGAGTAAAGTCAGGGTGAATACCCAAGAAGGGTTACCCTCAGATTTTGATTTGTATTCATACTCATGAGAATCTATCTCAGAATCACTACCACTTCCCTCTTCTTGATTTTTTTTGAGATTAGCTGGTTCTTGTGTTGCAACTATCTCTTGATTGATAGTAGGTTCTTGTGTTTCTACTACATTAATGCTTTTGATAGAATCATCTTTATCATCAAGAAGGTCTTTGATATCTTTAGGAAATTTTTCATAGGGTATGAGTTCTGAACTATCTGAATCACTGTCGGATGGTTCTGTTTCTTCTTTCTTAAGAAGAGGTTCCCCTGGTGCGATCTGCTCTATGACATGAGAGCAATTACCTTTGAGGTGATAGGGTTTCTTCTTAAAGCCTAAGCCAACTTTGTTTTTATTTTCTCTACCAGTATGTGGGAGAGGGTTCACGAGACCTTTTCCTCTAACGCCTAGAGGCCCTTGACCTGAATATCCCATCTTAGCTATTAATTTATCTCCTGGACCATATGACTTGGAAGAGAGTTTGGAGACTGCAGAGTCACCAGTTTGAACAACTTGAGATTCAAGTTCATCTTTGTACAGCCATGATAGCACAGCCTCATCCTCTTCAAATTCTTGCTTGGATACTTGTTCTGCTACAAAATTCTTTTTATATGCTTCAAGAGGTTCTTTAGAGTCTGGTTTGGATTGTTTCAAAGATTGCCCATAAGACTTAGGCAAGATAGGGAGAGATGTCAAAGATAAGACTAGCTCGATAGTATATTCTCCCATACTATTTTCTTTGATATTAACCTCTTTTGCAAGATCTTCCATTTTAGATGTGGATGCTTCTTTAGTTGGTTCAATAGAAGATTCTCTGTTATTAGGTACAAGCTTATCTACACTTTCCTTCAAGGTGTTGCAAGTTGTATTCAAATCTGCAGGGATAGTAACCTCTACTCCTTCATAAGGAAACTTTAAACATTGATGGTACGTAGAAGGAATAACTTGCATTTCATGTATCCATGGTCTCCCTAGAAGGACGTTGCAGGCCAAAGGTAGATCAAGCACTTGACAGATGGTATCTTTAATAACTGGACCCACTCTAATAGGTAAGACAATGGTGCCTTTAGAAGATCTTTCTTGTTCATCATAGGCCTTGATAGTTATTTTCTTTCTAAGATCAATAGCCAATTCTGAAAATCCCAATTGTGTGATCAAGCTATAAGAACAAATGTTTAGGCCAATGCCCCCATCTATCAACACGTGTTTGACTCTACGGTTCTGGATCAAGACTTCTATTTGCAAAGGCTGATTATGTGGGTGACTCAAGGAGTTGTCATCTTCCTCTGAAAAGGAGATATATTGCAGAGATGTAAGATGTCCAACCATAGTCTGGAACCTGTCTAAATCAAGGTCATCAGGAACATTGGAACCGAGCAAAGCTTTATCGAGAATGGCTCTATGAGCTGGAGATATTCGAAGCAACTCAAACATGGAGATTTTCGCATTAGTGTGTTGGAGTTGTTGAACAATGGTATAAGATGTAGGCCTTGTATCCTTTGGATTGGAAGATTTGGAAGCAACCTTCTATTTAGAAGCAAATGAAAGATTGAAGGGCACCTTAGGGACATTTGATGAATCTGGGATTTGTCCTTTCAGATGTGTTTGAGCTTGTGATCGAGTAACTGCGTTAGCTGAGGAATGAGCTCTGTCTCTTCGTACAATTGTGATGACATTGCAACTTTTAGAGAGACATGGTTCAACCATATTGATGACAACATTATTTCCCGAGTAGGCATAGTTGATTTTTGCCCTCATATTAGGCTGAGAAGTTGAAACTTCTTGACCATGTTTCAGAAATGGTTCTGTGAATGTTGTATGATCGTTATTGCTTATGGGATTGTCAATTGTGATGTCTCCACTATCGATCAGATCTTGAATGGTATGCTCTAAGTGATAGCAACTACTAGTTTTGTGACCTTTACTCTGATGGAAATCACAGAATTCATTTTGCTTCCACCATATCAGTTTGGGGTCCTGAGCATTCGGTCGGATTGGTGGTAAAGAGATGATGTTATCAGCCAGTAGAGTTTTCATAGCTGATTCTAAAGATTCTCCTAGAGGAGTAAATTTTTTATGTTTATCCCATTTTTTGAATGCTGGCTTCCTTTGAGATGGTTGAGAAGACTTTTGTTCTAAGGCTTTCATGGCTTGAGTACCAAGAGTGAGATTGTAGGTTGGTGCCTTTGATGGGGCATAGACAGTGTTAACAACGCCATCTGTGATGATGCCTTTGTTCTTGTTCCAATTTTTGTTCTTGTCTTTAGAACTGGATCCCGATTCATACTTATCTTTTTGAAGTGTGATTTCTCCTTTTTTTACAAGAAATTTTTCAATTTTGATAGCATTATCCACCATCTTGTCAAAAGATGTATGATCTTGCATTTGTAGAGGATAATTGATTTTTGGAACAAGGTTTTTGATGAAGATTTCCAATTTTTCTATTTTTGGAATAGGTTTGGCATATAGAGAGAACTTCTTCCTCCATCTCTTGAGAAATGTTAGGAATGGTTCCCCTGGATATTGCTTGAGATTACAAATATCGATCATGGTGACCGGGTGCTAAATATTATAGGAATATTGCTAGTAAAACAATTTGATCAACTCCTCAAAAGTTTTGATAGTAGAAGGCAATCTTGAAAACCACTGAATGGATGCTCCTCCCAGAGATCTAGGAAAAAGACACATCAGATAGGTCGGTTCATGCATGAATTCCATGGATTGCATATAGAACTCTCTGACATGATCTTGAGGATCAGAGTGTCCATCATACTTATCATACTTTGGCATCTCCACTCTTTTTGGAAATGGTGGCATATACAAGTTTTTGTCAAAAGGAAAAGGGCATAGAGCTTCCATGGAGAACTCTTTGGGTTCCTTTTCTTTCTCACGGCTATTAAATTTGACTTGTAAAGCATGTATCTATTTCGTCATAGCTGTGAATGGATTCTCTTCCTCATGTGTAATGATGTCTTCAACATTAAAGTTGGGAGGAAGTTTAGCTCCTTGATGAGCTAGTTGTAAAAAGTATGCTTCTTTATCTTCTTTCAAGAAATGCTTCATCATTCGTTTGAAGTTATCATCATTTTGATATTGAGCAATTTCTTTAGGTGTGGGTTCCTGATCTGCACCATGTTGAGATTGAGCTCTTTGAGAGCCAAAATTTGTCCCTGCTTGAGACATGGTAGGAGTTTGTGGACTCCCTGGATTAGATTGATGAGGGGTATGTTGAGTACCTCCATGAGTTGATGGAGGAGGTATGTAACCAGATTTCAATCGATAGTTGCCAAGATCATCGTCCTCGTAAAGACTAGAATTGATGAGTTGCTTAAGAGTTGGAGTTTGGAGAGTGGTGATAGATTTCTTGTGAGAGGAAGCTCTAGTCTCCAGCATTCACCTCAAGTGAAACAAAAGAATAAGATCCAGATAACCGAAGAATGAATTGAATAAGATGATCAGATGACGCAACCTTGTCAAGGTTTGATTGATTTGAAGATTTGATTAGACGTGGATGAAGGATACTGTGCCCTGGATGTATGGGTAGGTTCCCAAAAGATAGCGAACAAGATATCACAACACTTAGTCATTTTGATGATTGATTGAAGATTGATAGTTATGACAAGGTTTTGACATGAGATGATAAAGACTCAAATCGATTAAACAGAAGGCTGAATCGAATTCAAAAGGCCACTTTAAGAAAATGATTGGATTCTTAATAGCTACTGCTTTGTTCCTGACATAGTGATTCGTTCGACAGATTCTGAAATTAGGCTGAAAAAGCTAAATATCTGGCAATTCTAACAATTTTTTGACAACTTTCAAAAATTTCCCAAACGACACTCTACAGACTCGTACGACAGTGGGTATTCTGTGAAACGATAGTTGCAAAACTTGTATGACAATTGCAAGCAAGATTTTGACTCTTAGAATTTTCTGGCATCAAAACTCGTACGACACTAGGTGGGTTATCATACGACAGTTGGGTATCAATGAAATGACAGTTGAAAATCTCATACGACAGTTGGGTAGCAATGAAACGACAATTGAAAATCTCATACGACAGTTGCAAGATTTTGACTTTGAAAATTTGCTGGCATGGAAACTCGTACGACACTGGGTACTCAATCATACGACAAATGGGTTGTAATGAAATGACACTTGGAAAAACTCGTATGACTTTTGACTTCCTGAAATAATTTTTGACTCCAGAAAGGATTTTACGTCAATTTTTGCAAAATTTTGAGTTTACAAATTTGAATTGTCTGCAAATTTCAATGTCTAGATTTGAGGATTGTAACAGATTTGTTCATTTTCAGTAACCAGCTAGATAAACAAGCATGCAAAACAACAAGCACATGATTTCAAGCATGTCTGAAAACAATGAACAAGGGCAAAAGCAACCTTGCGCATGAACAATCAAGTGACTTATTCATTCTAATCCTTAGAAGCGCTAATTGTGTACATTCTAAAATGTTTTGCAATAATGCACATATACCCTATAAAATGAAAATTTGGCCTCGCTAGGGTTTTTAGTAATGGTTTGACTTTGCAACTTTTATGATCCAAAGGGGTGAACTCCAATCCCGGTGCACCAGGGTTTTGACACAGTCCGAGAACTTAATCTTCAGGAGCTGCTAGGGAGATCTGACAACTCAACAATGAACCATACCCGTGGAGATTTCTTCCACAAGGACATTTATATAGCGGCTGTCACTACCACGGTGAAAATGGCTATTACTGCTTGAGGTTCTATCAACGTAGTTTGCCTTGTGAAGGGATTGTCCGCTACGGTTAACCCTCTCTAAAGGTGACTCATAGTATGATACCACAAGGGGACTTGGCTCTAGATCCAAGGTTTTGATACCTCTTCACTTTTAACCCAAACAAAGCAAGCAAATTAATCCGACATGCTAAGACAAAGTTTGTCTCACCAAGGTCTATGATATCAACCCCACGTGATCTATCAACCCCTCTAGAGAGAGAATGTATCAATCAATAAGGGAAGATGCACTAACCAATTTTGATTCACCAAAGCTTGTGATGTCTACCCCACGTGATCTATCAACTTCTCCTGGGAGAGAATGTATCGATCAATAAGAGAAGACGCACTAACCAAGTTGAATGTGAAACGCACTAAGTATCCTCCCTACCTACAAGGATTCTTTCATCAAGAAGGATTTCATTGGGAATCCAATCTCTCAAGAATCATGAATAGTGTTCATAGGGCCTAATTACTATGTGAGCACAGATGTATGTTTCCAAAAGCAAATCTACCAAAAGTACCCAAAAAGCAAAAAGAGGAACACTTAACACTTAAAGTGAATATGAGATGAGTCCACAAGGTGGAACACTTAACACCTCACACAAGCTGAAAACAAGTCCCCAACTTAGAAAACAAGTGATTTTCTAAAAGCACAAAAGGGTTGCCTGGTGGAACAATTAACGCTTCTCTCCTGTAGACCCCTCCCCTTTATGGCACTGAGATTGCAACAACGGGGCGGAATGAGGGGCCGATGGATTAGTGAGTCCAATAACCCAAGATAGCAATCAAGATCAATCACAAGTAATCTAAGACTACTAATAAATACTTAAGGTGTCACAACCTAGTATTCAATTATGCAAATTCATAGAAAAAACATGCAAAGAAACACTCAAGCTAAACACATGAGAGATTTATTTTAAGGCCAAATTGAAATTTTATTAGATGAAGAAGAATACTTTGGATCCTTGCAATGTGCTTAGTATATTTTACTTGATTTTTAGCAATTCTTGTTGAGCTTTTTCATGCAAGCAAGTGACGAACTCTCCAACAAGCAAACAAGATATGCAAAATATATTCAACTTATGAAAACCATAGGGTTAGCTCTAAAAATCAATTGTTATCAGCAATAATAACCAGCAATTAACCCAAATGACAACTCATATCATTCATTGAACCATGTAAAAAAATAAGTGCATACCCATCACAAAACTTTATTTTTTTTGTTGCATTTGACCTAGTCAACAAGATCTAATTTTTTTGATATGATTTTGGCCACAAAAATAGAAATTCAGAATAAAGACCCCTGCTAAAAAATAGAGAGCTTTCCAAAAATGTAAAAATTTTAGAAAAATCTCTTCATTTGTGCCCTAGAGACCCATTTTATCAAAATAGACCAGTTTTTGTAAATTGACTATTTGAGCTATTATATTGCATCCAAATTTAAAATACAAAGAATGGACCCCCTATAGAATTTAAATAGATTTCCGAAAATATAAAAATTTCTAAAAAATATGCTGATTTGCGTCACATAATAATTTTTTCTAAAATTTTAAGAAAAAAATTATTAAAAATTCAAAACATCTCAGAAAATTCTAAATTTTTTACTATAGTTTCTCTGATATATGTCCAACCTACAAAAAAAATTGCAGTCCAAAACTTCAAGCTATTTGAGAGATAAAATTAAATCTTTGAAACTTTAGGGCTTTAGCTCCAAAAAAAAAATCAAAATCAGTATGTAAAGGTGGGTTGCCCCACGGTGGGCGCCAAAAATGTGTGTGTGAAAATTGTACCTGATCTGTAGACACAACACTTCAGTAAAACATTAGAGGTTAGCTATAATCAAATCGTGCAAAATTGAAATCTAATTTAACCAAGCGATTTACTGCCTTCTAGTAGGTGCGAGATCGATATTCTCAGATTGTTATCGAGATCAGTGACCTAGACGACACCTAAATGAAAGATTTGAATGCAATTGATCTAGATATGAATTGAATGCAATTAAGCTATTTTTTTGATATTTTCTATGCAATGATATGAAAAAAACTGATATGAACCTATGCTAATATGGAAATTGATATGCAATGCTAATCTAGAAATGATATGATATGAGAATAAAAATTCTAACAATAATATGAAAGCTATGAATTTGAAATTGATCTCACAAAACTTCGAATCCTCAAATTTATCTTTCAAGCTCCAATTGTGCAAATTTTCCAAATTTGATATGCTATGATTCCTGTAGAGTAAGTTTGCAATTTGTGAGATGAATTATGAAGAGCTGAGCCTTGGTTTTATAGAAATCCAGGGCTTTGGAGGTGCATGAGAAAAAATCATAAATCACTCAAATAACTCAGGTTGATTTTTGAGTTATTTTTAAATAAAGATAATTAAGTTACAAAAATCATGCAAAAGCACAGTTCAACTCGAATTAGAAGTTTAGATCAACTTTAAAACTCAAAAAGATGTTAAGTTTCAAAAAGCTAACAACTTGCATTGATTTTCCAATTTGAGTTTAACTGGTCCTTGAGTGTGCACATGGATAATTATGATTTAATAAATAAATAAAGTGATTTATTCTCAACTTAACTGCTTTTTGAAATAAAATAATTAATTTATGGGTTAATTAACTATTTTATCAAATTTTTATTAAAAACTATATTATTAAATAATGACAACTTGTTTTAATTAATTAAATAAGAATTTAATCAATTATTCATAGGATATTAGATTTATTGTCAAAATTAAATAATACAATTAATAATAGATAGAATTAAATTTAATTACACAATTAAGTGGCAAGATATTAAATCTAATTAATTAAATATGAAAATATTCAATTAATCAAACTTTAGGATAAATGTGATTTATCACCAAATAATCATTAAATTAAAGATAATTATGATGATTAGGAATATTACTAGGAATATTCTCCGATGCAGAATTTAAGATAATCAATTATGATTCGATGATGTTTAGATGTGCCTTAGGTTAGGACTTTGATGTCGATTTCGTTCGAATTTTTGATATAGAAGGTTAATGAACATATAGCCCATTTTTGGGGTATTACAGTGGTCACCGATGCATTTCTTTGTTAACCGAGCAAAATAGAAAGGAATTAAATGATCAGTTTAGTCGATAAAGTGATGAGCTGTAAAGTGTATGAAATCAAGGTAACATATAAGGTTTGTTATGACGATTGACGGCTAACATAAATCAAAAGGGATCTAATGGAGCATATTGAAATGTGTTACTCACACATCAGCTGAGGAAGCTTAAAGCGGAAAAATCTATGAATATGATTAAGTGGCAAAATCTGATGGAGGAAAAGAAAATGATTTACTCATTTATATAAGAGACATTGGTTTCATTATTGAAAGAGAGCCGGAAGAAGAAGATACTACAGAATTATCGTGTGAAGAAGTTTTCATGCATTTTGATCATACTAGTTAATAAGAACTAAGCTACAGAACAATTACCGAGCTACAAAGAGTAATTACGGATGGATAGTAAGTTGATATAGCATTGAATCTGAAGTGTTATATTTATCAGAAATATTTGAATGAGCTGAACATTGATCTGTAAACTGCAAATTGAAGTTGTTTCTAGGCAGATTATCTATTGTTACATATTTAACCATTGTACATAGTCAAATCTCTTAACCGAGTGGACTATGAAAGTCTTTTGATGTTTCATTCATAGAGTTAACATTGTTATTCTTTCAACCCCAGAGTGACTACTGGTTGGACGATAACTTCTGGTCTAAAATCCTCTAACAAGGTTACACCTAACAATGTGTTTGTAACCTTTAACAGGGTTGGGTCTTCACCGACCTCACTTCAGAAGAGTGAACAATTTTGGGTTGCCGGTCCCAGGTGGTTTTTCCCTTCACAGGGTTTCCACATTAAATCTCTTGTGTTATGTGTTGATTGTGATATTTGTTTGTTATCATATTTTGCATATTACATGTTAGATTTAATCGGTAACTATTATAAATTTTAGACTGACAATCGGTAAAAACACAGACAGTGAAAGTATTTTATGTTTACCAAGTAGCAGAAGTAATAGAATTGTTTTGGATTATACATTTTGAATTGTGGGACACTGGATAACTGATTCAGCCCCCTCCTAGTTATTCTAACAATTGGTATCAGAGCTATGGTTTCTTAGAACAGAGTTTTAAGGACTCCAACAAAAAGGTCTCAAAATGTATAAGAGGTAAGTGCCAAAGCTGAACAAAGATAACTTCATAGTATGGAAAAGACGGATGAAGTTGCACATATCTGGAATTGGGAATTCTGCACTAGAACTGATGGAGAATGGCTACATTGAACCGCCCACTGGTCCCTTAACTCTTGATCAACTGAAGGATAGGCATGAACATAATATTACTATGATGGAACTTGTTGCTGCCTATACTGATGCCGAATTTGAAGACATCAAGGATTGTGATATAGCTAAGAAGATGTGGGACAAGCTGACTATAATATACAGTGGAGATGCGAATGTTAAGAGAGCTAGAGCAGAAAGCCTAAGAGGTCGATTTGATGATATGAAGATGAAAGAAGGTGAAAACATTGTGCAATATACAAACAGACTAAAAGAGGTAGTACATGCTATTAGAGCATCCAGTGGAGTTATTGACGATGAAACAGTAATAAGCAAGATTCTCAGAACTTTGCTGCCAGTTTATGTGATCAGGATCTCTACAATTCATGAAACAAGAGCTACATCCAACCTCACCCTTGACACTCTGATTGGTAAGCTTACAACCTTTGAATTGAATAACTTTGACAATAGTGTTGTACCTTCTGTTAAATCCACTTTCATGTCTTCTTTGAAGATTGGTAAGTCTAGTAGCAAGAATGATAAGAATAATGATAGTGATAGTAATACCGATGATGAACTTGATGAGCTTGAAGCTCTTATGGCCAGAAGATTGCCCAAAGGTAAGGGAAGGTATAGAGGCAAGTTACCTCTAGCATGTTTTAATTGTAAAGAAGTTGGCCACATCACTGCTAGATGTCCAAATAAGAAAGATGATGATAGGTCTAAAGACTGACCTAAAGGAAGCTATGGGAGAAGAGTCAACAGAGGCTACCGACACAACAACAGAGACAACCGAGATAGCTATGACAAAGGGAAAAAGGTATGTTACATAGCTGAAGAATTTGAATCTAAATTTGGCACTGATGATGATGTAGAAGTAGTATTTATTCTATGAAAGATGATTAAGAGGAAGAAGAGAAACATGAAGAAACAACACTGATCTCTAAAGTAAGCAGAAATGATACATGGATCATAGACAATGGATGTACACATCATATGACTGATGATATAGAGAAATTTGATCTACTTGATGAATATGATGGTGGATCTGTTAGAATGGGAAATGATGCACCTTGTATGGTGAGAGGTAAAGGTTCACTAGTGATTAATAATAGAATAAAATGTGAGAATGCATACTGGGTAGATGGACTGAACTATAATTTGTTAAGTGTGGCACAACTGAATAACTCAGGTCACCGAATTGCTTTTGAGAGCAGAAAGGTAAGAATCTATGATGATGGAGGAAGACTTGTTGGAACTGATACATAATCTAGAGGTAATCTATTTTATCTTGATATTGATTAGTCTTCTTGTTTATTAATGAAAGATGAAGATGCATGGTTGTGGCATAAGAGGTTATGTCATGTGAATTTTGATAACATGATCAAGATTAGTAAGAAGAAAAGAGTTAGAGGGTTGCCTAACTTGTCAAAACCGGATCATGCTATGTTCCATGAATGTCAAAAAGGTAAGATGACTAAGTCTAGTTTTAAAAGAAAAGACTACTCAACAAAGAAGATACTTGAGTTGGTTCATACCGACCTATGTGGTTCTATGAGAACTCAGAGCTATTATTGTGATAGATACTTTATTCTTTTTTTTTATGACTATACTAGAATGATGACTGTTATGTTCCTGAAAGAGAAATTTGAAGCTTTTAAGATGTTTAAATGGTATAAGGCGAAGGTAGAAAAAGAGACTGTAAAGGAAATTAAATGCTTAAGATCTGATAAAGGAGGTGAATTTAGCTCTGATGAGTTTACTAATTTTTGTAATGAGAATGGTATTAAGAGACAGGTCTTTGCACCAAGAACACCTCAGTAGAATGGGATTGCTAAAAGAAAGAACAAGTCAATCATTGACTATGCTAGAACACTAATGCTGTAAAAGAATATTTCTCAGACATATTGGAGGGAAGCTGTCAGGACAACTGGATATGTGCTTAACCGAGTACAACTGAAGAAGGACACCAACCAGACACCTTATGAGCTATGGTTTGGACACAAACCTACTGTAAGTTATTTCAAAAATTTTGGAAGCAAATGTTTTATTTTGAAAGATGAGAGAAATGGGAAATTTGATTCTAAAGGTGATGAAGGAATATTCTTAGGATATTCTACTAAGAGTAAAGCATACAAATGTCTGAATAAGGTTACAAATAAGATGATTGAAAGTACTAATGTTCATGTTGATAAGTTTGATGACAAGAACGCAGAAGAAAGAAAGGAACTAGAAGACTATGGTAGATTCACTTACATTGAACTTCTTGACTATCTACTGAAGTCACAACTTGTGATAACCAGTCATCAGGAAAATAACCCCTAGGAATAGGAAAGGAAACTGATGAACAAGATGGTGCTACCGAGCAAGCACATGAACCTGAATAGGATGAACAAGAAAGAAGAAACTGAGTACTACCTAGTTTTTTCAGAAGACATCATCTTGAGACACAAATTATTGGAAACAGACAAGCTAGAATGTAGACAAGAAGAAAAACAAGACAAGGTACATGTCTAGTCTGTGAATTTGAACCAAAGAATGTGAAAGTTGCATTAGAAAATGAAGAATGGGTCAATGCAATGAAGGAGGAAATAGAAAAAATAGATAAAAACAAAACTTGGTCCTTAGTACCCCGACCTAAAGATAAGAATTTTATTGGTACTAAATGGATATTAAAAAACAAACTGAATGAAAATGGTGAAGTAATAAGAAATAAAGAAAGATTGGTATGCAAGGGATATGCACAAGAAGAAGGCATTGACTATGGTGAGACATTTGCACCTGTTGCTAGATTGGAAGGAGTTAGCATGCTACTTGCATATGCTACACACAATAAATTTAAGGTTTATCAAATGGATGTGAAATCAACATTTCTAAATGGTATACTTGAAGAAGAGGTCTACATAGAACAACCTGAAGGATTCGTTGATCCAGACAACAGAAACATGGTATGTAGATTACACAAAGCTTTATATGGTTTGAAGCAAGCACCAAGAGCATGGTATGAAAGACTACATACTTACTTGTTAAGTATTGGATTTGTAAGAACTAGTGAGAACAACAATTTGTACATGAAAGGTGATACTGATGACACTATTATTATTGCTGAAATTTTTGTTGATGATATTATTTTTCGAGGTCAAGATCATGTATGTAAATCTTTTGCTAATGACATGAAGAATGAGTTTGAAATGTCTATGTTCGGAGAGATTAAATTCTTTCTTGGATTACAAGTGATTCAACAGGGTGATGGGATATTCATCACACAATCCAATTACATAAAGGAAGTCTTGAAAACATTTGGCATGGACGATGCTAAACCTGTGGGAACACCGATGGCTACTGGAAGTAAATTGATAAAGGAAGATGAAACTACAGAGGTAAACTAGACACTTTACTGATCCATGATTGGTAAGCTCATGTATGTAGTTCACAATAGACTAGATATAGCACATGTTGTGGGAATTGTTGCTAGATATTCTGCTAATCTTAGAGAATCACACATGATTGCTACTAAAAGGATCTTAAGATATCTGAAAAAGATAGAGGATTATGGATTATGGTATCCTAAGGAAGGTAAGTTTGAGTTGAAGGTTTATACCGATGTTGATTGGGATGGAAATGTGGATGACAGAAAAATTACCACCGGAGGAGCATTTTTCTTTGGTGAAAGACTTGTAACCTGGACAAGTAAAAAGAAGGCTTGTATTTCTCAGTTTATAGCTGAAGCAGAGTATGTTGCTACTACTACTAATTGCTCAAACATTGCATATATCAAGCAAGTGTTGGAAGGAATGAATGAGGTAATCACTAACCTGATGATCATATACTGTGACAACACAAGTACTATTAATATTTCAAAGAATCTAGTGATGCACTCTAAGACAAAGCATATATCAATTAAGTATCACTACTTAAGAGAACAAGTGCAAGAGAAGCAAGTGAAGTTAGAATTTGTTACATCTAAAAAACAACTTACAGACATTTTTACAAAGCCTCTACCGAAGGACATATTTGAATATTTGAGGACTAGACTTGGGGTCCGTCCCCTATCTATCGGTCACTAATGTGATCTGGATGTTGCATCAGCCTACTCTTATTAGAAGATCATTCATGTTGATGCAGCATAGTTCACACTTTGGATATTTTTCAAGGTTGTGATTAAGTTTGAAGAACTGAAACAGATTGGGATATCAGTATACTAAGATACAGAGGAAGTAATGGACAACAAAGAGTTACTTAGCTACTACAAGAGTTGATTATTTATTTGTTTCTTTGGCATTGTTGTCAAAGGGAGAGATAAATAATATGAAAAGGAAAAGGAGAGATATGCACCGATGAGAACTATTTAAGGGAGAGATAATCTGAAAGGAACTTGAGAACTGAAAAGGTTATATCTACATAATGACAAAGCTGTATTTTATAATGCTGTTGAAGTAACGTAGTGATTAAACAAATTAAGCTAGGGAGAGCTTGATGAACTACAACATTTGATCACAAAGTTGTAGAATACATGTTTGGTATGTGTATGGTACATTTCATATTACTTGAATTGCCATCAATGCCAAAGGGAGAGATTGATGAACTACAACTAATTTAGAACATGAATGAAGAATTTTTAATTTAAGATTACTGAGGAGTTAATGATTAGATATGCAAGATGATTAAATCAGTATTATGTTGTCATTGATGTCAACTAGCTTGACAATACTTATCTTGTAAATTACTATACTGACACATCTGAAGAAAGGTGAAAGAGATGAAGGACATAAATATCTACATGAGGAAGATGTATATGACAGATGACGATAAGGAAGACACTGAGTAACTTGTTGACGAGTCTATGACTTGATGAAATTGACTTTATTATGTTGCATTCATCTATGACGAAGAATAGAGTTGAAAGACACAAAGCAATGTTGTTCGTAAATAAAGCATTTTTTATATACACCGACGAAATGTAGTGTATACCAAGTGCAGTGTTAACTGAGCTTGTGTTCACTGGTGCATTTCTTTGTTAACCGAGAAAAATAGAAAGGAATTAAATGATCAGTTTAGTCGATAAAGTGATGAGCTGTAAAGTGTATGAAATCGAGGTAACAGATAAGGTTTGTTATGACAATCGATGGCTAACATAAATCAAAAGGGATCTAATGGAGTACATTGAAACATGTTACTGACACATTAGCCAAGGACGCTTAAAGCGAAAAAATCTATGAATATGATTAAGCAAAAAAATCTAATGGAGGAAAAGAAAATGATTTACTCGTCTATATAAGAGACATTGGTTTCATTATTGAAAGAAAGCCAGAAGAAGAAGATACTGCATAATTATCGTATGAAGAATTTTTCATGAATTCTGATCATACTAGTTAATAAGAACTGAGCTGCAAAACAATTACCAAGCTACAGAGTAATTACCGATGGATAGTAAGTTGATATAGTATTGAATCTGAAGTGTTATATTGATCAAAAATATTTGAATGAGCTGAACATTGATCTGTAAACTACAAATTGAAGTTGTTTCTAGTTAGATCATCTACTGTTATATATTTAACCATTGTACATAGTCAAATCTCTTAACCGAGTGGACTATGAAAGTCTTTTGATGTTTCATTCATAGAGTGAACATTGTTATCCTGTCAACTCTAGAGTGACTGCTGGTTAGATGATAACTTTTGGTCTAAAATCCTCTAACAAGGTCACACCTAACAGTGTGTTTGTAACCTTTAACAAGGTTAGGTCTTCATTGACCTCACTTCAGAAGAGTGAACAATTTTGGGTTACCGGTCCTAGGTGGTTTTTCCCTTCACAGTGTTTCCACATTAAATCTCTTCTGTTATGTGTTGATTGTGATATTTGTTTGTTATCATAATTTGCATATTACATGTTAGATTTAATCGGTAACTATTATAAAGTTTAGACTTGAAATCAGTAAAAACATAGACAGTGAAAGTATTTTATGTTTACTGAGTAGCAGAAGTAGTAGAATTGTTTTGGATTATACATTTTTAATTGTGGGACATTGGATAATTGATTCACCCCCCTCTTAGTTATTCTAACACTAAAGTCTACAACTACAAATCTAGAAAGGAACATGTGCAAGGTTTACCTATGAAGCCACAAGTACCTCGATATAATAAATATTAACCACCCAACCATGTGGGACCAGTAGGACTACTCTCCCAATCTAGGAGATATAAACCAAGGCCCACACAAGAGGAGTTATCTCTAGACACCTTCTCCCAGTCTCATCCCTAGTCTGTACCTATCTATATTATTACTAGAAGCATGTATGAGGCATCAATTAATTAATCTTCTTTAATGTGTTATTCCCCCTTTCCATGCTCATTTAATTAGGTTATCATTTGATTAAGATAACACATCAGTGAGTTACCCTAGTAGCCACATAGAGCCCTAACCCCCATTGTGATCCAGTCACCTAGTGTACCTAGGTTTCCTACCCACTAAAAAACATCATAAAGGAATCCAAGAATATTATCATATCATAAAAACATAGAATCAAATGATTAGGTTTAGGTGATCATTGGTTGTCCCTAGTCCACCAGATAACACTAAACTCTAATCTGGCATTCAAAATGCATAAAGAGGATTCAAAATATACAATGACTTATATAAAAATTGTATTCAATGAAATTATATATCAATTTAGTCAAAAAACATACCCTCATAGCCTCTAGTTGCTAATAGGACCCCTAAACATCAATAAACCTTAAAATTAACATTCTGAAAGACCTATGCACTTGGCACTCTGTCCTATGCACTTAAGGATTCAAGTTACACACTTGTGGATGCAATATGTGCACTTGGGGCTGCAATATGCACACTTGGTCATGGGAGTTGTATAGTTGCTTCCCAGAGTTATGCAGTTGGCTCTGGATTGAGTGTTTTTTAGGAAATCTAAGACAAATTAACTTTACAGCTGAAAATGGGAAAAACAAAGACATTGGGAATGGAATATGACGAAGACCCAATTGAGATCTCCTCGATTCCCTTCCAAAAACATCATTAATAAAACCCAAAACATTAAATCAATGTATGTATTTATCCAAGAAAAATAGAGATGTATAGGGAAACCTAAAGAAATAATGCACAAAACTCTCAATTGCATACACAATCATTCCCATAATTCAAACTAAACCTCAAAATCATCATGAAAATCATAGATAAATATAAAACAACACAATCCTTACATGACATAGATTCATAAATCAAAACTTCCAATAGATGTCAAGATGTACAAACAACCCAAATAGACATGGATCAATTTCTTGGATCGGAGCCTACCTTTGGTCCTACACAGAGTCCATAAATTATGAATTAGAGGATGATACAATCTAGTAGAAATCAATTTCAATAGTGTTCTATTCCAAATCAATCCAATCGAGTAGAAATCAAACTCTCTTTCTCTCAAATTCACAAGACACTCCGACAAGTGATTTGCAAACAAAACTCTCTCAATCCTCAAAGAAATCACAAGACATACACATCAACAACCCTCTAGAATTTTACAAACTTCCCTCCACCATTTTTATCTCCTCCCAAAGACATATGGAAATCATAAAAACTATTTCGTATGAATTTGTCTTGGAAGGAGTTATATAGGAAGCAACCACCTTTCCATAACCAATCTTATAAACTATTGGTTAATTAGAGGGATATGGAAACCATATCTCTCATTAATTACCATAGTTTATTATATAGCTTTCTAATACTATAATTATCTTGTATTTATGTAATGTTAAATAAATTAAATACTATAAAGGATATTTACTTATTTGATTATTTAATAAATAGAAGCCTTTTACTTAATACTTACCCATGTGGAAATATAATTAAATATCTATACCTATGCATATGTATATATATCAAAGAGGTATTGTTAATCCAATGTGTGTGTGTGTGTGTGTGTGTGTGTGTGTGTGTCTATATATATATATATATATATATATATATATATATATATATATATATATATATATATATATATATATATATATATATATATATATATATATATATATATATATATATATACATATCAACGAGGTATTATTAATCCAAGTTAAAAATAAATCACATTATAGAAATATTCAATAATAAGGCATTAATACCTTAGCTATATAACTCCATAATTAATAATATCATTTATATCAGTTAGATCCAAAATAGTAGTAAGTGAAAATATTCTATTTAATTTGGTGAAAATAAAGGTCATAAAATCAATTATAAATCACATATCCATATCCACATAATCAAACAAGGTCAACCAAAGTCAACATAATAAATATATGGATAATCTTGAGCAATCCAAGGATCTCTTACAACCAAACATAAAAAGCTCAAGATGATCAAAAAAATTGATCAATCAAAATGCATCCACCATAATATCAAAATCTAAAAAATTAACCAAACCAAAATACCAACATCCTAAGATTAGGAAAATACTTACAAGGACATACCGAGATACTACTAACCAATCAAGAACATCCTAAAATTCATCAAGAAATAAGAACTCACATAAAGGACAAACAAGATCATCACATAGACCAGAATTATGCCCAACTAGGAAAGGTAAATCAAGCTTTTTCACCCCAACAACTGACTGACAAAGAAGGAACCCTAATGGTCCTAGTTTGGATAATGGAAAAGAAGACTCATGCAAAGGCCTTGGTACTATCTTCACAATAATAATCATCAAGGATTTGAGGTCATGCTCAAACTTGTGAATCCAGGTGAAATCAATGCTTGATACCTACAAACCTGCATCACCAAACATATATACATATATGGAAGATATTGTAAGTAATGATAGGGTTTGAGATATCATGTGGGCCTCACTAAGTGAGTAAATACATCGATACTTCAATTGCAGTGATACAAAAAAATCATAGATACAAACACATATGTAAGCACCTAGTTTACAAGACATTATTAATCAAATATAGAGTAAGGGTTAGTTCAGATCCATAATATAATCCATCATGTGTTGGGTTAGTCCCCTAATCAAAATAAATAATTAAATATATAATTATAATAATACATGTAATCATAGGTGAACAATAAATGTAAATCGGAATCATAACATATAAAGAGCCTAATCATTAACGAGATCTTGAAACCATTTTAAATAACATTCGTATATCAACTCTTTAGTCATTATAATTAGTTTATCTAAGGGTAATCATACTTATAGATAAGGAGTACCTCACATAGTACCCATATATATCTATCTATTGACCACATAACATCAAGATCCCAAAATATCATGGACACATAAGAAGAGATAAATAACATGAACATACATAAAAATGAATATTTATTGTCAAAACTAGAATGTGAAATTATTATAGTTGGAATAGAAAGGGTTATGCAAAATACCTCAAGAAAAATCTTACTCTTATCAAAACCAAGCATAGAAGTCCCTAAAACATTCCCAAACTTCCAACAAGCATATCAAAACATGTTAGGGTTGGAGGGGTATTACATTCTCCCCCCCTAAGATTTGACTTACTAAGATTTTTAATGAAAATAAATTTCCAGCTCTCGTAGACATTGATAAGTCTGAAAAGGATTACATTTCTTTCAAAATACCTTCAAATGGTATTGCCTTTACTCATCAGGGAAGAAGTTCCCTTCAGACAACTCCAACTTATGTTCTAATTCCTACCTCTCAATCCTCATCAAGTGAGGATGATTACACACCTGGTAATTTGTTCGATGGAGAACAGAGAGATCTATTTGATTACACTCATAATTTTGAAGAAAACAGGGGAGAGACTATGATCTTCCCTTCCCCTCTCCATGAAATTTTTTCTTCTCAGGCCTTGTAAGGAAACATAAATGGTGATGACCATGACATTATTAGTTTCAAAGAGTAGCAGCCTAGTTTGCAGACTGGACCACGTGAGCAGCAATCTGGTCTACATAAGCAGTAGACTGCCTTGCGTGAGCTACAACCTACCTTGTGTAACTTGCACACTGGTCTACGTAAACAGCAGCAGGGTCTTACATATAATCTAAGCAGCAGCAGAGAAGATAGTTACGACACACCACATGGAGTTCTTGACAAAGAGAGGATTCATGGTAGTCATATTGCAGCTCACGGTAGGCTTGGAATACCTCACGACAGTCAACAGTCTCCTCACGGCATGTCCCGTGATGAGCAGTCTCTTCACGACACTTTACAATTTGAAGGAGGCTTGCACTCATGGGACTCTCACTTGCAAGATATTCCCCCTCTCTCCCACAATACTCATGACAGGAGCATTGGCATTCCCATACAAAATGACCTGCACACTCATGTTTCTCTCTCACGTGATACTCATGTTCCTATACATGGATATGTAGAGTCTCACTCCTATGATGCACATGGTAGCATAGAACAATCTACTCGCAGACAAATGGGTGAATCTTTCTTTGATGATTCACATGGACATACCACCGAGGATAACCAAGGAGGAACAGGACATGTCTGCCGAAATAGTTCAGGTATACAAAGGACATGCTCTTTTCCCATCTCCAAGGGCAATCCTCATGAATTATTCACCAAATCAAATTTCAATCAATCTGGTCAAATGAATACGGGAAATGATGATAATCAATTGAAGAGAATTCATTCTCGTGAACTAGATCATCCTAAATTGAGAAGATCCTCAAGACAAAGGAAAGTTCTGGCAAAATTCTCTGATTATCAGCTATTATTTGCTGAAGAGGCAGAGCCAGAACTATTAATTTATGAGCAAATTGAATCTACAAATTATAAAGAGGCATGTATAAGCACTAACAAGAACAATTGGTTTGTTGCTATGATAGATGAAATGAGTTTTCTTGAAGAAAATGACACCTGGGATTTGGTTGCTCTTCCACCAAATTGAAAACCACTCAAGAACAAGTGGGTTTATAAATTAAAAGATGAAGGAGGAGGTAAAAAATGGTTCAAAGCTTGGTTGGTAGTAAAAGGATATGCTCAGAAATAGGGGATTGATTTCACTGAAATATTTTCTCCAATTGTGAAGATGACATCCATCTGAATAGTATTGGGATTAGCAGCCATTTGGGATCTTGAATTGGAATAGTTAGATGTTAAGACAACATTTTTACATGGAGACATAAATGAGGAGTTGTATATGCATCAGCTTGAAGGTTTTGTGAAAAAGGGGCAGGAACATCTCTATTGTCGGCTGAAGTGTAGTTTGTATGGGCTCAAGCAAGCCTTGAGACAGTGGTATGTCAAGTTTGACTCCTTCATGCTTGAACATAATTTTATCAGATGTGAATCTGATCAGTGCATTTACTACAAGACACTCTTGAATGGTGAATTTTTCATTCTTTTTCTCTATGTTGACAACATGTTAGTAGCGGGCACTAGTTCTAAAATTGTTAGTGAGCTGAAAACTAAATTGGCAAGCACATTTTCCATGAAGGATTTAGGGGCAGCCAAGAAGATTTTTGGTATGACTATCACCCAAGATAGGAAGAAGAAAGTAATTACATTGTTACAAAAGGAATACATTGACAAAGTAATTCAGAGATTTGGTATGGCTGATGCACATAGTGTTTCTACTCCACTTGCTTCGCATTTTCAGTTATTAGGACATTTGTGTCCACAAACACAAGAGGACAAGGAATATATGGAGGACATCCCTTACAAATCTGCAGTTGGTAGCATTATGTATGCTATGGTTTTGACATGTCCCGACATTGCTCATGCGGTGGGAGTTGTGAGTAGATTCATGAGCAATCCCGGGAAGACTCATTGGGAGGCCATCAAATGGATATTAAGATATCTTAAAGGCACTTCAGATTTGGTGTTATGTTTTTGTAACAATAATGAACAGTTATGGGGATTCACAGTTTTAGATCTTGTCGAAGATTTGGATAAGCGTAGATCTACTACCGGTTACACATTCATGTTTGTTGGAGCTACTATTAGTTGGGCCTCAAGGATGCAACATTCTATTTCTCTTTCTTCTGTTGAAGCTGAGTATTTGGCACTTTCTGAAGGTTCTCAAGAAATGATCTAGTTGTAGCGATTACTTGGTGAAATGAAGTATCAACAAAATGATTATGTTCTTTTCAGTGACAGTCGCAGTGCCATATTTATGGCTCATAATCATACCTCTCAGTGATGTTCAAAACACATTGACATCCATGCTCACTTTGTTCGGCATATGGTTGAAGAGGGCAGGTTGAAGGTTGAAAAGATTGATACTAAGATCAATCCGGTAGATATATTCACTAAAGTTGTAACCAAAGAGAAGTTCGAATGTGCAAGAACTTCTCTTGGACTTGTTAAGCTGAAGTAGATCAGCATGTAGAGTAGGGGAACGCCTAATCAGCTGAATTATCCATTGACTTCCAATGGGAGTTTGTTGGGATTGGAAGGCCAATGGACTTTTGTCTGTTGTAGCCTTGTCTTTTCAGTTGCTCAGTATGAGCTTATAAATAAGTCTTTGTCTCTCATTTTTAAACATTCTATTTTAGAGATTAATACAATTCTTCTACTCTTAGTGTGGACGTAGCCACTATTGTGGTGAACAACGATAAATTGTGTTCTGCATTTATTTGTATTCTGCTCTTTAATTCTATATTTCTGATTTTATTTCTGAATTCGTTAATTCTACAAGTATATTATTCATTCCATCTATAAAGACTCACTCTCACCCATTTATTGCATTTTTTCCCCTTGAATGGTTCTGAGATTAAAGATGTCATAGGAGATTTTTTTAATTGTCCATTAAGTATAAGATCGTTTCCTATTTATATTCAATGAATGAAAATGATTTCTACTCCTCTATGTAGATTTTGCCTTTATTTACATAGCTTAAATGTTTTCCCTCATATCTATCTCAGAACAATGCTTTGATAGGTGTATAACTTTGAACTTGAGATGCCTCATTTCTAAATCTTTACTTTTCCTTTCTACTATCTTAGAACAGTTAATATCATGATTTTCATTGGCACATATAATGATAGTCAGCTCTAAAGATGAAAAACTCTCTTTATATGGTGCTTGATAGTTGATTTCAAAGTGACATTAATTCATGTTTTGATTGCACAATTATCTTAGTCTTTATGATTATCTCATAATAATAATGGTGACATTCTTTTAGATTTGTTGTGAGAAATTGCTAAGTGCTTTGCTGCTACACTATTTTCACTATTTTGTTAGCCATACCTAATGTGCCCCTGCATTACTCATTTCCATGACTGTGAAATTGTTGATGTTGTATCCTTATCTATTTATTTTCAGACGTAGTTAATTCCATGTTACCAAGAATTATTTCATTCCTTATATTATTCGAAGCCTGAGGATTTCTTTAAGACTCCCACCCAAATTTACTACCCTATTTGACAGATATTATAGCTCAGTTGGCAAGAAAAATAGCTGTAAAGACAATTATTGTAGCTTATGTTGATAAATTTCACTGCTGTCTTAACATCTATTATTACTAAGAAGTTATGTTTAGCATTATTTAACAATCATTGTAGCTGTTTATTTTTTTGTCAGTTTGTTAAGTTCTCACTGTTCTAACGTCGATGTTATAACTAATATGATCCGCTTCCTCTTTATTTGTCCAGATCTTCTGATACCAGGGAACTTTGCCAGCAGGATGTGGCTCTGCCAAAATAGATGGGCGGTGGTTCAACTTGATGAGAAAAAATGTTTGAATAATATATATTAGCTCAGATGTGCCTTCGCCTAGCTTGAGTTGCCAAAATTTAAAAGGTGGTTTAGTTTTGGTTTGCCCTGTCTATTTCTTCTAGAGTTACATATTATCAATTGATTAACCTTTCAATAAAACAAATTGCAGTGCAGTACATATATACACAACCCAAATTGTCAATACCTTGTAATTGCTAGAAATAGAAATGAAAGAGGGAAGACAGGTAGAGAAATACCGTATATTTGTCAAACTCCAACTGTTGTACATGTGCTATGAGTTCCCCTCCAGTATGTAGCTGTAAGTAGTTTAATTCTAATAGTGTTATTTTCAATTTATAGAAGAAGAGGAAGGTGGTTGACGATGCATTCCAGAATGTGCAGTTAAAAAATCTACAGCAATAGCTACAAATTTATGTGGGCGGATGTCTACAGTGAGATGCAGATTTGTAGTAAAAGCTGCCCATACTGCAATAATTGCAAATTTATGTGGAGAAGGGACAGAAGGAAGACTGGGAGGATATTAAGTGACACATATAGGTGTAATCTTGCACACCGGAGTTATGGCCAGTGCCACCAAGCCTATAAAAGTCCCATCGAAATGGATGGCCAAAGCTATAACTGTGCCACCAAATCTATTATTACAATCAGATTCTACACAATACGAAATCTATTATTACGATCAGATTCTGGCATGAATGGATGGCCAAAAAGCTCCCAATGGTATTCATTGGGCTCTCCACCACTTCCAGCTGTCGATTGGTCATATCATTTGTCTCTGATGCATGCTTATCCTCTCCTCCCACTGCTGACACGCTAAGTCAGTGAATAGATATTTTGGATGCTTTGTCGTGGTGCTGTCATTGGAACATCTACAAACAATAAATATTTCACTTCTTCCCTTTCGAATAGACGGCAATGATTGTTTCAATGGCAGTCATTGCCTATTCAGCTAGCCGCAAGCGTTAGATTCACTAAAAAGGGCGAGGCTTTTCATATAGAAATGAATACGACATAATTATAGGATTACCATTCTAGGAGAAAGCTTGGTCTTACAATTGAATCAAGTTAATTAAGTTTTTGTGATTAACTAAAAAAATGCAATTGTATTGTATTTTATGACAAAATTTAAGTGATTATAGATACTTAAAATAAGTTAATAATGATCATAGTTATTTATATTGGGATGATGATTTATTATTTATTTATTTCTAAATGAAATGAGATGGATATAAGGAAAGAACACGTAGTGTTTACATACATTATATTTGATGGTAAGATTTTTTTTTGGACTGGATTACATATATTTAAAATAAGTTAGGAAATATTATAATTAATTAATTTTACATACATGTTTCTATGTGCTTTAAAGTTCTCATAGAAACTTAGCATCTTTCATTTAAAGAAAGAAGTATTGTACCATCATTGGTCCTAATCACCCAATGCTTTGGATTAAATATCCATTTTGTAGGACAACTCAATATCTTTAAACTACGATGGCCTTTTTGAGTTCAAATGCAATCAAATTCATGCATGATGGAGATTCGACATTCAAACTAGCCATCCAAGTACTGGGTGTTGCAAACTTAGGCCATGGATTTGGACAAAAGAATTAATATAAAATAGACAAACTGGATGGAGTTCACAAACACAAAGCATCACTTCCCATGAAACATGACAAGTGTATAGCTTTAAGAGAAATTATGGTTGGAACAATAATAGGACTAAGGGAATGTAAGTGTTTCATATCAAGTAGCTTGCGATGAGTGAATCAAGTCATCACGTTAAATCAAAATTGACCACAATCTCTTTAGATATTAGAATTTCATATTGAATTTTCTATTGTTGCATGTGTATAGATGGATTGTAATTGTAAACATAAAGATCATGTGTGCAAGCCGTGAAATAATAGGCTATCCAATCTTCCTATTTCTGGAACAAGACAATCATATAGAAAAAGAGGATCTATTATTCTTGAACTATTAACTTCATTGTTACCAATTTTCCTTTTATAAAATTCAACTCCATCTGATGAGAGAATCAACTAAAACGAGTATGTTTCAAGAATCTAACATGCATATTGATCAACATCACCTGCTCCCGACTCAACAATATGAAACCATAATTTTGCTATTATTATTTATGTAAAACAAAAAATGCTAACAAATATAATATACATGACCAGTGCATCAAACTAATGATAAATGTGTCTCATAAGATTTGAGTTAATTTTAGTCTTACATTAGACTTAAATTGCTCAAAATTTACTCTTGCCTATCTATATATTACCCAAACATATCTTCCTATCAGAATAACCATTGCAGCTTCTTGGAATACAATTGCTAATTATATTCTATTCTGACGTACTTGAAACGTATAAGAGCATTTGAACGCTATTGCACTTGAAACTCATACAAAAATGCGTTATCGAATTGCTAAATGAAGAGTAAAATAGCATACCTTAGCCATGCACTTGACTTGGAGGCTACTGCGCGGCAATCTAGTGATGATCTGACCCACGCTGTTGCTGTTGCTCTTCCTCTGGACTGCGCCGCAGTTTAGACCTGCGGGCGCTTTCATCATCATCGTCATTGAACTCACGGCCGCCATTGCCTTATGTTCGAGTTCGAGTTCGACTTCCAACAAAAAATTGGGCTATGATCAGCGAGTATCTTCCTTGAAACTTGCTTTCGAACAGTTGATAATTATTAGTTTATGTCTTTCCTTGTTGGCTTTTACAGCTTGGGATGGATCGAATTTGGTGCTGAAAAATGGGAGGAATGGGAGTGAGTTTACAGTCGCGTGGGTGAAAACATGAGAACGTGGCTGCTGAATTTCTCGAACATGTGTTGAAGTGATTCAGCTTCTACACATTACTCGCTGGACCTGAACATTCTACCGACTACTCCCGCACTCAACGTGGACATTTCTCACTCGCCTTTCACTCTGATATTATTTCGAGACTTTGCTTCCGCCAGATATGCATTGTGTCATTCTATTGGTCCGTTTGTTTGTCGGAAGATGACAGGAATATGAAAATGATAACCCGATTATGACCCATATCCACTGTTTGGAACCCTTAAAGTCATAATCGGGTTATCATCTCAAAACCTGAATATGGGCCGAAAATGAGAATATCTATCTTCCAGCCGAAGAGGTGGAATATGTTTTGATAACCCGGTTTTGACCGATTATAAACCCAATTTAATGAACGGTCGGGTCTGGCATCTGATCTGTCGAGGGTTTTGATCTGTCAAGAGTTCCAGGGATTCGAACCGTGGAATGGCAGCCGTTACAGACATACATTGATAACCATTTCAATAGCACTGAACGAGGCGAAAAGGCTGCCCAGCTCAGACTTACCACACCTCACAACAAATACTGCAATGGCGGAAGATTCAAAGGACTGAAGTTTCAAAAAAAAATTCAGTGCCTAATTTAAGCACACCAAATATTGAGCTGGGAAAGCCGTTTCAAATTATTTAAATGCGTTTGGTTGTTTCCTGTCTCCGCCAAAGGCAAAACGCACCTACCACAGCAGGGGCAATTTGGGAACAACTAAGCCCTTAGAATCCACACTACATACCCGTATCGAAGTAGTTCTAGCACAAATTCGCCGACACCACAGTTCTCGGTGTGTCTGACAAAGCATTGATAACTTGATTTTAGCAGTCGTTACAAACATTGTTGATCTGCAAAAATGATAACCTAATTTTGTTAAAGGCCCCATTTGTTTGCGGAATTGGAATTTGAGTCAAAACCTGATTATCTCAAAATCAACCAAACAGTCCAAAACATATTCCGAATATACAAAATTGGAATATCAAAACCTTATTATGAGATAATCAGGTTTTGGGCCAAATTCCAATTCTACAAACAAACGGGGCCTAAGGGAAAAAGTGGGTAGTGGAGACGCATATCTTTATATTCTAGTAGGATCAAAGTCCAAATAAATGTAAAGTTCTGATTTGATATTTTAATATATATAAAGGATTTAAAATGCTTGTGACTTTAATTTATTTTCTTTGATTCAATATTATTTCTATTTATCTTCTTTATAATAATTCTTATCATGTTTACATTGGACAATTAATTTACTAGTGTATGAGATCTATGTTTCTTTTAATCATTTCATTCTTACTGATACTAATGTACATAAGCATGACAATGTTAGGCATTTGATCACTCTAACATTACATGCTTCATTTTAAGATGATAATCAGATATCTCTACATTCTAGTTATATCTCTTGGGATGTTTCATACATGGCAATGTTAAACCTTTCTTAATAGGACACAATAGGATTAATATTCCCTTTGATTGTATTCTCATTCATGTGATAATGATATTAATTATTAAAATATTATTCATATATGTATAAGAAAAGATTTCCTTGAACTCACTCACTTTTTCACTACTTATATCTATTAGCTACTCTTTGACTAGCTGAGATTTCTTTTCATAGACTATTCAATTTTTTAATTTGTTAGTATAATACAAAGATTAATAATTCATTATTGTGCTCAATTTGCACTTATCACTGATTCTCTTAAAACAGTTCTAAAATTTTATAGGAAACTCAAATTTGATATTGTGCATGTCAATATATCTATTTTAGATTCATGTTTTTTTCTACTTCAACATTGAAGCGACATTTTACTAGCTATAGTTTGGAGTTTCTCAAATTTAGTGGTTACACTTATATAATCTAAAATTATTTATAAAATTTGTATTAAGTGAGGACAAATTTTGAAAATTATGTGTTGAGTGAATCAAAAAAATTAGATGAAGATGCTTTTGAGAAAGTTGGTGTATAGTAGTCATGAGACAAGACAGGATCATTCAATGATAGGTAAATAAGAGCAAAAAACTATATATTTCTAATTTTCTATACATTAAATAATATAAAAAAAATCCAAAAGAAAATCTTATATGATTGTCTTCATTTTTCATAGGCGTGATCACATATAATCTAATTACTAGGATAAAACATTTGTTGCAAACTTTTAATGGGATTTTGCTAAACCCATTCAAGTAGTAATTAATGGATAAATAAATATGTTAATTCTTGAGATTAACTAGAATAGTCCAAAATAAGATTTGAAAATATTATATTAGCTTAGGTTTATTTTGATAATTATGAAAATGGTTGAGTATTAAAAATTATTTTGGTGCCAGAAAAGAGGGAAATATTATGTATTATTTTAGAGTTGATACTAATAAACCTTGTGTTGAAAACTAGCGAAGACTAAAAGGAAAGTATTGATGCAAGATATAGAAAGGATAAGGAGGATCATTGATGTGCAAGTGGAGTTGACTCCAAAAATAAAATAAATGCTAGTATAAACTAAATGAAGAAATAAAATAACAAGTTTATCAACACATAACTTTGCACTTTTGGGGACACAGGAAAGCAATTAATGTGCTCCTTAAGATGTGTTATATCTTGTGGACATTCTAATACACTTTAAGATGCTTGTGGGCTCCTTGGTTTCAATTAATAAGTGAATTTGTTTTATTTCTAATTTAAAAACTATAAATTTGAGTGTCATTTATATATGAATAAAATGTATGTTACATGACCATCATGTTTATTATAGTGACCTTTTATTAGTACAGATCCAAGGCAATAATTTTTAAATGTAGGATATCTTAAAAAATTATCTAGAGTGAAATAAATGAGGTGTATAAAGATATGGAGATTTATTTTTATATGGATTTATATGATGGAAAAAGTTCTTGTAATTTTGTCATCATAAAGATTAACTTTTTGGGATTTCATATTTCTATGACATAAATCAATTGAGTTTAATGTGTTGAAATAAAAGAACAATAAAATGAATTCAAAAATAGAATTAAAGATTTAGAAAAGAAGACATAAAACACCTTATTTATAGTGGTTCACCAATATGACTATATCTGCTCTTTATGTGGCCCAATATCTTTATTCAATTCTATAGTACACCATTCTCATATGCACAATACATAATCTACACTAAGTCTTATATATAAATGTTTAAAGTCTTCAAATATGAAGAGACAACATAGAAATGAATATAGAGGAAATTAATCCTTAGATGACTATTAGTCTTCTTCTCATGACACTATAGGCTCTCAATTATTTTGAACTCCAGCAAAACCATCACTTGTTTGAGCATATTTAGAATCATTACAATCTTCGATGCTTCAACTTTATCTATTAGTGTTTACATAAAATATGTACATTGAAAAATAGCCCATTGATAATAACTAAGAGCCTCATGAATTTTTTCTACATCTATAGAGCCAAACATCTTTATTATAATGACTCAAGAATATGAAGACTTTGTACTTCATCCATTTTTTCTAACGCAAACAAATCTCTCAAGAAATCATATAAAGAAGTTAAAAATTTATCTCTTTTTAAAAGAACATTACCCAAAGCACTTATAACATATATGATCCTTTTTATCAATAATTACTCTAGCAATTTCCATATTCCAAACCAAATCTAAATCCCTCTCTTCCTCATTCTATTATCTCATTAATAAAACATATGGGTCTATGTAGTTAGCATTCCTTATTCAAATTAGCCTTTTTATCTTAGTAATTAAGCTAATCAAGATACATACCCTCAGTAGTGATGATTAAATAAATATTTCTTCTCTATGAACCTCTTCACAATTAGCATGGTGAGGGCAATACACATTTCAATGTATACTCATTGTCCTATACTCTATAATAGAAATGTTAATGGTAATCATAGTAGCACACTCCAACAATGCATCCTCATAATCTAAATCTTTGGGGGGATTTAGGAATTGGGAAATGTACTTTCCTTTTTTTGGAGGGATTGGAGTTGGTGTGGGCATTGCCAAAGTAGAAGGAGAAGTAGTTTCACTTTTTGGGGATGCCTTTTTCAGCGCTAATTTTGCCTCCAAAGATAAAATAGTTTATCAAGAATCTACACTATATTTATTAGACAATGAGCCAGAATCATGAAGTTAATATGATGAAATAGAAAACCTCTACCATGCACTTGTCTCGGAGATGAGTTAGAGGCACTTTGTTTAAGTGACTCGTAAAACTTCTTTAGATTGTTAAAGTGACGCGTAATACTTGAGATTTCAACATCATTGAAGCCACGGCTACCTTTAACAAGACTCTTGAGATGATTTTGAGATTATTAGAGATTGGGGTTGTTTTGGACAGTGAGAATTGGGTCCTATAGAGTTAGCAATTGGGTGGGTAAAAAAGGAATACGTTGAGCAAGCCCAAAATCGTAACTTTGAAAATGAACTTTTTCAAATATTCTTGAATGCTCTAATCAATCTCAGTTGTATTGATCATGACTCACGTTGAAACTCACCATCGTTTGGTCTTTGATAAGTAGAACCATACTAGAGTTTAATGAACTATTATAAGTAACGAAAATAGAAATATAGAAATTTACACTAAAAATTATAATATTTGACTGACAACATTAATGTCTATTGGACAATTTTTTATATTTTATTTTGAGACTTTGGGGCAGCCTTTCTTGATTGTACAGTCCCATATTAAATATATAGTTGTGTATATTAATGTTTATAGTTGATAGTTGCACAACTCTTTAATATTGTAGTCATAATATTGGTGAATATGATTGAATTCCATACTGTCACTTCTCATTTGGTTTTCTATATAAAAGATGTTCTACCTCTCATTTCGTCAAGGCAATTTGGGGCTTTTGTAATTTTATTTGTGTTCTGATCATGAGATCACCAATTGTTTGATTCAGTTGCCTTTATCTAGTATCAGAGACGGATCTTTAAAAAAACACCTAAAGAGCCAAGAGATTTTAATAGAGTATAAAGTAGAAGAGTCTGAAAGAGTGTTTGCGTCTATAGAAGAAGGGGAGCTTGTTATTGCAAGCACATATGTATCAGGTGAAGAGAAGTCGATGAATGCAAGAGAAGAGAAGTCGTTGCAAAAGATCTTGTTTCACATTTCATGTCCCCACTTGCTACTAAGACAAAAAGAGATATCACCTCCCTAGCATGAAAGGAGGTTCAAGTGAATGGGAAATAAATTTTCATATAAAGTTTTTCCTTTTTCCTTTTTTCTTTCCATAGACAAGAGTATTTATTTTAAGTTTTAAAATTTTGACTTTTTACATTGAAAAGTAAAAGTTAATATCCTTAAAACTTTATTAATGCTTTACTTATATGTTACTTTAAAAAAAACCTTTATAATTTTTATATGGGAGCATTAGTTGTATTTAAGGAGGAAATGGTATAATGGAATTTTATTTTATTGAGGAGTTATAAAGTGTTTTTCTTGGAAGTTGGAAAATAAATAATTTATAATTAAGTGTATTATCAGATGTAACTAACACTTATTTTTAAGAAATTAAAAAATAAAAAAAGAAATTTTTTGTGGTTGGGTCCTAGTTGAAGGAATGAGAATAGTATTTCTTTGTAGAGGTCTTGAGCAACTTGGGTCATTGTGCACATTTTTATGGAAAATATGGCAGGCAATGTAATGTCTAATGTGTTGATTCCCATCTTTGAAGGAGACAATTTTACATATTGGTGTACTAGAATGTAAACTCTACTCAAATCTAAAGATTTGTGGGATATTTTTCAACACTGATATGTTGAAATAGTAGATGTAAATGCATTCATGGCCAATAGAAAAGGGAGTATAAAGAAAAAATAAAGAAAGATAATGAAGCTTTATTCTTAATTTAGGGTGCAATCACTCAAGCTATCTTTCCTAAGATAATTGGAGATGTTCATTCTAAGAAAGAATGAAAAATATTAAGTAGTGCACATCAAGGTGCACAAATTGCTAAATTACAAACAATGAGAAAAAACTTTGAAAATGTAAAGATGATAACTAGTGAATATGTCAATAAATTTATCAGAAAGGTAGAAGATCTAGTGAGTCAAATGAAATTAATAAGGGAAAATGTAGATGAAAAGCATGTCATTGAAAATATTTTGAGAAGTTTGAAGGTGTGGTCTCTATAAGTGAGATATCTAGGGATCTCTGAAGCATGAAAATTGATGAATTAAGTGGAATTTTGTTAACTATTGAAGAAATAATGAAAATTAATGAAGAAATCTTAGAGAAAGATTTTTCCTCTAAAGAAAATATAAGAGGAAAAAGAAACACATTGTTAAAGAATAATAGTAAAAGTGATCACAATGGTGAGAATGAATACAAAGGTTAATCTAGCAATTCTAGAGGAAGAAGTAGCAACTTCAAAGGAGTTGGAAGAGGAAGAGGTAGAAGTAATGGGGGAGACAATAGTAAAAGGAATGTCCAATTCTTTCATTGCAATAATTTTTGACATTATGCTTCTAAATTTTGAGTTACAAACAAGGTGAAACAAAAAAGAAAAGTGCTCATAGCACTTTCGAAGTTAAACAAAACATGTTCGTTTCTTGTTTCAATACAAGTGTAAGTGAAAATAATGTATGGTATATAGACTCTAGATGTTCTTCACATATGACATCTAATGAGATTCTTTTTGTCAATTTCGATCAAAAGAATCAAAGTAAAATAGTACTAGGAGATAATAATTCTCATGGAGCCAAAGGTAAGGGTACTATTGCAATTACACCATAATATGGTGAAGTGAAGATTATAAATGAAATATTAGTTCTAGTACTCAAAAAGAATTTTGGAGATTGATGCAGGAGCATCTTGGGTTGGCTCAGTGATTACTTTGGAGTTCTTGGAGGAGTATAGCTCAGTTGCAGTGCTGGCTAAGGGGCTCGGTTGAAGCAGTGTTGCTCAGTTTTAGTATTGACCAAGGAGCTCAGTCTTTGAAGGACTCGATAAAATTCTAGTGCTCAGTAGAACCTATGCTTAGAAATTCTTGTGGTACTTAGTTGATGTGCTTCCTCGGTTATGCCTAGCTTACTCGATTGTTTTACTAGTGCTCGATAGTTTATCTTACCGACTGGAGTTCTTGTGGATTTGGCTGGCCGACTTGATGTATTTAATGTTGGTAGCTTATGTTGTATTCTCCTATGTATCTATCTAGAGGCCAACATGTAGAATTAATTATTTGAAAGGCCATTTGAGGGCCGACTTGTATTGCATTTAATATTTGTTTGTTTAGGAGCTGACTTGGGCTTAGAATTCTTTCTTTCTTCCAATCGACTTGTAGCTGAAGAAGTATATTTAAGGAAGGTCTGGGGTAGTTGTTGAGGAAAGATGAAGAAGAGTTAGTAGCTTGTGAGCTTAGGAACAAGAAGATTTCTTGGTGGCCTGAGTGCACAAGTTTAGTCTTGTTGGGGTTTCTACTAGATTGTTGTAGCATGTTGTTGCATATCTAGCTAGCTAGGGTTAGAGCTTGGCGTTGGATCTTGAAGGATCTTGTAGAACTATTTCTTGCTTTCTATTTGGTCATAACCGAGAAGGCCTTATAGCCCACCACATTGCATGTAATTAGTTGTTGCTTATAATATAAATAATATTTTACACTTTTAAATTAAATAAATAAACTTAAATTAATATCAACATATAATTAACTTTTATTTAATAATTACTCATAAATAATTATAATATATTAGTAAAATTTATTCTAAATGATTAAAAATATCTATAATTTAATATTTGAATAATTAGTTAATTTGAATTAATAATCTAGACTAAAGATTATATATATTATAAATTTCATTAATAATATGAAATAAATTATAATACATTATCTATATTTTAAATTTGAAATATATAATTCAATTAATATATAAAATAATAAATACACAACAAATTATTAAATAATACATATATAAAATAGAAAATTAAAATCAAGAAAACTAAACATATAAATTGAAGAAAAAATTAACTTAACATTTATTCGGCGTACAAATTACATACGAAATTGCAATTACTAGTTATAATGCTATTCAACACATGTGAGACGAATAAGTGCAGTTGACCGATGAGAAATCTTCTAACTTACCAGATTTATGAATTCTTCCATTGTTTCTAATTATATTCGACGTACTTGAAACGTATAAGATGATTCTAACGATGAGGAGTCTTCATGAACTTGTTGTTTAACAAAGTCACACAAAATTGCACTCACCAACATTTCAACTGAAATTTTTTTTATTTGTATAAGATTGACTTTCTTACAAGGTTTTGTAAATTTGAACTGTATAATGACATGCTAAACAGTCCAAGAGAAGCTCCAGTAGAGCACGGAATGCCATGTGAGAGCTTACAACATTGAAGCTTGTGTTTGAATAGGAATGTGTTTATACAAGCGGTCCGCCCTTCACATATTCTGTGACGGCGAGTGCAATGAGGCCAAGCATGGCAAAGCGGCCATTCAACATCTCTGCTGAGGATGAGAATATTGCCTGCGACCTGCTCTCCGTCGATATTCCCTTGAGCAGTGGCACCAACGACGCCACTGTCAATAATCCCGCACTTAACACGAACCACGACACTCCCCCGTTATTCACCTGCGACGACAAATCTCTCCCGCTCGCCACCTCCACTGCAATGGCCGACACGAACCCCAACATCGCCGCCCTTCCATTGATGATCTCCGGCGCAGGCCCCGAGAACGCGAACAGGTCACCAAACTTCGTGCTCACCTGGACGCCAAATACCCAGTACACGTTAGATAAATCGTTCAGCTGATATAAATATACAACAATCATAAACTATAAACTGGGCATTTAATTAAATACCTTTCGCGTCTTTGTCGAGTTTGAATCGAAAACGTCTTCATCAGTAGCGAATGTTTCCTTTAATGGATCCTGAACCGAGTGCAGAAATTCGATACATTACCCATTTGCCATAAAACATAATTAAAATAGTGGAATTGCTAAGTGAAGAGTAAAACAGCATACCTTGGCCATGCACTTGACTTGGAGGCTACCGCGCGGCAACCTACCGATATGACCCACGCTGTTGCTGTTGCTCTTCCTCTGGACTGCGCCGCAGTTAAGACCTGCGGGCGCTTTCATCATCATCATTGAACTCACCGCCGCCATTGCCTTATGTTCGACTTTGACTTCCTACAATAATTGGGTTATGTGCGATTACCTTCCTTTCAACCTTGCTTTTGAACAGTTGATATAATTATGAGTTTATGTCTCTCCTGCTGGGCTTTTATAGCTTCGGATGGGCCGAATTTGGTGCTGGAAAATGGGATGAATGACGTTAGTTTGCAATCGCTTGGGTGAAAAAATGAGAACGTGGCTGGTGAATTGCCCGAACATGTGTTGAAGTGAAGCTTCTACAGTTTACTCGCTGGACGTAAACATTCTACCGACTACTCCCCTCAACGTGGACATTTCTCACTCGCCTTTCTCTTTGATATTATTTTGAGGACTTTGTTTCCGCCAGATACGCGTTGTGTCATTGTATGTTTTCTTGTGAATGGAAAACGTCGGTAATGATATGTTGTTAAGGAAACAAGCGGCAGTGGAGACGCGTGTCTTTATTTTCCTACAGGATCAAAGTTCAAATTAATGTAAAGTTCAATGTTTTGTTAGGGAAACATGAGAGTTCAACATCATTGAGATGTTTTCGAGATTATTCAATGCCACCGAAAATGTGTCAGAGACTTTATAACCGACACCATATTTGTTATTCTGGACGGTGCGAATTGGACCATGTCTAGATAGCAATTGGGTGGGTAAAAAGAGGAATACGTGGTTAGGCGATAAACCACATATCTGTCAACGAGAATGTGGAGCGAGCCCAGAAATGTAACACTGCAAATGAACTTTCTCACATATTCCTGAATGTTCTATCGATTCAATCTCGAGCTCTATCGATCATGACTCACATTGAAACTCGCCAATATCGTTTGGTCTTTGATAAGTAAAACCGTACTGCAGATTAATCAAGTATTATAAGGAACAAAAATAGATTATTATAGAAACTGAAACTGGAAGATATTATGTTAAATTAAATTAAAAATAATAATTGTATTCAATTTTGGAGAGGTTGATTATATTTTATATTAGAAATATGAGCGTTGAATATGTTTATTGTGTATTAAGATTTGAGCTTTTTAAGTTTAAACTTGTGTCTTCATCATTATGTTTGTATTTTGTTTTGAGATCTGAAAAGTTAATTTAGTCATATTATAAAGCCAAAGTCCTTTACGCATGCACAGATTTAACCTAAATTCAAAAAATTATTTCAGGGATTTGCGAACAGAAAAGATTGTTTAATGAAAATCCAAATGAGCCATGGCTTTAATAAATAGTATTCTCATATTTCACTGAATTAGATCTTCCAATTTGTTTATTAAGTCGATAGGCTTTATGGAAACTTTCTGCTACCAGCGAAAATGCGAAAATCTCACACAAAAAGGAAGGTTTTTTTTCAACAGAGGCAAATAAATCTAGGTCTTATTCATGCTACTCTGTGAACGGCGAAGGATGCAAATAAGAATTGCTATGACAATCAAAGGGCAGATAAATGCAGGAAGAACCCAGGGGAAGGAAAAACTCAAAGCGAAAATACAGAATTTACAAGGTATTGTTTCAACTATTGGAATTATGGCCACAAAAAGAATGAATGTCGGATAAAGGAACAGCTGCATCCCTCTTACGATCACCTAAGAGAATTTATTGCCAAACAAAGGGAAAAAGCTAATAGCGAAGGTATGGAACAGTTAGTACACACTAAAGGAACAAGAGCCAAGCCTTCCCTCCTTGATACTTCACAGATCAATTGCAGTAAGGAAATGACCTCACCATCTAATAGGAATATGGCAGAATCTAGGGTAGATCCACAGAGGAGTGCGGCTATGGTTTCGAATCTATGCATAAAGGCTAGCCCATACAATAGAATCCCTCCTAGGGTTAGGGATTATAGACATAAAGTCTTCTCAGTCCATCTTTTGGATTGGCAATTGAAGGTTTTTTCGAAAACCAAGTATGCAAGGAAAGCACTGGGGCACAAGATCGCTGAGGAAGGAAAGGCTGAACAAATACAACATATGATTGGTAATCCCTCATATACGAAAAGAGAAGGCCGGGCCGTATCTGTACAAATACATCCTGAAAGGCCTTTTGAACGATCTTCCATAAGACATATGATTAAGGACAAGGAAGAGGAACTCCCTGAGAAATTGACAAAGCAAAATTCGGAATGGAAGGTGGTTAGAGGCAGAAAAAAAGTTTTAAGACAGTCCAAGCCTCTAAGTCCTGTCAAAATTTCCATGAATAATTCCTTTGAAAGGCTCAAGGAGGTTGATAACAAAGTTAAATCTTACACTCCCCCCATAAAAGGGCTAGGGTTTTAGGGGAACAGGGCTGTAGAGATGGATATTTGAAGAAAGATGAATCCCAAACAACAGCCAAAGATATTTACCCCTGTTCCAATAAAACCATCTCCTTTTATGAAGGATTGAAGGAGCAAAGTATTTGTGACAAATCTGTTGTTAGCTATAATCTAAACAACAATAATAAATATAGCCCCCCCCACCAGAGAAGGTTGGAGAGGCCCACATTTGGTAATGCTGCAAAGAATATAAATAATCATGACTTGATAGTAGAAAGTCTTCATCGTGACACCATCAATGCATCTTATACGCCTCCTCATAGGCGCCTCAGCAAAGAAATAACAGGTAAAGCACGTGGTGAGATAATTTCATTAGATTACAATAAGATTATGCAGCAGCAAAAGCTTTTAGCCAAAACAAGTATGATTTGCTATTGGAAAGGAACTGGTGTATCAATAAAGGAAGTGATAAGTGGACTAGCGACACAACTCCCGGGAGAGGTAAGTATAACAATTCCCAGAGATAATTTTTCATACATTAACTGTCATAATAAATCCTTGAAAGAAAGCATTATGAGCAAGAAAACTTTGAAGTTCAGAAATTTACCTTTTTCTTTATTTGACTGGATGCCTATATTCAATCCATTACGTTTAAAAGATTTCATTCTAGAAAAAGCCATCAACCTTAAAAAATTTGCCTTTGGAATTATCTTGTAGAGAAACACTTTGTTTAATTGGCAATAAAATAGGTAGTTTTAAAAGAACTGCTGAGAAAACACCTTTACAGGCTGATAAAATAATCATTGTAGAGATGTATCATCACCAAAAATATATACCCCCCATTAAATTATGTTTTAAACATAACACTGTAATTATTAACCCAATAATAGTAGAAAACTTTATTGAAAGTAATAAAAATACATCAGAAGCTCATAAAAACACAAATTGTGTTTCCCAACTAACAAAGATATTGAGATCTGTCTCTGTAGCAATAGAGGAGGATTTATATGCAGAACCCCAAAGGATCAAGGTTTAGCCAACAAATCCTCTTACCCAACGATGGTGAATGAAACAACAAAGGATCAAGATGACCAAAAGGAACAGATTGTTAATACCCCTATCAACATTTTAGAAAACCAACAAATAGATCAGACCTGGTCGCCTTTAAGGAAAAATGCACAAGACACTATTAGACAGAAATCGGATAGTGTGCTTAGCAGGGACAAAAAATTAATTCAAATAGAGTCCGAAAAAAAGGATAACAAAGCCTATCAACAAGAGGAAAGAGACCAAATGGATCTCCAAATAGAATTACTTTTGGAACCTGAACGTGCTAAAGTGGTAGAACTAGTAGATCAAGTAAACAAAATAGAAGAAGAGATAAATCAAATCATCAATTACCTGGGAGTGTCTCTACCTGAGGATCTAACAGATAGGTTCTTGGACAATATATGCGACTTTGAGGAATTGAAATCCCAAAAGGAAATTTTAATTAAACAAATACAGGAGTGTATTGTAGAAGAAAGTAGGGATCAGGAAAATAGGCTTGAACAGCCTCTCCTTCATATACCCTTGGATAAGGAAGTTTCAGAAAAAAACCCTTGCAGAATATCTAGAAAAACATCTAGACACACGAAAAGAAGCTATAGACAAGCTGGGTGCAGAGGAGGTTGATATAACTTATATAAAAAACATAAATATAAAAAAATCAGAAGAAGGGGAACAAGGTGTTTCAATCCCTTTGGAATTAGAAGAGTTAAATCTGGACATATCAGGAACAATTGAAGAACTAATAGAGATATATGGTAAAGAACTCATTGATAGGGTTGTTACCTCAGATCTCCCCATAGATGCACAAAAAGACCTGGTTGACTGGGTCTCTCCAAAGATAGGGGATGGGAGAGAAGAAACCTTGGTTAAAGACGCAATTGAAGGCCTATTTGGAATAACTAATGAGAACAGAGAACTAGGATTAGCTTTGAACAGAGGTAGTCTTAGCACACCTAATATTAATAAACTTAAAAAGAAAAGAGGGAGAAAGTCAGTGGTTGAGTTGAGAAATTTGGATGGTAATGCAGGCAACCAAATTAAAATAGCAGATATCCTGAATACATGGAAGGGGAAGATCCTTCCCAAAGAGCAATGAAAGTCACTACTTGGAATGTTAGGGGTTTAAATGCCCCCAACAAACAACGCTTAATTAAAAGATACCTAAGAGACTTTGATTCAGAAATAATCTTGATATAGGAAAATAAGCTTAATAAAGAGGAAAGCATTAAGTTCAGCAAACAACTTGGTATTTGGAAATCAAAATACGTTACATCAGTAGGTTTCTCAGGTGGTTTGGTAGTACTATGGGATCCCTGTAAAACAATAGCACTACTCACACACACTAACGATAACTGGATGTCATTAACAATTAAAAGCCTGAAATCTGATTTAAAATTCAACTTAATCAATGTATATGGACCTATCTCTAATGAGGAAAAGAGAAAAGTCTAGTCAGAATTACAAAGTCTTCTAGCTGATAATCTAGAACAACCGTTCATCATTGGAGGGGATTTCAATGCTATCTTAAATCTCGAAGAAAAATATGGAGGCTCGCAATATATATCACAAGCTCACAAAGATTTTAGCAAGTGGGCTACGGATAATCATCTGATAAGCTTAAATACAAGTAATGGAATTTACACATGGAATAATAGAAGAGAGGGTTTCAGCTACATAGCTGAAAAACTAGATAGATTTTTTACTAGAACGAATCCCGAAAATTTTAATCAAATAGTCAATACTGAAATATTACCAAAAGTAGGATCGAATCACTTCCCAGTCAGACTTTCCATTATAGAAAATTCTAAACCGACAAGAAGCCCGTTTAAGTTTGAATTTATGTGGTTCCAGAACCTGGAATTCATAAATCTTTTAGAAGAATGGTGGGGACAAATGTTGGTCAAAGGGTCAAAAATGTTCTGCTTAACAATGAAATTAAAAGCTATCAAACATAAAGCGTTAGAATGGAATAAGAATCACTTTAATAACATATTTAAAGAAAAAGCTCAGGTAGAACAAGAAATAACTGAGCTCAAAAATACAGTAATAGAACAAGGAATGAATGCCCTTAGCTACCACAAGGAAAAGGAGTTAATGGCTAAGTACAATGACATTCTCCTCAAAGAGGAGATATTCTGGAAGCAAAAGTCCAGGGAGTCATGGCTTAAAGAGGGGGATAGCAATACTAAATTCTTCCATAACACAACCAATTTCAAAAGGAACATTAATAGAATAGCTAGAATTAATACGGGCGAGGGATTGACTACAGAGGACCCTAGAAAGATTTCAGAGGTTCTTACAAATTCTTATTATTCCCTTCTCAATTCACTAGAAGCTTCAGATCTCAATACCCAAAAAGAAATGCTTAAAGCCATTCCGAAATTGATTTCGGAAGCGGACAATAAAATACTAAATAACAAGTTATCTTTAGAAGAGGTAAGAGTAGCAATATTTCAACTCCATCCAGATAAAGCTCCAGGCCCAGATGGCTTTCAAGCAGGCTTTTTCCAAAAGTGTTGGCATTTTGTTGGAGTAGAGGTATGGCAAGCAGTGGAAGCCACTAGAAACTCAGGATCTCTTTTAAGTGAAATCAGCAACACCTTCTTCACCTTAATTCTGAAGAAAAATGAAAGTATGGAACCAGGGGACTTTAGACCTATCTCCCTATGTAATACCATTTATAAGATCCTTTCAAAGTGTTTAGCAAATAGACTCAAAACCATCCTCCCAAGAATTATCTCGGAAGAACAGACGGGTTTTGTACCTAACAGATCGATTCTGGATGGTATTATTATAGCGCAAGAAATAGTACATACCACTCAGATTACAAAAGAACCGAGCATGCTAATGAAAATAGACATCTAAAAAGCATACGATAAAGTAGATTGGAGATTCCTATGCAAATGTATGGAAGCTTTCGGTTTCTCCAAACAATGGATCAACCTTATTTTTAATTGCATCTCATCTCCCAGAATTTCCATTCTTATTAATGGCTCACCAGAAGGTTTCTTTAGTATATCTAGGGGCATAAGGCAAGGAGATCCGATGTCTCCTTTTCTCTACGTCATTATGGTGGAAGCATTAGGAAGAGCAATTACGAAGCAACAAGTAGAAGGAAAAATCATGGGATTAAAGGCTTTACAAAACGTCCCAAATATTACCCATCAGCAGTTCGCGGATGATACAATTCTACCTGGCTCCGCCAACAGACAGGAAGCGAGAGCATTCAAAAGCATTTTGAACACTTATGCCAAAGCCTCCGACCAACATGTTAATCCAACAAAATCAGAAATCTTCTTTATTAATACTTGCCCGAATATCGAAAAGGATATCTGCAGTATAATGGGATACAAAATCGGCAAGTTTCCGTGTAAATACTTAGGAATTGACCTGGACACTGGCCTCTTATCTTCCAAACTATGGCAACAAGTCTTATCTAAAGTACAAAATAAGAAAAGCTCATGGAAAGGGAAGTGGTTAACTAAAGCAGGTAGGACAACCATGATCAAATCTGTACTCTCAGCCATACCTACGTATGACTTGTCAGTTCTCCCAGCCCTTCCAATTAGCGTAAAAAAGGAATTAGATAAAATATTCTGAGAATTCTATTGGCAAGGGCCCTCCAAAGACAAAAAGATTGCTCTTATCAAATGGGAGAATCTATGCAGACCAATATCAAAAGGAGGTCTAGGCATCAAAAACCTTCTTTGGCAAAACCAAGCTCTCGGGGCCAAACTTGTTTGGAGAATGTATAAAGAATCAAGCAGTAAGTGGGCATCTATATTATTACATAAATACATCCCTGAAGGGGACCCCATTAATATCTTCAGAACACAATCACATGTTAAAGGTTCACGGATATGGAATTATATTAAGGAATGTAGAGGGATTATTGGCAAATACCTATCTTGGAATGTAGGAAGGGGAGATCAAGCTTTATTCTGGGATGACTCGTGGGTAGGCCTTACTCCCCTAAACAAACTAGGATTTACTGAGGAATTTATGGAAGAATGCAAAAGAGTCTTAGGCGTATATATCAAGGATTACTTACAAAAAGAGGAAGATGATAGTTGGAGTGCCCTCAATAGAATTGATGAAAGATGGCAGGAAAAGCAGAATCTCCTAGCAATGTTGAATAAGAGAGCAGTAACACTTAAAAATAGATTAGATATTTTAATATGGACGGGATCAAGTATTGGTAAATATTCAGTTAAGGAGGGTTACAATTCTATTATTAGGGACAAAAACATGGATAACATAGACATACCATTTAACCTTTGTTGGAATAAAGCATGTCTCCCTAAAGCTAGTATGTTTCTATGGGCAGCTCTACAAAACAGGATCCTTACAGTAGACAGGTTCAATAAATTAGGTTTCGAGGGACCATCTAGATGCCCCTTATGTGAAAATCATTCTGAGGATGTTAACCACATTCTCCTAAACTATCCCTTTTCCCAAGAGTGCTGGAATTGGCTCTACCAAAGCTTAGGATGGAAATCTACTTCCCATTATGATCTAATTAGCAATCTCAAAGCTTGGCCTACCCTCTATAAAGACAATCTTTTCAAGGATATATGGATAGTGGCACCTTCCATAGTTGTATGGGAATTATGGAAAGAAAGAAATAGAAGGATTTTTACGGATCAGAAATTAACTTGGATCTCAATCGCAAACAAGATAGAAGCTTCAATAGTAGAAATTATTAATAGCAAACTCAGGGATTCGCAGCATTTGGAAGATTCTTTTAGGAGCTGGGATAACAGAATCAAATGCAAATGGCCAAAACTAGATATCCTTCCCCTCTTTGGCAAAGGGGGGTCTAAAGCCAAAGCTGACAGATCTTCCTATATATGGCTACCCCCGAAAGCTGGATGGTATAAACTCAATTTCGATGGAGCATCGCGAGGTAATCCTAGGGTAGTAGGTATTGGATGGATCATTCACAATTGGAAGTCAAAAGTTATCGCTAAATTCTCGAAACCCATTAACCCTACAACAAACAATATGGCAGAATGTACAGCAGCACTAGAGGGGCTTAAATTATGCAGGGACCTCAATATTAATAAATTAATTATTGAAGGAGATTCCCAAATTATCATCAATGCCATCCGCACTAAGAAAACTCCTAATTGGATCTTGAATGCAAAAATTGAAGAGATTAATTCAATTACAGAAAGTATTTCAAATTATGAGATCAGACATACCTATAGAGAAGGTAACACAGAGGCTGACAAGCTAGCCAATCTAGGAGCCAACGGAGTGGTAACTATGGAAAAATACTCTTGTTAAGGGTTGAAGAAGTGTTTGAAGGTAGATCTAGGAAAAAGACCAAGAAGGAAGTGTTAGTCCATTTTCTGGTTCATGCAAAAATCCCAGGAAAATGGCCTTTTCCCAGCAAGCTTTGTTAAGTTGTCCTGCTCAACCTGTAGTCATTGTTTTAATGTGTGAACAAAATCCATAATGTTTCATGGTGTGCACCCTTAGCCCTATGTGCTCCACGTTGTCACCTTGCTCCAGTTCAAATCGCATCTTCTGAATTGCAAAATCCAGAAAGTTATTAAAGTTTTAAGGTCTGCAGGAAATAATTTCAAAATCTGCCTAAGTGTCAAAAACTCACAATGTTTTTTAAAATCCATGATGTTTTCGGTCTGTGTGAAAACCTTCATTGTTTTTGACCTTATACCTTCCCGCTTTTGTGCACTTGTATTTTGGCGTCAGAAACCCTGTGTGTTTTCGACCTTGCATTTCTTCTCTTCTACCGGCACTCCTTGTTCGTCGGTCCTAAGTGCGCAAGTGCGATCAATGGTGGGACCTGGTTTCCAGATGAGTCAGAGGATCCTGACATGTCAGAGCATCAACGATTGTCGCTAAAGCATGAAGGATTTTTCAGGGCTATGCGAAATCATGCTGGCCATTGATTCTTCTCTATGGTGTAGTGTTTCAACCTGTGGGTCCAGGTCTGCAAGTTCTCCCTGATTGGTTGTCGCATGGCCGCATGTCAGACTTTTCTGACATGTGATCATGCTACTGCTTTCCACCTGTCTACGTGGGTCCCAATTCTTTGTGATGTTCAGCTGACTTGCGGTTAAGTTTTTCTTTCTGCGACCTGGCGACTCGCGGTTATCTCTTGGTCGCTGATTCTTGGCAGTTAAGCCCTTAACATCTAGCGACCTGGCTGGCGGTTTACCTTGCCTTTGTCACATAGTCGCTTAATGGTGGGCCCGGGTCCTCATGCTTTTAAAAGGTAAAGCTTCTTTGGCAGTAGTCCTGGAGGTGGTGATGTGGCGGCCTGTGGTTGGCTGTCGCATGATCGCATGTCAGAGATTTGTGACATGCGATCATGAGACCGGTTGACACCTGTCCCTTTGGTGTTGGAGTGTTGTGGTCCCCCTGTCTGACTTGGAGGCTGAGGTGGTAGTCTTTTGGCCTTGTCGCATGTTCACAAGGGCCACTTTCCGGCTATGCGATCATGTGACAAGGGTGCCACGTGTGCTGGAGCCCGTTTGTAGTTGTTTGGTGGTCCCGTTGGCAAGTGGTGATTTGGCATCTTCTGGTTGGTCTGAGGTGGTAGGATGGCAGATGGGCCTTGTTCATTTGGAAAGATTCTTGATCCTGTGGTTGTCGTGTGATCGCATGGAATCTTTCCTGCCCATGCAATCATGCACCCGTCGTTCGCTTTTGAAGGCTTGTAAAGGTGGGTCTTGTGGCAGAGATGACTCGGCAGTTGCAGCGAGTGGTGGTGTGACATGTGGTGTATGGCAGGCCCAAGTCTAAGGCATGGCGATTGTTGGCAGGGCCAAGGCATGGTAAGTAGTGGCTTGTCGCATGTTTGCATAGCCCTTTTCCTAGCTATGCGATCATGCGACAACTCTTTGGACATCGCAGTTGCGAAATTAAAGGTGGGTCTGTGGTGCTCGTATTGCTGAGATGTTTGGTTTTGATTGGCTGCTTGCTGGTGAGGTGGCCGAAGACTTTTCAAAGGGGCCCGTGACTGTTGTGGATTAAATGTAGGCCTCTTGATTTGCTAGGAGGAGGAAGAGATCTACGGTGGTGTTTTAAAATTTGTCAGCTAGTCGTTGGCACCAAATCAGATGGTGGGCGCATGATCGCATGGGCATGGAATATTCCATGCGATCATACACCGACCGTAGATCTTCAATCTCCGGCCCCATAATGTCGCACCTGCGATGTTAGATAAGTAAACTGCCAAGCAGCCGCATAGGACTGGGACCCACATGGCCATGTGGCAAGCGGTCGCATGATCGCATGTCAGAAAAGTCTGACATGTGGCCATGCGATAACCAATAGGAAAGAAGCCAGACCCACCACATGGTCGAACTTGCGCAGTTAGAGAAAAACACCATCAATCAGGGCAGAAGTGCGGTGTCGAAAACACATAGGGTTTTCACACAGGAATTTCTGACAGACCAAAAGGCAAACAAGGGAGCCGAAAACAACATGGGTTTCCAATGCCAAAAGATAAGTGAACCAAATAGGAAGCATAGGGTCGAAAATAACACACAGGTCGAAAACATCATGAAATTTTGAAAACACAATGTGTTTACGACACTGTGGTAGATTTTAAAGAATTTTCCCGCAGACCTTAAACTTTGAATAACTTTCAGGATTTTGCACATTAGGAGATGCAGATTTGACTAGAACCTGGTGACAACACAAGGAACACAGGGCAAAGGGTATGTCAAGAAAACTTGCAAGGCAATAGGCCATTTGAAAGGATTTTCGCTATGGTAGAAAAATGGCCTAACAAAAGGCCTGATGGAAGGATCCCTGATCCCTTGCATAGAAATTCAATAAATATGACTGAAGATATCCCATGGTGTGTTGCTTGTCAGTCTCCTCATGACCCTAAGCATTGTGTCGTCGCTTTAAACTTACAAGAGAATCAAGAACAAGAGGAGCAATATGACAAGAGTGGTTGTGGAATGACTCCTGCACATATAGAGGATGAGAATGATTTTGATGAAGAAGATGAAGAGTTTGATGATGTTGGATGTGGTATTGTGAGGGGTGAGGAGAAAGTTTCTTTAAGAAGACCCTCAGATGAAGAAATTGCTCAAATCACTGCAGACGTGATCACTCAAGCTAAAAGCAATTATAACTTGAGGAATAGGACAATTGGAAATGCAACTGGTAGGCCAGGTAGTATGTTCATCAAGAGGACAGAAAATGGTACACAACAACATGGAGAAAAGGGCAGGGGTGCCGATGATACTGAAGGTAAAAAGGAAAATTGTACCTGTTGCAGAACCTAAGAATAAAGCAAAGACAGCAGAGGTAGTTGTTCCCATTCCTCAGAAGGGAAAGGAATCTCCTCTCAAAGACAAATTTGGTTTCACAAAGGATAAAGTTGTCACTGTCTTTGAAGAAGACATGAACAACCAAAAGTATGTTCTAATTGATATCTCCAAATTGCTTTCACAGATCACTGTCAAGGTTCCACTTTTGGAAATGATGAGAATAGAAGAACATATGGTCAAGGCCTTGAATTGGGTAAATGGTGTTTCTTCTGCAGGAATCCAAGAGGTGAATAGAAATGACAAACATGTGGCTTCCTTGAAAGACACACCTGACAGTAAGAGTGAAGAAATTGTTTCTAAGATTCCTCAAATCTTCTTGGATACAAATATTGTAAATAATGCATCAAGGACAGTTGATCCTTTCTTTTTGTCCCTTGTGATTGATGGTAAAATATTAAAGAATTGCATGATCGATTCTGGAGCATCAAACACTGTCATGCCTGTAGAGATCATGAAATCATTAGGACTAAAGGTTGATACACCTCACAGGAGATGTCAAGCTATGGACTCAAGGGAAGTGCCAGTTATTGGTACCATCAAGGCTTTGCCTTATAAATTAGCTACATTTCCTAACAAACAGTTGACTATGAGTGTTCTTGTAATTGACATTCCTCCTCAATATGGAATGTTGTTATCTAGAAAGTGGAGTGCCTCCATGGGAGGAAGTATTCAATGTGACTTGTCCTTTGCCACTTTTGACATTGAAGGAGAGAGTGTGAAGGTGTCAAGGGAAGCCAGGACCCTACATATGATTGAGGAAAATGAAAAGGATAGCATGAATTGTTTTGTTGACAATGACATTGGCTCATTCCAAGTCCAAAGGAATGAGATGCAGGAGAAGGTCAAGCCTATCCTTTTGGCTGATGATGAGAGTAACAAGACAAAAGATAGTGTCTTGCGGACATTATATTTTGATGGAGAAAGTTCTAGAGAAGGTGCTGGAGCAGGAGTGTTATTGGTGTCCCCAAGTGGTAAGACTTTTAAGTTTTCTTTCACTCTCTTGTTTCCTTGCACAAACAATGTTGTTGAATATGAAGCCCTATTGATTGGTTTGAGACAAGCATCAGAACATGGGATCAAACATCTTAGGGTGATTGGTGATTCTGAGTTAATAGTTTCTCAGATTAGATCAAAGTATGCATCTAAGAATCAAAGGTTGAAATAATATAGAAATGCTATATGGGATGAAATTGAGGGTTTCAGTGCCTTTGGGATTGATTGGGTAGATAGAAGCCAAAACAGGATGGCAGATTTACTAGCAAACATAGCCTTAAGGCCAGAGGATGTTACCTTTGCAGGGATATCCAGAATTGAGTGTAAGTACATGCCTTCTATCCCAGATAATGTTGAGAATTGGCAAGTATTTTCTGATGATCAGGATATATTGAGATTCTTGCAGTGTGAATCTCATTTTGATGGTCAGGAAATGGATTTTAGCACCTATGTTGACATCAAAGATGGAAAAGAAAGTGTTCTTGGGAAGGAAGTTTTGCAACTAAAGTCAAATAGGATCCCTAGGGGATTGGTTGCCCTTGAAATGACATTTGATGATAAGGAGAGGGCTTGTGTTGCCAGAATTGTTGACAAGAAAAATGATTTGGAGGAAGTGAATCTAGGAACAAGCCAAGAACCAAAAAATATTTACATAGGTAAATGCTTATCTCAAAGAACTAGAAGAAATTTGATTGATATTCTCAAAAAATTTAGACATATTTTTTGATGGTCTTATGATGATTTGGAGGCATATAGAGAAGATCTCTTTCAACATGAGATACCATTAAAGGAAGGAACTAAACCTTTTTATGCATAAATTAAGGCCCGTGAACCCTACTTTGGCACCAAAAATGCAAGATGAACTTAAAAAGATGATGGATGCTGGCATTATCAAGCCTGTCAGACATTCTACTTGGGTGTCAAATTTGGTTCCAGTCAGGAAAAAGAATGGTGACATTAGGTTATGTGTTGATTTTAAGAATTTGAATGTCAATTCTTTAAAGGATAATTATGGTCTACCTAACATGGAAAATATGCTGCAAAGGGTTACTAGATCAGAGTTAATGTCCATGATGGATGGCTTCTCTAGATATAATCAGGTCATGGTCAATAAGTCAGAACAATTTAAGACTGCATTCACTACCCCTTGGGGAACATATGTTTATGTCAGAATGCCATTTGGTCTGACAAATGCAGGAGCTACTTTCCAAAGAGCTATGGACCTGGCCTTTGCTAATTTCATAAATAAGTTTTTAGTGGTATATCAGGATGATCTCACGGCATATTCAGAGAAGGAGGATCAACATTGTGAACATCTTGAAAAGATCTTTATCAGAGCTCTGGAGTATGGAATCTCTTTAAATCCAAAGAAGTGTTCTTTTGGTGTTGTGGAAGGCAAGCTCTTAGGACACATTGTGTCCAAGGATGGAGTAAGAATTGATCCCGAAAGGGTTATAGCAATAGAAAAGCTCTCACCACCAAGGAATGTTAAAGGAGTACAGTCTTTCTTTGGGCAAGTGAATTTTCTAAGAAGATTTGTTACAAATTTTGCAAAAATTTGTATTCCTATCTCTAGGATGTTGAAAAAGGATGAAAAGATAGAGTGGAATGAAGAAGCAGATAAATCTTTCAGAAGTATCAAGCAAGCCATTAAAGATGCCCCTATTTTGAGGACCCCTGACTATGGTAAGCCCATGTAGATTTTCTCTTTTGCTTCTTATCATATGGTTGCAACAGTTTTATTGCAAAAGAACTCAGATGGGTATGAGCAACCCATATCATTTTTTAGCAAGTCTTTACATGCAGCAGAATTGAAATATGATATCACTGAGAAACAGGCTTATGCCCTAGTCAAAGCAGTCAAGGCTTTTAGGTGTTATCTTGTGGGAGCTAGGGTGGTTGCTTATGTCCCTAGTGCTGCCGTTAAGGATATTTTGGTGCAACAAGAGGTATTAGGAAAAAGATATAGATGGATCAACAGGATCCAAGAATTCAATATAGATATTCAGATTACAAAATTGGTAAGAGGCCTTGGTCTTGCAAAGTTGATGGCACAGAGTAATCTAGTTGCAAATCATGTGAATATGTTAAAGGAAGAAGAGAGGCCATATATTTGTGATATGGATTATTGTTATTGGTATAAAGATGTCATCAATTACTTGCAGAAGTTGGTCCTTCCCCCTGACATGAATGAGAGTAAGAGGAGGACTATCAAGTTACAGTCAGCAAGGTATGCCATTATACATGGTGAGTTGTGGTGGAGAAGCAGTGAAGGAGTATTGCTAAAGTGTGTTGATCATGAAAGATCTAAGACTCTGTTAGAGGAAATGCATCAAGGTGTATGTGGAGGAAACTATATGGCAAAGACCATAGCCCACAAGATCCTTAGATCTAGATTTTGGTGGCCTACAGTTTTTAAAGATACACATCAGTTTGTGAGGAAGTGTGATGCATGCCAGAGGTTTGCAGGAAGGATGAAATTCAATGGGAATTTTCCACTCAGACCTGTTTCAGTTTAGGCTCCTTTCCAAAAGTGGGGTATTGATTTCATTGGTGAGATTCCAAACAAGTCTAGTGGTGGACATTCATACATACTAGTGGCAACAGACTATTTTACCAAGTGGGTTGAAGCTATCCCTACTAGGAGGGCTACTAGTAAAGTGGTAATTGAGTTTATAATGTAGAATATCCTCACTAGATTTGGCTGCCCAAAGACAATTGTGGTTGATAATGCAATGTGCTTTAGATCACAGGAGTTTGGTGATTTTTGTCAGCAATATGGGATACACATTTCATTTTCTTCCCCATATCATCCACAAGGAAATGGCCAGGCTGAATCCAGTAATAAAAGCCTTATTAAGATTCTCAAGAGGGTGTTGGACAGAAATAAGAAAGCTTGGGACTCAAAGTTATTGTGGGCATTGTGGGCTGACAGAGTAACTATAAAGAAAGCCATAGGTTGTGCCCCTTTTGACCTAGTTTATGGAATAAGTGCTAGATTACCTCAGAATAATTTGTTGCAAATGTACAAGTTCATCCAGGCATATGATGAAGATTTGAATAATGGGATGAGAATGAGAATGGATGAATTGATCTAGTTGGAGGAAGTAAGGAGGGATGCACATGAGAGAAATAAGACATTGCAGAGGTAGTGTAAAAATTTGTTTGATAAGATGACAACTCAAAGAAGTTTTGAAATTGATGATCTGGTCCTGATGTGGAATGCAAGGTTGGAAGATAAGGGAAGGCATGGAAAGTTTGATCCTATTTGGTTGGGCCCTTATCTTATTGAGGGCAAGTGGGGAACAGATTCATATATCTTGAAGGATTTAATTGGTGGTACTTTGGAATTGCCTATTCATGGACAATTCTTAAAGTTTTACTTCTCTTGAAGTATCTCTTCCATGAACAGTAGTTTAGGTTCCCTTGTTTTTGTCTGCTCTGTGTTTTTGAGTCAGATTTTTTTTGAGTTGGTCTACTCTCCCAGTGATTCTGAATCCTTTCCATGCCTACAAGAGACATGCATCCCCTAGTATGAGCCACTATTAGTCCATTTTCTGGTTCATGCAAAAATCCCAGGAAAATGGTCTTTTCCCTGCAAGCTTTGTTAAGTTCTCCTGCTTGACCTGTAGTCATTATTTTAATGTGTGAAAAAAATCCATAATGTTTCATGGTGTGCTCCCTTAGCCCTGTGTGCTCCATGTTGTCATCTTGCTCCAGTTCAGATCACATCTTCTGAATTGCAAAATCTAGAAAGTTATTAAAGTTTTAAGGTCTGCAGGAAACAATTTCAAAATCTGCCTAAGTGTCGAAAACCCACAATATTTTTGAAAATCCATGATGTTTTCGGTCTATGTGAAAACCTTCATTATTTTTGACTTTATGCCTTCCTGCTTTTGTGCACTTATCTTTTGGCGTCAGAAACTTTGTGTGTTTTTGACCTTGCATTTCTTTTCTTTTGTCGGCACTCCTTGTTCATCGGTCCTAAGTGCGCAAGTGTGATCAATGGTGGGACCTGGTTTCCAGATGAGTTAGAGGATCCTAACATGTCAGAGCATCAACGGTTGTTGCTAAAGTGTGAAGGATTTGTTAGGGCTATGTGAAATCACACCGGCCGTTGATTCTTCTCTACGGTGTAGTGTTTCAACCTGTGGGTCCAAGTCTGCAGGCTCTTCCTAATTGGTTGTCGCATGGCTGCATGTCAGACTTTTCTGACATGCGATCATGTGACCACTTGCCACCTGTATGTGTGGGTCCCAGTTCTTCATGATGTTTAGCTGACTAGTGGTTAAGTTTTTCTTTATGTGACCTCGCGACTCACGGTTATCTCTTGGTCGCTGATTCTTGGCAGTTAAGCCCTTAACATCTAGCAACTTAGCTGGCGGTTTACCTTGCCTTTGTCACGTAGTCGCTTAATGGTGGGCTGAGGTCTTCATGCTTTTAAAAGGTAAATCTTCTTTGGTGGTGGTCTCAAAGGTGGTGATGTGGCAGCCTATGGTTGGCTGTCGCATGATTGCATGTCAGAGATTTGTGACATGCGATCATGCGACCGGTTGACACCTATCCCTTTGGTGTTGGAGTGCTGTGGTCCCGCTGTCTAACTTGGAGGCTGAGGTGGTAGTCTTTTGGCCTTGTCGCATGTTCACAAGGGCCACTTTCTAGCTATGCGATCATGCGACAAGGGTGCCACATGTGCTAGAGCCCATTTGTAGTTGTTTGGTGGTCCCGTTGGCAGGTGGTGATTTGGCATCTTCCGATTGGTCGGAGGTGGTAGGATGGCAGATGGGCCCGGTTCATTTGGAAAGATTCTTGATCCTGTGGTTGTCGTGTGATCTCATGGAATCTTTCCCGCCCATGCAATCGTGCACCCGTCATTCACTTTCAAAGGCTTGTAAAGGTGGGTCCTCTAGCAGAGATGACTTGGCGGTTGCAGCGAGTGGTGGTGTGACATGTGGTGTATGGTGGGCCCAAGTCTAAGGCATGGTGATTATTGGTAGGGCCGAGGCATGGTAAGTAGTGGCTTGTCGCATGTTCGCATAGCTCTTTTCCTGGCTATGCGATCATGTGACAACTCTTTGGACGTCACGGTTGCGAAGTTAAAGGTGGGTCCGTGGTGCCCGTATTGCCGAGATGTTTGGTTTTGATTGGCTGCTTGCTGGTGAGGTGGCTGAAGACTTTTCAAAGGGGCCCGTGACTATTGTGGATTAAATGTAGACCGCTTGATTTGTTGGGAGGAGGAAGAGATCTACGGTGGTGTTTTAAAATTTGTCGGCTAGCCGTTGGTGCCCAAATTCAAATATGATTGCAGGGTTTTTTGTGGAGGATTTCCTGCAACCTAGAGGTACCAAAATTGAATGCTTTAATGGCTGATTTTGATTTGGTTTGGTGGCGATGGTTGTTGCAATGTGGTCTAGGCTGCCATGATAGTTGCAGAGGAATGTCTTGTTGTAGGGGAGTAAATGATACAGTACCCTAAAATGTGTTGCAGAGGTCAAATGCGGCTAGATTTCTTAGGGTTTGATGATGATTTGGTACTTGGACCAATATAGGGCTAGATGGCTATTAAAATTAGACTATTTGAGCTTGCATGCTGCGGCTTGATTCCTGTCTTATCTGTATTAACTCCTCAGGGTGGGGTTAGGTGTTTTTGAATTTTTGAGTTTGAAATGATCATTGTGCTTGCATTGTAACCCTGGTATAAAGGGATTTTTTGTGATCATTCGAGGTCATTGGGAGTTAGGTTTTCAAACTTTTCTAGTTGTGAGTCTTCTACCCAGTCTGAATTGTAATGACCTGTTTTGGTATATTTTGACAATAGAAAGAAAATTGCAGGTCTAAGCTGTAGTTTGCAAGCAGGGTTCACTTGGATTGATTGTATACACTTGAGGATTCTTCATACTTAATGCAGGCACTTGATTCTTGTCTCTCCTTTGTGTCAACATAGATAAATTTTGAACTTTCTAGTTCATTGCATAACCTTTTTATGTATATGCCTTCATTCTTGAGTTCTAATCCAGGATTAGATGAAATGATGCTCTAGATGGGACATAGATTTATCTTTTATCTATGTAAGCATACTCTGTAAGTAGTAAAGGAGATTGTAAATGTGTTTATGGCTTTGAATCTCAGATATATTCTGGTGTGTGTGTAGTTTGTCCAAGAAGCCTTGCCCAATGGATGAGGCACTGGCCTAGATGAGTATTTCTTTGTTGACATATCCTCATTGAGGTTGTTATGATTCAAACACATGAAATTAAGAACCATCCTTAAGTTTTCAGTAGTTGGTTGTGTAAGGTTCCACCCTATAGTAATGGAGAGTCAATGAATGTGTGGTTATCATTTAGTATTTTCTTACTATCCTTTCATCTATTATTCAAACCTAGTCTTTGGTGTGTGAAGTATAATTTATACTGGGTTAGGTGCACCCACCTTGGTTTTGCAGAGCCAGAAGTAGAAGAGGGCAGTCTTGTCCCTATAGTTGGTCCAATTACCCTAAGACCTCATAACATTTTGGAGTTAACCATTCCTAAAATCCATTTGAGGGTATATTGGCAGCCTAAAGAGCATAAGCGTCATTTTGGACACCAACAGGAAGATAGGTTCATTGATCATCCTACTAAATATAGATACCTCTTAGAACCGTCAGTTTTGGAGTCTACCTAGGTTAGGCTTAAACTTACTATAAGATTGACAGAGCTGTGGTAAGACTTTCATTAGTAAATTCTAGCTGAAATTAGTAGACTAAGATAGAAAATGTAAGCTTAAAAAGATAAGACAACCAGGGGTTCAAAGCTACCTTGTATAGAAACTGAGCATCTTTAGGAATTTTAAGTATCGCGAGACTTTAAACCCTTCTATAGTATGGGAAAATTTTAGATGTAAGTTAAGGAATCTACATACATGTAAGAGATATAAATATAGAAGGCTCCCTCTTGCTAATAAAGGAAAAGCTGAAGAAACTCTATCAATATAAATAGAAGACTTAAGCAGTGAGAGAGCTACACTTGATCATTATATCAATGGGAGGTAGTATTACAATCTATAGTTAAATCATAGTATATTAAGCTGACTAATCATACTATGGACTAGGTATATATTTAATCATCCAAAAGATAGACTTCCTAGAGAACCCTTGTTAATGGTCATAATTAAGGACATTGCTTTACTCATGATTACTTAAGTATAACGGCTTGGACCTTATATTTAAAAAGGTAATCAATTACTAATAACCAATGAGTCTCTAGGTAGATTTTAATCTAAGATTCTTCACTTTTATGGACAGTTTAATCCTTAAGTAATACAGTCATCAATAAACCTTTATATTTAATATAAACACCTCAGAATCAGTATTTCAAGTTAACCTCAATATTCTTTGGAATCCTTTATAGCAGTAGTCTTCCATAGATTATCCATTTATACTATGGCTTCTTAAGTCTTTAGATGACATGGTCCCGATTAGCTATTTTAGCTTAACTCATTTTCAGGGAGTCTAAGAGAACATAGGCCTCCCCCATAGCGATATTGGTGTATCTCTTGAATCATAACTATCCATCATAGTTAATCAACCAAATTGTCAAGCACTAACTTCTAATATTAGAACACACTCTGCTTTAGCTTATCCTAGATTCCTAGATAAACATGGAATTACTAAAACTCATTTAAGCCTTAGGGCATAAGGATTTACCATAAGTTATTTAAAACCTCCAAGCGCTCTCTCGAAAGCTCTTACAAAGTGCAGGGTAATCATTTCTATAAATGGAAGGAAGTTTTTACAGAATACCATATTATCATTCCTATTATTAAAGAACAAATAAGAACAATCTATTAGCACTTCCAGATGAGGCCTGTAACAATAATCATTGCAAGCTTTCCATGACAGCAAAGGATGGAACTCAACATGATCACAATTTTAGTAACTTCCTTAGGCTTCCATCATATCCTTGATAGTTTAAGACAGAGCCCTGATTACATTCCTCATAGTATGAAATCAACCTTACTTCGGTATACTTTAAACATGGAGTCCAAATTGCTCACCTTCTACACCAAAGGAAATAGAGCCATGGCCTTCAGAGGACACATCCTCCCCGAAAGATGGAACTAGATCCTCAAAACACTGCCAGACTCCACGAGAAGAGCAATTGAGCATGCGATGGGTGATCAACACTTTGATAATGAATTCACCTACCGAACAAATGGGGAAATCATCAGACAATTTATAGCAATCTTTATCTTCGCAGGAAAAACCAAGAATGATATAATCTAGGTAGCAAGGATGCTCTTCAATAAAGACCACCTAGGTGGGTTGGAAAAAATGGTTAATTGTATAGACAATGAGCTGACTATACCATATCCAGAGGTAACAATGAACACCGAGATTTCAAAGCTAAACCAGATCCCGCAATCTCTACAGATTCCCATGATCACCTTCAAAGATGAACCAAGATTTGATAAATATTGGTCAAAGATGAGTAGGAATTTGGAATACATTTACAAAGAGGCTTTGACTGAAGAGACAGATATGAAATGGATCCTACACTTTTGGAGGAGGGTTTCGAAATCCCTAAAGATTTGGACCAAGTAGAGCCAAACAAAATTCATATAATAGCTCCAGAGGTTACAAGGTGCACAAGGCGGGCTAAGAAAGGCGATGAGGAGGCGGAAAGCTTGGTTGTGATGTTTAAAGAGGGGAGCTCATGGAGCTATGGAACCATACAGAAGAACGAAGATAACTAAGCAAAAATAACAAGGTTTCTTTCCAAATAGTATAGGATTACAGTCTCAGTATTATGTATAGATAATGTCTAAACAATTCTTGTGTATTAGTTTCTATATGGCTATGTGTGCAAACTTATGATAATGTTTTAGACTAGGATGTCTACATTCCCAACTCAAAGAAGTATTTCATGGACTAATACTAAAACTGCTACAGACTTATGTTAATCTCTTCAAGTATGTATAGATTTTAAATTCTAGCATATATGAATAGATATGTATATTTCTACATGGATTCCTTTGCAAGTTTGTTAAGATGCCTGCATTAACAAAAGTTTCTAGATGGTTTTTTCTATCCTAATGGCTAACCCAGGGTTTCTTGACACGTCCAGTGCAATCAAGCTTCTCCCTCCCAGAAATGAGGTTTAGCTAGATATAGAGAAACATTTGATTCTAAATTCCTTTTGACCTCTATCCAGTATAGACACCAACAGCCAGAAAAATCACAGAGATCTGTCATAGGCAAGATTTTTGGTGATTATGGTATTTAGGATTAAGTATCTATAGCCCCCCTGAGTTATGAATCCCTAGAGTAGTAGGATAAATAATACAATCAGGCATCTATCTAATTTAGCTCATAAAGCCTTCGGCCCCGAAAATTAATAGGTCGTGTTAAGGTTGTTAATTTATAGATATAGGCGATCTTATTAAGTACTAACTACAAAACTTAGACTGGATGTGCTTTTGTTAATTGTATAGTTCTGTTATCCCAGGATTAGGAGATATATGAGACCGGTCCTTGTATATTTTTTCTACACATAAATGGACCTTAAAATCAGATTCACTAATGTTTATTAACTTATTTCAAGCTGAATAATTTCCTCACTATTTCAGAGCTATAGGAGGTTGTGTAGATAGAATTTTTTATGATCAATGAGTTTAGAAATCTTAATATTATTAATACACTAATATGTATAGTTCATGATATTCTGAATAGATTCCTTCACAATAGATTCTCCTATTCTATTATAGGCATGTAGAATAATTAGTGCAATCAGTTTCTACCTTTATAGCTGGTAATCGCCATGGATATATAGCAGACTGTCATTCAAAGATTAGTTGAGGCTAAACCCTCAACACTGATGGAAGACCATTCTTATGGTTTTATGCTGGACTTTGACCAATCTATCCATAGAGGGCTATTTTCTATACTTTTATGTACGTGTATCAATTATAGAATTCTGCATTGTACTTTCCATTGGTATATATAAATGTATACATGTAATAGTATGTATACATATATATATAATGAACATGTTTATAATCTCAGGAAGATAACCTTTTTTCATAGATACTATTTTTCTAAGGCTCCCTCTTTGTGTTTTTTTTATCCGGCTTATATATAATGAGTATCAGTGATGAAGAGTTTGATTGGTCTGTGGAACTGGATGTTATCTTCATTCCTGCTACTCTTATATATAAGAGAATTTAAATATAGAAATACAGTGGACCGTATGTCTATATATATATATATATATATATATATATATATATATATATATGCAATTGTCATTTTGCATTATCTATCTGTGTAATATGATTGAATTAAGCTGTTACATCTTTTTGATCAATTTGTTTAAATGGCAGAGACCTACAATGCATTCCTCCATAATTCTCCGAACTGATAGTCAGCCAAATATGACGTGGAATTAGTATAGTTTTGAGGAAGCCACTGAGTCCTATTGAAAGTTTAAAGGTTATGTTTAAAGGTAGGATTTATGAATGTTAACATGTGATAGGAAATAACACTCTTAATCAATAAAGAATGGTAATCACAAAGGTAAATTTGTTTTTTATTTCTGACTGTAGGATGTGAGTAGCAAGATACAATATATTCTTGTCTTGATGATGGTTAACCTTTGGTTTTGAAGGATTTTTGTTTTGTTTTTACAGGCAGGATCATCATTAGTATGCTATATACCCATTCTCAACAAAGTAAGAGGATCAGATGTCAGGTTTTAATTGTATAAATTTTTCAATCATTATCATATTGCCAAGCACTGTATATTAAATAGTTTATGTCTCTCAAAGAGAAACAAGCTAGAGTCCTTTTGGGACATGGATTGTCTATGAAAATATGTACAAACCTTGATAATTATCAAGCTGTGGATATGCCTATGGAAATCATGTATTTTAACAAATCTTGACAGTTGTCGAGTCGTGGGTATGCCCACGTATTTCTGTATTTGGACAGGACCTATGGTCTCGGGCAAGGCTGGAGGTTTTCTCAACCCCGCTCTTTCCTACCAGCGTCTACACTAAGCGGGGTCACATTGTAAAACATATATTTATATTAATAAAAAACTTATAGGGCCTTGGCCTTTTACTGATAAAAAAAAAATAAAAAATCAATAGGCTTTATGTGGGAGCTTTTCTCCAGGAAATGTTATTTTTTCCTAGATAATTGTCAGCCCTTTGCTCTTAGTTTTACTTTTCTGACTATAAAAATAACTTTATCTTTTTTCCCTTCTTACTTTGGCAACTTTCCTTGATTTGTTTCCAATCTTATCCCTATTTATTCTAGGAAAAACATATTTTTTTAGAATCTTCTATCATTGCCTTTTCTCTATTTGCACTCTTGTTCGTTGTTTTTTGGTGGTAGTAGAAAGACGTTGGCATGAAGAAGAAGGGTAAGGTAACATTTTATTAGGATTTCTTAGATTTTATTTTTGAAGGCTGGTTTTTTTCAGACCTTTGTCTTGTCAGGGTTTATTCATAGTGTCTATTTTTTTATAAAAATAATTTCAATTCCTCTGTGCACCAAGATGTCCTTATGTTGTTTATTTTACAACCAATGATATTTGGATTTAATTGAGACCTTTCAAATTTCAAATTTTATATATTATTTTTTTAATGATTAATATGTGAAGAATGGTTTCCAGTGCATTATGATATCATTGAATGGATCATATTATTTTATGTCATTTTGAACAGTTTTTGAATTTTTCTTGAGGATTTTGTGTTATGGCATTTACAAGATTTGGCTACTATTTTCCATTACTGCATGCACTAATGTTTGTTTAATCATTCCATAGATTTAACAAATAAACAAATTGAGTTGTGTTTAAGATGTTGAATTTCAAAATATTGTCCTTAAATTGGAGTCTTCTTCTTCAAGTGTATAAATTTAACTTTTTTTTTTCTCAAATTTATGTTTTCTAGAGAGGATCATCTACATGATAATTTTGTAGGGTTTTAGAGCTAGGGATTTTTAGTTATAAATATCTCTCATTGGTGAAGTTGTCATTTATATGGAGGATTTTTGTTTTTTAATTAAGTATTAGGCTCAAACTTCACCTATTATGACTGTTCATTCTCTAAAATGGGGTAAATATTAAGATGTGTGGGCACATGGTAAATCTAAAAGCGTACATTTGTATTTCAAAAAATTACGTGGATAGTTGTAGGGATCAATCAATGAATTAGGTAATTTTTAATGATTTAGATTATCTACATTCTAGAGTTCTAGAGTTAGGGATTTTAGTTATCATTCTTACTTATTTTCAGTGTGACTCTATATTTCCTATCGGCTCACCATTGTATGCACAAAAGTATGAGACTACTAGTATGTACACAATGACATGTCATTAGTGATCTTGTTAAATATGATAGATTTTGGAATCCACTCGAGATTGTTCATATTATTCCACATTTGTGCCACCTCTTTGTCCCCTCCAAATTTATTCTAAATTATGAACTCTTCTATCAAAATGTACACATCTTTTATCCATATGACAAACAATTCCCTATTTCAAATTGACATATAATTTAAAGTATAAATCAAGTTGGGAAGCTTTCTAATAATTCATATGGTTGATATTTTACCTTAATACATTCTTTATAATGTGAAAAAACTTGTTTTTGTTCTTCATATCCTCCCTAAATATCCTAGTGTTCGTCTCCTTCCAAATATCCCAAGTAGGGAAGGGGGGATTTGGTTCCATAAATTCTTTCAAAACAAGGTTCTTAAAGGGAGAATTGTCATTCCAAATTGCAGCAAAGCTTCTTTTGGTCCCAACAAAACCAAATTATTCAGAGAAAATAAAACACCTTGTACTAAACCTATCTTGTGAAACTACAATGCAAAATTAGATGATCAATGGACTCTCCTTCCTTGCAAGATAAGATACACATATCAACCAAATTAAGGCCTATTTTGATGAGAATTTTCTAAAGTCAAAATGTTATTGCAATAGATTATCCACTATATATAGATAATTTTGAGGTGACATTTCTATCCTATCTCAAGTTCCATCATAAGTCCAATCTGATAGAATTTCACTCTAATATATATAATAACATAAAGAAACATAAAAGCTATTCAAAAAGGACTTGGGATACAAATAACTTCATTTTTGTTATTGAGATCAAGGAATTAACATCCTCTAAGGTGCTAAAAATATTGATCTCTAACCTCCTTTCCCATAAGGAAATGAAGTAGGAAATATCTCTTCCTTGGTTTTCTCTCACTCCTCTCAATACAATAAAAAATTTAAAATTTAAAATTTATGGAAAGAGAAAACTTACAATCCATTAATATTAGTAAGGAGTTTAGAAAAATATATTTAATCCACATATCCTTAACCCATTTTCCACTTCTAAATCACTCACCCTTTAGGTAGAGAGGGGGAAAGTAAATTATCACAAGTAAGATATTTTACTCAAGAAAGCCTTTTCAATTTATTTTATTTGGGTATTAGGTTCCACCAAATCTTGGTCAACAAAGCTTTATTGAAAATTGTTACTTTCTTATTCCTAAACTCAAAATAAATTTGGGTTTACAAATAGTGTTGCATTTAACAAGAATCGGTCTCTTTATTTCCTTCATTACTATCCACAATACTTTATTTTGAATTTTGACCATCTTATCAACTATGAACTCGAGAAACTTGAATAGGTAGAGATAGAAATTGAGGATATCTTAAAGATAATTCATCAATAGTTGATATTTTCTAGCTTGTGTGGGGAGATTTATATTCCATCCTACAAGATTTATTTGTATTATGTAGTTGAAAAATAGTTTCTTCATTACCAAAGAAAATCCAAGATAGCTGGAAAGAGGAGAATCCTTTTAATACAATAATATTAATAAATTTATTTTGAGTCTTATGCTCTATATTGAAAAAGTAGAGGACACTTTTTGTTATAGTTAATATGTTTCCTAGGGATTTTAGCATACCTATTAATCATAGACTTCTATTTTTTGACTTCATGAATAAAAAGGTTGACACAAATAGAATTGTGTCATACATAAATTGCTTGTGTGAAAGGGGGAGAGACAAAGTCAAGATAACTCATTTTATATTATTATGAGATATTAATCTATCAGTAAATTCATCTCCAGGACCTCAACTACTATGGTGAAATATATAGGTAAAAGGGGTCACCTTTTCTTTTCCCTTTTTCAATAAGAAAGAAACATTTTGAAACCACAATGGCCAAAATATTGAACTTGGAAGTAGTGACACATTTCTTAATAATTTGAACAACTTTATCGTAGGAGCCAAACATTTGGAGAGTGATAAAAATAAATAGTTAAGAGATTCTATCATAAGCTTTCGGAGTGTCAAGTTTAAAAATTGTACATTTATTTTTATCATTTTCTATTAAATGAAAAATCTCTTTTATTATTATCAAAATAAATAATATTTGTTTTCATTGAATAAGGCCCTCTTCATTAAAAAATAGGTGGAAAAGGAGATTATTTATGCACTTAAAAATTAGCTAGGAAAGAATTTGATAAAAGGTAATTCATAAGCTAATTATCCTTAATTCAAAAATGTATCCACTTTCATTTTACTTCAAATCAAAGCAATAAAGATAGTATTGACTTACTTCAAATATTTTCTAGCTTAGAAAAAGTACTTAGCAATAGCAACAACATCTCACTTAAAATACCTTATATTCCTCGAACAATGTAGAGGAGAATGCATCAAGGTATTGGATAAATTGTAAACTAAAATGTAAAACATATAAGAGAAGTTTGAAAAAATTTGAAAAAAAACTAAGTGTTCCCCTTCGTAAGATATGTGTTTTAGTTTATGATTTAGATGTTGCCATGCATCAAGACTATGTCCTTTTAAGGCCCAAAAAGAGCAATGGAATATTTGACATGTTACTCAAATATTTCCTTTGTTAAATTGTAGTTATCTATGTCTATCAAGGCTTAATGGACCACATCAAAGATATCATCTTTTTTTGCAAGTATGACTACATCAATTGTTCAAAGAAAGATATTCTACTAACTACTACACTGAACGTGGATATTTATCATTCAAATTTCACTTTGATATTATTGTTAGCCTTTGTGTCCTGATATTATTACCATCTTTTATTGGGGAAGTTCGATTCAAATAGGCATTGTGTCATTTTATTGGTTTTCTCTTCAATTGAAAAGGTGGGTAATGATATCTTGTTAAGAAAACAAGTGGTAGTGGAGACACGCATCTTGATAGTCTAGTAGGATAAAAGTCCAAATAAATAGAAATTTTGATGTTTCCTTGAGATAACATGAGATTTCAACATCATTGAGATGTTTTCAATATTATTTAATGTCACTGAAAATGTGTAAGGGAATTTATTGCTATCACAACTTTCACTTTTCAATTTAAGTATTTATTATTAGTAAATTTATTTATTTAATTATGTATTTCAATATAATGTTTTTTGATCTTGAGTTGATCTATATTTATTCTTAATTTTTTGCAAACAAGGTCGTCATTTCATAGAGCCAAAGGACCTTTGTTTGTTTGTTTTTTTGTCATCTAAGAGGTGTATCACTTGATTTTTGTTTACTTACCTATCAATACACGAAGGAGCTATGATCTTCTTAGTATCTCTAATACCATTACTAGGTATAACTTGATGACTTTTAATAATTTTTTAAAAACCCTCCAAGCAAAATTAAGTAGCTTATATCTTTATCAAGAAAAAAATATGTTAAAACCACTTATGGTTCAAAGTCGCAATACGGATTAAAGAAGATCCAATTTGTCTTGAATCCCTTACTAATTTTGGTTACACCTATATGGTTGATAACATTCTAAAGATATTAGTGATCTTTAAATAAATCTTGATAAAAAACATGTATGAAGATCTTAACCAATGACCATACAAAGACTTTGTTTATATCCTATCCATGAATACTCTAGCTGAGTGGTAGTAGCTAGGACATCATCTGAATATAAATTGAAGAAACTATGTTGATATTCAAATAATATAGAGTATAAAAAAATGACATATGTCAAGAGGAAAAAGGACTAGGGAAAGAGTGATAAAAATAAGGTAGCACACACAACTGAGAAAAGGAGGGAGGGGTGAATCAATTGTATGAAACCAAAACTTAACGGTGATTAAATTTATTACCTATATGTTTAAGGATAAACATGAAACATTTGAACCAACACAAGAATACATAACACTGGATTTTTTGCATGGAAACCCAGTTAAGGAAACAACCATGGTGGGGATCAAACCCACAAGATGATGTACTAGCACATATAACCATGTTAAAGGTACAAAGAAGAATGCACATACATTCAAGAACACTTACTAGAGCTTACTGCTCAACTAAAAATGATGGTAACAACCCTTGGACATCAGCTCAAAATACAACTAGGGCTACAACCCAAAATGGACTACAATCCATTATGGACAAGAATCCACTAATTCTATTAGCTGAGTGATAGCGTCTCAGAAATTCTAATAAAGCTCCAATGAATTATAACTCTTTTCTAATTTTATTTTAGATTCCACTCATACCTCTTCACACATCTACTATATCTTTCTATCCAGCATCACCCTCTCTTCATCCATGCATACACACATACCCATCGATAATAGAAAATGATTACACCTTTAAACACATTACATCAATTTATTACAAAAAATTTTGTAAGGGACCTAATTAAAAAATTTTACAAGAGTAAACACAATCCTCAATGTGATCAAAGAAAATTTGTCTAAGACTTAGCTAGGACCCAAATTATCAACCACAAACACACTAAAATCCATATAACATGCCACAATCCTTCACAACATGCTAACTCACCAAATTAGCCGAGAAATCCAATATGTCATATGAAAATCATTGAATCTAGTCACATAGCCTAATGTTATCTAACAATATGAAAAAAAAACATGATCTAGAAATATGATCAAGCAACATGAATTACCATGAAAACAACACAAACATCTTTTTCTCAAAATTCACAACTGTCTCTGCACTGTTCATGAGGAAGACTAATCATCAACCTTTGTCACTAAAAAGGAATACGTTTCCAACATCCAAATTATGAACCATCCAAGATAAGAACATACATCTATTTTTTAAACTCACCACTAGATTAGCAACCAAAGATATTTCATAATCGATCCTCACCGATCCAAAAATTACAACACTATCTCCACTGAATTAACCAAAAAATTATTCTTTGATAAATTAAACATAATATCCTCAAATCATACAGTGGGCCTTTGTAACTTGAATAGGATCAAGTAAAGACATTCCAAAACCACTCTACAACTTAACAACAACTAATCTGAAATATATTATCGATACCGAAATAAAACTTCCAATTAAATAAACTAGGAAACTATCAGGAATAAAATATATATTGGCATCAATGAAAACACATCAATTTCAGCACATATATGCACGAAATCTCCAACAATGTCCCCCTTTGGCATTGATGGAAACATATGATGTGAAAACCCAAATCAATGCACAAAGAAACAATCAACCTCAATACATCAGTTACTCCCCCTAAGTCTGACACTTCTCTTCCATAGGGCTATTGTAGGAAATAAAATATCGATGTCCAATGTATTCAAAATATTTTATTATATATAAAGCCAATGTCATTGTCAGTTACCAAGAACCGACCACAACATATACTGGTAGATAGACTAGTAATAATTGAATGCACAATACATTCAATGTTGTAAGTAATAGATAGTCATCCTTATCAATGATATTGTGTAAATATTCTCCCCCTTAATACATTGAGCCTAAAAAAATCTAATTCACATTTCGTTAGGATGACATGCTTTGGGATTGTCTGGATAGTGTGAATTGGGCCATGTCTAGATAGTAATTGGGTGTGTAAAACGAGGAATATGTGGTCAAGTGATAACCCACATATCTATCAAAAAGAATGTGGAGCGAGCCCATAAATATAACACTGCAAATTAACTTTCTGACATAGTCCTAAATTCTCTATTGATTCAATCTCGAGTTGTATTGATCATGACTCATATTGTAACTTACCATCATTTGGTCTTTGATAAATAAAATGGTACTGCATATTAATCAGCTATTATAAGAAACAAAAATAGATTAATATAGAAATTAAAACTAAAAAATATTATATTAAATTAATTTAAAAAATAATTATATTTTATTTTGGAGAGGTTGATTATATTTTAGCTTTAGAAATATGAGTGTTGAATATGTTTATTATGTATTAAAATTTGAGTCTTTTATGTTCAAATTGGTGTCTTCATCATCATTTTTGTATTTTGTTTTGAGATTTCAAAAGTTAATTTATTCATATTATAAAGCCAGTCTTTTACATATGTATGGATTTGACTGCAAATTCACAATGAACTCTCTAGTTGACTATACGCTCTTAGTTCCTAAGCCATTTAAATCAATCTTATTTTCTTTGTTAGTTGCATTATTTAATTTATAAATACCTTTAGAAGAATACTATATTAGTAGAGGATAAGTTATTGTAACTAAAATTTACAAAGTATTAGCTTTATAGTTATACCAATGAGAAAAGGAATCTTTCCTCTAGCATACTGATGTACTAGAGTAACTGTGTAGATATTAATTTCTTTTAGGTGTTTCAAATGAAGTGTTCTTACAATAACATGCATATATAAAAACTATCAAATAATGTTCTAGTTGATGACAACATCATGCAGGAAATAGCCCAGGATGTGGCTAATGGGTATGTGCAAGATCATGAGGGGCCAAAAAATGGCGATGTAAAAAAATCCACTTTTCAATCATCCAAAAGTGCATAACAATGTATTTTGACTTTTTAGTAGGCCTAGGTGTTAGTACACCTCGGCAAACCTGACACCAAAGCACAAGCCTAATCGGGTACCCGATTTGAAATCGAGTACCCAATTTTGCCGAGTATGAAAAAATGGCGGGAGTATATGAAAAATTTGAACTTTTTGAAATCGGGGAAATCGGGTACCCGATTTTGCCAAGTATGAAAAAATGGCGGGAGTATATGAAAAAATTGAACTTTTGTAAATAATGTTTAAATATGTATTATATATATAATTATATATTAATTTATATATTTTATATTATATAAATATATGTACAAATTATATATATATTATATATATATATATATATATATATATATATATATATATATATAACATTTAAGGGGTATTAAGGGGTATTATGTAAATTTTTTAATATATATTATATATATAATTATATATTAATATATATTTTATATTAAAATATTTTATATTATAATATCTTAGAATGTTTAAATTGTATGTCATATATATTTTATATTATAATATTTTATATTAATATTTTTTTTATATTAATATGTATTGTATATAAATATATTTAACGAACTTATATTATATTTATATGTACAAATTATATATGTATAATACATACATATATATATATATATATATATGTAAATATTTTATATATTTTTTAATATGTATTATAGATATAATTATATATTAAAATATATTTTATATAATAATATCTTATATATATATATATATATAAACTTTATAGATCATAATACTTAAATTTGATGTTAAAAGAGATTACCGAGACTTCCTATGGGTCCTAGTATGCCTTATCATGCGTTAGGACCCCTAGGAAGTCCCCATGCCCCTTTTGACACATTGGAATGCTCGAGTGTGTCTACAAGGGTCGCTTCGGACATACTCAAGCATTCTAATGTGTCAAAAGGGGTCATGGGGACTTGCTAGGGGTCCTAACGTGTGTCCGAAGGGGTCACTTTGGAAACACTCGACAATTCCAATGTGTCAAAAGGGATCATGGGGACTTCCTAGGGGTCCTAATGCATGATAAGGCATACTAGGACCACTAGAAAGTCCCCATAACCCCTTTTGACACATATGAACCCTCTAGTGTGTCTGAAGGAGTCCTAGGACCTCTTTAGACACATTTGAGGGTTCATATGTGTCAAAATAGGTCATGGGAACTTCGTAGGGGTCCTAGTATGTATTATCACGTGTTAGGGCCACTAGGAAGTCCCCATGACCCCTTTTGACACATTCGAATGATCAAGTGTGTCTTAATGGGTCCTACGACCCCTTAAGACACACTTGAGTGTTCCAATGTGTCAAAAGGGGTCATGGGGACTCCCTACGGGTCCTAGTATACCTTATCACACGTTAGGACCCCTAGGGAGTCCCCATGACCCCTTTTGACACATTGGAATGCTCAAGTGTGAGACCCCTTAAGACACACTTGAGCGTTCCAATGTGTCAAAAGGGGTCATGGGGACTCCCTAGGGGTCCTAACGCGTGATAAGGTGTACTAGGACCCCTAGGGAATCCCCATGACCCCTTTTCACACATTAGAATGCTCAAGTGTGTCTTAAGGGGTCGTAGGACCCCTTAAGACACACTTGAGCATTCCAATGTGTCAAAAGGGGTCATTGGGACTTCCTAGGGGTCCTAACATGTGATAAGGTGTATTAGGACCCCTAGGGAGTCCCCATGACCCCTTTTGACACATTAGAACACTCAAGTGTGTCTTAAGGGGTTGTAGGACCCCTTTGGACACACTTGAGTGTTCCAATGTGTCAAAAGGGGTCATGGGGATTCCCTAGTGGTCCTAATATGCCTTATCACATGTTAGGACCCCTAGGAAGTCCCCATGACACCTTTCAACACATTGGAATACTCAAGTGTGTCTTAAGGGGTCCTAGGACCCCTTAAGACACACTCTAGCATTCCAATGTGTCAAAAGGGGTCATCGAGACTCCCTAGGGGTCCTAGTATGCCTTATCACGTGTTAGGACACCTAGGGAGTCCCCGTGACCCTTTTTGACACATCAAAAAGCTCAAGTGTGCCTTAAGGGGTCCTTAGACCCCTTAAGACACACTTGAGCTTTCCGATGTGTCAAAAGGGGTCATGGGGACTCCCTAGGGATCCTAGTACACCTTATCACGCGTTAGGACCCCTAGGGAGTCCCAATAACCCCTTTTGACACATTGGAATGCTCAAGTGTGTTTTAAGGGGTCCTAAGACCCCTTAAGACACACTTGAGCTTTCTGATGTGTCAAAAGGGCTCATGGGGACTTCCTAGGGATCCTAGTACACCTTATCACGCGTTAGGACCCCTAGGGAGTCCCAATAACCCCTTTTGACACATTGGAATGCTCAAATATATTTTAAGGGGTACTAGGACTCCTTCAAATAGACTTGAGTGTTCCAATGTGTCAAAAGGGGTCATGGGGACTCCTTAGGGGTCCTAATACACCTTATCATGATTTAGGACCCCTAGGAAGCCCCCATGACCCCTTTTGACACATTGGAATGCTCAAGTGTGTCTTAAGGTGTCCTAGGACCTCTTAAGACACACTTGAGCATTCCAATGTGTCAAAAGGGGTCATGGGGACTCTCTAGGGATCCTAGTATGCCATATCATGCGTTAGGACCCCTAGGAAGTCCCCATGACCCCTTTTTGTCACACTGGAATGCTCAAGTGTGTCTTAAGGGGTCATAGGACCCCTTAAGACACACTTGAGTGTTCTAATCTGTCAAAAGGGGTCATGGGGACTCCCTAGGGGTCCTAGTATGCCTTATCACATGTTAGGATGCCTAGGGAATCCCCATGACCCCTTTTGACACATTGGAAAGCTCAAGTGTGTCTTAAGCCATCTTAGGACACCTTAAGAGACACTTGAGCATTCCAATGAGTCAAAAGGGGTCATGCGAACTCCCTAGGTGTTCTAGTATGCCTTATCACACATTAGGACCCCTAGGAAGTCCCAATGACCACTTTCGACACATCGAAATGCTCAAGTGTGTCTTAAGGGGTCCTAGGACCCCTTAAGACACACTTGAGCATTCCAATGTGTCAAAAGGGGTCATGGGGACTCCCTACGGGTCCTAGTATGCCTTATCACATGTTAGGACCCCTAGGAAGTCCCCATGACCCCTTTTGACACATTGGAATGCTCAAGTGTATCTTAAGGGGTCATAGGACCCCCTAAGACACACTTGAGCATTCCAATCTATCAAAAGGGGTCATGGGGACTCCCTAGGGGTCCTAGTATGCCTTATCACATGTTAGGACCTGTAGGGACTCCCCATGACCCATTTTGACATATTGGAACACTCAAGTGTGTCTTAAGGGGTCTTAGGACCCCTTAAGACACACTTGAGCATTCCAATGTGCCAAAAGGGGTCATGGGGACTCCCTAGGGGTCCTAGTAAGCCTTAACACGTGTTAGGACCCCTAGGAAGTCCAAGTGACCCCTTCTGACACATTGAAATTCTCAAATGTGTCTTAAGGGGTCTGAGGACCCCTTAAGATAATTTTGAGGATTCCAATGTGTCAAAAGGGGTCAAGGGGATTCCCTAGGGGTCCTAGTACACCTTATCACATGTTAGGACCCCTAGTAAGTCCCCATGACCCCTTGTGACACCTTGGAATGCTCAACTGTGTCTAAATGGGTCCTATAACCCCTTAAGACACACTTGAGCATTCCAATATGTCAAAGGGGGTAATGGGGACACCCTAGGGGTCCTCGTATGCTTTATCACATGTTAGGAACCCTAGGAAGTCCCCATGACCCCTTTTGACTCATTGGAATGCTCAAGTGTGTCTTAAGGGGTCGTAGGACCCCTTAAGACACACTTGAGCATTCTAATGTCTCAAAAAGGGATATGGGGACTCCTTAGGGGTCCTAGTATGCCTTATTACATGTTAGGACCCCTAGGGAGTCCCCATGACCCCTTTTGATGCATTGGAATGCTCAAATGTGTCTTAAGGGGTCTTACAATATCTTAAGACACATTTTGAGCATTCCAATGCGTCAAAAAGGGTCATGGGGACTCCCTAGGGGTCCTAGTGCACCTTATCATGCATTAGGACCCCTAGGGAATCCCAATGACCCCTTTTGACACATTGGAATGCTCAAGTGTGTCTTAAGTGATCCTAAGACCCCTTCGTACACACTTGAGCATTCCAATGTGTCAAAAGAGGTCATGAAGACTCTCTAGAGGTCCTGATATGCCTTATCACATGTTAAGACCCCTAAGAAGGCCCCAAGACCCCTTTTGACACATTGGAATGCTCAAGTGTGTCTCAAGACACACTCTAGCATTCTAATGTGTCAAAAGGGGTCATCGGGACTCCCTTCAGTTCCTAGTATGCCTTATCATGTGTTAGGACCCCTAGGGAGTCACCATGACCACTTTTGAGTCATTGGAACATTCAAGTGTGTCTTAAGGGGTCCTACAACCCCTTAAGACACACTTGAACATTTCAATGTGTCAAAAGGGATCATGGGGACTCCCTAGGGGTCCTAGTACACCTTATCATTTGTACAGACCCTTAGAGAGTCCCCATGACCCCTTTTGACACATTGGAATGCACAAATGTTTCTTAAGGGGTCCTAAATTCTCAAGTGTGTCTTAAGACACACTCTAGCATTTGAATGTGTGAAAAGGGGTTATGGGGACTCCCTAGGGGTGCTAGTACGCCTTATCATATGTTAGGACCCCTAGGAAGTCCCCATGACCTCTTTTGACACATTGGAATGCTCAAGTGTGTCTTAAGGGGTCATAGGACCCCTTAAAACACACTTGAACATTCTAATGTGTGAAAAGGGGTCATGCGGACTCCCTAGCGGTTCTAGTATGCCTTATCATGAGTACGAACCTCTAGGGAGTCTCCATTATCCCTCTTGACACATTGGAATGCTCAAATGTGTCTTAAGGGGTCCTAAGACCCTTTAAGACACACTTCAGCATTCCAATGTGTCAAAAGGGGTCTTCGGGACTCCCTAGGGGTCCTAGTATGCCTTATCACATGTTAGGACCCCTAGGGAGTCCTAATGACCCCTTTTGACACATTGGAAGGCTCAAGTGTGTCTTAAGGGATCCTAGGACCCCTTTGAACACACTTGAGCATTCCAATGTGTCAAAAGGGGTCATGGGGACTCCCTAGGGGTCCTAGTATGCCTTATCACGTGTTAGGACCCCTAGGAAGTCCCAATGACCCTTTTTGACACATTCAAATGCTCAAGTGTGCCTTAAGGGGTCTGACGACCCCTTAAGACACACTTGAGCATTCCAATGTGTCAAAAGGGGTCATGGGGACTCATTAGGGGTCCTAGTATGCCTTGTCACATGTTAGGACACCTAGGAAGTCCCCATGACCCCTTTTGACACATTGGAACACTCAAATGTTTTTTAAGGGGTCGTAGGACCCCTTAAGACATGCTTGAGCATTCCAATGTGTCTAAAGGGGTCATGGGGACTCCCTAGGGGTCCTAGTACATCTTATCATGTGTTATGACCCCTAGGGAGTCTCCATGACCCCTTTTGACACATTGGAAAGCTCATGTGTGTCGTAAGGGGTCCTACGATCCCTTAAGACACACTTGAGCATTCCAGTGTGTCAAAAGGGGTCATGGGGACTCCCTACAGGTCCTAGTATGCCTTATCACACATTAGGACCCCTAGGGAAACCCCATGACCCCTTTTGACAAATTGGAATGCTCAAATGTGTCTTAAGGGGTCCTAAGACCCCTTAAGACACACTTGAGTGTTCCAATGTGTCAAAAGGGGTCACTGGGACACCCTAGAGGTCCTAGTACACCTTATCACACGTTAGGACCCCTAGGGAGTCCCAATGACCCCTTTTGACACATTGGAATGCTCAAGTGTGTCTTCAGGGGTCCTAGGACCCCTTCGGACACACTTGAGCATTCCAATGTGTCAAAAGGGGTCATGGGGACTCCCTAAGGGTTCTAATAAGCCTTATCACACGTTAGGACCCGTAAGAAGTCCCCATGACCCCTTTTGACACATTGGAATGCTCAAGTCTGTCTTAAGGGGTGCTAGGATGCCTTAAGAGACACTCTAGCATCCCAATGTGTCAAAAGGGGTCTTGGGCACTCCCTAGGGGTCCTAGTACGCCTTATCACAAGTTAGGACCCGGAGGAAGTCCCCATGACCCCTTTTGACACATTGGAATGCTCAAGTGTGTTTTAAGGGGTTGTAGGACCCATTAAGACACACTTAAGCATTCCAATGTGTCAAAAGGGGTCATGGGGACTCCTTAGGTGTCCTAGTATGCCTTATCACGCGTTAGGACCCATAGGGAGGCCCAATGACCTCTTTTGACACATTGGAACACTCAAGTGTGTCTTAAGGGGTCTTAGGACCACTTTAGACACACTTGAGTGTTCCAATGTGTCAAAAGAGGTCATGGGGACACCCTAGGGGTCCTAGTATGCCTTATCACACATTAGTACCCCTAGGGAGTCCCCATAACCCCTTTTGACACATTGGAATGCTCAAGTGTGTCTTAATGGGTCCTGGGATCCCTTTGGACACACTTGAGAATTCCCATATGTTAAAAGGGGTCATGGGGACTCCCTAGGGGTCCTAGTACACCTTACCATGCGTTAGGACACCTAGGAAGTCCCAATGACCCCTTTTGACACATTGGAATGCTCAAGTGTGTCTTAAGGGGTCTGAGGACCCCTTAAGACACACTTGAGCATTCCAATGTGTCAAAAGGGGTCATGGGGACTCCCTAGGGGTCCTAGTATGCCTTATTGCATGTTAGGACCCCTAAAGAGTCCCCATGACCCCTTTTGACACATTGGAATGCTCAAGTGTGTCTGAAGGGGTCCGAGGACCCCTTAAGACACTTTTGAGCGTTCTAATGTGTGAAGAGGGGTCATGTTGACTCTTGAGGGGTTGTAGTATGCCTTATCACATGTTATGACCCATAAGAAGTTCCCATGACCACTTCTGACACATTGGAATGCTCAAGTGTGTCTTAAGGGGTCGTAGGACCCGTTAGGATATATTTGTGTGTTCCAATTTGTCAAAAGGGGTCATGGGGACTCCTTAGGGGTCCTAACATGTGATAAGGTGTATTACGACCCCTAGGGAGTCCCCATGACCCCTTTTGACACCTTGGAACACTCAAGTGTGTCTTTAGGGGTCCTACGACCCCTTAAGACACACTTGAGAATTCCAATGTGTCAAAATGGGTCATGGGGACTTCCTACGGGTCTTAACATGTGATAAGACATACTAGGACACTTGGGGAGTCCCCATGACCTCTTTTGACACATTGGAACACTAGAGTGTGTCTTAAGGGGTCCTAGGACCCCTTAAGACACACTCTAGCATTTCAATGTGTCAAAAGGGGTCATGGGGACTTCCTAGGTGTCCTTACACATGATAAGGAAGATTAGGAGCCCTAGGGAGTCCCCATGACCCCTTTTGACACATTGAAATGCTCAAGTGTGTCTGAAGAGGTCGTAGGACCCCTTCGGACACACTTGAGCATTGCAATGTGTTAAAAGGGGTCATGGGGACTCCCTAGGGGTCCTAGCGCATGATAACATGTACTAGGACCCCTGGGAGTCCCCATGACCCCTTTTGCAACATTGGAATGCAAAATGTGTGTCTTGAGGGGTCTTAGGACCCCTTAAGACATATTTGAGCATTCTAATGTGTCAAAAGAGGTCATGGGGACTCCCTAGGCATCCTAAAGTGTGGTACGGCATATTAGAACCCCTAGGGAGTCCCCATGACCCCTTTTGACATATTAGAATGCTCAAGCGTGTCTTAAGGGGTCTTATAACCCCTTAAGACACACTTGAGCATTTCAATGTGTCAAAAGGGGTCATGGGGACTTCTTAGGAGTCCTAACGCATGATAAGTTGTACTAGGACCCGTAGGGAGTCCCCATGACCCCTTTTGATACATTGAAATGCTCAAGTGAGTCTTAAGGGGTCGTAGGACCCCTTAAGACACACTTGAGAATTCCAATGTGTCAAAAGGGGTCCTGGGGACTTCCTAGTGGTCCTAACACATGATAAGGCATACTAGGACCCCTAGGGAGTCCCCATGACCCCTTTTGACACATTGGAATGCTCGAGTGTGTTTTAAGGGGTCCTCGGTCTCCTTAAGACACACTTGAGCATTCCAATGTGTCAAAAGGGGTCATTGGGACTTCCTAGGTGTCCTAACGCATGATAAGGCATACTAGGACCCTTAGGGAGTTCCCATGACCCCTTTTGACACACTGGAATGCTCAAGTGTGTCAAGACCCCTTATGACACACTTGAACATTGCAATGTGTCAAAAGGGTTCATGGGGTCTCCTTAGGGGTCCTAACGTATGATAAGGCATATAGGACCCCTAGGCAGTCCCTATGACCCCTTTTGACAAATTGGAATGCTCAAGTGTGTCTTAAGGGGTCCTACGACCCCTTAAGACACACTTGAGCATTCCAATGTGTCAAGAGGGGTCATGGGGATTTCCTAGGGGTCCTAACGTGTGATAAGGCATACTAGGACCCCTAGGGATTCCCCATGACCCCTTTTGACACATTGGAATGCTCAAGTGTGTCCGAAAGGGTCCTACAACCCCTTAAGACACACTTGAGCATTCCATTGTGTCGAAATGGGTCATGGGGACTTCCTAGGGGTCCTAACACGTGATAAGGCATACTAGGACCCCTAGGGAGTCCCCATGACCCCTTTTGACACATTGGAACACTCAAGTGTGTCTTAAGGGGTCCAAGGACCCCTTAAGACACACTTGAGTGTTCCAATGTGTCAAAAGGGGTCATGGGGATTCCCTAGGGGTCCTAACACGTGATAAGCATACTTAGGACCCCTAGGGAGTCCCCATGACCCCTTTTGACACATTGGAATGCTCAAGTGTGTCTTAAGGTGTCCTAAGACCTCTTAAGACACACTTGAGAATTCCAATGTATCAAAAGGGGTCATGGGGTCTCCCTAGGGGTCCTAACATGTGATAAGGCATACTAGGACACCTAGGGAGTCCCCGTGACCTCTTTTGATGGATTGGAACACTCAGGTGTGTCTTAAGGGCTCCTATGACCCCTTAAGACACACTTGAGTGTTTCAATGTGTCAAAAGGGATCATGGGGACTTCTTGGGGGTCCTAACTTGTGATAAGATGTACTAGGACCCGTACAAAGTCCCCATGACCCATTTTGACACATCTGAACCCATCAAGTGTGTCCGAAGAGGTGCTACGACTCCTTTAGAGACACTGAAGATTTCATATGTGTCAAAAGGGTGGTCATGGTGACTTTCTAGTGGTCCTAGTACGCCTTATCACACATTAGGACCCCTAGGAAGTCCGCATGATCCCTTTTGACGCATTGGAATTCTTGAGTGTGTCTGAAGCAACCCCTTCGGGACACACGTTAGGACCCCTAGGAAGTCCCCATGACCCCTTTTGACACATTGGAATGCTTGAGTGTGTTCGAAGCAACCCCTTCAGACACACTTGAGCATTCCAATGTGTCAAAAGGGGTCACGGGGACTTCCTAGGGGTCCTAACACGTGATAAGGCGTACTAGGACCCCTAGGAAGTCTCGGTAACCCCTTTCAACATACAATTTAAATATTATGATCTATAAAGTTTATATATTAATATATATAATATATATATATATAAGATAATATTATATAAAATATATATTAATATATAATTATATCTATAATACATATTAAAAAATATATAAAATATTTACATAATACCCCTTAAAACGTTATATATATATATATATATATATATCATATAGTATATATATATATATATATATATATATTATATATATGTATATGTATATATGTATATGTATATATATATATATATATATATATATCTATCTATATATATGTATATAGCTATATATATGTATATATACATATATGTATATATACATATATGTATATATACATATATATATATATACATATATATATATATATAGGTATATATATATATATACATATATATATATATACATACATATATATATACATATATATCTATAATATATATATATATATATACATATATCTATATATACATATATATATATACATATATATATATATATATATATATATTATATATATATATATATATATATATATGTATATTATATATTACATATATATATGTATGTATATAATATATATATGTATATTATATATGTATGTATATATATATATATATACATATATATATATATACATACATATATATATATATACATATATATATATATATATACAATACATATTAATATAAAAAAATATATTAATAGGAAATATTATAATATAAAATATATATGACATACAATTTAAACATTCTAAGATATTATTAATATAAAATATTTTAATATAAAATATATATTAATATATAATTATATATAATATATATTAAAAAATTTACATAATACCCCTTAAACGTTATATATATATATATGTGTGTGTGTGTGTGTGTGTGTGTGTGTGTATATATATATATATAAAATTTGTACATATATTTATATAATATAAAATATGTATGACATACAATTTAAAACCCCGAAGATATTATAATATAAAATATATAAATTAATATATAATTATATATAATACATAATAAACATTATATACAAAAGTTCAATTTTTTCATATACTCCCAGCCGTTTTTTCATACTTGGCAAAATCGGGGTACCCGATTTCAAAAAGTTCAAATTTCATATACTCCCGCCATTTTTTCATATTTGGCAAAATCGGGTACCCGATTAGGCTCGGTATTGCTTTGTGCACCAAACCTACCTGGTCAACTCTTCAAATGTCACAAAAACGTGTTTTTCCCCTGTTTCTCTGAATTCCAGACTTCGACCATGTAGTTGACAAATTTTTTTTCACCCGAATTTGATGAAATGAAAAGGGTATTTTAAGGAGATTATCAGCTTTCTATTGATATAATTACTGTCAAATTTTTAATTCGGTAAGTAATTATTAGTTATTTTCTAATTGAGTTACCTCTAAAGTGCTGATTTATATACTGATTGAAAAATGGCTATAACTTTCAAACGGTATAACATTTTTGAAATCCAAAAAATGTGTCACATTCTATGCTTCACCTACTATAAGGGAAAAATAAATAAATTGAATTTTGTAAAGTTTTGAATGAGTTAAGGTGGTCAGACACGGGAGTTTTTAATTCTAAAAATGTTGTAGCAAAAAATTCATAATTAATTATTTTTTGGGAATAAAATTACAAAAAAAATATGTGTCACATCGAGGAATGAGTCTACTACTTATATATAAAATCTTATAAAAAAATATTATCATTTGATCATGATTAAGGTGGTCAGACATACACCTACTTATTTTTTTCTTGAAATTTTTGTACTGCTGTATTGAGATCTATACTTTTCACCAATTATATTAATTTTTTTTTAGAAAAGGCCTAGTAGTTTAGAAAGTACATTCAATTTCCTACTGATTCTATTCTTTCAACTTTTTGGTATTAGGTTGATAGCTAGTTCAAATTTTCACGTCAAGTTGACAAACCCTGATTTGCTAATTTTTCATTGCCACTTAAGGGGCATAGTTTGGCCCCTCATGATCTTGCACATACCCTAATATTGAGAAGGATGGTCAGGCAGATAACATGGATAGGGCGGAGAGTTCCAAGGAGGAGGATGGTGTGTGTGAATAAGTGACTTTGACAACCTGGGGTGTTATGCTTTCCTATAACAACCTGAGAACCATGAAAAATGACATCAACACTATTAAAACTCAAATCCAACAGCTTCAAAAGGAAACAAGATCTCTCAGAAAAATGAATCTGGGAGAGAAGACTATGAGACAGTGTATTGATGAACAGAAGGAGACTGTTGGCAGGGTTGAGGGGCTTATGACCTTTAAAGATAGAATCATTTCAATGGAGAGAAAAATAAAAGAGGGGGATGTGGTGAAAGGTTGGTAACATGATTAAGAGAATTGATAAAATGGAAAACATAATTGAGAAGTTGGAGAAGATGGTGGGTAACATCACTGAGAAAAGTTTCACCATTCTCAAGGCCTCGACTGAGCATGTCAAGATTCTTGTGGACAAAATGGAGTAGGGTAAAGGGAAGCAAGCGCTCATTGAGGTTAAGGAGGATCATGGACTCAGTAAAAGAACCAGATCAAGCTTCAAAAAGCTGGAGGATAATAAGAAGAAAGATATTGAGGAACTCAAAGTTTCCTCTACCAATATGTAGATGCTAGCTGAACAGGCAGCTGATCTAATGAAGTGTATTTAGCCAGCTGTCCGTTGTCCTCCTGTCTTTTTGCTTTCCTTTTTTCTTTGTCTTTCTTGTAAAGGACTTGTTAGTTTTTTGGTGTCTTTTTTTGGTGTTGTTGCACTGTTTCTCATGGAACTTTAATGCTTATTTTGTAAACTTGATGTAAAAGGTTTTGGGTCCTTTCAAAACCTGCTTTTACATAATCAAAACAATTATCAAATAATAAATAGATGGTGAGATAAAATAGCATGAAAATGAATACAATTGAACACCTTCATATGCAAGGGCATAGAAAAATATTATCTCAAGGATTGGTGAAAACAAAAGATTATGTAATAAAAATCCAAAGAAGGATATATAATGAAAATCTAAAGGAAATAAAAATTTGAATAAAGAAATAAAAGAATTCTCTTGTTGTTACAACCTTACAAGGAGAGAAAACCTTTGGATTGTAGATATGGTTTCTCAAACCACATGATAGATGACAAAAACAAGTTTTCCATGTTTACAAAATAGAATGGTGGTCCTATGAGGTTTGAGGATAAGTCTTCAGTACAGATTCATTGTAAAGATTCTTTGAGTATTAATGATGAAAATGTATGGTATGTCGATGGCTTAAAATACAATTTGCTAAGTGTTAGCAAGTTATGTGATAATAACTAATTTGTAAAATTTAATTCTCAAGGATGTGAGATAAGAAAAAATAACTCTAGAAAATTAATTGTTGAAGGAAAAAGAACCAAAATTAATGTGTATGATTTGAGAGAATTAAAGGGTACAAATTGTTTGATAAGTCAGACTGATGAAAAATAGTTTTGGCACAGGATACTAGGACATGTAAATTTTGATAATCTTGTGAAAATAAGCTCTTTGAATTCAATAAGATACATGTCAAACATTGTAAAACAAAAGAATATTATTTACAAAGAATATAAACAAGAAATAAAAGAACTATAATAAGTTTTAAATCAAAAGAATATTCAAGTTTACATCCTCTCGAGTTGATCCATACAGATCTTTGTGGACTAACTAGAACTAAAATTTTGAATAATGAAAGATATTTTTTGTTGTTTGTTGATGATTATTCTACACTGACATGGGTGATATTCTTAAAAGGAAAATCTTAAGCTTTTTAAAGAGTTAAAAATTTTAGGGCAATGGTTGAAAATGAAATTTATTTTTAGATTAAGTGTCTTAGATATTACAAAGGTGTGGAATCTCTTGCTAATGAATTTGTTGCTTGTTGTGAAGAACATGGGACAAAAAGAAAGCATTATGTGGCTAGAACACCTCAGTAAAAAAGGGTAGTTGAAAGAAGGAAAAAAAAAGTCAAGGAAATGGCAAGAACTCTACTTAATGAAGAAAAAATTGCTAACAGGTTTTGGGTGGAAGTAGTGCATATAGTAGTCTAGGCTCCCAACAAGGTTCATCTAAGGCCAAACAATAAGAAAAATAAATATGGGTTATGGTATGGTAAGCCAACCTTGGTCAAATATTTTAAGGTTTTTGGAAGAAAATATTTTATTAAAAGAGAAGAGGGATTTTTTAGTAGTTTTGATTCTCAATGTGATGAAGGTTTGTTTCTTGGTTATTCAACTCCTAGTTAATCTTATAAGTGTTATAACAATAGATTGAAAAGAGTAGTTGAATGCGTTAATATACAAATTGATGAAGATATATTCAAAGGCAACTCTAAAGATTCTATTATAAAAATATATAATTTAATTGATAATACCTCTACTCATTCCAATGACACTAATGAAAATCTATCAGTAACAAAATACTTCTATTGATGATGATGAATCAAGTTCAGAGAATTCTAGTGAAATTTTGTTTGAAAATATTGGTGAAAAGAATCCTTCTAATGGCGAAAATACTCCTAAATTTTTTAAAATTATTAGAGCAATTTAAAGTGTTTTCTTATAAATTAAATCAGGTTTGATTTAATTATTAATTCACTTATTATCTCTCTCTAATTAAGCTCAACTTTAGGCATATATAATAATTAATTATTTTATTAATTATTATTTTGCAACCTAGGTTTTACCCTTTTAGGGTTTCAGATATCCTTTTATAAGGATTGATCTCCTTTGTATTCAAAATAGATTATTCATTATTGAATTGCAACATTTTTTTTTGCACATCAAGAATGATTTATCCACTCTCGTGGATCAATGCATTCAGACCTCCATAGCTTCTTGCTTCTTTCTATCTTTCTGTGACATGTGATTTTATGTAGGTCTTCTTAGGAGTTATGGGTTGTTTATTTATAAACTCCAATATGGTATCAGAGCTTCAAATCTATTTTCCCATGTCCTCTTCCTAAGAGATTCAGTTGTGTTCATCAGATCTATAGTTTTAGATGGTTTTCTATTAGATATGGGGGTACCTCTCTTTCTAGTCCTCTTGGCTTCAAACAGACCTCATGATTGCATTTAGAGCATCCAAGAACCCTTAGATCCATATAAAATTTGTCTAATTTAAACACAGTTGGAATCTATGGCAAATTATTTTTTGCAACCTATCCCAGCACGGATCCTGAGGTGGTCACTAGTTTTTTGGAACACTTTGGGCCAAAATGGACCTCTCCATTGAGCTCACAATACCATCTGAGGAAAATTATTTTTTTGCATGCTAGGTTGTATGGTAGGGGCACACAAATTGAGGCAAAAAGTTACTGTCATGACATGTAAATCGAGAAAAAAAATTTACCGCCTTGACACGTAAATCGTGGTAAAAACCAAATACCTTGGCATGTAAATTAAGGAAACAACTATATGAGCTGGCACACATCTTGAGGTGCGCTTGCAATTTTGAAAAAAAATTATTGTTTTTTTAGGCAATAGTCATTTGGCCGTCAAATTTAAGCCTAAGGAGGATGCAGCCTCAACCCCTAGTTATATGGCGACTAGGAGCCCAATTTTTTTAGCCCCTGACCGGATTTGAGACGTGATGGCCATTTGGACATCAAATTTAGGCCCACTGGTCTTTGACATCAACATGCATCACTAAGGTTTTGATGCCATTTTGGGCCCTCCAGAGAACTCAGTGGTTTTTTGCTCATATCTTGAGCATGCGGTATCGAAATTGGGAAAACAAGATATCGTCGAAAAGTTGTTTCCAAGATCTATCCAGATATGGAGGTTTAAATTTTTGATTTTTCATTTTTTATGATTATTTTTTACTGAACGAGACTGAGAAATTAAGTCACAACAATATCGAGTCTAAAGACAAAAAATTTTCATGCTTGATACCATGTGCAAAAAATCCATAATGGATTAGTTTAAACTACTCGAGTGCACAATGTCCTTTCAATAACCAATAATTGAGTTTTATACCCAATCAATATGCACAAAATTGTTAAGAGGACATATTTGTGAAGGTTTTATAGATGTAGGTTACTGAATCATCATCTCTACACTAGTACTCAATCTGGAAACCCTCATATATATATATATATATATATATATATATATATATATATATATATATATATATATATATATTATATATATATATATATATATATATATATATATATATATTGTATGCACCCTAAAATGGTCGCCTAGACTTTGGACCCCATTCTTCATTTTATCAATGTTGAAATTATTTTATCAATTTTCTGAATCAATAATTTTTAATATTTTTAATTCAAATCAATTTATTTGATCAAATTAATTAAAAAATTTTAATATATTTCCCAAGTTTTATTTAATTGAGAGAACTTGCTCCTTTTTAATTAAAATAAAAATTCCCTTTTTAATTAAATAAATCCTTTTAATTAAATAAAAATCATCTCATTTAATTAAAATCCCTCTTCTAATAAATAAATAAATAAAATCCCCACTTAAAATATCTCTTTGTTGAAAAAGGAAATAAAAATAAATAAAAAATCCCTTTTTCTCTCCATTTTAAATGCACATACTTTTAAGTAGTGGGTCTTTTTCATCCTCTTGCCTCTTAATCTCTTCTACACATATTTTTGCCTCTTAACCATGTCCATTGATTTTGCCTCTTGAGAATCTTGAGCACATGGATCAACCAAGATTTAATCTCCACTATTGCTCATTTCGTTTTGCCTCTTAATCTTGACCATCTATTCATTTCTAAAATCTTTTATAAGGAGCCCTCTCCTTCTCATTTAAGCATCCATCTTTTGCATCATCATCTCTTGCATTATCATCCTCTTGGAGTCTTGGCATCTTAGCATCTTGGAATCTTGGAGTCTCTCAATCTTGGCATCTTGGAGCTATGGTATTCCTAGATCTCTCATATTGAAGCACTGCATCATCATTTTTATTTTATTTCTTGCATCTAGCTTAATCCATTTAGCTTAGATCTAGTTTCATTTTCATTTGCATGCATATTTGATGATCATGAAGACTAGAATTCTTGTCTTTTCATCTTTGAATCTCTCATTTTATGGTGTAATTGCATGGGCACAAACTATGTCAAATCTGAGGGCCTCCATTACAAACCCTTGCACTCCATGAATAGAGAGCTATGAGTCGCTATTTGAGACCTTATTCTTGAGAGATCTTGGATGTAATGATTTATAGAAGTGTGACAACATTTTAGCACATATTTTTGGCACCTATCATGGGGCATCCCACTTTTACATGCTTGTTTTAATTATTTTTGGAGTTAACCCCCTTGTGCAGATTTGCTTGGAGACTAAAACCCTAGATTTTCAATGATTTGATCATATCTCCCAAACAAATTGATGTTTTGGTCTGAAAATGTTTTTGCAGGTTGGCGACATATCAGAGAAGATCCAATAAAAAATGCAAAATTTTTTGAGGTATTTTAAATTTTTTATAATTTTTTTTATTTTTCATAAAAAATTAATTTTTGGTGCAAATTAGCATATTTTTTAGAAATTTTTATATTTTCAGAAATCTCTTCAAATTATACAGGGGGTCCATTCTTTGTGTTTTAAATTTGGATGCAATATCATAGCTCAAATAATTGATTTACAAAAAGTGGTCTATTTTGGTAAAATGGGTCTCTAAGGCACAAATGAAGAGATTTTTCTGAAATTTTTACATTTTTGAAAATCTCTCTATTTTTTAGTAGGGGTCTCTATTTTGTATTTCTATTTTTTTTTGCCGAAATCATATCAAAAAAATCAGATCTTGTTGACTAGGTCAAATGCAAAAAAAATAAAATTTTGTGATGAGTATGCACTTATTTTTCATGGTTCAATGCATGATATGAGTTGTCATTTGGATTATTTGCTGGATATTATTGCTCATAACAATTGATTTTCATATCTAACCCTAAGGTTTGCATAATTTGGATATACATTGCATGCTTGTTTGCTTGTTTGAGAGTTTGTGGCTTGCTTACACAAAAAAAGCTCAAAAAAAAAAAATCTACTAAGCATGTTGCTTTGGACTTGAGGTATTTTGTTCAATCTCTATAACATTTGGATTTTGGAAATAAAATGAATCTCTCATATGTTTAGCTTGAGTGTTTATTGCTTTCATAGATCACACTTAAATTTTGGGCTCTAAAAAGAACATAGATTTACCTTTTTTGCATGTGTTTCACATAGTAATTAGGCCCTATGAACACTATTTGTGGTGATCTTGAGAGATTGTGTTTCTTTTGAGGCTCTTCTTGATGATTGATCCCCTTATAGGTAGGAAAGATATTGTTACTATCTCACGGTCTTACTTGGTTTGGTCTTCAACATTGATCGATACATTCTCTCTTGGACCCACTTAGAAAGCTCGGTAGACATTGTTGTTACAAACCTTGGTGAGGTGGTTTCAATCTTAGAGTGTCAATGAATATGTTTTCTATGTTTGGGTGAAGTGAAGAGGCTAGAGGATTATGCTCTACTCCCTTTTTTGGGTAGTATCATAAACTCAGATCCTTGAATCTAAACCAAGTCCCCATGTGGTCTTTTTTGTGAGTCACCTTGTTAGAGAGGTTTAATCATAGTGGACATTACTTTAATGGGTAAACCACGTGGATGGAACCTCAAGTGGTAATAGCCATTTTCGCCATGGTAGTGACAACCACTATATAAATGTCCTTGTGGAAGAAATCTCCATGGGTGTAGTTTCTTGTTGGGCTATTAGATCTCCTTAACATCTTCGATTGATTAAATTTTCAGAATGTGTCAAAACCCCAGTGTTCCTGGATTGGAGTTCACCCTCTTGAGATTACAGGCTATGTGGAAGATCATGAGGGGCCAAACTATGCCTTTAAGTGGCAATGAAAAATCAACAAATTAGGGTTAGTCAACTTGACGTGAAAATTTCAACTAGCTATGAACCTAATATCAAAAAGTTGTAAGAATAGAATCTATAAAAAATTGAATGTAGTTTCTAAAATACTAGGCCTTTTTTGAGAAAAAGTTAGTATGATTGGTGAAAAATATATATTTCAATGCAGCAGTACAAAAATTTCAGCAAAAAAATAAGAAGTAGGTGTATGTTTGACCACCTTAATCATAATCAAATGATAATATTTTATTATAAGATTTTATATATAAGTAGTAGACTCATGCCTAGATGTGACATATTTTTTTGTAATTTTATTCCAAAAAAATAATTAATTATGAATTTTTTGCTACATTTTCAGAATATAAAAACTCTCGTGTTTGACCACCTTAACTCATGCAAAACTTTACAAAATTCAATTTTTTTTTTCCTTATAGTAGGTGAAGCATAGAATGTGACACATTTTTTGGATTTTAAAAATGTTATACCATCTGAAAGTTATAGTCATTTTTCAATCAGTATATAAATCAGCACTTTAGAGGTAGCTCAATTAGAAAATAACTAATAATTACTTACCGAATTTAAAATTTGACAGTAATTATATCGATAGAAAGCTGATAATCTCCTTAAGATACCCTTTTTATTTTATCAAATTCGAGTGAAAAAAAAGTCGTCAGCTACATTGTCAAAGTTTTGAACTGACATCGCCACTTTTTGGCCCCTCATGATCTTGCACATACCCTACAAAAGTTGCAGAGTCAAACCATTACTAAGAACCATAGTGCAACCAACTTTTTATTTGCTAGGACTATGTGCGTGATTGGAAAAATATTTTGAGAACATACACAAGTAGAATCTTTAAGGAGTAGCATACTAAGTCACTATTGTTGTTCATGTGCAAGGTTGCTTTGCCCCTTGCTCATTGTTTGAAGACAATTGCTTACTTGAACTCCTTGATTGCTATCTTATGTGCTTGATCAATGATAAAAATCTATTGATGTACTTACTTGATCTTTTAAAATGAACAAAAACTGAGTTCCCGAGTCGCAAAACCAACTTTTTACAGCTTGCCTGATTTTTTATTATGTCACTTCCATGCTTGATTCCTCCTCTTCTAGAACCATGAGTTTCGACTATCTTGCTATGGAACCTCTCTTGAAAATGGATGATCTTGAACTCCTTGCTCAATTTGAAAAACATTATTCCTCTAAAACTCTCATGAATGATAAACTCACAACAAAAATAAAAGAAAAATTGAGTGAATCACCCGCCTTTGATAGAATCATGCTTATGATAATATCATGATATTCTTCTTCTAAACATCTTTCATCTTCCAAGTCTTCTCATCATTCTTCACCTTCAAAGTCTTATCATGACTCTTATAAATATCGTTTGAATTCCTCATCTTCTTACCATAACTCTTCTAGACACCATTCAAATTCTTCATCTTCCAAGTCTTACCATGACTCTTCCAGACATTATTTGAATTCTTCATCTTCCAAGTCTTATCATGATTCTTCTAGACATTATTCGCATTCTTCATTATCTAAGTCTTCTTCATCCACTAGGTCTTCACTTTCCTCTTCTTCACAATCTCATTCCTCTTCTACTTTTCCCAAGAGTCTTACTCCTCATATCAAGACATACTATAATGAGCAATGTAGTGATACCTATGATACCTATATTCCTAAGAGTCCTCCTAGTCCTCCTAGTCATGTGCTCATCCTTATTGAAAATGGGACGTCCTATTGGAGAGATCATGATGGTGATCCCTATGATTCTGATTTTGAAAGAGACTTTGATGATTTCTGTGAACAACACCTTGATTATGATCCATTTACTACTACTGAGGACTATAAAATGCACCGCACTGATTTGAAACATCAATATTATAAAAATCATTCTTCTAAGAACTCTCATGTTGAAAATAAAGATGACACTCTCAAGCAAGATTGTGTTAATGCTAAACCTTTGTCTTGTGATGGTCCCCTTCCATCCTTTACTTCCTCCAATGCCCATACATTTCCTAAAGCTTCCGAGTCTTCCAAATCTTTCACAAATCCTTCATCTAAGAAAGATCCTAATACTTTTCATGCAGTTCCCTATAGTTATCCTCAAGGGCTACCTCTTAAAGAAACTCAAGCTAACCTTCACTTGGCTGCAAATACTTTCAATAATGCTAAACCTAAAGAGCTTAATCTTTTATGCGCTATAATGCCTACTTCAGCTAGTCCTTCACCATCTTCTCCAAAGTCTTCCATACAATCCCAACATGCTTCCTTGTCCGTAGAAGTGGCTCCATATCAAGAGGACTCTAAAAATGATAAAGAAAATAGCATAAAGAAATATCAAGATCAAGAACCCTGCATGTCATCCAATTCTTTTCATAATGTCTCTTATTCATTTCATGGTTCTTTTGATCATTTACGCCCTTCCTCATTCATTCCACCATGTCTTAAGTCTTTTCCTAAGCAAGATCAAACTACTAATTACACCGTTGAGCTTATTGAGAATCAAAATAACCTTACTACACTTGCACTTTCCAAAGATGATACTTCCATTAAGGTTATTAAAAATAGTGTTGTTACTTCCAATATTAAGCTTATTGAAAATCAAGAGAAAAATTATATGCTTATGTTATCCAAAGCTCCTTATCAAGATCAAAGTATTTCATCTTCTTATTCTACCATTCCATGTTCACTTCCACTTTCTACTCTTCCTAAATCTTTTCAAGCTCCAAACAATCCTATCAAAGAAGTTTATCCTATTCAAGATATTCATGATCCTATTAAAAATCCTAATGCTCACTCTAAAGATGTTGATGTCCTTGGTTGTCATATAGATGTTGATGAACTTATTGATTATCCTTTTGTATCTTCCATATCCATCCTTGGACCTCCTCCACCAATACTAAGGGCTTCACATCTTCCTTCCATCTCCTTCCATCTTGGGCCTTATGTCCCTTCACTTTCCCCTCCTAACTCTCCTAATTCTTCATCCATCTTGGGTCCTTACGTCCCTCCATCTCCTATCTTTCCTCAAGATCAACATAGATGCATACCCTTGAATCCTTTTCATCCACCCACCCATCTAAATCAGTCATATCCTCCTTCTTCCACAAGTCCCAAATCTTTTGAAAGTAACTTGAATGTTCAATACAAGAAAAAGAAGCAATACAAGAATCCATCAAAAAAAGAAGGTCACCATGTTCTCTCTAATCGACATGGGGGCATAAAGTCAAAAGAGATATCTAAGAAGAAAACTACAAGATAAGTATGGGTTCCAAAATCCATCATTGAAGATATTCTCTCTAAATCATCAAAAGGAAATGAAAAGCCTACGGCTATATGGATTCCAAAGTCTCTTTTGAAAGACTCTCATGGTGATCAAAAAGTGAAATTGACATTCAAGCTTCCAAAGACTTTCACTTCATTTTCTTCCAAAAACATTCTTCCAATCTGTGCACCTAAACCGCAACCTCTTCTATCCGTTCACCATAATCTTTCACATATTCTTTCAGTCACGTTTCTTCCACCCTCTCACCACCCTTGAAGGTGTGTGTCGATGTTGATCTTACCTTCCTTTCCATCTTCCTTTCCCTATCAGCATCTTTGAGCATATCATTTTGAATCCTTGGCATATCATGATTTATCCTTTTAAGGAGCATTATCTAAAAAGCTTGCCTTCTTCCCAAAAAAAAAAAAAAAATTTAAAAAAATAGAAAAAAATAAAATAAAAAAATTGAAAATGTGCCTTAGTGGAAACCTGGAAACAGGAGCCTTGGTAGCAAAAGTAAAGATAAATAAATTCATCCTATGGTGAAAACTACTCCCTTGTGGCACCTTGGATAAGTACCATGATAAAAACTTGGCAATCAAGCATCATGCGTAATTCTTCTACATATTTCATTCATTCCATCTTTGATCTTGGCAATGTTGACCTATACACTAACATTTGGTTATCTTGTGAGCTATCTTATGATGATCTTACTTTTATTTTTTTCATGTTTAGCCTTCATATTTATTTTCCTCCATTCATTCTAGCCTTTCACTATCCCTTTTCCCCATTAGTCTTGATCTAATAAAAAAGAGTAAAACACGATGCTATGAAGCCTATTGACATGTCTACTCCTTCGGACTGTGTCCTTTCCTTCTTTTGCATTACACATTTGTGACTTACTTATGCTGACCTTTCATTGCTTGTCCAAATGTGCTTTACATGACAATTTTACTCTAGCTTGGGTACTCTTGAGGAGTTTTCCCTTGAAGATTTCTTCCCTTCATTTTCCTTCATTCTCTTGTCTTCCACCAGCTTATTAATCCCTCTTGTTCTCCACCTTGCTAGACATTGGGACTACACAATGTGATCTTGCTTGGGAATTTGATGCCCATTCTGTTTGGAGGCATCCTTTGTATATATCTTATTGGTCCTGAAAAAAAAAAATTTAAAAAAATATTCATATATGATGCTGAAAAAATCTTTAAAAGCATATAATGTCCTGAAAAAATGATTATCTTAGTGAAAATCTAGTAATAGACGCTTTGATATATCTCCAAACAAATTATATATTCTAAAAAAAAAAAAAATCAAAAATTCAAAAAAAAAGAAAAAGTGCTTGGTGAAAACTTGGAAACAGGCACCTTGGTAGCAAAAATACAAAAAAAATTATAAAAAGTCTTAAAATTTAAAAAAAATAAAAAAAATTGCAATAAAATCCAAGTGGTGAAAACTTGGAAATGGGCGCTACTTGAGGCCTTTGCACCTTCGTTTCTGAGCACGCGTCCTCGACACTTAGCCTTTCTCCATCATGCCTTATCCTTGTTGCCTTGGTTTGAAATTGGTCTTTATCTTTGTCTAGGGGGCATAATTGTGTTAGCTTTGGTCTCTTGGATGCATTTGTCTTTAGGACACCTCGCAAACGGTATTTTTTCAACACCTCCCCAACTGTGTTTTTCAACACAACCCCTCGCATCGAGTGTTTTTCAAAACTTCTCGGTTTGGTCTTACCCAGTTTTGTCATGTGATCTTACTTGTTTGCAAGCATTCGATCCTTATCCTTGGAACTCAGTATCAGTTAACACACTTAAATTTTTAAACACAACACTTAATGCTTGAGCTATGTCATGATCTTTTCTTTGTGTGCTGATTGTTATTGATTTTCATTGAGTGTCCTTGTCTAATAAGTCTCTCCATGATGCATAGCTAGAGGACTTGGGGCATGGGGCATGTTTTTATTTGCGTTCTTCTTGTGGGTATATTCTTGAAGATCTTGACTCTTGTTGTTCCCTTGAAACACTTAGGAGATTTGAGCCATCATCCTTGATTATTTTTGCACAACCGTTCTTATGGTCATTCTGACATCTTTGCCTTGATGCAAGTGTGGTTTTGATACATTAAATTGGGTAAGCTAACATCGAAGTCATCTTGACCTTTATGTCTTTGATGCTTATGTTAGAATCTTTGCACATTCCAATCCAATATAAATCACATTCATATCTTCATAGTCGCGCTTGTGACTAGTGATGGTTGTGTGATTTTCTGATATAAATCACATTCATATCTTCATAGTTGCACTTGTGACTAGTGATGATTGTGTGATTTTTTGATGTCCGTTAATAATGGCCCAATGATGAAAATAAGTTCTTTGACATTCTCTAATGAATGATGAACACAAGATCCTATAGTTGCTCTATTGCAAGTACACCTTTGCATTTTCATGTGGCTTGCATTGTTAGACTTCATGTTAAATTTGCATTTTTAAGCTGCATTATGAGTTTGAGAGGGTTTTTCTTCATCTTTCTTTTGGACACTTAATCAACTATGATCACGTTTCAATCTTCATTTCCTTATCTTCTTTCATGATCTGAATCAAAATTTCCCATCTTAAACAGTTGATTGATTTTTGAGGTGTTCTCTATCTTGAGGCAAATTCTCTTTCTTCTCTCCATTTCTTTTCACATCTTCCAGCCTTCAATCTTCCATTCACTTTCATCCCACTTATTTTCTTCTAATTCAACCTTGGGGCATAAAATTTCATGCTTAATGATCTACTTTGGTTATGTGATTCTTATATCTTTCATCTTGCATCAAGAACCTTATCTTTAGTTTGATTTGATCAAATTTATCCATTTACTATTTCTCCTCCATCTCATTTCGATTTCGATCACGAGGGGGCAGTATCTATCAAACTTCAATCTTTGATTCAGTTTTATCAATTCAATTCTTGCTTGAGATTCTTATCTCTTATTTGAGACTTGACAATTACCTATTTACAATAGTGTTGGCCTTGTCTTTTTTCAATCAGCTTATCTTTGTCCTAGCATGTTCCTAGAATGATCACATGTCTGGATTGTTTTGTGATCCCAAATCGACCTCACATTTCAATTTTTCTTTGGCCACATGTGTTCCTAGAATGATCACACATCACCCAAAGAGGGGCAAATGTATGCACCCTAAAATGGTCGCCTAGACTTTGGGCCCCATTTTTCATTTTATCAATGTTGGAATTATTTTATCAATTTTCTGAATCAATGATTTTTAATATTTTTAATTCAAATCAATTTATTTGATCAAATTGTAATTAATTAAAAAAATTTAATATATTTCTCAAGTTTTATTTAATTGAGAGAACTTGCTCCCTTTTAATTAAATAATAATCTCTTTTAGTTAAAATAAACATTCCCTTTTTAATTAAATAAATCATTTTAATTAAATAAAAATCATCTCATTTAATTAAAATCTCTCTTCTAATAAATAAATAAATAAAATCCCCACTTAAAATATCTCTTTGTTGAAAAAAGAAATAAAAATAAATAAAAAATCTCTTTTTCTCTCCACTTTAAATGCACATACTTTTAAGTGGTGGGCCTTTTTCATCATTTTACCTCTTAATCTCTTCCACACATATTTTTGTCTCTTAACCATGTCCATTGATTTTGCCTCTTGAGAATCTTGAGCACATGGATCAACTAAGATTAATCTCCACCATTGCTCATTTCTTTTTGCCTCTTAATCTTGACCATCCATTCATTTCTAAAATCTTTTATAAGGAGCCCTCTCCTTCTCATTTAATCATCCATCTTTTGCATCATCATCTCTTGCATTATCATCCTCTTGGAGTTTTGGCATCTTAGCATCTTGGAATCTTGGAGTCTCTCAATCTTGGCATCTTGGAACTATGATATTCCTAGATCTCTCATATTGAAGCACTGCATCATCATTTTTATTTTATTTCTTGCATCTAGCTTAATCCATCTAGCTTAGATCTAGTTTCATTTTCATTTGCATGCATATTTGATGATCATGGAGACTAGAATTCTTGTCTTTTCATCTTTGAATCTCTCATTTTATGGTGTACTTGCATGGGCACAAACTATGTCAAATCTGAGGGCCTCCATTACAAACCCTTGCACTCCATGAATAGAGAGCTATGAGTCGCTATTTGAGACCTCATTCTTGAAAGATCTTGGATGTAATGATTCATAAAAGTGTGACAACATTTTAGCACACATATATAGCCACTCTAGAAAATCTCCACAAAAATTTCTTCTGGCCTCCACTACATATATGTCTTCTCAGAATCTAAAAACTCTAGCCCATCATTGATTCTCATCAATGTACCAATTTGGATAGTAAGTCTAATTTAATTTTTCTATGGACTGAGACCTTAAATTATTGAGCTTCTCTTTGTTTCGAGAAGAGTATAACATTCTCTACTTAACAGGGCCAACCACATGAAGGTGGAAGCTCATCTGGCCCCTCCTAGGAGCCTATTATGACCCTTTACGACATTTTAAGACCTCTAAGATGTATTCTTAGGGATCGTAAATGGTTGTAAAGGGTCATAAGGGGTCCTGGGACAACAACTAAGAAACATAATTGTAGGCATCATGGTCACAATTTTTTGGAGACAACGTAATTGAGTTGTATACCCAAGCAATGGAGAGCAACTTCTGCACCTTCGATTCCAAGTTGACATTGTGAGATCCAAAGACCATAGATAATGAATAAATTTAGAGAGTGGAGGAGGACCATAATGACTAAAATAATACAAGACAAACCTCAAGTTAAATGAGCCGAAAACTGCAAACATTTTAATAGATTTTTATTATTAAATAATAAAATTTGCATATACTAGTGTTCTAAGAGCCCTCATTACATGATTTATTATTGTAATCCCCCTCTGACTTACACATCTAGAAAATGAAACTATAACCTATTGGGATTGAGACAAACCTTATAAAACAATAACAACTAAGAAGGATCATTTGCCAACATATGTTGAATACATCTGTTGGAGGACCTTGTATTCATGAGCTACATATGTATTCAACAGATGTTGGTAAGAGATCTTTCTTAACTGTTGTTGTTTTATAAGGTTTTTCTCAATCCCAATAGGTTGTAGTTTCATTTTATAGATGCGTAAGTTAGAGGGGGCTTACAATAACAAATCATGTAATGAGGGGGCTTAGAACACTAGTATATGCAAATTTCATTATTTAATAATAAAAATCTATTAAAATGTTTGCAGTTGCCTCATTTAACTTGAGGTTCTTCTTATATTATTTTGGTCATTATGGCCCTCCTCCGCTCTCTCAATTTATTCTTTATCTATGGTCTTTGGATCCCGCAGTGTCAACTTGGAATCAAAGGTGTATAAGTTGCTCTCCATCGCTTGGGTATACAACTCAATTACATTGTCTCCAAAAAATTGTGACCATGATGTCTACAATTATGTTTCTCATCTATTGTGAAATCTACATTTATTTTTCTCAGCTATCATGTTTATGTGCATGTTTATTATGTGTTTTGGAAGACAACTTTCTAGCCTGGGCCTGGATCCTTCGACAATTAGCTTCATAATAATGTAGATGACAAATGAGCAATTAGCTTCCCAAGAAAAATCCCATAAATGAACTGTGTACCCCAATTCATGTGCCTTTTGTGCGTACCCAAATGATATATTTGAAACAACAAGGGTAAGACTAAATTTACCCTTGTTATTTCAAATATATCATTTAGGTACGCACATAAGGTACAGGAATTGGGGTACACACAGTTCATTTATTTGATTTTTCTTGTGAAGCTAATTGCTCAGCTCTCATCTACTTCATTTATTATCAAGCTAATTGTCAAAGGATCCAAGCTTAGGCTAGAATGATGTCTTCCCATTCTGTTTAAGCCATATTCCTTGTTCTTGTCAAACTTCCTTGGTACGGTAGGCCTGCTCTCTACAGTACTCTTCTTCAATCTATGTTCAACGATAAGCATCTTCTTCTTCTTCCTAATTGTAGCCAGAGTTTCCTTTTCATTAGGATTCAAATCCACTTCCCCCATCTCATCATCCTTTTCCACTCATCCTGATTGATTGATCTCTCAAGGACCTTGTATTCAATAGATGTTGGCAAGCAATCGTTCTTAGTTTTTGTTGTTTTATAAGGTTAGTTAGTAGTTACAATCAGTTTATTAGAGTTAGGAGTTTATTTCAAATACATCCATGTGAAGTGGAGTGGGTATGTGGTCAAATTGATGTATCAAGGAACAAATGGAATAACCAAGAAAATTATATACATTAAATCATGTGATTGATAGCAGATTCGGGCTCACTTGAGCCATAAACATGAAGAATTATTATAAAAAAAGATGTAAACCATATATATGCGCACTTGAGGCAAAGAGAAGTTACACCATATCTATATTAAAATATTAGTTACAATATGAAAATACTAAACTAACTAATTCGTGAGCTCATCTCTGCATATGGTTGCAACAAAGATATGCAATTACAATACAGAGAAGGCATCGTAAAAATATAATTTTAGCATTTTCCCTAGCCTGACACATTTTGCGCTCAAATCCTTCATTGCGGACAAGTGGAGATGGGCGGATAGATGCAGATGAGTTGTCATCAACCCAACTAAAGTATCCAAAGCCATATTTCCTTGTGATGCCCAATCTACATTAGTTCTTATAATATAATGAATAGTATTTACATTAGAAACATTAAATATATAGACATTAGCAACCTTTTTTCTATTTGGGCAGCACCAAAATTGTTGTCCAAAGTTGTTCTGTGTCTGTGAAGCCTTCAACACACACTGCCCACCACCACATTGACATTTTGGCACATTGAAAAGAGTCATCGAGCCTATATCAATAATGCACCGCACCATCATTACAACATTTATTATTGTTATCTGATTATTTTTATATGGAATACACCAAGGAGTACCATCAAAAATATTAACCATTTACAATAATGAAAAGTAAACCTAAATCAAATAGCTCATTTTTTTATCAGCATGTGTAGTCTCTGTGTATATGAAAAATGAAAGAAATATCAAGCTGAAATAAAATAGTGAACAAAATAGTATTCCACATAGAGTCAATGAAATATACCATCAAAAGAAGGTGAAAAAATATTGTAACAAAGCATGGACATAGGAAATAAAAAAGGGACAAAAGACAAGAAATAAGAAAAATAATTTATACTATAATAAAAAAAAGAAATACTCTTTGTCAACAATTTTCAAAATCATTAAGACTATAGAAAAATAATTAAAACTATACAAAATCAAATTTTAGAAATGGACGGTTCTGATGCTTTGCCATTACAATAATTGAGCATTCATCATTTCGTACTTCTTGGTGTATTCCATTTAATTTTTTCAACTGTCATGTTTATGTACATGTTCTTTATGTGTTTGGCTTCTCTCCCTCGCAAGGGATACGTTGATAGGTAATCAATTTGAAAGAATAATGATTTGATAGTCTTTTTTTAGGATAGGGGTAATCATCTCACCAACCTTAATTAGCAATATTTTTTATATTTTTCAAGTACTTATAATTAGTATGCCCAACAAACAGAGACTTAGTAGTAAAAGCATGTCCTTTGGTTTACTAGTTTTCTTATAATCAATATGTCCTTTCGTTTATTAGTTTTATCTAGTTTAAGAATGTTTTGTTTCATGTTGGAATGTACCATTGAATGAAGCTTGGCTATATTAAGTACATTCTTAACACTCATGACACTTCAAATTCTCTTGTCTCCTTTAGACCTGCAAACATGTGTATTGTGGGATTTCTTGCAACAAATGTACTTGTGATGATTTTCACAATAGTACATGTGTTGGAGGAAAGCTCATAGTACTGCTTAGGCAAATCTAAATATTCATCACCTATGCATATAAGAGTTACTACACATGCATTTGTGGTGATTCAACACAGAGACTACACCCAAGAAATACTAGGAGCTAGACCCAACAACAAATAGATTTGTGGTGATTTTCACAATAGTACATGTGTTGTTGAGTAAGCTCCCAGTAGTGCTCAGGAAAATCTACATGTTCATCACCTGTGCATATGAAGTGGCTCTAATGGCAGATACAATCACTAAATTCTGCATACTCCTTATTTTGTTATGGGTTGATATTCTCAAACATGGTCTTTCTTGAATGGAATGACTCGTTACTTGTACATTGAATAGAATGTTGGTGGAAGAAGGATGATTTGTTTGCAATCTGTTTATAAAGACAATGAACAACCATTTTTTCAACTCTAATATTCTCAACACAAAGGGACATTTATCATAGTCATAGAAACATGATTATTTTAAAATGGAATACACCAAGGAGTACCATAAGAAATATTGACCATTTACAATCATGAATAGTTAACCTAAATCAAATAGCTTATTTTTTTTATCAGCATGTGTAGTCTTTGTGTATATGAAAAATGAATGAAATATCAAGCTGAAATAAAATAGTGAACAAAAATTCAAATACAAGGCCTAATTTATTAAGAGCAACAAACATTAGGACAAAAGAAAAATCATTAAGACTATAGAAAAATCATAAGGACTATATAAAAATGATTGAGACTAGAAAATCAAGTTCTAGAAAAATCATTATGACTATAGAAAAATAATTTAGACTAGAAAATCAAGTTCTAGAAATGGATGGTTCTGATGCTTTTCCATTACAACAATTGAGAATTCATCATTTGGTACTTGGCATATTCCATTTAAGTTTTTTAGCTGTCGTATTTATGTGCATCTTCTTTATATGTTTGGCTTCTCTCCCTCGCAAGGGATATGCTGATAGGTAATTGATTTGAAAGCATAATGATTTGACAGTCTTTTTTCAAGATAGGTGTAATCATCCCACCAACCTTAATTAGAAACATTTGTGATATATGTCAAGTACTTATAATCAGTATGCCCAACAAATAGAGACTTAGCAGTAAAAGCATAAGGTTGCACATCCACATCTACCCTAGTAAGTATTAGAGCCTTTCAAATTTGTAAAGAACACAAACTTTGCAAATCAAATTGATATTTCATTAAAACCTATGTTCTTGATCAAATTCTTAAAGATTAAAACATGAAATAATAATAAGATGCAATGAAGATAACATGTTCCTTGTAGTGAGGACATTCAAGAGAGGTTTGATGAGTATTCAGATTGCTCAAAGATTGATTTTGAATCACCAATTGGTGAAGAACATGAAGTGGTGTGTGGTGAAGCTGAAGATGAGGAAAATCTAAATTTAGTGGTATGTGGTGAATCTGAAGATGGAAGGAAAGAAAAGTCCCAAGTTTTGAATTTGGACAGTAGAGGCTCCTTTCCTCATTCTCACAAGTTTGCAATTTGTTTACATGGATTAATTAGTAAAGAAGAGGCATCTAGCATTGGCATTCAATATATAAAGTTTGGGCCTGATCATTGCATAAAAAAGGTTCTTGTATCCATTTAAAATTTGTCACCAGGGTATGACCATAATTCTGAGTTCATAACAGTTACATAACTCTACTACCTCAAGATATGGTAGCCTTTGGTCAAGAAGAGAACAATGATTTACATCCTATATTTGAGGCTACACATGGTGCAAGCATGGGACATGATGGGAATGATACAACTCATCATAATTAATAAAATAACTCTTGCCAACATTAGGGTACCCACAGATCAAAATAGTCCTGGTATATGGGTCAATAGATGACAACCTTCCATATGTTTCCTCACTTGTTTGAGGTAAGCCAAACTTGGTGCAATTCTCTTAACAATGGTACACATCCGTCCAAGTGCAACAACCTTCAAAGATTTGTAGTAGTAAAGAGAATCCCCATATTTTATCAGCCTAACATAGTCTTTGGCCACTTTGGCAATGAGAACCTCAAAATAGAGAAAAGAAACTTAGTAAAACCAGTCTATGCCATTGTTTGTGAGGGTACAGTCATGATAAGTGCCTCTCAAACCTCTCCAAACATGTAAGATTGCCTTTAAATACTTTATTGATCTCTACTAAACATTAACCAAATCAAACCTACATTTGAATCCACACACAATAACCCAAAATGAAGGGCTTTGTATCCTTGAATGAATCTCAGTCACTGGTAACGCATCTTTGATTTTGACGGTGACTGATGTTAGTGTACTATAATAGAAATGCCTTACTATTGTCTTTTAATATTTGATACTCATGATTATGCTTTGGAATAACAAAGTTTTCTTTCATTTGATATCCTTCTACAACATTTCTCTTATACCTTGAACATGGCTTGAGTTGTCAGATCTATATGTATTTCTTTACACCACCTTAAGGCTTAAACTAAAATCAAGTACACAGTCCTAAAATAGAGAGAACAGTAAGCCAAATCTGATACTTTGTCATTCCTTCAATCCATGTGAGGATGCCTAAAACACCAGAAGATTCACTTTACTTGAGCATGTGTATTTTCCCTTACAGAGCTTCCTTGGTAAGTGGACCTTTGAAATTATTAAGCACAAGAGGCCCTATTTACTTAAATGTTTTGAAAGGATTTAAAACTATATGCAATTTAAAGACAACTAATCTAATATAATTGAATGGTGAACCAAATGCCCACGATAATAAAGTTCTTATATATCATAATACTAAAATCTTTGTCACACTTACTGCAAGTTAATTAAACCAGGTCGTAAAATGATAGGTTATTAAAGTATAGAGTGACCAGAGAACAAGGCATGTTGTAGTTGAGATCACAGAGGTGTAATGGTATCGACCCTAGAAACATCTTTAAAATATAACATACTTAGGTTATTGTAGCTTAGAAGTGCTCTGATATCTATTCAAGGATAGCTGAAAGCATATTGAGGACACCATCCACCTCAATGGAAGAATAATCTGAAAATTATAACAAATTGTATGCATAATACATCTTAATTAGAGACCTACATACAAAATTTTACTTAAATATATTTAAATACCCTACAAATAATTTGAATGAATTCTCTTCTACCTTACTCCAATCTAATGCTATAAAAGAGCTGGTAATAAATCTAGGGCCCACATGTTACATCCAAAGCACACCATTAATTACATACAACCTCTAATCACAACTGAAAAATATTAATAGTACATCTTAAATGTTTTGAAGTTAAGAAGGATTTTAAAGTTAACACTTCCATCTATACTGCAAATGCCACTAAAGGATTAAAAAGTTAAACAATTTTAATAAATATAGAGAGATTTAAACAGACTAGAATTTTAAACAAATTTAAGATGGATGATATTTCTTCAAAAGAAATAATGGTGGAAAAAAATATAGTAACAAAATATGTACTTGGAACAAAGTGCAATAGCTAGTTTCAATCAACCAATATGGTTATTTGAACAATGTGTTTCAACTTCTATGTAGGTGTTTTATTATAAGCTTGCACATGCCATTCTAGATTTTTTAAATTCTAGTATTTCTAGTTTCTCACTTAATATTTTATGGCTTGCTTCTTGATAGAATCTTATTTTTGTGATGCAAAATTTTTTGGTAGGGAAATAGTGCTACATAGTCTCAACTTATAATATCTCATATTTAGTCATTTCTTATTGGAATGGTATACTATATTCTTAAGTGTAGGCTAATTTTATATTTCTTGATGGTATTGTATCTACTTAGGATGAGAATTGTATTAGAGAAAATTCAAAATTATGGCAAAATTGAGAAAATTCAGCTAGCACAGAACATGCCAACTGTAAATCATATAGACTTTGGGTTTGTTATATTTTCAACTCATGATGTAGCCTTGACATGTGAATGCCTTTGCAACCATGATAGATTTGATGTAGTTGATGAGCTCTTGAGGAAGAAAGTAGGGAAAGGGATGGATCTTGGTAGAGATATGTATGTTGTGCTAATTGATGGACATTGTAAGAAAGGAAATATGGAGAAAGATCACAAATTGAAATATGAAATGAGAGGAAAATGTCTTCGACCTGATTTAGCTATTTACAAGACACTTACTGATGCACTTTGCAAGATCGAGAAGATTGTTGAAGCAGATGAACTTTTCCAAGAGATGATCATATGTGGTCTTTCCCTAGATAGTTATATGTGCAAAGATTTATTTGATGGATTCTATAAGGAAGGAAATTTATGAAAAGAGGAACAAGTTTTCGAGAGAATGGTAGAAAGTGATCATGGATTCAAACTTTAAAGAGCCTAAACAAATAATTGATCATACAAAACAAATAAAAATTTTAGATTAAGTGTTACTTGGCCATTAAAATTGCTAGTTCATGTTACAAAAAAATGCTAAAAAGTTTTAGTGGATAGGTAATGCAAGATTGCAAGCACATAGGGAAAAACTATTGATTTACATCCATTGTGGTAAGGTATAAGTTTGGCCTCAGTAATGATCTCTCCTAATTAAGTGCAAGACAAGAATTAATTATATTTGTCTGTAGGATTATTAACAAACAAATGATCTCTCAAACTATGATGCAGAGTGGTGACAACTGAAGCTTGAATAAGCCCAACCCACTATCACAACTAAATAATAATGTTGATTCAAACCATGAACAATGGTTCCAACCAACTCTATCAACTCCTTAGTCCTAGAATGCTTCCAAATATGGAATGTCTCTTTCAACAACTAATCTCCTTAACCGGAATGGAAAAGTCTCCAAGTATTACTTCCTCTTCCACAGGTTTCAACATATCGCAATTTATTACAATTTCTGATTATAACTTCACTAGGTGCCAACAAGTCATTACAATTTATTTTACACTTTTGGTTATAACTTAATTAACAAAACATTCACACTCACTCAATCTTGAAGTATCCCGAGTTTTTCCTATTCCTATTTTTAACTTGCAACAATATTTCTTCTTACAATTGCTAAATATTTTGGGTCCAGATCTTTCTTCATAAAATAGATTGTCTTCTACTTTGTCAAGAAAGATCTTCTTAGTAATTTTAACCACACTGCTCTAACACCATTGACTATCACAGAGACACTCTAATCTAATTGATCAAGTTAGATTAGGGTCAATCTGGAATGATCAATCGGTGGGCACTTACAGTGGGTTACAACACCAAGAAGTCTTCACTATCATCGAGACCCTAGAATTCAACTACAAAAAAATTCAAGTTCCTTTTGCTATACTTTGGTAAAAATGTCTTCCTTTCGCTCTGGCTAAATACATCAAATATATCTAACCTAGGGCATCAATCCTAAAGAAGTGCAACTACTTCCAAAATCTGAGCATTTAAATTAAAATACACAGCCTCCCCTTGGTTCTCAGCCATTGGCATTGATTACCAATGGAAAAAGAAACGTGGGTCAAGGCTCCAACTCCATGACAGAGCTGACTAAAAGGTTTCCCAAGCCAGTCTATCAGAGAGTTCAGGATGTCAACAAAGTTGCAACAAAAAATGATTGTCCCGAACCAGTGAATTGAATTCTAATGAAACAGTGCATAAAATGAACTTGCAACAATAACTAATCCATCTATCTACTTCACAATAGTTAGGGTATGATAGTAAAACGTACTCAAAATGTTTGGTTTTTATTTTATTCAATCCTTCTTCAAAGATAATTTGTTTCAATCCCACGATTGGACAAGACAATTATAGTTTGACAAACATGGTATTAGAGGAGATTATAGGATTGGTTGTAGGATTATACGTGGTGCTGGGCATGGTAGCAGATGGCCATGACACATCAAAGGATAATGGAAGAGGGTGTTTTGTCAGATGTTGTAGTTGCAAGTGCCCTGGGAGACATGTATGCAAATTTTGGAACCATGGCCAAGGCACGTAAATTGTTCGACAAAATAACTCAAAGAAATGTGGTTTCGTTGACTATAATGATTGGAGGATATGCAAAAAATGGATATGTTGAAAATGCTTTATAATATTTCAAACAAATGAAGTTGGTGGGTGTAAATACAAATGCCACAATCCTATGCATAAACCCATAGAAGCCCTTGTTCAATAAATAGAAAAGAAAAGAAGAATGCATGAATTAATAATCCTTTGCCACATACCTTATGTAAAGATTGAGCTCAAACTCTTGCTGCTACCCCACGATGTCAAGTAGATTCACGCATGTGCTGCCCTTCTTTTTTTCACAAATCAAATAATGAAATGAGAAATGAAATTCCCCTTTTTTTTAAGTAATGCCCGTGTTTGTCAAAATTTTGACCACCATGGAATTTTTTGCTATTTTGACAAACACGGGCATAAATTTAAAAAAAAAACAAAGTTTTCCTTCTATAATCTGACCAAGAAAAACCTTCTTATTTTTTGGTCAAAAATTTTGGTAGAAAAACTAGGTCAAATGTACTAGTGTGATATCATACCTGGCGACTCTAATCTTGTTTCATCCAGATCAACACTTAAGCTTATGAGTGGGATTCCAACCAGGAAGAGAAAGAATCATTTTGTTTATGCAGAATTGCCACCATCCAAGAAAAGGCCTAAGGTAGCCGAATCTAGTGCATCCCAATCTACAAATCTGACTCCAATTCTCATTCCTATTCTCGCACGCACTACTGTAATCCCACCTATGCAAGCAGCACCAACAGTTCAAGTTTCCCTAAATTCTCCAATGGATAGAAATCATCCTTTTGTGGCTTTCAATCAAGAAAGCCCCTTGAATTTGCAGCAGTATAATGATATACCTATATCAACCCTTCAGAGTCTACCCATTTTTACAGGAGAGGATCAGACCTGCAGTATTGAGCATATAAGAGATGTTGCCTCCCTCTATGCCCTCCACAATATAACCCAAGATAATTTGGCTGTAAGATTGTTGGTAGCATCTCTCAAGGGAAAATATTTGCAGTGGTTTAGAGATCTAGGAGTTGGTTCCATAGCTAGCTGGGATGAGTTGGGTCAAGCCTTAACCAATCAGTTTGAAGACAAGTCTGATCACCTCTCTTTAGTTGAACATCTGACCACCATTAAAAGGGCCCCCTAGGAGTATATGATGGATTTCAATTTTAGATTCCAAAGAACATGGAATAGAGAACCAGCTATAGTTAGACCCTCAAGCCAGCATGCTTTCTTATACTATTTAAGAGCCCTCAATAGTGATATCTCTTTTATGATCCATTCTATGGGAGGGAATAATTTACCAGTGACATATGATCTTGCTATAAGGGCTGAAAATAGTCTAATACAAGTGGGAAAGATAGCCCTGAGGCCTCCAATGCCTATTTTCCCCAAGCTTCATCCTATTCCAAAATAAATTCTAACATTGGCCCATCTATTTCACCTATCCCAACTCCTCCCTAGTAGGTATTCATTCCATCTATTGACCACTCCCAAGACCTAAAAGATATTAAGAAGAACTTACAGTATGTTTCTAATGAACTAGTCAACCTTAAAATGCAACAGTTCTAGCCTTATCAGCAACCTTATCAAGCCCCTTATCAAGCTCAGTATCAGAAAAAAGGCCCCAATACCAATCAGGCAAGCAAGGCCAAGAAAGAAACTATAATCAGAAAACTAGTCATCCCTACAATCCTAACTTCCCTAGCACTTTTAGAGAGCTAGTTCCTGTAGCTCAAAACAATTTGGCACAAGAATGTCAGTGGAGTTCTCCATGCAATCAGTAACACATTCAAGGGATGTGTCCCAATGGCTATGGTCAAGCCCTCATGGTGAAGAACAATGTCATGATGCCACAAGAGATGACTCAAGAACCAGAGATTCAGCAAGGTCAACCTGCTACCCCAAGTGAACTACACACATGAGAGGTGGCACTTGTTAAATTTTAGAAGGAAGAGTTTTGTGGGGTAAATTTTTCCCTAAATGACAACTAGAACTATGTTCCAGTTGTAGCCAACATGAGGTCTAAAAAGAAGGCTTCAGATGCTGAGCAATCAACCTCTACTAGTCAGCAAACTCTAGTTGTGACTCCACAGCCCAAGGTGTCTCAAGCCCCACTTCAAAATTAGTCAAAAGAGGTTAAGGAGCTAGCCAAGGTAGTAACATAGTTGGCACCAACACAACCAAGAAATACTTCAGCAAAAGGACAGCCAAAGGTGAGCTTATGATCTTTTAACATTGTTGAACAAATGAAGAAGACTTCCATAAGTGTGCCTATGATGGACACTTTGGAAATTCCTAGGAAAAAGGAGTTAATCCTTAATGCTTTGGCTAAAATTTCATTAAATGATGAAAGTGTTTTAGAGAAACCTAGAGTCTTGATGGCTGAAGCATCTCAGAAAGAGAAGCAAACTGGAGAAGGTAGCTTGCAACCCACCATTGCTCCCAAGGTTAAACCCCCTCCTTTCTGTGTTACTCTTGTTGTTGGGAAATCTTTGGTTCATAATTGCATGATAGACTTAGCGGCAAGTAGTTTAGTGATCTCTAAACAACTAGCAGACCTCCTAGGATTGTCTTATGATCCAATAGATAGGCCTATTGTTCAGTTGGATAGGTCATCATTCAACACCATTGGAGTCATTAAAGACCTAAGTCTCACCTTACATGGATGTCCCAACTTCTCTATCCCTCAAGATGTCTACATTATTGATTTGCCTCCCCACTTTTCTATTTGTCTAAGAAGAGATTTCACTACTAGGTTGGGGGGATACCTTTCAGCTAATTGGTCTCATTTATACTTCAAAGCCTGATATGGGACTAGGATTAGAATCAAGTCTAAAGCCTTTGCAAAGAACCATGTTGAACCCTATACTCCTCACCCTATAAATGCCAATTTGATGTTCTATGAGCAAGATCATATTGAATCTGAACCTGAGACCACTACTGAAAACATTCCAAATATTGTTTTGGATGAGTGGGCTGAAAGGGATTTAGAAGATGACCCTTTTAGAAATATGGAAATTTCTGATATCGGGATGTATATCATTCATGAGGAAGGTGCAGTGATTCCAGATTTGATGAAGAAAGAAGGTGAGGATCCTAAAAAATCAGAATAATGAGCTATGGCAGTTGTTTTTTGATGGTGCCAGAAGAAAAATTAATTTAGGAGGAGGAGCTGTTGTGATTTCTCCAAAAGGACAAAGGTATTACTCCACTGTACATTTTTCTTTTAGTTGTACTAATAATACAATAGAGTATGAGGCTTTAATTAATGGTTTAGAATGGGCCAGAAAAATAGGAATCAAGTGTCTGAAAGTCATGGGTGATAGTGAGTTAATAGTTAATCAGATTCATGGCACCAACCTCACTAAAAATGATATGCTTAAGATGTATAAGCACAAGGTTTGGAACTTAATAGAAGGATTTTGTGCTTTTAATCTAATTGTTGTCCCGAGAAATCAAAACAAATAGGTAGACAAGCTAGCTGCCATGGGAGCCGAATATAACATTCCCAAGGAGGTCACAAGCACTGAATTGCAGCATGTGAGAGCCCTTGTGAGACCCTAAATACTAGATAATTAGGTGAGCTGGCAAGTCTTTTAAAAATGATGAGCAAAATTTTAATTTTTTAATAGAAGAAGATGAATTCTCTAAAGTTAATTAGAATAAGTTTGTTCACCAGTATAGTGACCAAATGTTATAGTTGAAAACTAACAAGTTACCCAAGGGATTGGTCACCCTTGAGTCCATTTTTAAATTTTATGACTAGCTCAAAGGAGATAAAGTCAGCATGACATTCAAAGAGGATCATTACCAGCCTGTTGAGATATTCAGAGATAGGTTCCTCAAGCTAGGAAAGGTATGTACCCAGCCAGAAAGGAAGGCCTTGGTCTCATTATGTCAAGAGTTTAATGATATTTTTGCATGGGAATATTTTGATCTAAAAGGGTTTGATCCCCACTTAGCCCAACATACCATTGAGCTAGAGCCCCATGCCAAAAATAGTGAGACAAAAATAAAGACCTATCAACCCTAAACTAGAAGTGTTAATAAAAAAAGAGCTAAGGAAAATGATTGAAGCCAATATCATCTTTCCCATCAAACACAACTCTTGGGTCTCCAATCTAGTGCCTGTTAGAAAAAAGAATGGTGAAATCTGGTTATGTGTAGATTTCAGAGACCTCAATAGAGCCTCACTCAAGGACAACCATCCATTTCCCTCCATGGAACAAATATTGCAGTTGGTCTTAGGGTTTGACAAATTTTCTTTACTAGATGGATTTTTTGGCTATAACCAAGTCCTAGTAAGAGAGGAGGACCAATATAAAATAGCCTCACCACCAAATGGGGAACCATGGCATATAGAAAGATTCCCTTTGGGCTATCCAATGCTAGTGCTACATTTTAGAAAGCCATGGAGATGGAATTTTCTGGTTTGATGAATAAGTTTGTCCTAGTTTACTTAGATGATATAATTTTCTTCTCAAAAGATACTAGTGATCATCGGGTTCATCTAAGGTAGATTTTTGAAAGGTGCTAAGAATTTGGAGTTTCATTGAATCCTAAAAAGTGTATCTTTGTTGTCCATGAAGGAAAACTTCTATGGCACATTGTTTCTAAGGAAGGAACAACAATCGATCCTGAGAGTATAAAAGCCATCATGGCACTAGCCTTACCAGCACATAAGAAGGCATTACAGAGTTTCCTTGGGAGAATCAAATTCTTGAGAAGGTTCATCCCTAATGTTGTAACACTACTGAAGCCTATGACCTAGATGTTGAAGAAGAATTTAACCTTCCATTGGATAAATGAAGGAAAAAATATTTTGAAGAGATAAAAGAAGCAATTGGCTCTGCCCCCACCTTGGTGAACCCTGATTTTGCAAGAGATTTTAATCTATATTCTTTTGGGAACATTGATAATATCTCTTCCATGTTAGTCCAGTAGAATACTAAGAAATAGGAGTAGCCAGTAGCTTTTTACAGCCAAGGTCTAGATGGTTATGAGTTAAATTATACTCCTGTAGAGAAACATGTCCTAGTAGTAGTGAGGAGCTTGAAGAAGTTCAGGCATTTGTTGTCTAACAACATAGTGCACTTAATGGTTTCTCACCCCTGCATAAAGGGCTTCCTTGTGAATAGGGATTTGAGTCACAAGAGGGCTAGTTGGGTCACCAAAGTCATGGAATGTGATATCCAAATAAAGGTGACTAAGTTAATAAGGGGAAAAGGGCTATGTGAATAGATGAATGAAGGCAAAATAGACAAAATCTAGCAAGAAGAAGAGGCTATCCTGATGAGCCAGAATTTAGAACATAGTGCAAACTGGACAATAGAGATGAAGCACTATCTCTTAACTAGTCAATTCCCTCAAGGCCTTGACAGGAGAAAAAGGAGGTACTTTAGGCTCCAAGCCATCCCTTTTGTCATTCTAGATAATGTTTTATATAGAAGGGATTATAATGTTTTCCTATTGAGATGTGTTGAGCCCAGCAAAGTGAGAAGAATTTTAGAAGAATGTCATGATGGAGGATCTATAAGACACTTTACAGCTAGAACCACTTCCTTGAAAGTGATGAGAGAAGGGTACTATTGGCCCATCCTTTACAAATATTCATTTGATTGGGTGAGGAAGTGCAAGAATTATGCTTTTTCTGCTAGAAAATAGAAGTTGGTAGCCCTCCCACTACATCCCATCAAAGTGGAGTAGCCTTTCTCCAAATAGGGGTTGGATTTCATTGGACCTATTAATCCTCCATCTAGTGTTGGTTACAGATGGATACTTATTGTTACAAAATATTTTATGAAATGGACAGATGTTGTAGCATTGAAAGAAGCAAATGAGACCTTTGTCCTAAATTTCTATCAAGATATTGTGTCAAGGTTTGGCACTCCAGACTCTAGCATTTCAGACAATTCCATGGCATTTATTGGAATGAGAATCTCAAAATGGGCATTGAAGCACAATATCTTCATAAGCACTTCATCCAACTATTACCCTTAGGGTAATGGCCAGGTGGAATCAACAAACAAAAACTTGATGAGGATCATCAAACAAACTATAGAAGGAAACCAAAGGGACTGGCATAGCAAGATGAAGTTGGCCCTATGGGTAGACAAAATAACCCCTAAGAGATCTATAGGTAACTCTCATTATACAATTTTTTATGAGAAAGAAGATAGGGTTTCTATTTCTATTGAATTGCCTACTTTGAGCTTAATTAAGGAAATTGAATTGATGGAGGAAGACACTATGCAAGTTAGGCTTGCTAAGTTAATTGAACTTGAAGAAACAAGGAGATTGGCACTAGAAAACTTGGAGGCCTATCATTCTCAGATGAAGAGAACCTTTGATAAAAGAGCCATACCTAGGGTTTTTAAGAAAGGAGACCTTGTCCTTAAGTGGGACAAGTCAAAACATAAACCAGGAAGGCATACTAAATTCAATGCTATATGGAATGGACCCTTCATGGTTGTCAAGTGCAAGGCCCATAATGTCTTCCAACTGGCTAATATGGATGGAGAGGAGTTTCCCATTCTAGTGAATAGGATTCACCTCAAAGCATGTTTTCGAGGTCAAGTTCTTCCATGTACATTAGTAGTGTTAGTTTTAGTTCTTGCTTTATGTGTTTCCTAAGTGCCTTAGCACAGGTTTTGCTTTCAATTTATTTTTAGTTTTCTTTCAGTTCATTTTTTCAATTTGGTTTGGGTTAGCAATAAGCCAGAGTAATCTATCTCTAGCAGTTAGTTTGTTTTATTGGAAAGAAGGAGTTGTTTACTTAAAGCTAAGTTCAGTTCTAGATTATGAGACTCTGTGCCCAATGAATTTAAAGGCATCTGGTCAAGGTTCTTAGTGGGAAAGAACTCAGTTGAGGTTGCCAGAATGTTATCATATTCTTACTCATATTTGAGACCTAAGTACTAAATGAGACTATTGTACCCTAGTTTGGATTATTAGGTGATATTTCTTAATTTGTGTTCATTTCATAACAGGATACATGAAAGGGAAAAGAAATGTTTACATCTAAAAGTATTACATGTATATGTGCCAATATCTTAAATGTGTTGTATGGAGAAAGACCTAAGAAGATCATTCATCTGAGCTCACAGAGGCCATGAGCATAGCCATTTTCAGAATTTCATAAATGAGTACAGACATACATGAAATGATGAACATAAATACAAGGGTACCAAACATTTCGTAGTAATGAAGTCTTGATCCAGTCTTGTTTAGTGTGCTCCTATGATCCAGAACCTGCAAAAGAAGAGAGAAAGGGGAGTGGTTCGATGCAATGGATCTAAGAAATGTGTGGTACCATAATATTTACAAGCATGCATATATGCACTTATTCATATACCTCTGGGAAGTGCTATGCTATAGGACATGTGTATTAAAGATGCTATAGGAATAAAAAGAGATACCATTTTTTTCACTAACTTGTTTGTTCCATGTGCAGATATAGAAGTAGTTTATTCATTGTTGTTTACCTCACTTAGATAATCGGGGTATTGATAGGATGGCCTCTCCAAAATACCATCCTAAAAGTATAGTGATTGTCTATACAAAAAAAATCCGAAGGTGCTGGAATCCCGATGAATGATATTGGTCTTTAATGTGGGCTCTCTCGGGAAGACCTCAAATTTCCTTGAGAGGGACCACATTATAGGCCAAGAACACCCATGATCAGTATTGATTCTCATAGTACCCTACATTGAACCTGTTAGGGTTCTCAGAAGCTCTATTTACATAGAGTTTCTGAGTGCCCTAATAGTCTCAAGGAGAAGCACTGGTCTGTGTGAGGGAAGCATTCAGTAAATAAGAAATATACATGGAACATTCAGAGATAAAAAAGGAAAATCAAATGAAACATGGTTAGACATCGGCAAAATAAAAGGGGCATACATCATCAACATGTCAGAGTAAAGGTACACAAATTTGTATGGTTCTATTTCAATATGTAATGGCATGAAGTATGATTAGATCTATATTTGGAGCTAAGGGAAGAAGCCACATATAAAAGAAATGAATGCATGATACAGAATGGTACAAGTCTAATAAAGTATTGAGATTCCTCATTTCATGAGCTTTGAGCCAATGAGATTTTGATCATCATAACGAAAGGATAATGTATCAATGAGGATCTATGCTTAAATTATGATCAACATAAAAATAGTGAGTGCAATTGATATTCAGTAAGCATATACATCAATAGAACATGCATCATAACAACATAGCTTAAGATTCACAGTCCTTATAACCATTCCAAAGCTAGACATGGTTAGAAGGCATTGCAAGAATTAAAATACCAAGCATTGAATAGCCATAAACAAAACAATGTCATCAATAATAGACATTGGGCATCAACAAATGAATAAAAAGAAGATATGGCAGAATGGTGAGCATGTCACGATGAAAAAAAGGCAATAGAATAACTCACAGGCTACATCAAATGGTGAACATCAACAAATGTGTGGGAAAAAGGGGCTCATGTTTTGGCAAGTAATCATTAGTGCCATTAAAATTAAACATCAAATGAAATGCCATTAAACAACATGAAACAACAATGCAATGACAATAGCGAATTGCAAATCAAACTCATAGGCTAACATGTAACCAGTAGTGAACACAGTAAGAGAAGATGTTAGCATGTGATGTCAGTAAGGCCCCAACTCGTAGGCCACAAGGAGACAATACCAATAGATATAGAAACATCAATACATGAGGCTAGCACACCACATGTCAGGAGGCAATGGAACCAACATAGTTCATGATAAGAATGACATTAAACACCAATATGTGAGGCTCGCAGGCCATCAGATATCTCAATCAAACATTAACAAGTAAAACATTGAGCTTGGTGCCATTCATGAATTCAAAGCAATGAGTATCTCAAATGCCATTCACCAATATTAAGAGGTAAACATCAGCAATAATGTGCAGGCTGTGGGATAGTTTTATTAATGGTGCCCTAACTCCTAACTCACATTTTGTGACGCGTCGAGCCTCCCCTAGGAGTAGTGACATGAAATTTCATGATTCATAACAACAAAATCAAATGGGGGCATGGTCAAATGTAAAAAATATAATGCCCTGGCTCATAGAAATTAGACCCTCAAGTAAAACATTGAACTCGATGCCACATGAAAAAGAAGTAGTGCTCGAGTTCACAGGGTTTATGACCAGAAATAACATCAAATATAGTGATCAGAAATACAAAATTCCTGAGGAATGATGCTATGAGGCTAGCTATCGACCAATGAGCTTTTAAAAAGAAAAAAAGATTAAGAAAACCAAATGGTGCCATTGTAATGAACGATCACAAAAAACATGTTCACAACATCCACAATGCCATCAAATGCAGTATCCTTGAAATACAGAGGAAATGCTATCACGGTGAATCAAGATAATGCAGAAGATGAAACTAATAATGCCAGAACATGATTGCATACCTCAAAATCATATTGCTATGTCAGAGGGTTTTTGAAGACTGCAAGTTTCTAAATCCAAGAAGCCAAGGCTGAGTTCAAGACTACAACCTTCCTAATTTAGTCCAGTAAAAGTGTTGATGCCATTAGTTCCCCTCATCTTCGAAGGGGGTTTTGATATAAATGATTAATTTTTATGTTTCTCCCCTTTCTAGGGTTGAGAGTTTATTAATTGTTTTATTTTTGGTGCTATGTAGTTTCAAACATGGGTTTCATTAAAATGGTAGGTTTTTAAATATGCTTTCCCCTTAATTGGGTTGAGATTTATTTATTAACTTAGGAAGTAAAATGTTTAAAATACATGGTTATAACTGGCATAGGGGTAAAAATTTAAATGTAAAAGTCATTGCCTATTTTCATTGTAAATTATGACAATGGTATTTTTATAAACCATTATCAGAATATTTTTAGAGCATGACTAGGAGGGAACAAGATTGTCTTTTGACCATCTTTTTTTAGAGTCTCACTTTTCCCACTACCCCTATAAACTCAAGAATCTGGCATCCAAGTTTAAGAGGCATCTTCATGGGCCTATTTGCAGAATTTTCCATTTTTAGGAGGTTAAGGAGTTTTCAATGTTTTTCTTTGGCCTTGTTTTATATACCTCTCAGTTATGTGATTGGGGGCAGCTCTTCATTCTTTCTCTCTTATATGAGAGTGTTGTAGCTCTGAGATACACAGTTTGGTACTTAGCTTCTTCACAGTGAATTCAAAGTAGTCCTTCTTGTCTCTTTAGTTTCTGAGTTTTCTTTGAGGTATGTTAGGATTATTGTGAAATATTGTTATCCTTAATCTTTACATTATTTCAATCAGATATTTAGAAGATTGTCTTGTGTTTTAAAGTATTAATTTGTGTACAAAATCAGGTTTTGGGTTGTGGAAACTTCTTCCCTTCCCATATCCTAAGTACCTTATTAATTATAATAATTTCAATACAAAAGAGTCAAGTTGTGAGTTGAGGTTTTGTTTTCAATTGTTTTATAATCCAGTTCCAATTGTGAATCTCCAATCAATTTTGTGGATCACCTAGTTTAAGCTTAGTTTTAGTTATTTTATTTTCATGCACACTCTCCCTTTCCTCAAAAAGTTAGTTAGTTTTCAAGTGATCCAAGGGGAAGTTGGACCCTAATCTGGAGGTCTATATTCTGATAGGTCACCCACAAGCTAAAAGTAGTCTCATGTTTCACATGATTGTTGGGTTTTAACACTTAGCAAATTGGGTGCAATCCTTAGTGACAATAGTACCCTAGTTGCATTATTAAGTGATCTTGTTTAGATTTATGTTCATTGAGTTGAAAGAACATGTAAAAGAAAATAAATGTATAATTCTAAAGATTACATATATATGTCAAGTCATAACTATCTAAACATGAAAATCTTGTATGTATAGTGCAAAGAAAGGAATAAAAGAAAAACATATGGGCTCACACAAGTTGTAAGCATAGCCAACTCCTAGAAAAATATAGTTGAATACATACATACATAAGTAAATAAACATAAGGAATAGGATACAAGACATTGCATGAAGAAATGATGACATGTTGACCTGGGTGTGGATCCAGTGTGCTCTTGTTTGATCCAGAACCTGCAAGAAAGAAAGAAATAGGGGTTAGATCCAAGATATCTAATAAATGCATGGAATCATATTTCTTATCCACATTTATAGTTATGCATATGCATAATCAGCTATACATCTCTAGAAGGAAACCATGCTACAAGACATGTGCACTTAGAAGGATGCTACAGGAAGATGAAGATACCATATTTTCACTGATTGGTTTATTCCATGTGTAGGTACAAAACAAGTTGTGACATTGTTTCTTACCCTTGACCAAATAATATTTGAACCAAAAGGATGGTCATTCCAAAAGGCCATCCTCAAAGTACAGATGTTGCTTGGGCAATAACAGTTATAAGGTGTCAAAATATAATGAATAATGTTACCATGTAATGTTGGCACTCTCAAGAAGCCCTCAAAGCTCCTTGACAAAACCCACATCATAGGCCAAGAGTGCCCATGATCAGGTGCTAGGCCCTCCTAGTACCCCACATTGAATATGTGAGGGTTATTAGAAGCTCCATTTCAACAGAGTTTCGAATCATCCTCACAACCCTAAGGAGGAGCACTGATCTAGGAAAATGGAAGTAATTAGTAAAGCAGTACTGACCATGGAACAATCAGGGACCATAAAGGAAAATTAGTACATAGAGATCTATAATAAATGCTATTACATCAAAAATTGGGCTCTGTAAGGGCCATCTTCCTAATCCACCTTTGGGGAACACCAATTTGCAAAGCAAGGACACTTATGAGCTTGACATCTTCAGATGGGCACAAAAGGTCAACATTAGAGAGACCAAGGATTCACTCTACATAAGAGGTCACCATGGGAAAAATAATGCTACATCAATAACATTCAAGTGCTAATATATCAAAGGGAGCAACTAGAATGGGAATGGAGCAATAGAAAGAGCATGATCAATGAGCAGGGAAAATGAGCATCAAGTGAACCATTATTGTGGATGTTCCATCCAAACAATACAACAACAACATGAAATGTTGTTGTTCCATTTGATGTTATTGTGGCTTTATTTTCAAATGGAGCATCCATGAAAATGGAGCACCCACAAAAATGATCCATACCATAATGAAACCATGGCCCCAAATGTAAAATAAAGCACTCATGATCAATCATCTTGGAGCATGCAATGAATCCTACAAGTGGTCATCCAAAAAGAATATGAACAAGAGATGGAATGATGGGCCATCTACATTAAGAAATGGAGGTTACTTCATCATGAAATTGTTACCCTAATTTTCATATGCATGCAAATTTGACCAATTCCCATCTCAAGGTCCCTATTTTTACCCTGCCAAACACCTCAGAAAATTTCATAGCTTTATGTCATGTTCTCTGGTCTCTGCAAGCTTTTTAACTCTTTGGTCTGCAGGTCAAAAAATTCATAAAAGTAGCATTTGTAGGCTTAAAACCCTAAGTAGCCCTTTGGCCTGATATATTTTTAAGTTACTTTATCAGCCACTTAAAATCCTAAATTCCCATGTGCGCTTTAATCCTATTGGCTGGTCGCAGATTCTCATATTTCTCTAGTGGTGATCTTTCCCTCTCAACGATTCACCGATTGCATGATTCTCATAGTTGCTAAGTGTTTCATGGTTAAGTCCTCAATGGTTAGTGATTCAGCGAGCGGTTAGCCTTCTCTTGGTCATGTAATCGCTAGGTTCTTTGGTGGTCTCAAGATTGTGGGGTCCCAGTTGATGAGATCAACGGTTGTCATAAGATCTCATAGCATGTGTCAGAGGCTCGTGATCTTATGACAACCATCAATCTTTCCTTTTCTTAGTGCCTCATGCCTTTGTGGGTCCATTTCCACGGTGTCCTATGTGGAGGTATTTCATTGGTCGAAGGGAAATGACTTGTAATTTGTCAGCGAGCCTAGTTGTTAGGCCTCTTTTGATCTAACGGCTGGCATGTTTTCTCATGAAAAGTGTCAGAGGTATGTGATTTTCAGACTGTCGTTGATTTCTCCTAGTGATGTAACTCTTCATGCCTGGTGGGTCCACTACTACGTGTATTCAAATGGCAACTTTTGATTGGTCCACATGTGCCGAGTCAGCTTATTCATCAGTGGGACCAAGTTCTTTTAGCGGTCAAAGGCTCTGACATCTGCAAAGGATCGATGGCTATCATATTTTTGTGAGGCTATGTGTCAGACCATGAGATCATGTGACGGCTGTTGATCTTGCTTTATCTCAGAGCATTCTCGGTGGGTCCTTTCTTGCTGATGTGTTCATTTCCTATTGGTTGTTGCATGATGATGAGGAATTCTAGGTGGATCGATGTGTCAAAGGGGTCTTGGTCTAATATAGATCTACGAATGGCATCAAGGCACAAGGAATATTCAGAGGCCATGAGATCTTACACCCACCGTTGGATCAGAATCTTATCTTAAGTGGGACCAATGTCAGGACTTGCCGAGGTGTATGCTTACAGAGCAATCAAGGGTGAATAAAGGAATGACATGTGGTGGTTCTGGGCCCAAGGTTAAGGGTATTGCACGAATCAGAAAATAAAGAACTTTTCCATGTTCACCAGACTTAACCGAGGTTAACTAAATGTTTAAACGACTCTGTGACTGAAAGAAAAGGATAACCCGAGGTTGACTTAAAGTTAGATTTGCAGTCAGATGTTGAGCTTGGGTAAATAAGAAGATCTGACAGTCACATTTTAAAGTGAGATTAAGTTTTAAACGTTGACCATCGATGGAGGAAAGGTTGGGCACCACCTATTAGCCGTTATTATTTAAATTCAAATATATTCCTACAGGGTTTTGGCTAGGTATTTTTTTTGAACCAATAGTCAATTGTGACAGAATTGGTAGATGGAATTTATATCTTCAAGACATTTTGCAATTGAGGAAGATCATGACAGGGGTCTGGGCAGCCATTTTTGGTCATTTCTTGTCTCAGGGGGGTACCAATTAGTGCATTCATGGCGAGACTTTATGCAAGAGAGGTAGATAAGTCCGGGTTGCTTGTCTACAAGTTGATTTCCAGTACAGAGATGGGCACAAGTATCTGATCGGCTATGATTTTTGCAGAGATATATTTATGATCAGATTTGATCGGCTAGGGTTTGATTATTGTATCGAAAACCATGTAACCCTAGTTAGTTTTTGACTCTTGCCTATGTGCAAAGGAGTATGTATATATTGTATTTTTGGAGCCTTAGGGCTCAGAGTTAGACAATTTGTAGAAGAAATTCATCTTTTCTTAAGGGTCATCTATGGTATCATTTCTACCCTCTAGCTTATACAGTTGTATTTCTCCTATTGATGATTCAGATATTGCAGAGGTATTTTGTGACAATCCTTCATGTCCCTATGCTTCCTTGTCTAAATGATCTCTTATTGGATTAAAGTATATGATGTTTTCAGTGATATCTTAGGGTTCCTGATCCCTCTTGCTTTCTGTAATTTTATGTGTTATTGTGTTTGATCTGATTTAGATGTTTTGTGGGTATACTTCAACCCCCTAACAGTCTTGTCTCAATCCTACACCGAGTTGCAGAAGTGAATGTCTGCTTGCAGGTCATAAATTGTGTCTTATGTTCAGACCCTTCTATGAAATACTTATGGAAGCCTATTCAGTAAGTTGTGACCTACTAGACCTGAGCCTTTCATTGATTCCATTCCTCTATACTAAGATCCAAACCCTAATTTTGGTGTATCACTTAGTAGGTATTTTGCTTTTAGTCTTTTCCCTTTCCAAGCACTCCTATCCCTTTCTCTCAAAGTTTACTTTTATGTATAGAAGCAAATATAGGTGATTATCCAAGAGGAACCAGCCTAGAACCTGGAGGTCTCATCTCAGTTAGCATAGGTCCCACAACCTAGAGATGATTCCCATGTTATACTAGGTTATCAAGACTATGAGAGCTTGAAACAAGGGTACAAACTTAGTGTATAACATAAATCAAATCAAGGAACAAAAGGCATCCATGGGGTTCAATTAAAATCTCAATAAGTACACCAAAAAAACTGCATCCTAATTTACTTCAAGCATCATCACAATACCATCAATGGATTCGGTAATAATGTAGCATGGGGCTTTAAAATATACATGTGTCAAATCTTCATTATAATGAGTCAAAGGTGAGACAACTGAAAATAGTGGAAGAGAAAGCATATACAGTAATCAATGGTACCTCAGATCATATCATGGTGCCTCAAATGCTAATCCAAAACTGATAACATGACATCATGATACACATATAATGAGGCAATGAGGACTCATTACATATTGCATTGTATTGAAAAATGTGACACAAAAACATCATAATAAGATGGCACTCAATCACATCCTCAAGGATGTCATTCAAGAAATGAAGCATCAACATCACAAAACCAACAAAAGGCAATCATCCAAATGGAATAATTAAATGATGCCTTAGGTCAATAGAAACAACAAAATAGTGAAGAATAATAAGTCCAAGCATGAGATATGTTAATGGAGCACTAGTGAATTTACAAATACCAAAAAATGATGCCCTAATAACATGAGCTATGAACCAAAAGGAGAACAACAATGATGAATGGAGCACCAAATCAAATGGTGATAATAATGCCCTATCTCCATGCAATAAGAAGTGCACATCCAAATGAATGACAATAGTAATAGCTCATGGGATGCCAAGTCCTTCATTGAGATATCAACAATATAAATCATGATATTAAATGTAATGATAACCAATGTGGTTAACACACTGTTGAATATGTAGAAGTTGTAACTATCAAAATCATAAAAAACTAGAAGAAAGCCTGGATGCCAGATGCAAAGATGGAGGAAACATAAGTCTCTACTTCAATGCCAAAATAGGAACTCAAATAGTTGAATTAGCAAATCAAACTAGCACCATTGTCTCTGGCTCGGAAAGAGATTTTCGACAATATTTCATTTTTTGAAAATGATAACCATATGCAAAAGATACGACCAAAAAACCAATTGCCCCTCTAAAAAATAACTCTCTGGAAAAAACCAGTGACGAGAAAAAATTTGACGACCGTCAGCACGTCATGGGACCGTCTCGCCAGAAAAAAATCGTTCCCCATAAAAATTTGAAAAATGGCTGAAAAATTTGAAAAACTGCCAAAATTTTTTGGAAAATCGCCAGAAAAATCTGGCCGGCAAGTGATGTCACTTGTGTCTTCCGGGCAGTGGCGGCCGGGTGGAGGCGGTGGTGGTTGATGGCTCTCTGGCAGCTCCCGGGCAGTGTTGTGATAGCGGAGCTATCGGGTGGCCAGAGGGAGGTGCGCCGGTAGGGGCTGAGTGCGGGCTGGCGCAATGGCGATGTGGGTAGCGCATTCTGAAGAAAGCCCTGCGGGGTATTTTTTAAAAAGATTTTTTAATTTTTTTTCTCGGGAAGCATGTCGTACAGCCTGGGAATGAAAATTTTTTCCCTAGAGGTCACTGTCACCAAAAACCACAAATTTTATATGAAAAGTTGATCTCCCGGGCCCTTTGAGCACAAGGGCGGCATCCGTTTTTGCTCAAAATGCTCCAAAAAAAAAATGCTTCCTCCAGATTGAAGGAAAAAACCTAGAGAAGAACTGTAGCACCTGTAAAAAGTGCTAAAAAAAAACAAATTTCTTTTTTGCAGGTAAAAAAGAAACAAAAAATAACGTCCTGCAGAGAATACCAGATCTGAAAAAACTTGAAACCCTTAACCTCAAAAACTGCTTCAAAACCACCAGTATAGGCAGCAGTAGGGGAGCTCTGATACCATGTAGAAGTTGAGAAATCCAACTTCACAGTTCGCCAAGAACACTTGCATGCAAATGACCTATTGCTGGAAGGAAGCAGAAGACACAAAAAACAAAAGATTAGAAAATCTCAGTGGAGTGAGAGAAATTATATTCCAATATGAAGTGTCAAAAAATAATTACAAGAGTTCAACCTATAAGGTGAATGAAACCCTAAAAAAGGTAAAAAGCTAGGTTGTGCATAATAATTAATATAAAATATTAATTATATGCACCTAAGAGACAACTTAAGTAAACTAGAGTAATAGACAACTTAATTAATTAAATCAAAGTGATCTAATTAATAAGTGTGAACATATAATTACTCTAACAGAATCAGTTCAGGATTTGTTACGGAAGGGAGAAAGGTGACGACTTGAAGAAGAACACTTGACATAATCTACAAGGCATGATCTTTATCTACAATGTTATTAAAATCATCTTCCATTTTATCTACTTCCACTCCCATAAAATCAGTGTCTAAAAATATTGGGGCCCGACACTCTAAACTAGTTGTATTGCCAAAGAAATGCATATTAGACCTCATGTTTTCCCTCCAAAACAACACAACACTCTATAGTCTTTCTAAAATAAAATTAACATGCAAAGTAGGAACGGAGGAAAGACTCACAATGTTTACCTGTAATTTTTTGTCTCAGGGAGAATTGTTATCTTCTGCACCCAAGACTTCACAATCTCTTTCTTTAAGAGATAAAATAACATGACAAGATTTAAGATACTCACATACCTACAAAGTATGACAAATATTTTAGTATTAATTAAGTGATGATGCTAGAGTGGGGCATGTGTCATGACATGACACTTCACAACCAATAGGCTTCATAAAATTGTCCATGTCATCATTTATTTCCCTCCGCCACCATCACTTCACACATGCTAGGAATTAATCCTATTACCTTGTATTGCTAGCTCAAATTACACTCATAGCTACTAGATTTTTGAGGCATGCCATACCATCATTAAATTGATTTCTTATCTGGCATATCACATTATTAGTCACATCAGTTGCCTATTCACTTTGAGAACAAATAATTTCCTTGAACCTCTTTGAACTACTTTGAACCAAGGTACAAAGTGGTTCAAAGTGGTTCGACGTTATATCATAGCTTACCAGAATATCTCACTTGCAAGTACAATCGTTAGATAAAAATTATTCATTGAACATATTTGAAATACTTTGAACCGAGGTAGAAAGTGGTTCAAAGTGGTTCAATAACAACTTAAGGTGACCAACATTCAAGATGAGGAAGGCTAAGCATATGAAATAGGTTCAAAGCAATGTGATGGACATCATAGGGAAGTAACCACGAATGTGAGGTACGAACTGAGACTAGAAGAAAAGCTTGGGAAAAGGTTTTCAATACCAAGACAAGAGTCAAAGACACTTATACAAGGTGACTCATTATGGATACTAACATGCTTGATTGATACATTTGGTTTAATTGGTTGTCCTGTATGATTGCATATCATGTGGTTTGATGTAGTTTTGGTGTTAAAACATATTGAGGAATTAATTAAGATTAATTAAATGAGATTAAATAATTCCACCTTATGATACATTAAAATATTAAATATAAGGTTACTTAATTAATGAGAATTAATTAATTACTTATGTTTACTAAATAATTTAATTACAAAGTCAAAATTAATTAATTGAGAAATTGAATAATTATTAAATAAAAATTAAATTCAAATGTGCAATTTGATTTAAGTGGTTATTAGTTGATTTGCATATTTTAAATTAATTAAAATTAAATACTACAACTAAAAAACCACTTTGTAATTAAATTAGAACTTAAACTTTTAAAATCAAGTTGAGTTAAAATGATTTAAGTTGAGGAAAATTAAATAAATAATTCTTTTAATAAATTAAAGTTGATAAAAAATAGGTCGTAGTTGAGTTCTTATTTTTATGATTTGGAGTTAACAACTTATTATTTTTAATAGTTGAGTTTTATTTTATTATTTTGGGCTTGCATTCTTTCAACTTTGGTATCTAGGTTTTCTATATAAGAGACCTAGGAGAACTTTTGGAGGGATAATTCAATCAAGTTTTGAAGAATTCTCTCTTGGAAAATTTTTGGAGGTTTAAAGTTTTGTGTTTTCAAAAGCTTTGGATTTTAAAGATTTAAAATTGATTTTTGATTTAGCTTTGTGTATTAAGGTATGGGTTTAAAACCTTTGAAAGTTGCCCATTGAAATCATTTTCATTGTTGTGTTTAATTAGATCTTGTGTGTAAATTATGATTGTTTGTTAAAAATGTGTGTTTCTTTAATAACTAGGAATGTTACGAAGAAAAATTTGATTAGGATTTTCTTCAAAAGTTTTTCTTTGATTTGTTTTCAATTATAGCCTTTCATGATTTTAAGGGTTTTGAAAGAGTTTATTTTTAAAGAAAATACATGCTTTTGAAATATAAATATAGATATGTGCATGTAAATAATATAGATTTGTATGTGTGAAAGATGAATATATTGAGTTGCATGTAACTTAAGGAAGATATATTCAGTTGCATGTTATTTATGAAAGATATATTTAATGCATGTTATTTAAGGAAGATATATTTAGTTGTATGTTATTTACGTAAGATATATTCAATTGCATGTTATTTAGGAAAGATTTATTTAGTTACATGTTATTTAGGAAAGATATATTCAGTTTCATGTTATTTAAGAAAGATATATCCAGTTGCATGTTATTTCAGAAAGATATGTTCAGTTGCATGTTATTTAGGAAAGATATATTCAGCTGCATGTTATTTAGGAAAAATATATTCAGTTGCATATTATTTAGAAAAAACATATTCAGTTGCATGTTATTTAAGGAAGATATATTCAGTTGTATGTTATTTAGGAAAGATATATTCAGTTGCATTTTATTTAAGAAAGTTATATTCAGTTGCATATTGTTTAAGAAAGATATATTCAATTGCATGTTATTTAAGAAAGATATATTCAATTGCATGTTATTTAAAGTAGATATATTCAGTTGGAGTTCATTTAGGAAAGAGATATTCAATTGCATGGTATTTAAGGAAGATATATTCAGTTGTATTACTTAGAAAAGATATATTCAATTGTATGGTGTTTAATGAAGATATATTCAGGTGTATGTTATTTAAGGAAGATATAGTTAGTTGTGTGTTATAATTTAAGAAAGATAATATTTATTTGCATGTAGTGGTATTCTATTTTTAGAAAAAAAATAAAAAATCTTAAAATTTTTGGAATTTTCTGTTGGAATTAGGAGAGATAGGTACTGAGAGGGGAGGGGTGAATCAGTGCCTTCAAAAACTTTAGTTGCAAAACATTTTTGATCTATAACTAAATACTTTAATAACCGATTAGAATAACTTGAATCTAATTGCATAAATCAATCATCTAGTTAACTTAAGAAAGTAAACAATATGAAATCAATATGACAATCACATAACACAAGTATTTTGGTAACGTAGAAACCCTTGTTAGAAGGTAAAAACTGCAGTGGGGATGACACCCACAAATTCTTCACTATTGCAGATAGAAAAGGTTTGCCTATTAAGGCTACAAGTTTTGATCACTTCTGGTGATCTTACCCTGTTAGGAGTAACATATTAGATCAGCTAGATCTACCTAGTTATAGGATTTGACAACACTATATGAAGTGTGTACTCGGTTAAGAGATTTATACAAAGACTGTTAAGTCTACTTGGTTAAGAGATTTCACAAAAACTCTATCACAATTGTCAGAAAGTAATAGGTAAACTATCTGCTAGTTGACAACTCAATTGTCTGAAATAGATCTATAAGTGCTTATTAATATATCACCTTATCTGTAATGGTTTTCTGCTCTGTTCTACTCGGTAACCTTGTCTGATTCTTCTTAATTTGAAATCCTCTGTACTCTGTTCTGCTCGGTAAACTGATTGTTTTGAAGATAGGCAATTTCTTCAAGTGCTCTGTGATTCATATATATCAGTTCAACAACCCCTCAAAATGGTGCGAACATATACAATATATAGTGTTCTATTTTGCCGCCTTAGCAAAAATTAGGTTACAAAAAATAATCATAACCCTAAGATCTATGGTACAAAATAACCTAGATCAACTAATACAAATAAGATAATCATTGCATTTAATGAATATCATTTATAATAAATGCTCCTCGATCTTGGTAAACCATTTTACGATCTGTTATAACCATCTACATAGAATAATGTGCCATTTCTGATTACTATGTCATTTTATGTGATCATCGGTAAACACTGTATAATCTGCTCGGTGTATACTATGATGCTTGGTGTTTACTGACTGTCAGTGTTGGTGTCACTGGTGCTCGGTTAACTGTGTGATGCTCGGTGTAATGGCTTTACCGAGTGCTCTATCTTGGTTCTAGTTACCAACTGTCTCAATATAAATGACCGGCTGACCTGTTTACTGTCTTTTGATACTAATGACAACCTTAAATGCTCAATAGAGATTAACATTTTCATGTAGTGATATTCTATGTTTAGAAGAAAATTATTAAATTTAAAAAAATATATACAGTTCAATTCTTTTAGAAAACCAAATAAGAGCAATAATAATATATAATTAAATATTATTTGATGATAATTTAATCTTGATATGTTTATTATTAGAGCGTTTGGTTTTTGTGTTTGAGTATCGGTATGGGTAGCATTAAGTTGGCTTTTAGGAATTGTTATCAAAGTTGGGGTTTTACCTTTTTACTATGGCATGTAGGTATTTGCAGTGTTTGTAAGGTGATAATGGTTTCGATCTTTTTACCCAGCCTTTGGTCATTTTAAGATCAATAGTTTCTAAACTCTTTGAGAGAGTATTTTTTATGATGTTATGGTTTGAGAGCCAGTATGGATTTTTTGATGTGATGGTTTGAAGACTAGTGTGTAATTATGAGTTTATGGTTTGAGGATCACGGGTGACCCACAATAGTGGGTTACATTTTTTTAGACATGCTGATTTTTGTTGAAATAACACTTTTTTAATAAAACATGATGATTTAATCCTTGAGAGGTTCTATTTGAAGGAATTAATTACAAATGGTTAGCTCAGATCCTCTTAGATAAAAAAAACATTGATATAACATATATACTCCTCATTCATACCTATAATAGAGTCTCCTTCGCACCTATTAAAATGCTGAGAAAAAATCACTTCAACTTTATCTTTTGATAGATCAAATGAATCCATTTGAAAAACCTATCTATGTAGTAAGGTACTACTGAGAAAAATATTTCCAATAATTATAATGTTAATATATATTATGTTTATTATGACTTTATATTTTTATTTTTACTAAACATATAGTAAATGTTTACCTCTATGTTTGACGCTTATGGGAAAATAGTAAATGAGAGAAAATATATGTATATATATCTATGCACTAGGTATTGAAGTTCTCTTTCTATAAAAAAAAAAAAAAAATGAAATTGGACAAATACACGAGAAGTTATAAGCTATGTAGTCAAGGTATGTCAAAATTACGGTTTAGTCAACTTCAAATGTTAATAAAATATTCAATAATCATTATAACGTCATCAAAAAAATTTCATGCCCTCCGTATAGATGTTACAAAATTAAATTCGAAGGATTTACATTGATATCTATTTTAGAAATAAAGTTATGCTCTATGAAAAAATGTAACTCTTTGAAAATGACATTTTCAGAAACATACCAGTTTTTGTGGGAGAAAGAAAAAACCATTCAAATAAATTCAAAAAGAAAAAGAAAAAATATATTTAGAACCTAGACAGACAATCCTACAAGACTCTAATTTACTTCATCTTCTGATTTCAAATGGTTTAACAAAAATATGCATTTGAATCTAAAAGTTTTTTTCAAAATGTAGAGTTCAGTGTCCGTTCAGGCAAAAAGGTGTAACCAAAATGTGTTCAAAGTATCTTTTATCGAACTGAATTTGATTATCTATCTTTTGGATTCATGAGATTTTTTTATGGCTTATGATCCTAGGGTAGGTTATCTAGGTGTATAGATGAGAGTGCCTTGTAATAAGAATTAGGACCCACAAGTGGTTGCTAGGATCTCTTATTGTAAGTAACTTAATTAAGTGATAACATAATACATTAATTAGGGTTTTAAAGTGAATTAATAAGATAATGTGTACCTCACCCATGCTTGAGTGCTAGTATATGATAAGATGGATGATGAGATGATGCTTTTTGCCCAATGTGGTGTGTGTTCTAGCATAGTTAATAACCATGTTTGTATGAGAGGTTATTGATATCGCATAAGGTCACTTGAGTGTTAGGATATATAGAGGCTACTAGGAAAAAATTCAATAGTTAGACGTATGTGATGACACTACCTTATATACATCTTAGGTTTCCCACATATGTTGGTTGCCTCTGGATTCGTATGTGTACCTTAAGTTTTGGAGTTGTCCCTTTTGAGATAGAGAGATTTTAGAATCCCTTTATTAGTTCTACCTTATGATTGGTTTTGGTATTGTATTTAAGTGGGGTCTGATATTATGTCATCAATACGGTGGGAGTGGACCATTTAAGTTCTACGAGGTCAAGTGGTAATGATTCTTTTACCATTTGAGATTTTGACATTCATGATGGTGCTGGATGATCTTTGCTGTTGTTTCCTTTGTTTTCTTGTTGGAGACTTTCTCTTATCTTTCATATATTGTACTTGTACTTTATATCTTGGTTTATTTTGTATACCCTACGACTTGTGTAGTGGATGTTGGTTATTATGTTTACCTTGTGCTATTAGTTGTATCTATGTTTTCATTTATGAGATGATGTACTTGTTATAATTATTCATTATATGGAGATTGTATATTATATATTGTATTTAGTATATTAATTAACTTACATACATCTACGTCATGGAACCCTTGGAATTTTTAATCTGTAAATGAGTTACATTTCTGATTATCTAATTGCCTATGTTATGTTGCTTCTACTTTGTTATTCATTATTTTTGTTAACTCATAAGGAAAAAAATTATTCTATAAACTTAGTAACATGTTCTAGGTTAATTTCTCCTGGGTTCCCTAGCGGGGAATTACACCTCATCTTATAGGAATTTTTTTATATAGGAGTACTAGTGATAGGGATATTTTAACAAGCAAAGACCAAGTTTCTAAATTTTGGATGGAGTAACCATATATTTTCAAATATGAAGGAGAATGAGCCTCCATTAGAGGATATTTCCTATTTTTTAAGAAGGGGGTTGTGGAAAGACTCTATTCTAGTGAGGGACATGATAGTAAGATCTTTAAGAATTTCCTAGACATTTGAGATAATAAATATATCTAATTTAACTCAAATAAGATCAACTACTAATTTCCTATTAGACCAAGTAAAAAGGGAATTCATAAATTTCCAAATCTAATTTATTTATTCTCTTTAAGTGATCAACTAAATTCATCATACTATTTGAGTAGTCCTCAATATCTCACAACATCTCTACAGAAAATAACAGTATGTTGAAATCCCTCAAGCATCTAATGGAAGTCTAGATGGGACTCCATCAAGGAATTAATGTTTTTTCTAGAAGTTTTTCCTTGTAGCAATGGTATTTGGTGCATACACATTGATAAGGTTCCATTTCTCACTAGTATACATAGTAGAGAAGGTAACCAACATATTATATTTTTTATTTGTCAATCACAACACCTCTAATCGTGAGCTCCATATTATCACAATATTTCCTAAAGCACAATGATTAGGGATAATATTGTAATTGTTTGTATGTAGCAATTCAATTTCAAATTTCAATTATAGTTTAATGTATAGTAATTTTGATGTTAATTTTCTATTTATAAATCATATAATTTAAGTAACCTCAATTGTAGTTTGAATTTTTTTGTTTGTGCAAGATCCTTTAGAGCCAAAGACTATTTCGAAGAGGCTCCATTTTGATGATCCACTAGTAGCTTAGGATGTCATAGAGACCTTTAGTTGTATATATTTTGATATGCCATATGCCATATTTTGAGATGACATGCCACATTTTTAAAAAAAAATCTAGTTGGAATTTATGCCATATTTGTATATGGTGATACATACTTATTAAAAATAATTTGATATATAGAGAATGAATAATGTGATATTACAATCGCAGGGGTGAAAATATGATAATGTGGCTGGTGAATTTCCTAAACATGTGTTGAAGTGAATCTTCTACACATTACTTGTTATATGTAAATATTCTACTGACTACTTCTGCACTCAATGTGGACATTTCTCACTTGTTTGAATTTTACTCTGATATTATTTTCAAACATTGTTTCCTAATATTATTGACAACTTAAATTGTCAAAGAAGTTTTATTTAAATACAGTTCTATCATTGTAACCATTCAAATTAATTTCTATCTTACCTTTTCATTCTATTGGTTTTGTCTTGAATAAAAAAGGCCAGTAATGATATATTTTAAGGGAAAAATTGGTAGTCTACATGCATATCTTTATAGTCTAGTACAATCAGAGTCCAAATAAATGTAATGTTTGATCAACAATAATTATGGATGTCCTACATAGCTAACTAAAATGGATCCTAAGAAACTTCAAGTCTTGTCGAGTGTGGAATGAATACACTTGCACACATGTGAGTAATCAAATATGAAATCTCTTAGCTCTATTTGTGGTTTCTTTTATTTTGAGTGCATTTCCTAGTTCTTTGATAAGTGAAAGGGGGATTGGTCAAAAGTTTTAAGTTGCAAACAAGTCCTATCTTTGAAATGTTTAGGAACATTTTTGGGGGAGGGTGCTAGATGTTGTGAGGTTTCCACACCACTTCTTCATTACAAATAGGGACACCCTCTTTTTCCTTTAGAAGTAGGAGTAGTGGTCTTAGTTGGCCTTAGGTGACATAAATTTCAAAGCCTCTTAGGACAGTTGAGAAGATGAGAGTGGATTTATGAGAATCCCAACAATTAGGCAGCTAGTCCTAGGAAGGATGAGATAAATGTCCAAGGTTTGATCAGACAATAGCAAGCCTAAAATAGAGTTTTATTTTCCCTCACCAAGAGTGGATGAAAGTCAAATTGTAAGATTTGAAGTTGAAATTAAGGAAAACATGGTGAAGGAGAACACTTGGTTGATGATGATCAAGAAAGATGAATCAAGATGATCACTAAAGGAGAAGTCAAATTGATGCAACGATTGGATGAATTTTAACAACAATAATAAATAACATAAAGTTTTAGAAGTTTTGATAAAGAAGAAGAAAAGGTGAAATGAGAAAGAAAATGAGAAAGAAAGTAAGAAGAATTCACCAAACTGTAAGGAGACTCAAACTTATCAATGAGGAAGGGACAAGGAGGGGTTATATTATGACCCTCTCTTGTCTAAGATTGGACAAGGAGGTGTTGATTTATGACCCCTTCTTGTCCACTCTTGGATGAGGACCCCAAGATATTTTCTATCAAACATAGAGAAAATTTTGACTTCTTTGGCTTTTTTGTATCAAAAAAATGTGGAATTTGTTAACCTACAAGTGAATGAATATGTTGATGAAGATTCAGGAGGTCACCGAGTTGTTGAAGTAATATGTAAGATGATTAAATCAGTCAATATGTTGTCATATATGTCAACCAGTCTTGACTACACTTATCATGATAGTTGTAAACATCTGAACATCTGTAAAAGGAAGAAATGGTGAAGAAATGAGATTTGTACGTAAGGACAAGATGGACATGATAGATATGGATATGGTATACATTGGGTAACTTATTGATGATTCTATGGCATTATGTTATTGACTTGAGCATGTTACATTATTTTATTTTGAAGATGAGATCAGAATTAAACAACTTAATGTGGTTGGTAATTGAATATTTCTATATAAACTGAGCTTGTCTTATGTATACCAAGTGATAGTAATAACCGAGTTAGTTATCACTGATGAATTCTATATTGATCGATTGAAAGGAGAATTAATGTTTATAACAACTGACTGAAATGATGAGCTAATAGATGCTTATGATTTTGATGTAAGAGATAGAGTTTTTTATGAAGATCAAAGGACTTAAAAAATTTAGAGAATATCGAAGGGATGAGATTGAAATGTGTTATTGACACAACTACCGAGAAAAATTGAAGAGGAAAAATGGATGATGGAGATGAAGAGGAAAAATCTAATGGCTGTGATGAAAATAGTTTACACATCTATTTAAAGAGACATGGAATTCATTATTGAATCTACCAAATGAATTAAGACTGTAGAAGTATTCGCATGAAGAAATTTTTTCATTCAACTTGATCAAAATGGTTACAGACATAACTGAGCATCAGAGATATATACATCGAGTGAAGTAAGTTGGAGGATATGATGGAGTGAATTTGATTATTGATCATTTAATAGTTTTTATGATCTTAGCATAGATATGAATACTTGAAAATTGAGTTGTATTTGAATCAGATCATTACTATATCAGTTTAACCATTGTTACAACAAAATCTCTTAACCGAATGGACTTAACTATCTTTTTGTATTGCAATATGACATTCAAGGAATGTTGATTGTTTTCTTGTTGACCCCATAGTGAATACTAGTCAAGGGAGAACTATTGGTGTTAAATTCTCTAATAGGGTCACACATTATAGTGTGTTTTGTAACCTTTAATAGGGTTGGCTCCTAACTGAGATCACTTCAGAAGAGTGAAACATTTTACGTTACCGGTCCTAGGTTGTTTTTTCCTTATCAGGGTTTACATGTTAAATTTTTGTGTTATGTGTTATTTGGTGTGATTGGATTTCTATCATACTTGACATATTTCATACTTTGATTAATCGGTAAACATAGTTTGGTAATTACTGGAAATTGGTAAATGAACATAAATTTATTAATAATTGCTTACCAAGTTGATTATTCTATTGAATAAGTTTGATAATGTACATCTGAGAGTTAGGGACTATAGGATAATTGTTTTAACTAACTCACCCCCCTCTCAATTATCTAACAATTGGTATCAGAGCTTATTGGTTGCTTGGAGGAAATTTTTAAGGACTTGAGCTAAAGATCACAAGATGTATAAAAGGGAGGTGCAAAAGCTAAACAAAGATAACTTCTCTACATGGAAAAGAAGAATGAGGTTGCACATATCTGGAATTGGAGAATCTTCTCTATTCTATTTGGATCATGATTACAGTCGACCTTCTATTTGACCTTTGACAGTTGATCAGCTGAGAGACATACATGAACATAGCATGAAAATGATAGAGATTATTGCTGCATTATCATATGCCAAATTTGAAGATGTGAAAGCAGGCACAAATGCTAAAGCAATATGGGACAAACTTGCACTAGTTCATGGAGGAGATGCAAATGTACTGAGAGCTAGAGTTGAAAGACTTAGAGGTAGGTTTGATGATATGAATATGAAAGAAGGTGAAAATATCATATAGTACAGTAATTGAATCAAAGAAGTTGTCAATGCTATTAGAGGAGCACGAGGTATTGTTGATGAAGAAACTGTTGTGAGTAAAATTCTTAGAACCTTGCTTAATGTCTGTTAGTGCTTAAACTTGTAGATGAAAATAGGAATCAAAATTCTTTGATCTACAACTCTAATACTCCCAACAGATGCATCTAAAAAAATCAAGCACTAAGGTACTAAGGTTTAAAAACCTTCTTCACTTCGAGCTTCAAGCCTAGGCAGGTTTACCTTTCAGATTTACTTCTTCAAAGCATTATAATAGTTATCCATGTCCTTGACACAAATACGATACATTTAGATTATACAACATAAAACTTAAAATGAACTGGTTATTTAAATTGTTGATGGTGAAGAAATCAAGCTAAGACTAGTGCTAAATCCTAGGGCATCAGAGTCAGAAAACATACATCAACAAAAAAATCCTTCAAACCAAATATCCCAAATATCCCAAAACTAAAATGAGGTGCCTCACACATCATCCTCCCATTTTCTTATCCTGTCATCAAATTATTATATAAACTATGAATTCCTAGAGATCTCCCTTAAGATTTACCCTTCCCTTGAAATAAACTTAAGCTCAACCCCACTATCTACCTTGTAAAAAATGCATTAAAATGCCTTACAAATTTAATACATAAAAGAATTCAATATCCATACATGAAGAAAATCAGAATGTGAAAAGGAGTTCTAGTATATTTTTATTGATATCTTTCTGCATTGGTACATTTTTTACAGAGAATTTTTAGACAAAAAGTACAAGTATCAGAACTCTCTTTACAATTAATATTCACCACCTTTACAAAAGAGGAAAACCTTTCTATTTATATCACTGGCTATCTTGGAATCCTCAAAGAAAGGATGCAAAAATCTTTGGATAGCTAGGATAGTGACTTGCACTAAAGAAAAAAGTACATTACATTATGAAAAGAAACTGGAAGAAACAATAAGTTGATTCGCATCATAGTGAATCTTCACAGGTGGCACCTTTGTTTGAAGATATTATGAGTAATTGCATAAAGTTGTTACATGAATGATGACCACCATTTTAGGCTAGCCTACATCATTCTCTATATTAAAGTTACACTCCCTGTATTTAAGGATCAGGTGCCATGTGTAGTTCACTCCTCTTCTCCTGCTTCCAGCTCAATGGTAGTTGGCTTTTTCTTCTTTTGTTTGGTGCTCTTATCCCAAGCTACAACATCATCTTCTAAAGGCCAAGTGTACCCCTTCAAATCTTACAATAGCTTGACTTGTTTGTCCCACTTGGAGTTAGTGATGGCTTTTGTGTCAGCAACAAACTTGGTGCACTCATTTTCATCTTTGATCAAATCATCCAGAATATTGTTGCAATTGTCAATGTCTAAGGAGACATCATTACTAAGAAAGGCCTCCTGCATAATTACTAACTTACTCAAACTTGATTTCCACTCTTCTAGGCTTATGATGTTACCATCATCCCCATAAATCAGAGGTAGATATTTTTTTTAGCCTAGGCTAAATATGTCCATCTTGGCCTTTATCTAATTTGTTTTACCCTTGAAGAAACTCCAAGTGGTGCCTATCAACTCTATTTTTTTTCCTACCTTAGCAACTATCTCTCAGATATCTGGCCGATGTGGTTTCAATAGCTCAAGCTTCTCAAATAGGGCACTCCTACTAGACCATATGTTAAAAAGTGGCTCCAAAGTAGCCACTACATCCTTTACATTTTCATTGGTCTTCTACAACATAGTGCATGAATTATGGATTGAGTCTATTTTCCCTTTGATCTTTTCACATCTATGTTGTACAATTTTAGAGATGGCCTTTAAGGCTATATCTAGCTTTTTTTCTCTGACTCATTTTCTTCTTTATCAGAAACCTCTGCCACTAGTTTTTTTGCAACCTCGATTTGTAGAATTTTAAGGGGAACCTCCTTGGAAGCCTCTTCAAGTCTAGCTTTCAATTCCTCAAGCTCATCCTCTAGGACTTTGATTTTCATTAATCCTTTATCTTTGTCCTTTTCTAGACCAACAACCTCATTGAAAAATTTACCATATCTGTTTGATAATTGGGTAGTCTTAGCCTCATTCATATGAGAAAAATGTGTCATGGCTTTTGACACCTAAAGATCATTGGTGTTTTGGACAATCCAGATGATCTTCTCCCCCTCCATTTTCTCCTTTATGCTGACTAGGGAAGGTTTTTGAGTTCTTCATGCAAGAGACCACATTGCTAAAGCTTGAGACTTGGGATCATACCCACTTCCTCTAACCATGTCTCCAATATGAGCTTCAGAGAATAGACTACCTTCAGGCTGCTTCCTTATCTAATCTATGATAAAAGCTTATGTCAAGTCCCATCCAGGTACTAAGAGAATTCCACTAGATTTGACTAGTTCCCTGGCCTCTTGAATAGAGATATTCTTTGATTCAGGGTCATATGCAGCTAAGGCCTTTAAAGTCTCATCATCAAGACCAGTGCCCTTAGGTAGTGCCTTGGAAATCTCCTATTATTTTTTCCATATAAGGAAATTCTTGAACTCCTCACTCTTGATGAATTGATCATCACTGAGAAATTCATCTTGGTATAGTTCTCTTTCATCCTTGCCAAGTAGCAAGGTAGATCCTTCTTCCTCCTGTGAGGCCACTTTCTTTCCCTCTCTGATGGTTTTCCTCATATGGTGATAGTAGGTGATAGGCCAACACTAGGGAAAATAATTAAGAAATAATTAACAATTTATGATGAAATTCAGCTTGGTCTATTCACGTCAATCTGAGAGCGTAAGCTTGCAAAAGGTGTTCGGGTAATATACCATCAAGGGATGATAGTTGTGAAATGAGGGATTATGAATGTAGCTACAACACATGAAATTGAATATATGAAAAACTAAAGAAATCCCAGCGACAGGAACTGTCACTTCCTAGCGACAGGAACATTAGAAACCAAAATAAACATAGAAACAATGATAATAACAAATGTAACAATTTACAAATCTAATGAACATTAATCTAGAAGAAACAAACAAACATCATGCATAAGAAAATAATATAATACAATAGTTTTCTAAATAGAAATCTGACTTGAATTTCTAAAAATATGATAGGAAGCTCTTTTTAATCCACATATTGATACTGATAATTTCCTGTACGAGTTCAAGAGAAGAAATTCACAATATCAATTAATTAAGGAAAATGAATGAATATTTGATAAACTATTACACTATCTTGCTCAGTTATAATATTAATCTATCTGCGAAACTATTTATGAAAACTAACTATTGAACTGAAGGAAAACCTTGTTCTATTAAAGAACTCAAACAAACCAAACTCAAACTATACATATTTTATCAAACTAATTTAATGGACTCTAAATGTGACAATGAGTAAAGTGAATTAGAACTACCTTAAATAAAATCAAACTAATCAAAATCATACATTTATTAAAATAAATTAGAACTATTTTGATCAAACAAAATCACACAACTATCATAGTTTTAAAATTACATCAAATAATTATATAGATAAAAAAACACAAATATTAACAATTAAAATAAATAAATATCACCATGCTTCACTAGGGAGTGGGCCCTTGCTCCATAGTTTGTAGGTGAGATGAAAGCCTTTTTACGTTGTTGTCTTGATCATGCAAAATAATATTGTATCCGTCAATAATCTGATAGAATTCTTTGTTACAAAATTCTATATGCTTCTCCCCTTGATATTGCCTTTATATAATGAAAGGGCATATAAAAAATTCTAAACAATATTCTATTCATGGATATTGTTTTGTAGCATTATTTCTCCAATACTTTTTTCCACCAATGATTTATTTTTTTAGCCCTATTTAATAGCATCTTCTCCTATTTTTCCAGCCCTATTTTGTAGCACATGATTCTATTCTCTTGCCACTTCTTTTGGAATTATTTGTGGGTTGTGGGTTGGAATAAAACAAGAGACAAATATAGGAATTTGTTGTGCCATAAAATTAGCCATTCTTTTGGCCTACGTACAACATAATGTTATTAGTTGCAACAATAAATAATTTATACTATTTTATGTCATATGAGTACTATTGCCCCAATTTTCACTCCATTCAAATTTGGCTCTTGGTTCAGGTCAAATCTTCATCTCCTGTCTCTTGCAAGAGGCTCCAAAAAATTTCATGGTTCTACCATCTTTCCTCTGGCCTCTACAATTTGTTTTGTTCTCTGGTCTACAGGTCCCAATATTTGAAAAAGTAGCCGTTGTGGTGTTTTAACCCTCAAAACCCTAAGCCCTTGTTCTAATTTGTAGTTACTTTATTGACAGCTTAAGTGATGTCTTTTAGCATGTGCGTATTTGATTTTCCTCTGTTCACCAATTCGCTAAAATTGTTTGGCGGTGTTTCTAAAGTTCTGGCGATTACGCGAATGCCTTGTTCGCGTAATCCTCTAAATTTCTGGCAGTCTCAGCTAAAGTCATTTGGCGAACTAGCGAATGGTCTTTATTCACATGTTCATGTGATCTAACCCTGGGTTCATTCATGATTTAGTGAACCCCTTGTTCGCATATTCGCCTGTTCTGACCATGGTCAGGACTTTCTTCTCACGAATAAGAATTTCCTTGTTTATTGGTTCATGTATTCCAAATGTGGTTAACTCTGTAGGCAGGATCAAGTTTTTAATCTGACGGTGATCTATTTTTCACAATGAATCTTCAAGTGTATCAGGCTTTAATATTGGCCATAGATGTGGTATCTAGGTTTTGTGTCAGAGTGGGGTCCCGATTCTGAAGATCCGACAGTCATCTCATCTTCGCATAGGCCATTGTCAGAGTTTGATATTTTCAGACAACCGTTGATTCTCCTTGGTGACATAACTCTTCAAACAAGTGGGTCCATTGCAACATGTACACAAACAATGGCTTTTTATTGGTCCACATGGTAATAATTTGGTAGCGTGTGAGCGGGACCAAGTTCTTTTAGCGTTCAAAGGTCCTAACAATTGTCAAAGGATCGACGATCGGCATATGTTCGCAAGGGTTGGTGTCAGAGCTTGAGATCTTAAGATGACCATTAGATCTTCCATGTCTACAGTGCTTTAGTGTTTCAGTGGGACTGATGCCACCTCATCTGATTCGGCAACTTCTGATTGGTCGGTGTGTGTTGAGTCAAATTGTCTATCAGTAGGGCCAGGTTCTTTCAAGTGGTCAGAGGTTCTGACATCTCAAAGGATCCAACGGCTGGCATATAATCTCATAAGGCTTTTCTGACACATGAGATTATGCACTAACTATCGATCTTACTTTTGCTGAGCCTCTTACGATGGGTCCTTAGGTGCTAACTTGCTTGAATCTGATTGGTCCACATAGCAATGACTTGGATGCCACAGTGGGACCGTGTCAGAATGTCTACAGGGATGTCAAAAGGATGAAAATCAATGGCTGGTGTATCTTCATGAAGAGCTTTTCCGACACATGAGATTATGCACCACCTATTGATATTTCCAAGTATTCAGACTTGTTAGTGGGTCCAGTGCCAGGTCAGGGTGATTTTCCGACTTCTTATTGGTCAAAGTGAAAAGAGAAATATGTGGGACCACGTTGCCAGGTGTGTTCAGGTGTTCAAACGTGATTGGTTGATGCATGATGATGAGGATTTCTAGGTGGACTGATGTGTCAGTGGGGTCTCAAAAAGGTAAGGATCTAACAGCTCGCGTAAAAGTGTAAGGAATATTCTGGGGCTATAGGATCATGCGCCCACCGTTAGATTGGTATCTCAAGTGATGGGTCTGATGTCAGAAGGTTACAACGTGTATCCAAAATGGCACAGTTTGATTGGTTGTTGACTGCCACAGTGGTGGTTGACTTTTCAGAGAGGATTTTAAGCTATTTTAAAGGGTGCATCTAGGCCGTTCATTTACTGGGAAGGATCTTTCATCGATGGTTGCATTTTAACTCGAGTCCCCGCTAGCTGTTAACATTCAAATTTGAATTTTTGCACTGGTTTCCTGCTAGGGTTTTGCATTTTGATAGCCATGCGTGACAGATTGGTAGCTGGAATTGATTTCTTTAGGATAGAGATGGTTGATGGTTGGAAGATGATAATGAATGATTTGATCGTCGGTGCCGTAGATTTTTGCAGGGTACCATGTCATTTGAAATTCTCAATGGGTTGTCGCCACCTTTTGTAGGGTTATTATTGAAAACAAAAATATTTATAAGCTCAGATTTTTGGGGCCTTCATGACTTGGTGAAATTGCAGGTGGGTAGATGGATCGAGGTTGTTGTGTCTGCAGGTGAGCTCAGTACAAGATGGATACATGCAAAAGATGATATGATCTATTTGCTAGATATTTTTAGGAAATTTGATACTTTATGTACCTTTAGGGTTTGTTTAATGTATCATAAAATTTGTAACCCTAGTTAGGTTAATTTTGGACTCCTGCCTGCGTGCAATTGAGGAGGTATTTATTGTTTTTGTAGAGCCTTAGTGCTTAGGGAGGTTCATTTTGTAAAGGAGAGAAGCCCACTTTTGCAAGGAAGTCATCTTTTCTCAAAAAGCCATCTATGGTATTTGTTCTACCCTCTGGTCTTCTACTCTTTGTATTCTCCCATTGATGATTAAGGCATTCTTGAGGTACTTGTGATATTTGTTCTATCTTTGTCTTCACTATCTTGATTATCTCTTATTGGATTAAAGTTTATGAATGTTGTTAATGGAAATTGGGGTTCCAAGTCCCTCTCACTTTCTATGACTTTGTGTGTTACTGTGTCTAATCTAATTTAGATGTTTTTTGGGTATACTACAACCCCTAGCGGTCTTGTCTCATTCCTACACCTAGTTACAGAAAATGATGTTTGTTTGCAGGTCATAGGTTGAGTCTTTTGTTCAGACCCTCCTATGAAATACTTATGCAAGCTTATCTAGTGAGTTGTGACTTATTAGACCTGATTCCTCCATTGGTCTCATTCCTACATACTGAGATCCAAACCCTAGTTTCAGTGCATCACCTAGTAGGTAATTTGCTTTCAAGTCATTTCCCTTACAAGCATTCCTTCTATCCCCTTCCCTTCAAAAGTTTACTTTCATGTCTAGAAGCAAATTAGGGTGATTATCCAAGAGGAACCAGCCTAGAACCTAGAGGTTTCATCTCAGTTAGCAGAGGTCCCACAACCTAGAGCTGATTCCCAAGTTATATTGAGTTATCAAGACTACGAGAGCTTGAACTAAGGGTGCAAACTCAGTGTATAACATTTCTGGCACGCCTGGTGGGACTGGAAGTTTTTCAAATTTGAAGATATGCTATCTTTGATATGCATATTGCATAGTGTAGGCTTTTAAAAGTCATTCTACTAAGTATATCTAGTGACTCCACCGATTTCAAAGATCCAAGCTACCTTGTTCAAAGTTTTATGAGAAATATTGAGACTAGAAGCTCAAAGCCTACCCAATTTTCAGAGTTTCCCTCAAGAAGAAGTCACAAAGGTAGGTCAACTCAAAGGACATCCCCTACAAGGAGAGTTCAATCAACACCTCCTGATACTTCAGAAAGAAGACCTTTTCCCTTTCATTCTAGAAGAAGAGGGAGATCTCTAACTAGAGATCTAGAGGAATATTCCAATCCAACAACAAATATAGCTCATATAGTTGTCAATCTTTGGATTCCAACTCCTACAATGGCTAGACATTTTGCTTTTGCACCATTCAACCAAGGTATCTGATTGGCCTTTGCTCAACATCATGATGTGCCCTTGGTGGCACTTAAGAGTATACCTGATTTCAAAGGTGAGGGGAAGACAACTGCTTTTGAGCACATAAGAGATGTGACCACCATCTGCAACATACACAACATTACTCAAGAGGATCTGGCCACAAAGTTATTAGCAGCCTCTTTAAAAGGTAAGGCTCTAGAATGGTCTAGAACTCTAACTATTGGTTCTATTACTTCTTGGGATGAGTTAGGGGATGCATTAAGTAAACATTTTGAGGATAAATCAGATAATTTATCTCTAGTTGAACAGTTGACAACTATTAAGAGAGACCCTCAAGAGCAAATGATAGATTACAATAGTAGATTCCTTAAAACATGGAATAGAATCCCAGTCTCAGTGAGACCATCAGCTGACCATGCCTTCCTTTACTATTTACAAAGCCTAAATGGTCAAATTTCTGTCATGATCTAGTCTATGGGTGGTACTTCTCTACCCCAAGGTTTTGACATAGCTGTCAGGGCTGAAAATTATTTAATCCAAGCAAGCACGATTGCTAGAAGGCCTCCAATGCCCATTTTTCCTAGCTTTCAACCCATTGCACCTACACAAGTACCCCTATTTACCCCTATTCCTTCCATACTAGCACCTCAGGTTAGTACTAGTGGACAAGAGCTGAGAACAGGTTTCTCTCAAGAGTTGCAAGAAATAAAGAGCAGTTAGCAAACTAGTATGCAAGAAATGACAAACTTGTTGTAGACCTTGACAAAGGAGGTCACAAATCTGAAGAAACAAAGTCAAGGAATCAGGCCACCCTTCCAATCACAAGGCCAAGGTCCTAGTTAGCAGTATCAAAATCAAGGATAGCCTTATCAACAAAATAGGCCACCATACCAAGGAGGCTATCAAGGACAAAGGCAAAATTTTAGTCAAAGGCCTTTTCAACCATACAACCCTGCACCTCTTAATGTTGCAAATCCAGTGAGGGAGATGGTACCTACTCAAAATAATATGGACATGGAAAATGAATGGTGTTTCCCTTGTAGTCAGCCTCATAATCAGGCTACATGTTCAAATGGATGGATGAACCAGGCTCTAATGGTTAAAAATGCCTCACAAGCTCAATTAGAGGTTTCATCCAGTGGGTTAGTTCCTCAACAAGAATCACAAGAGCATGAGACTACTCTCTTTAATTGGGAGCAACCAGACTTCACTGGAGTTAATGATGAAGCTACTTTTGTTGCCTTTACAAGAGCAAAAAGAAGAGCTCAAGACATGGAGAGAGCGGATTCCAACTCCAAAGCTACTACATCCATAGAGCCACTGCAGCAAGCTACTCCCATCACACCTAAGGAGGCCCCTGTCATACCAAGAAAAGAGAGCCAGGCTCTCAAGGAGGTGCAGCCCATCATGCCAAAGACACAACAAAGAGTACACACTGTGACACCTTATAATATTGTAGACAACATGAAGAAGGTGAATGTCACCATGTCCATGTGGGACTCTTTGGCTCTTCCAGGACAACCTAAAATTTTGAAGAAGGCCATGACAGAGGTAGCAACCCCTCAACCTACAAAAGAAGCTGCAAAGCCAGTGTTGGTTAACATTGAACAAGAAAAGGAGGCTCCAAGTAGCAACTCCAAAGAAAATACCACACAAGGTAGGGACTCAAAGCCACCTCCCTTTTATGTATCTTTAATCATTGGAAAATCTTTAGTACATAATTGTATGGTAGATAGTGGAGCTACTAGCATTGTAATGCCCAAGAAAGTAGCTGACCAGTTAGGACTAAAATATGAGCCCTTCCAAAAGAAGGTTACCCAACTTGATGGATCCTCAGTCAATACTATAGGTGTGGCCAAGGATACCAGTCTAATCCTGCATGCTAGTCCTAATTTATCCATCCTCCTTGATATATATATATATATATATATATTATAGATCTCCCTGCATTATTTTCTATATGTCTTTCAAGGGAGTTTACAGCCAAGATAGGAGGCTATCTATCTTCTGATTGGTCTCACATTTTATTTCACACAAGATATGGTACCAAGGTTACCATTAAATCAGAGAAATTGGTAGCACACCATATAGAACCATATGTGTCTAATGCAATCAATGCCAACTGCCCCATATTTGATGACAGTGATTTCCAAACCATTAGTGAAACAAGCACCAAGATAGAAAATATCCCTGATATTTTTCTAGATGAAAGAGCTTTAGAGGCCCAAGAAAATCTTGTTTGGGATTTTGGTTTGGGAAACTTTTTGGTACAGTAAAATGATGCCAAGGAACCAAACCTTATCAAGGAAAGTACTGATTTAGAGGATCAGGGCAATCAGGTTTGGGAATTATATTTTGATGGGGCCAAGAGTAGACATGGTTCTAGTGGTGGTGCTATGTTAGTGTCCCCAAAAGGGGAAAGGTATTATGCTACCTTTAGATTTAGTTTCTCCTGCACCAGTAACACCGCAGAATATGAAAGCCTAGTCAATGGACTAGAATGGGCTAGAAGAAGAGGGCTCAAGGCCTTAAAAGTTTATGGTGATAGTGAGTTAGTTGTCAGCCAAGTAAGAGGGATAAGTGCAACCAAAAATGACACCATGAAAGCATACAAACATAGAGTTTGGGATGCAATTGAAGATTTCCATGCTTTCAATATTGTTGCTATTCCTAGAAAGTTAAATCAAAATGCAGAGAGGTTAGCTGTTGTTGGATCCCAATATGATATTCCAAATAGCATTTCAAGAGAAATGGATCAACAGTATATCAAAGTGATTGTCAGACCATCTATCCCAGATAATGATGTCAATTGGCAAGTGTTTGACAATGATGAACAAATTCTGTAATTCTTGTTTGAAGAAGATGTTTTTTCAGAACACAATCAAGATAGGCTATCACAAAGCTATGGTTATCAAGTGATACAACTCAAGTCTAATAAGATGCCTAGAGGTCTCATTACTTTGGAGACTATCTTCAACAAGGATGATGAAGTCAAGAAAGGAAAAGCTAGCCTGGTAGTCCAATGAGAACATTGTGTTGAGCTAGAGTTGAAACCAGGTAAAAGCCTACAATTTGGAAAGGTGAACATTGAATTGGAAAAGCAAGATTATACTCAATTATTCAAAGAATTCAGTGATGTATTTGCATGGCAATATGAAATAAAATGCTATCTATCTTCACTATTGAGTTAGAACCAAATGCCAAACCAGTAAGGAAAAAGAAAAGGCCTGTTAATCCTAAGCTTGAGCCGCTTATGCATAAAGAAGTGCTTAAATTGATAGAGAGTGGTATCATCTACCCCATTAAACATACTAGTTTGGTTTCCAACCTTGTTCCTATCAGGAAGAAGAATGGGGAGATGAGGTTATGTGTTGACTTTAGGGATCTTAACAGGGCCTCATTAAAGGACCGCCATCCACTACCCTCTATGGAACAAATTTTACAATGTGTCTCTAGATCTGAGAGATTTTCATTATTGGATGGCTATTCAGGATACAATTAGATCTTAGTAAATGAAGAGGATCAATACAAGACTACATTTACAACCAAGTGGGGAACCATGGCTTATCAAAAGATGCCCTTTGGTTTGTCAAATGCAAGTGCCACATTTCAAAAGGCAATGGATATGGCCTTTAAGAGCCTAATGTACAAGTTTGTGTCAGTCTACTTAGATGACATAACTATCTATTCAAAGCATGTAGTAGACCACATCAAACATCTGAGGAAGATTTTTGAAAGGTGTAGAGAATTTGGGATATCTCTTAATCCCAAGAAATGTGTGTTTGCAATTCATGAAGGAAAATTGTTAGGATATGTAGTATCCAAAGAAGGGATTACAGTGGATCCTGAGAGAATTGCAGCTATCCTAGAACTACCCCTACCACATAACAAGAAAAGTCTCCAATCTTTCATAGGAAAGATTAACTTTGTTAGGAGGTTCTTACCTAACATTGCAGATTTACTCAAGCCTTTGACAGCCATGTTAAAGAAGAGTTCAGTTTTTGCTTGGACCAAAGAAGGGAAAGTCAATTTCCAAGCCATTAAAGAGGCCCTAACAGAAGCCCCTGCTCTTTTAAACCCAAATTTTAGTAAGGATTTCATCCTTTATGCTTATGGAGGTCATGATGCTATATCTGCAATGTTGACTCAAGAAAATTCAGATGGATTCGAGCAGCCTATTGCTTTCTTTAGCAAAGGTTTGGAAGAGTATGAACAGAGATACTCTTTTGTAGAAAAACATGTGCTTGTTGTGGTAAGGAGCCTCAAAAAGTTTAGATATTTATTGACCCACAACAAGGTACATTTAAAAGTTACTCATCCAAGTGTCAAAGAGTTTTTTCTTTCCAAGGACCTAAATGAGAAAAGAGCTAGTTGGATCACCAAGGTGATGGAATATGACATAGATATTCAGACTACCAAGTTGATTAGAGGAAGAGGTCTTTGTGAGCATTTGGTAGGGGATGAAAGTTCAAAGAAATCAGAGAAAATGGATGCATCTCTAGTAGTGCTCTCTATAGAAGAACAAGCTAAGGCAACAAGTTGGTTGCCTAATATGATCAATTATTTGAAGATAGGACAATGTCCTACAGGCATAAATTCAGCAAAAAGAAGGTATTATAGGTTACAATGTATTCCTTTTGTGTTGATTGATGATGTTATTTTTAGAAAGGATCACAATGGTGTCCTTTTAAGATGCATAGATTCAGAAAAGGTAGCAGACATCCTATTTGAGTTTCATGATGGACCTTCTGGAGGTCACTTTTCTCCTAGGATGACTGCTTTTAAGATCATGAGGGTTGGATACTATTGGCCATCTATCTTTAAGGATAGTCATGATTATGTTAGGAAATGCATCAAGTGTGCCATGTTTGCAGGAAAAGAGAGGCTTGCAGCCTTGCCCCTCCAACCAATCAGAATAGATCAGCCCTTCATGAGGCGGGGCATAGATTTCATAGGAATGATCAATCCTCCATCTAGTGTAGGCCATAAATGGATAATTACTACAACTGACTACTTCACTAGATGGACAGAAGCAATTGCATTGAAAGAAGCCAATGAGAGTGCTGTCCTAAGCTTTTATGATGATATAATCCATAGGTTTGGCACTCCTGATTTCATCATTTTAGATAATGCCTTAGCATTCACAGGCCTCAAAGTCTCAGAGTGGGCAGTCAGGAATGGCACCTATCTGAATACTAGTTCAAATTATTACCCCCAAGGCAATGGCTTGGTAGAATCCACCAATAAGAACTTGATTAGGATAATCAAGAAGACTCTTCAAGAGAATCAGAGAGATTGGCATACAAAGCTCAAATCTACCTTGTGGTTGGATAGGGTTACCCCAAAGAAAATCATTGGTAATTCTCCTTACATGTTAGTGTATGGAAAGGAGGCTAAGTTGTCAATTTCAACAGAATTACTAGCTCTGGACTTAGCTACTCAATATGCCCTGTTTGATGAAGAGGATCCCTTACAAATCAGATATGCTCAATTGATGGAATTAGAAGAACTCAGAGGAAAGTCAATGCAAGATATGGAATTCCACCAGGACCAAACCAAAAGGAGTTTTGATAAAAGAGCCAGGGTCAAGAAATTCAAGGTTGGTGATATAGTCCTTAAATGGGATGAATTCAGGTCTAGACCTGGTAGGCACACTAAATTTGACTCCTTTTGGGGTGGACCATTTGTGATCACAGAGTGTAAGGGCCCTAATGCTTTTCAACTCTCAGATTTGGAAGGTGTCCCCTTGCCAATTTCAGTGAATGGTTTCCACCTGAAGCCCTATTTTGAGGTTAACCCCTCTCTGTAAATTTTTTTAAGTTCCCCTGTTTTCCTTTTCTTTGCTTTCTAGTTTAATTTCCTGCTTTTCAAGAAGTGCTCTGAGCACAGTTCCAGTTCTGCCTCCCTGGAGTTTTTTTTGAGTTTTGTTCAGAATGCCCCCATGCCCAATGGATGTTCAAGGCCACTAGTTTCCATGTCTAGTAGGCTGACATCCAGCAGAAAGAGCCAAAATGTTGCCCCAATTTTCACTCCATTCAAATTTGGCTCTTGGTTCAGGTCAAATCTTCATCTCCTCTCTCCTACAAGAGGCTCCAAAAAATTTCATGGTTCTACCATCTTTCCTCTGGCCTCTACAATCTGTTTTGTTCTCTGGTCTGCAGGTCCCAATATTTGAAAAAGTAGCCGTTGTGGTGTTTTAACCCTCAAAACCCTAAGCCCTTGTTCTAATTTGTAGTTACTTTATCGATGGCTTAAGTGATGTCTTTTAGCATGTGTGTATTTGATTTTCCTCTATTCAGCAGTTTGCTAAAATTGTTTGGCGGTGTTTCTAAAGTTCTAGCGATTACGCGAACGCCTTGTTCACGTAATCCTCTAAATTTTTGGCAGTCTCAGCTAAAGTCATTTGGTGAACTAGTGAATGGTCTTTATTTGCATGTTCACATGATCCAACCCTAGGTTCATTCATGATTTAGTGAACCCCTTGTCCGCGTATTTTCCTATTCTGACCATGGTTAGGACTTTCTTCTTGTGAATAAGAATTTCCTTGTTCGTTGGTTCGCATAATCCAAGTGTGGTTAACTCTGCAGGCGGGATCAAGTTTTTAATTTGACGATGATCTATTTTTTACAAGGAATCTTCAAGTGTATTAGGCTTTAAGATTGGCCATAGATGTGGTATTTGGGTTTTGTGTCAGAGTGGGGTCCTAATTCTGAAGATCCGACGGTCATCTCATCTTCGCATAGGCCGTTGTCAGAGTTTGAGATTTTCAGACAACCGTTGATTCTCCTTGGTGACATAACTCTTCAAACAAGTGGGTCCACTCCAACATGTACACAAATAGTGGCTTTTTATTGGTCCATATGGTAATGATTTGGCAGTGTGTCAGTGGGACCAGGTTCTTTCGTCATTCAGAGGTCCTGACAGTTGTTAGAGGATCGACGACCGGCGTATGTTCGCAAGGGCTAGTGTCAAAGCTTGAGATCTTAAGACAACCATTAGATCTTCCATGTCTGCAGTGCTTTAGTGTTTTAGTGGGACTGATGCCACCTCATCTGATTCAGTAGCTTCTGATTGGTCGGCGTGTGTTGATTTAGATTGTCTGTCAATAGGGCCAGGTTCTTTCAAGCGGTCGGAGGTTCTAACATCTCAAAGGATCCAACGGATGGCATATAATCTCATAAGGCTTTTCTGACACATGAGATTATGTGCCGACTGTTGATCTTACTTTTTTTGAGGCTCTTATGGTGGGTCCTTAGGTGCTGACTTGCTTGAATCTGATTGGTCCACATAGCAATGACTTGGATACCGCAGTGGGACCATGTCATAATGTCTGCAGGGATGTCAGAAGGATGAAAATCAATGGCTAGCGTATCTTTGCGAAGAGATTTTCTGACACATGAGATTATGTGCTAGCCGTTGATTTTTCTAGGTGTTCAGACTTGTCAGTGGGTCCAATGCCAGGTCAGGGTGATTTGCTAACTTCTTATTGGTCAAAGTGAAAAGAGAAATGTGTGGGATCGCATTGCCAGGTGTGTTCAGGTGTTCGAACATGATCGGTTGACGCATGATGATGAGGATTTCTAGGTGGATTGATGTGTCAGTGGGGTCTCAAAAATGTAAGGATCTAGCGGCTAGTGTAAAAGTGTAAGGAAGATTCTGGGGCTATAAGATCATGTGCCTTCCGTTAAATCAATATCTCAAGTGGTGGGTCCAATGTTGGAAGGTCACAACGTGTATCCAAAATGGTGCAGTTTGATTGGTTGTTGACTACTGCGGTGGCAGTTGACTTGTTAAAGATGATTTTAAGCTATTTTCAATGGTGCATCTAGGCCGTTCATTTGTTGGGAAGGATCTTTCATCGACGGTTGCATTTTAACTCAAGGCCCCGCTAGCTGTTAACATTCAAATTTGAATTATTGCACTGGTTTGCTACTGGGGTTTTGCATTTTGACAGCCATGTGTGACAATTTGGTAGCTGGAATTGATTTCTTTAGGATAGAGATGGTTGATGGTTGGAAGATGATAATGAATGATCTGATCATCAGCGCCGCAGATTTTTGCAGGGTACTATGTTGTGTGAAATGCTTAATGGGTTGTTGCCACCTTTTGTAGGGTTATTATTGAAAATAGAAATATCTATAAGATCAAATTTTTGGAGCCTTCATGACTTGGTGGAATTCCAAGTGGGTAGATGGATCGAGGTTGTTGTGTCTACAGGTGAGCTTAGTTCAAGATTGATACATGCAAAAGATGATATGATCTGTTTGCTAGATATTTTTAGGAAAGTTGATACTTTGTGTACCTTTAGGGTTTGTTTAACGTATTGTAAAATTTGTAACCCTAGTTAGGTTAATTTTGGACTCTTGCCTGCATGCAATTGAGGAGGTATTTATTTTTTTTGTAGAGCCTTAGTACTCGGGGAGGTTCATTTTGTAAAGGAGAGAAGCCCACTTTTGCAAGGAAGTCATCTTTTCTCAAAAAGCCATCTATGGTATTTGTTCTACCCTCTAGTCTTCTACTCTTTGTATTCTCCCATTGATGATTAAGGCATTCTTGAGGTACTTGTGATATTTTTTCTATCTCTATCTTCACTGTCTTGATTATCTCTTATTGGATTGAAGTTTATGAATGTTGTTAATGGAAATTGGGGTTCCCAGTCCCTCTCACTTTCTATGACTTTGTGTGTTACTGTGTCTGATATGATTTAGATGTTTTGTTGGTATACTACAACCCCTATCAGTCTTGTCTCATTCCTACACCTAGTTGTAGAAAAGGATGTTTGTTTGTAGGTCATAGGTTGAGTCTTTTGTTCAGACCCTCCTATGAAATACTTATGCAAGCCTATCTAGTGAGTTGTGACTTATTAGACCCGATTCCTCCATTGGTCTCATTCCTACATACTGAGATCCAAACCCTAGTTTCAGTGCATCACCTGGTAGGTAGTTTGCTTTCAAGTCATTTCCCTTACAAGCATTCCTTCTATCCCTTTCCCTTCAAAAGTTTACTTTCATGTCTAGAAGCAAATTAGGGTGATTATCCAAGAGGAACCAGCCTAGAACCTAGAGGTTTCATCTTAGTTAGCAGAGGTCCCACAACCTAGAGCTGATTCCCAAGTTATGTTGAGTTATCAAGACTACGAGAGCTTGAACTAAGGGTGCAAACTCAGTGTATAACAAGTAAAAAAATAAATTATTTGTTGTTACAACCAAATAACTAATATTTAGCAAAACAAATAATTAATGGTTGGAATTATTTGTTGCCAAGTATATTCACCAGATGTAGGAATTTTTTTTTCTCCTTCTCCATAGCACATGTTGTATATTATTCTCCAAAAATGAAATAGCAATGCTTATTAGTAAATACAACCAATAATTAATTTTCATATTTTATCAAAAAACTATATTAAATACCACTTATATATATATATATCTAATCATATGCAACATAAAATGGTAAAATAATAGGATTTGTAATGGAAATGGAATATAGGAATGGGTGTGAAGGTGCATGAAATAGGATGAAATATGGTATAAAAATGGAACATAGTTGGCTCTCATCATTCCCCCCAACTTAGCATATTGCACATCCTCATGCAATCATTATGATCAAGATGTCTTTGGCTTGAACTTGAAGCATTTAGATTTATGGATTTGTCTTTGTTTGCACCTTGAACCATGATAACACAAGGCGCCCTTTTTTTATTCTTCATATGAAAAGCTTTGTGTTTTTCTCTTGTTTCAATTGTGTATTTCCAATATTGATACCTCCTTCAATTTTTCATAAATTTGTCTCTTCTCTTCTTCTTTTTCATTTCTTTTCATTTTTTTTATAGCATCATGGTTCAAAAGGTTACATATAGGAGAAATCTATCTCACTTTGCACAGGAGGATTTTAAATGGGTGAAATAGGAGACAAAACAAAGGATTATCTAGAAAAAAAATAATCTATACTATGATGGGATGATTAAGGATGATGGATGGAGAATATATAATATGATGAGACACCTCCCCCCAACTTAAATGGTTGACCATCCACGGGAAACAAGGAGAGGTGAGGTAAGGGTGTTGCATAAAGATCAATATAATAAGCAATATAAATAAAGTTAAGAGATAAAATAATGAAAAATAAAATTGATTGCTTTACCAACATGCATGTGCAGAGAGACCAAGGTTGGAGCCAAAGAGACTTAGCAATTGGCACCTCCAAAATAGATGAAGCAACAGCAAGGAACTACAAAAGGCATCCAGAACTGCAACACCACAAAAGACCACCATCTAATTGAAATCATCGAAGAGAAGACCACTGGAAGGAACCATAAAACTGGGACACAGAGGGCAAGCTGAGGGTCCACCATCATCAATTGAAGCATTGTAGATCATACAGGAGGTAGCAAAAGGCCACTGAAACACCTCTAATGAACAGGCAGCACATACGAAGGGTGATCAAAGTTGTGAGAATCATGTTGAACAAGAGTAGAGCTGCAAGAGTGAGCAATAGGAGGTGCCAAGAATGAAAGAACCACATAATGCATAGGGCATCCCTGAAAATAAGGATTAGTAGAAAAACCAAGAACACCTATTATTGCATTTTTTCTTTTTTTTTTTTTTTTTTTTTGAATAAATTTTGATAATGACAAGTGACCACTAGCAAGCCAGTTTTCAACCACTCACCGCTTAATGGCGCTGTAAAAATAGTTTTCACCACTAAGAATTTATTTTGCAATTAACATCTGCCAGAAACTGGTTTTCAGATATTAACTGGCCAACAATGCCCGAAGGTTTTCATTGTTGGATCTTTTATTGCTTTTTTCTTTTTTTTCTTTTTTTTAAATTTAAAATTTTTTAAATTTTTTTTTCAATAACTACATAGAATGACCAAAAAGAATGAAATCTCGACATGGATGACGAAAAATGATACCATCCAAAACTTGAGTTTTGTCCATGACCACATAGAAGGCTCTGTTGAAACTTGATTGCTTCACGAACTTGAAATGATGACCAGGAATAATCTCCACAAAGATGGGAACACTGAAACATTGCACTATCAACCTTGATCTATGTATCTCATGCCACTGAATTTAAAATCTTCTTGGAGAACTTTGAAACACACTAGCACACTTGGGTAAGATAATCACTCACAATGATGTTGATACTCATATTTCTCTATGATGACACAATAGGATGACATCTCATGAAGATAGGAAACCCTATTCATTTGAAGCTTGAGAAATATTCAATGTAGGAAAATGTAAATTGGAAAGTAACACACCTTCATTACCAAAGACATGAGTATGGAGTGAAAACCAAGAGTAGTCACCAATGTGTCCATAAAACTTCAAAGAAGAGGAGACACAACTCGAGGAAGGAGTGTGATGATATGCAATGTCTTCAAAGTTTTTCTGGATGTGTAGCTCAAAATGAATCATGAATCTCATAGACCAAGTTGTATATTTTCCTCCATGTGATAAATCACCAAAGAAAATAAATTTTATCTCAAGGTGGGGAATACCTAAGCCACAATCTTCTTGTGATCTCCAATAGTGAAGCACAAGTGAAACAGAGATGCATCAGATAGCTAGCAAGCCCAGACAATGTTAACAAAGAGAACATAGTGTGTTATACAATACTTTTGTAGAGAAGCATCATCAATTGGCATTGGTACTAAGATCATCTAAGCACAACAAGAGACTTGTAACCATATTCTCAAAACCAAGCATATCAAGTATAGTAAAGCAATTTTAACCAATTAATAACCCTATCATTAAGTGAGTAATGCCTTTTTACAAATGATAGGTATAGTTATTAATATGAATAAAAACTTGATAAAAATGAAAGAATGTGATTACACTGAATTATATCAATGTCAACATAAGAATACATACCTTGAATTGTTGAGGTGTCACATGTCGAGGTTTGCTAAAAAGGACCAACAAAACAATCATTGAAGCTTGATTGGAAATCATCCAAGAACCACAAAATCAGAGGGATTCCCCCCAACTTAACTTCATACTACAAGGTCATGAGAGCATTAAACCAAAGAAATTGGGTAACCCAAAGAGAGTAACACACCATTAGAATTTGTGAGCCTTATTGAACCAAATATCTCAATAATGGATGTACTCCCAACTTTACATTACAAAAGCATAGGGAATGCAAATCATCCAAGGAATCAAGAAAGTAGCACATGTTATAAATGAATGATCATCATAAGATACAAAAACCAAGAATGAAAAATATGTGGATATTAATACCCTAATCCTTGTTAAATAAATGAATCATCCATAGTTTATTTGGTTATCTTAGGACAATGGAAAGAATCAACAATGAGGAATAATGATCATCCAGTTTTAATATATTAGCCATTAATGCATAGAATCCCTTATAATTGTGCTTAATTAATTATTGGTCCTAAATCAACAAGTATGTGAGGGATGCACATTTTAACCATAGGCCTCCAAAGATCAATATGTATAAGTACAAAAGTAATAAAATATAGATCTTGGAGAATTTGACAACACATTTGTGGAATGAGGAAAGCATGTGATTTAATATTACTTAGTGAATGATTAATATAAACACACATGCTTATGAGTCCAATAATTAAAACTGGCACAACTTGAAGTATGGGCTCATTTATGGGTATTTGGGATTCACTAAGTAGAAAAGAAGAACAAAGTTGATTATAATTCAATAAATTATATTGTTCTTCTAATCCAATTAAACTAAAATCACATCCCATATGTGTATCAATGCATTCCAACGTTGATTTACCAATTACAAGCACATCATCAAATGGTAAAGGGATCCTTGAGAGTTTAGTATTATATTCCATTTTAGCCATCTTATCATGAAGTGTGTTATGAGGCATTATAGTTTCCCTTGGTGGACATTGTGGAATGTAATGTGAATGGGATAGTGGCAAGCATTGTTGAGGATATAAAGGGGATGGGATTAAGGAGGATGGGCATAATAGAGATGGTAAGGATGGATATGGTGGAATATAAGAGGGATATATGGGTTGTTGTGAGCATGCATGATTACATTCATTGTGCATGCTAGGTGGAGAAGTATGTTTTGAAGAAATATCTTGGCTTTGTAATGAAACAAAGTGAAAATATATGTTACCAACATAATACATACCTTGATCTTCTTGATTTTGAGTTCGAAATTGTTTATCAGATACAAGAAAAACTTGTCCACTTTCACCCTTATCATGGTGAGACTTACAAATAGCTTGTACCTCATTCACCATGTGTGCTTGGTTATTTGGGCATATGCATTGGTCATCTTTCCTGTAGCAATTAGAACAACAAGTGGTTAAATTTTCATCCTCAAAATCACATTGCTCTAATAATTCATCAATGATTTTCTCATGTTCAAACATAGAGATAGAATTCTTGCATACCTATGATAATGGAAGATCAAGATAATTTTTGTTGCATTCATTAGGTAGAGAGGATATAAAAATATCACCTTTGGTTGGTGTGATTTCCCCACTAGTTTCTTTTTTTGTTTTTAAATTTGAAGGCGGGGGTCTGGGGGTGGCAGCCACCAGTGGGGTCAAGGAGCAATGGCCCTTATGGGGTCCTAGGGCAGTGCCCAAGGTGCACTCCCTATCATAGTACAGGGCAGGGTCGAGGGGCAGTGCCCCTGATGCCAAGCATAGTTTCCCTCTTGTGTTCCCTTCAAATCTTTCATTTTTGAAGCAATTTTCAACCAAAATTGATGTACTTGAAGAACCTTGAAAATGCATCATTTTTAACATTTTTCTTCAAAATAGCTTCTTTTCTTTACCAATAACTCACAACAACTAGTGATGATGTAAAATTGAATCTAATTTCTAAAGCAACTAATGAATCTAATTTATAAGGCCTACTTGCAAACTCTTAAACAAAACTCTAAAGCAATGCATCTATATGATTAAAGCAACACAAATTAAGATTAATTACTTAAGCAAGGCTAGCAATTGCAAAAATTTTCATCCTAACGCATTGTTCCTAGCTCAATTCATCAAGCTAACATGCCTTTGACACCTTTTCCTGGCAATAATGCCAAAATGATAGACCAACACTGGGGCAAATAATTAAGAAATAATTAACAATTTATGATGAAATTTAGCTTGGTCTATTTGTGTCAATCCGAGAGCATAAGCTTGCAAAAGGTGTCCAGGTAATATACCATCAAGGGATTATAGTTGTGAAATGAGGGATTATGAATGCAGCTACAACACGCGAAATTGAATCTATGAAAAACTAAACAAATCCCAGCGACAAGAACTTTCACTTCCTGGTGACAAGAACATTAGAAACATAAATAAACATAGAAACAATGATAATAACAAATGTAAAAATTTACAAATCTAATGAACATTAATCTAGAAGAAACAAACAAACATCATGCATAAGAAAATAATATAATACAATAGTTTTCTAAATAGAAATCTGACTTGAATTTCTAAAAATATGACAGGAAGCTCTTTTTAATCCACATATTGATACTGATAATTTCCTGTATGGGTTCAAGAGAAGAAATTCACAATATCAATTAATTCAGGAAAATGAATGAATACTTGATAAACTATTCCACTATCTTGCTCAATTATAATATTAATCTATCTGTGGAACTATTTATGCAAACTAACGATTGAACTGAAGGAAAACCTTATTCTATTAAAGAACTCAAACAAACCAAACTCAAACTATATATATTTTATCAAACTAATTTAATGGACTGTAAATGTGACAATGAGTAAAGTGAATTAGAACTACCTTAAATAAAATCAAACTAATCAAAATCATACATTTATTAAAATAAATTAGAACTATCTTGATCAAACAAAATCACACAACTATCATAGTTTTAAAATTACATCAAATAATTATATAGATAAAAAACACAAATATTAACAATTAAAATAAATAAATATCACCATGCTTCACTAGGGAGTGGGCCCTTGCTCCATAGTTTGCAGGTGAGATGAAAGCCTTTTTACGTTGTTGTCTTGATCATGCAAAATAATATTGTATCCATCAATAATCTGATACAATTCTTTGTTACAAAATTCTATATGCTTCTCCCCTTGATATTGCCTTTATATAATGAAAGGGCATATAACAAATTCTAAACAATATTCTATTCACGGATATTGTTTTGTAGCATTATTTCTCCAATAATTTTCTCCACCAATGATTTATTTTTTTAGCCCTATTTAATAGCATTTTCTCCTATTTTTCCAGCCCTATTTTGTAGCACATGATTCTATTCTCTTGCCACTTCTTTTGGAATTATTTGTGGCTTGTGGGTTGGAATAAAACAAGCCACAAATATAGGAATTTGTTGTGCCATAAAATTAGCCATTCTTTTGGCCTACGTACAACATAATGTTATTAGTTGCAAAAACAAATAATTTATACTATTTTATGTCATATGAGTACAAAAATAAATTATTTGTTGTTACAACCAAATAGCTAATATTTAGCAAAACAAATAATTAATGGTTGGAATTATTTGTTGCCAAGTATATTCACCTGATGTAGGAATTTTGTTTTCTCCTTCTCCATAGCATATGTTGTATATTGTTCTTCAAAAATGAAATAGCAATGCTTATTAGTAAATACAACCAATAATTAATTTTCATATTTTATCAAAAAACTATATTAAATACCACTTATATATATATATATATATATATATATATATATATATATATATATATATATATATATATATATATATATATATATATATATATATATATATATATATATATATATATAATCATATGCAACATAAAATGGTAAAATAATAGGATTTGTAATGGAAATGGAATATAGGAATGGGTGTGAAGGTGCATGAAATAGGATGAAATATGGTATAAAAATGGAACATAATTGGCTCTCATCAGTAGGCTCTATTACTAAGCACTAAAGTTGCAGCTCTATCCGTCACTTTCCTCTGTTTTCTTTCTTTTGAGGGCCCACCTTCCTCAAGTCTATTTTTTCTATGGAGGCTCAGAGACATCCTCTACCTCAGATGAATCTTGACTTACATCAATGATAGGGGGTTCATTATCTTGGGGTGGTCTGTCACCTTCTCATGATTCATCAGTGTACTCTTCATAGTCAGAAGAAGAGTAATCATTTTCTACTTCCAATTTCTCTTCAAGTTCACCTTCTTATTGACTAGACAGAGTACCATGCATTTCTATCATTCTATCAATTCTCTTCAGATATGGAATGTTAGGGAAGAAACCTCCAAAGGCAATTTTAGCCTTTCTAACTTGAGCCTCTAATTTCAAAAGGTCATAAAATTTTGTAAGCCTCTTACCAATCTCATCTTCATCCAATATATTTCTTATTACATCCTCCTCATCACACCCCTCATGCTCCCTAATTGTACCAATATTAGGGATTAATGTCATTCTGGCATTCTTGATAAAAATCTCAAAGTCCACATACCTGTAAATACCAGAAATCATCTTGAAATGATTCAGCCATGAACTGAGCTGTGGTAATGCCCTTTTACCAATTAGGAAGTTACCTACCCTAAACTATCATGGAGTGAAAGTGCCCTTTCTGTGGGGTTCGAGATGCTCTTTATCTATCCATATTAACTATTAAATGAATTCTAATTGGGAAATTCTTAGAGGAACATATTTTGGGAGGATGTGGGGGGCTGTGGGCATCCATATACTCTGATTGGTGTGAAATTCTCACCCAAGTAAAAGTCACCCCAATTGTGGTCTACTTTCCATTTATCAACATATTTTTGGGGCCTAAGGAGCCTTAACACCCTAATTGGTAGCCTTGTTATATTGGTTCCCAACATATTCAAAATTGGCAAAACTATCCAATTTTGGAAAGCACAAAAGTCACTCTCATTAGACGTATAATTCCACACCCTCAACCAATACTGTACTGGATTGGGTTGTCTTTCAAACATTATCCTAGGCCTTATCATATGCCCATTTAAGTTGTTAACATTGAAGTATAAAATCAAGTACATCAAGAGGGAATAATGCATAAACCTTTCTGGCTTCTTGTCTTGTTTAATCATCATCAAGTCTTCATGCATTCTTTCGATTACATACTAAATGTAATCATAATCTGTAATGTCATGTGAATTTTGGATGTCCAAGATAATCATCATGATATCTGCTGGCATCATCTCTAAATCTCCATCCATCCCTAAAACCCTACATCACCCATAAGCTAGAAACTTCATATAGAAATTGAGGGATTTATACTCATAAGGAGCATTCATATATGCTAGGAGAGGGGCAATGTATTTTCTAGTCTTAGGGATATACCTGGCTATCTGATTTTTCAAAAGTTCTACTTGACTAGTATACTTCTCCATTTCTTTCCTTAGGTCTATCTCTGTGGAGGATGAAGAATAAAAATCAAAGGCTTTCATAAAGGATCCCCTATCCAGAGTCACTAAGGCTGATTGGTACTTGACCAGTATACTTCTCCCTTTCTTTCCTTAGGTCTATCTCTATGGAGGATGAAGAATAAAAATCAAAGGCTTTCATAAAGGATTCCCTATCTAGAACATGAAAGAGTAATAGGATCACTACAATCTGCCATATAATCAAGGAAGACCTCATCACTAACCTTTCTATTTTGATTTGATCCTAGGAGCAATTTGACAAATTCATCTGGTAAATTTTACTTCCCTTTATCCTCGCTACCCTTTTCCATGGCCTCCCCACTAGATGAAGCTCGGCTTGATTCTAGTTGGCTCATCTTGCAATTTTGGACACCTCTGAATTCTACTAATTCTTTTTGCTCAAACACTCACTACTAAAACTTTGAAATTCACAATTTCTTTCAGAAAATTGTTAAGTGTCAATGTAAGGATGTCATGTCTATATATCATCTATCATTGAATGTGTAGAATTATCAAGATTGCAAAAAATCTACTCCCAGTCACCTCAGCATTCAATTATACATAACACTATATTCAAATCAAGGCTAGTTGTAATGTGTGATGTTGAGAAGTTACATTAAAAACTCAGAAAGAAAGAAAAAATAAATAATCACAGTGTTAGGCTGTAAAACCCTCAATTAGATCTTATTGGCTGTATTTTTTCTTTATTCCAACTTGACAAAGTACTTTTTCCATGTAACAACGACTCTTACCCTTTTCATTAATGAACACTTAACCATGCCTTATTAGGAGATCAAGAGAAAGGAGTCTCTTGATCTCAAAATTATTTTATTCATCCTAGTTTTATTCAAAGATCAAGCGACAAAGCCTATCTCATGATCTCTAAGTCTTTCTTTAACTCATGGTTTCATTAAGAGATCAAGTGATCATCTTCCGATCATGAATTGCATCAATGGTCACTGGTTAATTTTCAAACCTTTATCAGGAAAATAGATGACCAAAGGCATTCTCTCAATCTTGAGGAGATCAAAATAACCATGGTTACCTTCTAAGAATAAGTGACTGACAACTTCACTTAATCTCGTAACCCTTTACTTAACTCATCATTTATTTGGTGATTTGGTGATTGAAAGCTTCCTTCAAACCTGAGAATTTAAGTTGACCACATTCCTTATTCAGAGAATCAGTGATGATTGCATTTCTTGATCTCCAAATGTTTCATTTAACTCTCGATTTATCACAAGATTCAGCGATCATTATCTCTCGTATTCTCTAAATAATTTTACTAACCCCGATTCTATCATGAGATTCATCGAACACCTTTAATCTCCTATATGCCAAATATATCTCTTAACTTAGGTTCAATCATAAGATTAAAAACCAACTATTGATCTTCAAAGCTATCCATGGCTATCGTTGAATTGCTAAATGTTTCAAGGCTTCACTATTTTTTCATGAGATTGATCAAACATTGCATTCGCTAAGTTTCTGAATAACTTAAGTCTTGACTTTCAACTTATATCCAGAGATCACGTGACTAAAGAAACCTTATCCTTTTGAAGACTTATCTCTAAATCACTAGACACTCTTCATTTAACCGCTGTGACCTGGAGATTAAGCAAACACACTATTCGCTTGATCACTGAATACTTTCATGCTAACTGCCAAAATCAAGTGAATAAGAGATAACCATTATCTCTTGTTCACTGGATACATCACTAACTACACACTCTATCATGAGATATAATGACCACCATCGATCAAGAATTACATCAACGGTCTGCACTTGATCGCCAAATGTCTTAGAGCTTAACCATTTAATCAACCAAATAGGAGAAGATGATGAACTACAACTAATTGAATATCTGAATGAATTTAATATCAGTGATTAGAGATCACTGAGCTACTAAAATGATATGTAAGATGATTAAATCAGTCAATATATTATCATTGATGTCAACTAGTTTTGGCAGTACTTATCATGTTAGTCACAAACATTTGTATATCTAATTGAAAGAAGAAAAGATGAAGAAATGAGATATCTACATGGAGGAAAGATGGATATGACAAATGAGGATAATGAATACTTTGGGTGACTTATTTATGAGTCTATGATCTCGTATTGTTGACTTGATTATGTTGCATTAATCTATTATGAAGAAGGAAGTTGAAATATACAAGATAATGTTTTTGGTAAATGAAGACTTTTGTATACACCGAGCTAGTGTAGTGTATACCAAGAAATAGTATTAACCAAGCTAGTATTCACCGACGCATTTCTTTGTTAACCGAGTATGGATGAAAATATTAAATGCTAAGCTTAGCTGACAGATTTTGATGAGCTAGAAATTGTTATGATTTTGAGATTAAGGCTAAAGTTTGTTTTGAGATCTACGACTGACAAAATTCAGAGAAGATCTAAAGGATGAAATTGAAATGTGTTAATGACACATCTCTTGAGGAAGGCTTAAGAGGAAAAATGAACGAAGGAGATTAAGCAGCAAAATCTGATGGATGATATGAAAATGGTTTATTTGTCTGTAAAAGAGATATGAGTTTCTTTATTGAAATATGCTAGAAGGAAGAGACTGCAGAGATTTTGTGTGAAGACATATTTATGCATGCCTAATCAAATTGGTTGAAGAAGAACCAAACTACAAAGTTTATCGAGTGTCAGAGAACTATTACCGAGTGAAAGTAAGTTGATGAAGTGAAGTGAATTGAATTAATGATTAGAGGATTTGTATGGGCTTAGAATAGATCTAAATATCTACAAATTAAGTTGTATATGAATCAAATCAGTACTGTATCAGTTTAACTATTGATTTAGAAAATATCTTAACTGAGTGGACTTAACTGTCTTATGTTCTACCCTATGTCATTCAAGGAATGTACATTGTTATCTTGTTGACCCCATAGTGAATGCTGGTAAAAATTTAACTGTTAGTTTTAAATCCTCTAACAAGGTCACACTTAATAGTGCTTTTTGTAAATTTTAATAGAGTTGGCTCTTCATCAAGCTCACTTTTGAAGAGTGAATTATTTTGGGTTATCGGTCCCATGTGGTTTTTCCCTTAATAGGGTTTCCACATTAAATCATTATGTTATGTGTTATTTGTGATGATTGTTTTGTTATCATACTTTACATATTGCATATTTGATTTTCTGTGTAATCATGATTGGATAATTAACTGGTAATAGGTAAACCACACAAATGGTTTAATATCTTATGTTATCAAGCTACAGAATTTGGTGAAATTGTTTTATAAGTTACATCTTTGTATTTGGGACTGTAGGATAACTGATCTAACTAATTCACCCCCACCCCCCTCCTCTTAGTTATTCTAACAATTGGTATCAGAGCTATACTGGTTTCTTGGAAGAAATTTTTAAGGACTTGAGCAGAAATATTACAAGATGTATTAGAGGGAAGTGCCAAAGTTGAACAAAGACAACTTTACAACATGGAAAAGCCGGATGAGACTACACATATCTAGGATTGGAGATTTTTCGATCACTTTACTAGATAATGGTTACATACAACTGACTAGTGGACCTTTGACTCTTGAAGCTAAGAGACTGACATGAATACAACATTACTATGATAGAGATTGTTGCTGCTCTATTTGATGCTGAATTTGAGGATATCAAGAACTACACTATAGAGAAGAAAATGTTAGATAAAATTTCCCTAGTCCATGGTGGTGATGCAAATGTGATGAGAGCTAGATTTGAAAGCTTGAGAGATAGATTTGATGATATAAAGATGAAAGAAGGAGAAAACATAGTACAATACTCAAACCAAATCAAAGAATTAGTCAATGCTATCCGAGGAGCTGGTGGTATCATTTCTGAAGATACTATGGTAAGCAAAATTTTGAGAACATTATTTCCTATATATGCAATCAGAATATATTCTATTCATAAAATGAGGTCTACACCTGGTAGCACTCTTACACTTGATAGTTTGATTGGAAAGTTAACTACTTTTGAGCTGAACAATTATGATAACAGTGTTGCACCATCTGTTGAGTCTTCTTTTATGTCTTCTCTTAAGATTGGTGAATCTAACAGTAAGCATAGTATAAGGAATGAAATTGATAGTAATACTAATGATGAGCTTGATGAGCTTGAAGCACTTATGGCCTGGAGACTACAGAAAGGTAAAGGAATATATAAGGGATAATTACCTTTAGCTTGTTTTAATTACAAAGAAGTTGGCTATATTGCAGGTAGATGTCCTAACAGGAAAGAAGATGAGAAAGATAGAGACTGAACTAGAGATGGAAGTTATGGTAGTGGGAATAATAGAGGGAACTGACACTACAAAAGAGACAACTGAGATCACAAAGATAAAGGTAAAAAGGTATGTTACATTGTTGAAGAGGATGACACCGACACCGACACAAATGATGATGTTGAGGTGGTATTTGTTGCAATGAAATATGATTCAGAAGAGGAGGAAAGGTATGTAGAAACAACACTTATTTCCAAATTTAGTAAGAATGATACTTGGAACATTGATAATGGTTGTACACATCACATGACTGGTGATGAAAATAAGTTTGATCATCTTGAGCATTATAATGGAGGATCAGTGAAAATAGGAAATGACACACCTTGCATGGTTAAAGGAAAAGGATCTATATTACTAAATGATAGAATTGGATGTGATAATGCTTATTGGGTAAAAGGAATGAATTACAATTTGATAAGTGTAGCACAACTTAATAATTCAAGTCACCGAGTGGCATTTGAAAGGAAGAAGGTGAGAATGTATGATGAAAATGGAAAGCTTGTCGGAACAAGAGGACAATCAAAAGGTAACTTATTTTATCTTGACAATGCTAAGACTTGTTTACTAGTGAAAAATGAAGATGCATAGTTATGGCATAAGAGGTTATGTCATGTAAATTTTAATAACATGATTAAGATCAGTAGAAAGAGAAAAGTTAGAGGATTTCCTAGTCTAACTAAACCTGATCATGTTATGTGCCATCAATGTCAGAAAGGAAAGATGACAAAATCTAGTTTTAAAAGTAAGGACTACTCATCTAAAGGAATTTTGGAGTTGGTTCACACTGCCTTATATGGTCCTATGAGAACTCAAACCTATTATGGTGGTAGATACTTTACTTTGTTTGTTGATGAGTATACTAGATTGATGACTACTATGTTCTTAAAAGAGAAATCTGAGGCATTCAAGATGTTTAAATGGTATAAGGCTAAAGTTGAAAAAGAAACTAGAAATGAATTGAAATGCTTAAGGTATGATAGAGGTGGTCATGAGTTTATTTCTGATGAATTCACTAACTATTGTAATGAGCATGGTATCAAAAGATAGGTTTCTGCACCGAATTTCTTAAAGGAGAAACCGATCTATTGTTGATTGTGCTAGAACACTGATGATTGAGAAAAATGTTGCACAGATGTATTGGAGAGAAGCAGTTAGCACATCTGTATATGTCCTGAACTGAGTTTAACTAAAGAAAGATACAAACAAGACACCTTACGAGTTAAGGTTTGGATACACACCAAGTGTAAGTTATTTCATAATTTTTGGTAGCAAGTGTTTTATTCTGAAAGATGATAGGAATAGAAAATTTGACTCTAAATTTGATGAAGGAATATTCTTGGGATATTCTACTAAGAGTAAAGCTTACAAATACTTGAATAAGGTTACTAATAAGATGATTGAAAGTGCTAATGTTAGAGTTGATGAGTTTGTTGATAAAAATGATGAAGAAGGCATGAAGGTGTCAAAAGACTATGGTAGGTTTACTTATGTTGAAGATCTAGATTATCTACCGAAGCCACAAGATGAGTCTACCGAGCATCAGGAAAATGCTACTGAGGAACAAAAAATGGAAACTGAGAATCAGGAAGAGGACACCGAGCAAGAAAATGCACCTAAACAAAATGAAGAGAAAAGAAGAGATCAAGTGCTAGCAAGATTTGTTAGAAGACACCATCTAGAGAATCAAATCATTGGAGATAAGCAAGTTGGCATGATGACAAGAAGTAAGTTTAGACAAAACACATGCTTAGTTTATGAGTTTGAACCTAAAAATGTTAAGGTTTCACTTGAAAATGAGGAATGGATCAATTCTATGAATGAGGAGATTGAACAAATTGAGAAAAATAAGACATGGACATTAGTACCTAGACTGAAAGATAAAAATGTTATTGGTACTAAGTGGATTTTCAGGAATAAGCTGAATGAAAATGGAGAGGTCACAAGGAATAAAGAAATACTTGTTTGCAAGGGATATGCACAATAAGAAGGTATTGATTATGGTGAAACCTTTGCACCTATTGCTAGACTAGAAGGAGTCCTCATACTACTTGCATATGTTGCACATAAGGGATTTAAAGTATCAAATGGAATACTTGAGGAGGAGGTCTACATAGAACAATCAGAAGGATTTGTTGATCCTAATCAGAAAGACATGGTATGTAGACTGTACAAAGGTTTATATGGACTGAAAAAAGCACTGAGGGCATGGTATGAAAGACTACATGTTTATCTTTTAAGTATTGGTTTTGTAAGAACTAGTGAAAACAGTAACTTGTACATGAAAGGAGAATTTGATGATAATTTTTTGATTGCTAAAATATTTGTTGATGATATAATCTTTGGAGGACAAGATCTTATTTGCAAATATTTTTCTAATGAAATGATAAAGGAATTTGAGATGTCAATGTTTGGAGAGATTAAATTATTTCTAGGCTTGCAGTTTATTGAGCAAAATGATGGGATTTTCATCACTCAATCAAAATACATTAAAGAAGTATTGAAAAAATTTGGCATGGAAGATGCAAAACTAGTGGGAACATTGATGGTAACTGGTTGTAAATTGATAAAGGATGATGAATCTACAAAGGTAAATCAGACATTGTACCGATCTATGATTGGCAAACTGATGTGTGTTGTACATAGTAGGTCTGATATTGCACATGTAGTGGGGATTGTGGCTAGATTTTCTGCCAATCCTAAAGATTCACATATTGTTGCAGTGAAAAGAATCTTGAGATACTTAAAGAAAATAGAGGAATATGGATTATGGTATCAAAGGAAATAAAATTTGAACTAAGAGTTTACACCGACGTAGATTGGGATAGAAATATAGATGACCAGAAGAGCACAATCAGTGGAGAATTTTTCTTTGGAGAAAGGCTTGTAACTTGGACAAGTAAGAAACAACCTTGTAATTCTTAGTCTACTGCTGAAGCAAAGTATGTTGTTGTTGCTACAAATTTTTCAAACATTGTCTGGATCAAACAAGTGTTGGAATGGATGAATGAGGTAACCACTAAACCAGTGATTATATATTGTGACACCACTAGTGCTATAAATATTTCTAAGAATCTTGTGATGCATTCGAAGACAAAGCATATATCAATTAAGTATCATTACTTAAGGTAACAAGTTCAAATGAAGTAAGTGAAATTGGAATATGTAACATCAAAGGAGCAACTTGCTGATATTTTCACAAAGCCTCTACTGAAGGACACATTTGAATATTTGAGGACTATACTTGGGGTCCATCCCCTATCTACCGGTCACTAATGTGATCTGGAGGTTGCATCAACCTATACCTATCAGAAGATCATTCATGTTGATGCAACATACCTCACACTTTAGATTATGTCTATGGTTGTAAAAGATTGTAGAGTTGGAACAAAAATTTGTTTATTTGTACACTGAAGGTATCTGATATGTACTGAACAACAAAGAATTAATTGGTTGTTGCAGAGTTGTATGTTTTAAGTTTTCTTTGGAATTGTTGTCAAAGGGAGAGATAATAAGAGGAGTTTCTATGAAATATCTATCTCACAAGGAGATAAAATTAGGGAGAGAGAATGAATTTTAAAAAGAGAAAATCAGAGAGACTTGAATATTTGTTGCTGAGAACAAAAGGAATTTGAGAATTGTAAAGATCAAATCCATGGGGAGAGTCTACACTTGTAATTTTGTTATGTTTTGTAGTGATTAAACATATTAAATTTGAGCTTACTGAGCTACAAAATTTACTTACATAGTTGTAGAATACATGTTTGGTATGTGTATGGAATATTTCATATTACTTGTGTTGTCGTCAATGCCAAAGGGAGAGATTGATGAACTACAACTGATTGAATATCTGATTGACTTGAAGATCAATGATTAGAGATCACCAAGCTACTGAAATGATATCTAAGATGATTAAATCAGTCAATATGTTTTCATTGATGTCAACTAGTTTTGACAATACTTATCATGTTAGTCACAAACATTTGAACATCTGATTGAAAGAAGACAAGATGAAGAAATGAGATATCTACATGGAGGAAAGATGGATATTGTAGATGAGGATAATGAATAATTTAGGTGACTTATTGATGAATCTATGATCTCATATTTTTTACTTGATTATGTTGCATTAATCTATTATGAAGAAGGAAGCTGAAATATACAGGACAATGTTATCGATAAATGAAGACTTTTGTATACACCGAGCCAGTGTAGTGTATACCGAGTGACAATATTAATCAAGCTAGTATTCATTGACACATTTCTTTTTTAACCGAGTATGGATGAAAATATTAAAGGCTAAGATAGAACTTGATGAGCTGGAAATTGTTATGATTTCAAGATTAAGGATAAAGTTTGTTTTGAGAACCATGGCTAACAAAATTCAAAGAAGATATAAAGGATGAAATTGAAAAGTGTTAATGACACGTCTACCAAGGAAGGTTTAAGAGGAAAAATGAATGAATGAGATTAAGTGGAAAAATCTAATGGATGATATGAAAATGGTTTATTTGTCTATAAAAGAGATATGAGCTTCTTTATTGAAATATGCCGAAAGAAAGAGAGTGCAGAGATTTCACGTGAAGACATATTGATGCATGCCTGATCAAACTGGTTGAAGAAGAACCAAACTATAGAGTTTAGCAAGTGTTAGAGAACTATTTTCGAGTGAAAGTAAGTTGATGAAGTGAATTGAATTAATGATAAGAGGATTTGTATGGGCTTAGAATAGATCTAAATATCTACAAATTGAGTTGTATATAAATCAGATCAGTATTGTATCAATTTAACCATTGATTCATAAAATCTCTTAACCGAGTGGACTTAACTATCTTATGGTCTGCCCTATGTCATTCAAGGAATGTACATTGTTATCTTGTTGACCCCATAGTGAATGATGGTCAAAAGTTAATTGTTAGTTTTAAATCCTCTAACAAGGTCGCACTTAACAGTGTGTTTTGTAACCTTTAATAGGGTTGGCTCTTCACCAAGCTCACTTCAAAAGAGTGAATTATTTTGGGTTACCAGTCCCAGGTGGTTTTTCCCTTAACAGGGTTTCCACGTTAAATCATTGTGTTATGTGTTATTTGTGATGATTGTTTTGTTATCATACTTTACATACTGCATATTTGATTTGGTTGGTAATCATAGTTGGATAATTAATTGGTAATTGGTAAAGCACATAGATGTTTTAATATCTTATGTTACCGAGCTGCAGAATTTGATGAAATTATTTTATAAGTTACATCTTTGTATTTGGGACTGTAGGATAACTAATCTAACTTATTCATAGAAGACTGTTGTTCTAGGTCACTAGATGTTTAAAGAAAACTGCCAAGGATCATGACAACTAGAGATAACATAGTCGTTCAATTGATAGATAGGAATACTAACCTCCAATCATAACTAGAGATCAAGCAACTAAATAGAGCAAGACAAAGATCCAAACTATGTCTCTTTTTTGCTGAATGAAAAGTGGCTTAACAATTACATCCCAAGATTCAGCGAACACTAGGAAAGACAAAAGATCTTGTGCAAACATGAAAACATAAGTGGCTCAAAAAGTAACATGAAAAAATAAGGATCTAGGGCACACTTAAGACATGTTTCAGGAACAAAAGCCCCACCGAGGACAAAAAGACCTAGGAAAAGGATACATAAGCATTTTTCACATAGTGGTCTTCTGAAACTCAAACCCTAGATGGATGGGGACACTTGTAGAGACATAGAAAAGTGAGGCAAAGAATAGAAATGATACATTCTTTGAAAAACCTAAAAAAATTCTCCAACATTATCTATGCTATTAGAATCTCTATTATTCATGAAATGAGATCTAGACTGGGTAATATTCTTACACTTTATAGCCTAGTCTGTAAATTGACTACTTTTGAGCTAAATAACTTTGACAATAGTATTGTACCAAGTGTTTAGTCTTCATTTATGTCATCTTTGAAGATTGGTAAATCTAGCAGTAAACATAACATAAGAAAGTAAAGTGATAGTGATAGTGAAGATGAGCTTGATGAGCTTGAAGCACTTATGGCTAGGAGACTTTAGAAAGGTAAAGGAATGTATAAAGGAAAGTTATCTTTAGCATGTTTTAATTGTAAAGAGATTGGCCATATTGTAGCTAGATGTCCTCATAGGAAGGATGATGAGAAAGACAATGATTGATCTAGGGAAAGGAAGTTTGAGAGAAGAGATCACCAAAAACATTGAGGAAACCAAGGGTATGATGGGAGGAACAACAAGGACTACAAAGATAAAAGAAAGAATGCTTGTTACCTAGTTGGAGATGATAATGATGATATCGACATTGATACTAATGAAGACATTGAGGTGGTATTTGTAGCTATGAAAGATGATTCAGAAGAAGAAGAAAGGTATGTTGAAACATCACTTATATCTAAAGTTAGCAAGAATGATACATGGATTATTGATAGTGGTTCTACATATCATATGATTAATGATGCGGACAAATTTGAACATCTTGAACACTATAATGGAGGATCAGTTAAATTGGGTAATGATACACCTTGTCTAGTGAAAGGAAATGGATCTATCTTGTTGAATAATAAGATTAGATGTGAGAATGTATATTGGGTGAAAGGACTTAACTATAATCTATTGACTGTAGCACAATTGAATAATTCAAGTCACCGAGTTGCATTTGAAAGTAGAAAAGTGAAGATCTATGATGAAATTGGAAAGCTGGTTGGTACTGGTGAACAATCCAAAGGTAATCTATTTTAAACTTCTTATTTGTTGGCTAGAAATGAAGATGTATGGTTGTGGCATAAGATATTGTGTTATGTGAACTTTGATAATATGGTTAAGATCAATAAAAAGAGAAAAGTTAGAGGTTTACCAATCTTATCTAAACCTAGCCATGTTATGTGTGAACAATGTTAGAAAGGAAAAATGACCAAATCTAGTTTTAAGAGAAATAACTACTCTTCTAAAGGTATTTTGGAGTTGCTGCATACCAGCTTATGTGGTCCTATGAGAACTTAGAATTATTATGGTGACAAAAATTTCATTTTATTTGTTGATGACTACTCTAGGATGATGATAGTATATTCTTGAAAGAAAAATCTAAAGCTTTCAAAATGTTTAAGTGGTATAAAGCTAAAGTGGAAAAGGAAACTAGAAAATATTTAAAATGATTGAGACCAGATAGAGGTGGTGAGTTTATTTCTGATGAATTCACTAAATTTTGTAATGAGCATGCAATTAAAAGATAGGTTTCTGTATCGAGGACACCACAATAAAATGGTATTGCTAAAAGGAGGAATAGATCTATAGTTGATTGTGCTAGAACACTGATGATTGAAAAGGATGTTGCACAAATATATTGGAGAGAATTTGTTAGCATTGATGTATACACCTTGAATTGAGTTTAACTAAAGAAAGATACAAATAAGACACCTTATGAGCTATGGTTTGGATACACACCAAATGTAAGTTATTTAATAATTTTTGGAAGTAGATGTTATATTCTGAAAGATGATAGAAATGGTAAATTTAATACTAAAGGTGATGAGGGAATATTTCTAAGAGATTCTACTAAGATAAAAGTATACAAATGTTTGAACAAAGTTACTAACAAAATGATTGAGAGTGCTAATGTGAAAGTTGATGAGTTTTTTTAGAAAAATGATGAAGAAAGGAGGAAGGAACCAGAAGACTATGATAGATTTACATATACTGAGCATCTAGACATTCTACCCGAGCCACAGGCTAACTCTACAGAGTGACAAGAAAATGCAACCGAGCATTAGAAAATACAAACTGAGAATCAAGAAGATGTTACCAAGGAGGAAATTGAACCTGCATTGGATGATGAACAAAGAAGAGAACAAGTATTGGAAAAATTTGTGAGAAGACACCATCAACATAATCAAATTAATGGAGACAAGAAATCTCACATGATGACCCGAAGTAAGTTGAGATAGAACACATGCTTAGTTTGTGAATTTGAGCCTAAGACTGTTTAGGATGCACTTGAGAATGAAGAATGGATTAAAGAAGTGAATGAAGAAATAGAACAAATCTTGAAGAACAAGACATGGAATTTAGTACCGAGACCAAGTGAAAAAAATGTAATTGGTACAAAGTGGATTTTCAAAAACAAGTTGAATGAGAATGGTGAAGTGACTAGAAATAAAGAAAGACTTGTATGTAAGGGATATGCACAAGAAGAAGGAATTGACTATGGTGAGACTTTTGCACTAGTAGAAAGACTTGAAGGAGTTAGAATATTACTTGCATATGCTGCTTATTAAGGTTTTAAAGTTTATCAAATAAATGTGAAATCTGCATTTTTGAATGGAATTCTTGAGGAAGAAGTCTGCATAGAAAAACTTGAAGGTTTTGGTGATTAGGATAAGAAGAACATGGTTCACAAATTGGACAAAGCATTGTATGGACTGAAACAAGCATCGAGAGCATGGTATGAAAGATTGCATTCATATCTTATAAGTATTGGTTTTTTGAGAACAAGTGGCAATAGTAATTTATATTTGAAAGATGGAGCTGATGATAATATACTTATTGCTGAAATATTTGTTGATGATATTATATTTGGAGGCAATGATAATCTTTGCAAATCTTTTTCTATTGAAATGAGAAAGGAGTTTTAAATGTCAATGTTTGGAGAGATTAAATTATTTCTAGGTTTACAAATATTACAAGAGATTGGAGGCATATTCATAACTCAATCCAAATACATCAAGCAAGTACTTAAGACATTTGGAATGGAAGATTCTAAGCCGGTTGGAACACCTATAGTTACCAGATTCAAATTGACAAAAGATGATAAATCAACCAAGGTAAATCAGACATTGTATAGATCAATGATTGACAAATTGATGTATGTAGTACACAGTAGACCTGATATAGCACATGCAGTTGGTATTGCAGCAAGATTTTTTGCTAATCCTAAGGAAACACATATGATCAATGTTAAGAGAATTTTGAGATAGTTGAAGAACACCGAGCATTATAGGTTATGGTACAAGAAAGAAGGCAAATTTAAACTTCAAGTTTATATTGATGCAGATTGGGCTATAAATATTGATGACCAGAAGAGTACTACCAGTGGAGAATTATTTTTGGGAGAAATAAGTAACATGGATAAGTAAGAAAAAAGCATGTATATCTCAGTCAACTATTGAAGAAGACTATATTTTTGTTGTTGCTAATCGTTCAAATATTGTATGGATTAAACAATTGTTGAAAGGAATGAATGAGGAGGTCACTGATCTAGTGATTATATATTGTGATAACACAAGTGCTATAAACATTTTAAAGAATCCATTGATGCATGCAAAGACAAATAACATATCTATTAAGTATCACTATTTGAGGGAACAAGTATAAGAAAAGAAAGTGAAGTTGGATTTTATGAAATCTAAGGAACAAATTACATGCATATTTACTAAACCTTTACCAAATGATACATTTGAGTACTTGAGGACTAGACTAGGGGTTTATCTCCTGTCTATCAGTCACTAAGGTGATCTGGAGGTTGGATCAACCTATACTTTATCATAAAATCAAATGATGTTGATGCATATAGCTCACACTTTAGGATTCCTAAGGTTTTGAAAGTTGTGAAGAATGTAGAAGCCAGAACAAATTACATTGTATATCATTACATGAAGGTACTTGATTTGGACCAAATAATAGAGAAAATATTTGGCTACTACAGAGTTGTATGATTTTATATTTTCTTTGGCATTATTGTCAAATGGAGAGAGATTTATATGAAATATCTATTGACAAGAATACAGGAAGAGTGAAATATTCAGTGAATTGAAGATGATCAAATCTCAAGGGAGATTCTGCATGAAATTTTGTTGTAGTGATTAAACATATTAAATATTGAACTAGGGAGAGCCTATTAAGCTACAACATTTATCTATATAGTTGTAGAACTTAAGTTTGGTATTCTATGGCATATTACATATTGTTTGTGTTGCCATTAATGCCAAAGGGAGAGATTGTTAACCTAAAACTGATTGATTATCTTGACGAAGAATCAGGAGGTCACTGAGTTGTTGAAGTAATATGTAAGTTGATTAAATCAGTCAATATGTTGTCATTGATGTCAACTAGTCTAGACTACACTTATCATGGTAATTACAAACATTTGAACATTTGTAAAAGGAAGAAATGGTGAAGAAATGAGATATCTACATAAGGACAAGATGGACATGACATATATGGATATGGTATACATTGGGTAGCTTATTGATGAATCTATGGAATTATGTTGTTGACTTCATCATGTTACATTATTCTATTTTTAAGAAGAGATTAGAATTGAAAAAGTTAATGTGGTCAGTAATTCAATATTTCTATATACACCGAGCTAGTTTTGTGTATACCGAGTGACAATAATAACCGAGTTATTTATCACCGATGCATTCTGTATTGACCAAGTGAAAGGAAAATTAATGTTTTTAATAGCCAATCGAAATGATGAGTTGGTAGATGCTTATGAGTTTGAGGTAAGAGATAGAGTTTGTTATGAAGATAAAATAGCTTACAAAATTCAGAGAAAATCAAAGGGATGATATTGAAACATGTTATTGACACAACTATCGAGGAAGCTTGAAGAGGCAAAATGGATGATGGAAGTTAAGAGGAAAAATATAATGGCTGGGATATATACAGTTTACACATCTATTTAAAGAGACATCAAATTCATTGTTGAATCTGTCATATGAATTAAGAATGTAGAAGTATTCGCGTGAAGAAATTTTTTCATGCATACCTGATCAAACTAGTTACAGACATAATCGTGCTAAACTGCAAACATAACCAAGCATCAACGATATCTACACTAAGTCAATTAATTTGGAGGATATGATGGAGTGAATTTGATTATTGATCATAAAAGTTTTTATCAGGTTAGCATAGATCTAAATACTTGCAAATTGACTTTTATTTGAATCAGATCATTATTGTATCAGTTTAACCATTGTTACAACAAAATCTCTTAACCGAGTGCACTTAACTGTATTTTTGTATTTTAATATGACATTGAAGGAATGTAGATTATTTTCTTGTTGACCCCATAGTGAATGTTGGTAGCGGGAGAAATTTTAGTATTAAATCTTCTAACAAGGTCACACCTTACAGTGTGTTTTGTAACCTTTAATAGGGTTGGCTCCTAACTGAGCTCACTTCATAAGAGTGAAACATTTTGGGTTACCGATCCCAGGTGATTTTTCCCTTAGAAGGGTTTCCACGTTAAATATTTGTGTTATGTGTTATTGTTATGATTCGATTTCTATCATAATTGACATATTTCATATTTTTATTAATCAGTAAACACAATTTGGAAATTACCAGCAATCGGTAAATGAACAGAAAGCTATTAATAATTGCTTACCGAGTTGATTATTTTGTTGAAGAAGTTTGATAATGTACATTTGAGAGTTAGGGATTGTAGGATAACTATTTTAACTGATTCACCCCCACCCCCTCATTTATCTAACATGATTAAGGCTATATATTATTATTTTCTCCAAGTTGAGTCTAGTTTGAGAGGCTAAGAAGATCAACCTCCCTAACAAATTATGAAAAATAGATGTTTAAAGAAAGAATTCATGATCAAGACTTGCAAAATTGAAATGAAATTATTGACAAAGAAGATGAGTTTGAAGTAAAATCACTAGACAAGGGATAACTTCAAGTTTAAGCCTGTGATAATTACATATAAGGGAGGTACAAAATGTGATGACAACCGAGATGTAACAAAACTATACAATTTTTTTCCTTGCGACCTAATATATAAGAAATCATGTAGCATAATCCCAAGGTAGAAGTCAATTAAATTATCACCATTAGTAAATTTAATTCATTAGAACTAGGATTGAAAGTAAGAAACTAGCCATACCTAAAAGAATACCTTAGAATTTTGACAAGACATACATAGTTCTTGTATGTAACTAGCTTTGGATTTTTGGAGGTGCAATATTAGCCTTCCTTAGTGGATCTAGTCCATATCCACCCCTCCAAGTGGATTTTTTGGGCCGTGGTATGAGTTAGATTGATGGTCTAACAACTAATATGGAAATTCTCCTAAAGGTCATACATATAAAGTGTCGTAGACCAAAAATAAATAAGTTTCCTTACTCCTCGTTTGGGATTTGTTTTGGCTTCTATCTACCCATTTCTATTAGAATTTATCATTCCATTGGATGACTAAGAAATAAGTACCACCATCATCAGTATGTAGTTGGCCCTCAGGTCCATATTCTCCTAGCAGAATCAATCCAATACTTTATATCAATGTGGGGCATCCCTTGCCTACATGCAATCAGTGGTATCTATCTACTATCTAGGGGTATGGTTGGTAGTCTATTGAGTGGATAAGATTATATTAAGAGGGTCATAGGATAAGATTACATTAAGCGGTTCATAGGATTTATTCTTCAGTGATCACCTCAAATAGAGAGGACAAGTCTACATTCTATAGGAATATAGTCCTCTAAATATACCCTCATAAGATCCTAGCTATATCTATTGTTGTAAAATCCAACATCTATATAGGTAGATTAGCACTATAAATGGAAGGAGAGTCCTAATATGGAAATAGATAATTTAAAGTCTACCTAAATGAGGCTAATAGTGTAGACCTTCAATAAGAAATCAATGACATCTCCTTAAACTATTCTTGTAAATGGTAAAATTAAGGAAGATTTATTCTTCTATTACTTTTTTCTATTGAAAATATTCTTCTATTACTTCTTAAGTTCTCCCATCAATTATTCAACTATGGAAAGGTGGTATAGAACATCGAGGATGATGACACTAGTAGAAAAAGAAAAGATCTCTTTATCCATGCTCATGAGCTTGTTTACTATTTTCATACCCATGGTCAAAAGATCTTTTTGGTAGTTGCTCTATGTTATGGTAGCACAGATTGGTCATCTATTAGCTATCAAATATTATTCTTTATTTTTTTAGTGAGCTACTCATTCAATCCACTTAATCATTCATCACTATAATGTTTTTCATAGAGGCTATATATTTTCAAATGTTTTCCTCAAGTTAGTTGTTTCTTTCTAATATATCCTTTTAACCATAAATTTTCAACAACTATACTTTATAGTTCACTATAAAGTTACATTGTTTAAGCTTTTCCTTGTAATACCCCAAAAATGGGCTATATGTTCATTAACCTCCTTCATTCTCAAATCGAATGAAATTGACATAGAAGTCCTAACCTAAGGCACATCTGCACATCATCGAATCATAATTGATTATCTTAAATTCTGCATCGGGAAATATTCCTAGTAATATTCCTAATCATCATAATTATCTTTAATTTTATAATTATTTGGCAATAAATCACATTTATCCTAAAGTTTGATTAATTGAATATTTTCATATTTAATTAATTAGATTTAATATTTGCCACTTAATTGTGTAATTAAATTTAATTCTATCTATTATTAATTGTATTATTTAATTTTGACAATAAATCTAATATCATATGAATAATTGATTAAATTCTTATTTAATTAATTAAAGCAAGTTGTCATTATTTAATAATATAGTTTTTAATAAAAGTTTGATTAAATAATTGATTAACCCATAAATCAATTGCTTTATTTTTAAAAGCAGTTAAGTTGGAAATAAATCACTTTATTATTAAATTAATTCATAAATAAAACATGCACAATCAAGAAAAGCAGACAACTATCAATTATCAATTAAAGCTAAACTCTATTTTGAGTTAAAACTTAGCTTTTGCATGTTTTTGTGAGTTAATTATCTTTTATTTAAAAATAACTCAAAAATCAACCTGAGTTATTTGAGTGATTTATGACTTTTTTTCATGCACCTCCAAAGCCTTGGATTCCCATAAAAACAAGGCTCGTCTCTTCATAACTCATCTCTCAATCATCTCTCAAATTTGCATCCACAGAATCTCATATTTTTGCACAATCACGCTGGAGAATTGCAATTGGAAGGATCAAAGCTTATTGCGAATCAACATTGTTGTGAGATCACTTTTGTTTTCATATTATTGTTAGATCAATTCATAGCATATTAGTTTTTACATATCATAGATTTCATATCATTTTTCATATTATTGCATAGAAAATCCAAAAAAATAACTTAATTGCATTCAATTCATATCTAGATCAATTGCATTCAAATCCTTCATTTAGGTGTCGTCTAGGTCATTGATCTCGATAACAATCTGAGAACATCAATCTCGCACCTACTAGAAGGCAGTAAATCGCTTGGTTAAATTAGATTTCAATTCTGCACGATTTTGATTTTTGCTAACCTCTAATGTTTTAATGAAGTGTTGTGTCTATAGATCAGGTACAATTTTCACACACACATTTCTGGCGCCCACCGTGGGGCAACCCACCTTTGCATGCTGGTTTTGATTTTTTTTGGGAGCTAAAACCCTAAAGTTTCAAAGATTTAATTTTATCTCCCAAACAGCTTAGATTTTTGGTCTAAAATTTTTTTTTTCAAGTTGGTGACATATCAAGGAAGCTACAATAAAAAATTTAGAATTTTTTGAGATGTTTTGAATTTTTAATAATTTTTTCTTGAAATTCCAAAAGAAATTAATATCTGACGCAAATCAGCATATTTTTTGAAAATTTTTATATTTTCAGAAAGCTCTTTAAATTCTACAGGGGGTCCATTCTTTGTATTTTAAATTTAGATGCAATATAATAGCTCAAATAGTCAATTTATGAAAACTAGTCTATTTTGATAAAATGGGTCTCTAGGGCACAAATGAAGAGATTTTTCTAAAATTTTTGCATTTTTGGAAAGCTCTCTATTTTTTAGTAGGGGTCTTTATTTTTAATTTCTATTTTTGTGGCCAAAATCATATCAAAAAAATCAGATCTTGTTGACTAGGTCAAATGCAGTGCAAAAAAATTAAAATTTTGTGATGGGTATGCACTTATTTTTCATATGATTCAATGCATGATATGAGTTGTCATTTGGATTAATTTCTGGTTATTATTTCTCCTAACAATTTATTTTTAGATCTAACCCTAGGGTTTTCATAAGTTGAATATACCTTGCATATCTTGTTTGCTTGTTGGCTTGTTGGAGAGTTCGTAGCTTGCTTGCATAGTAAAGCTCAACAAAAATTGCTAAAAATCAGGTAAAATCTACTAAGCGCGTTGCAAGGATCTCAGGTATTCTCCTTCATCTAATGACATTTCAATTTGGGACTTAAAATAAATCTCTCGTGTGTCTAGCTTGGGTGATTCTTTTCATGCTTTTGTTTTACACACTTGCATAATTGATACTAGGTTGTGACCCCTTAAGGATTCATTAAGTAGTCTTAGATACTTGTGATTGATCTTGATTGCTATCTTGGGTTATTGGACTCGCTAATCCATTGGCCCCTCATTTCTGCCCCGTGGTTACAATCTCAGCGCCATAAAGGGGAGGGGTCAATAGGACAGAAGCATTAAGTGTTCCACTTGGAAACCCTTTTGTGCTTTTAGGAACTCACTTGTTTTCTAAGTTGGGGACTCATTTTCAACTTGTGTGAGGTGTTAAGTGTTCCACCTTGTGGACTCATCTCATATTCGCTTTAACCATTAAGTTTCCTCTTTCTGCTTTTTAGGTACTTTTGGTAGATTTGCTTTCGGGAATATATCTGTGCTCATATAGTAATTAGGCCCTATGAACACTATTCGTGATTCTTGAGAGATTGGATTCCTAGAAAAATCTTTCTTGATGACAGAATCCTTGTAGGTAGGGAGGATACTTAGTGCATTTCACATTCAACTTGGTTAGTGTGTCTTCTCTTATTGATCGATACATTCTCTCCCAGGAGAGGTTGATAGATCATGTGGGGTTGACATCATGAGCTTTGGTGAATCAAAATTGGTTAGTGCACCTTCTCTTATTGATTGATACATTCTCTCCTCAGAGAGGTTGATAGATCACGTGGAGTTGACATCATAGACCTTGGTGAAGCAAAACTTTGTCTTAGCGCGTCGGATTAATCTGCTTGCTTTGTTTGGGTTAAAAGTGAAAAGGTGTCAAAAACCTTGGATCTGGAGCCAAGTCCCCTTGTGGTATCATACTATGAGTCACCTTTAGAGAGGGTTAACCATAGCAGACAATCCCTTCATAGGGAAAACTGTGTGGAGAAAACCTCAAGTGGTCATAGCCATTTTCACCGTGGTAGTGACAGCCGCTATATAAATATCCTTGTGGAAGAAATCTCCACGGGTATGGTTCATTGTTGGGTTGTCAGATCTCCCTAGCAACTCCTGAAGATTAAGTTCTCGGACTATGTCAAAACCCTGGTGCGCCAGGATTGGAGTACACCCCTTTGGATCATAAAAGTTGCAGAGTCAAACCATTACTAAAAACCCTAGTGAGGCTAAATTTTCATTTTATAGGGTATATGTGCATTATTGTAAAACATTTTTGGAACATACACAATTAGCGCTTCTGAGGATTAGAACGAATAAGTCACTTGATTATTTATGCACAAGGTTGATTTTGCCCTTGTTCATTATTTTCAGACATGCTTTAAATCACTTGCTTTCTATTTTATGTGCTTGTTTATCTATATGGTTATTGAAAATGGACAAATCTGTTACAATCTTCAAATCTAGACATTGAAATTTGCAAACAATTCAAATCTGAAAACTCAAAATTTGCAAAATCTGAAGTCAAATTCTTTTCTGGAGTCAAAAGTCATCTCAGGAGGTCAGAAAGTCATACGAGTTTCCATCAAGTGTCATTTCATTGCAACCCATCTGTCGTATGATAGCAAACCCAGTGTCATACGAGTTTTCATGCCAGAAAATCTTCAAAGTCAAAATCTTGCAACTGTCATATGATATTGTCAACTATCGTTTCATAGCCTACCCACTGTCGTACGAGTTTTTCAGAGTGTTGTTTGGGAAATTTTTGAAAGTTGTCAGAAAATTGTCAGGATTGCCAGATATTTAGCTCTTTCAGCCTAGTTCCAGAATCTGTCATACAAATCACTATGTCAAGAACAGATCAGTAGCTATTGAGAATTAGTACACATGTCTCAAAGAATCAATACACAAGAGGAAGAATCTCTAATCACCACTATGATGAAGTAGCTGCAAGCTATGCAAGTTGAACTTAACAATCTTAAGAAAGAAAAGGAATCTAAAGAGTTCTCCATGGAATCCCTATCCTCTTTTCCATTTGATAAAGACTTGTACATGTCACCATGCCCCCGGATAGAATTTGAGCAACGTGATAACCCTTATGATACCTCTTCCATGGAGAGTGACACATCTAGCTTTGGAGACTATGATGACTATGATGATAGACAATGTAACGATACCTATGACACCTCTATTCCTAAGAGTCCTCCTCGTCATGTGTTCCTACTTACTACAAATGGGCCGTCACATTGGATAGATCGTGATGGTGATCCATATGATTCTGATTTTGAAAGAGACTTTGATGGCTTTTGTGGACAATACCTTGATTATGATCCATCTACTACTACTGAGGACTATAAAATGCATCGTGCTAGCTTAAAATGTCAATACTATAAGGATCTCTCCTCTAAGAACTCTAAGGCTGAAAATAAAGATTACACTCTCAAGGAAGATCATGTTAATGCTGAACCTTTGTCTAGTGATGGTTCCCTTCCATCCCCTACTTCCTCCAATACCCGTACATTTCCTAAAGCTTCCGAGTCTTTCAAATCTTTCATAGAACCTTCATCCAACGAAAGTCTTGATACTTTTCATATAGTTCCCTATTGTTATCCTCCAAGGCTACCTCTTAAAGAAACTCAAGCTAACCTTCACTTGGCTACAAATACTTTCAATAATGCTAAACCTAAAGAGCCTAAGCCTTCATACGCTACAATGCCTACTTCAGCTAGTCCTTCACCATCTCTTCCAAAGTCTTCCATACCATTCCAACATGCTTCTTTGTCTTTAGAAGTGGCTCCATGTCAAGAGGAATCTAAAAATGATAAAGAAAAGAACATAAAAAAAGATCAAGATCAAGAGCCCTCCATGTCATCCACTCCTTTTCACGATGTCTCTTATCCATTCCATGGTTCTTTTGATCCTACACACCCTTTTACATGCATTCCACCATGTCTTAAGTCTTCTCCTAAGAAAGATCAAGCTACTACTTACACTGTTGAGCTTATTGACAATCAAAATAACCTTACTACGCTGGCGCTTTTCAAAGATGATACTTCCATTAAGGTTGGTAAAAAAGGTGTTGTTCCTTCCAATGTTAAGCCTATTGAAAATCAAGAGAAAAATTATGAGCTTATGCTATCCAAAGATCGTTGTCAAGATCAAAGTCTTCCATCTTCTTATTCTACCACTCCATGTTCGTTTCCACTTTCTACTCTTCCTAAGTCTTTGCAAGCTTTGAAAAATCCTATCAAAGAAGGTGCTACTATTCAAGATGTCCACGATTCTATTGAAAATCCTAATGGTCACTCTAAAGATGTTGATATCCTTGGTTGTCATATAGATGCTGATGAACTTATTGATTATCATTTTCCATCTTCCACTTCCATCCTTGGACCTCCTCCACCACTACTAAGAGCTTCACGTCTGCCTTCCATCTTGGGTCCTTATGTTCCTTCACTTTCCCCTCCTAACTCTCCTAATTTTCCATCCATCTTGGGTCCTTACATCCCTCCATCTCCCATCTTTCCTCAAGATCAACATAGATGCACACCCTTGAATCCTTTTCATCCACCCACCCATCTAAACCAGTCATATCCTCCTTCTTCCACAAGTCCCAAGTCTTTTGGAATTAACTTGAATGTTCAATACAAGAAAAAAAAGCAATACAAGAATCCATCAAAAAAAGAAGATCACCATGTCTCCTCTAATAGACATGGAAACATAAAGTCAAAAGAGATATCTAAGAAAAAAACTACAAGACAAGTATGGGTTCCAAAATCCATCATTGAAGATATTCTCTCTAGATCATCAAAAGGAAATAAAAAGCCTACGACTATATGGATTCCAAAGTCTCTCTTGAAAGAGTCTGGTGTTGAGAAAAAAGTGAAATTGACATTCAAGCTTCCAAAGGCTTCCACTTCATCTCCTTCCAAAAACATTCTTCCATTCCATGCGCCTAAACCGCAACCTCTTCTATCCATTCACCATATTCTTTCATGTATTCCTTCATTCATGATTCCTCCATCCTCTCACCACCCTTCAAGGTATGTGTTGATGTTGAGCTTGCCTTCCTTTCCACCTACCCTTTCACAGTCCTTCCATTCATTATCCTTCTACCTCCTATCTTTTTTCCTCACATGCCTATTCCTCCTATCTTCCAACCTCACTCACTTTACATAAAACCTTATCCTCCATTTTCCTCTTCCATCTTCCTTTTCCTATCAGCATCTTTGAGCATATCATTTTGAATCCTTGGCATATCCTGGTTTATCATTTCAAGGAGCACTATCTAAAAGCTTGCCTTCTTCTAAAAAAAAGAGAAATAAAAAAAAAAAATTTGAAAATGTGCCTTGGCGAAAACCTGGAAACAGGCACCTTGGTAGCAAAAGTAAAGAGAAATAAATTCATCCTATGGTGAAAACCACTCCCTTGTGGCACCTTGGATAAGTACCATGATGAAAACCTAGCAATCAGGCATCATGCATAGTTCTTCTACATATTTCATCCATTCCATCTTCTCTCTTTGATCTTGACAATGTTGATCTAGACATGAACATTTGGCTATCTTGTGAGCTATCTTATGATGATCTTGCTTTCATTCCTTTCATGTTTAGCCTTCATATTTATTTTCCTCCATTCATTCTTTGTCTATCACTATCCTATTCCCCTTTGGTCTTGATCTATAAAAAAATAAAAAAATAATAAAACACAGTGCTATGAAGCCTCTTGACATGTCTACTCCTTTGGACTGCATCCTATCCGTCTTTGGCATTACGCTTTTGTGATTTATCTTATGCTGGCCTTTTATTGCTTGTCCATATGCACTTTACATGACAATTTTTCCCTAGCTTGGGTATTCTTGAGGAGTTTGCCCTTGAGGATTTCTTCCCTTCATTATCCTTTATTCTCTTGTCTTCCATCTCTTCCACCAGCTTGTCAATCCCTCTTGTTCTCCACCTTGCTAGACATTGGGACTGCACGATATGATCTTGTTTGGGAGTTTGCAAATGAAAAAAGAAGCTATCAAATATACCAAGTATCAGAATCAGTATCAGAACCAGTATTAGAACAATTATCAGAATCAATATCAGAATTAGTATCAGAACCAGTATCAGAACAAGTATCAGAACACCTACTGGGGCTACACCTTTCACTTTAGTTTATGGGTCTGAAGTGGTACTACCTATTGAGGTTGAAATCCCATCACTCCGAATTAGAATGCATGGTCTAGTAACTAATGATGACTATAGAGTGTCTAGGTTGCAAGAACTTGAACTACTAGATGAGCGCAGACAAGCAACGTATGATCATCTCAGAGTATATCAGAAGAGAATGTCTAGAGGCTACAACAAGAAAGTCAGACACAGAGAATTTTAGGTTGGCGATCTAGTCTTGAGAGAAAATCTTAAAAATCAATCACATCGAGAATGCAAGGGGAAGTTCAAACCCAACTGGCTGGGTCCCTTTGTCATCACTACTACTTTTGGCTCTGGTGCCTATCAACTCTCAACGACTAAAGGAGAACAGCTCTGAGAACCAATCAACGTTCTCCATCTGAATAAATTCTACACCTAAGGTATTCAGTCTATCATAAAATGTCTTGAAAAAATCTTAAAAATTGGAAAAAGTCTTGAAAAAAAGAACATCTTGGTGAAAACCTAGCAATAGGTGCCTTGATGATTCACAAAAAAAAATCAAAAAAAAATCAAAAGTACAAAAAATAAAAATAAAAATGAAAAATACAAAAAAAATGAGAAAAAAAAAAGTGCCTTGGTGAAAACCTGGAAACAGGTGCCTTGGTAGCAAAAATAGAATCTCTGCCAAGATGGTGAAAACCCGGCAAATGGGCGCCACTTGTTTCAAAATGCTCCATTTATCAGTGCAATCTTGGTCTTTCCCAGCTTTTAGTTTTGCTTTAGTTTGTACATATCTCCCGGTTTGTTTCTGCATTTTCAATTTTCAATAAGTCAGTCTGTACACCAATAAGCTCTAGCGTCTGTATCCTATCAATTTTCAAACTTCGGGGCAATCAATGTCATATCATATGGTCTCCCATATATCTGAGATGTATCATATCCAGTCAGAATCCTTTGAAACTTCATTTGAGTTAGTCAAATCTGTCTTGTCTCCAGAAAGGATTTTGCATCTACAACAACAATCAAACAACCAACTGAAAATAATCTGTGCTTTGCATGCTTTTATCTCCTTGTATGCTTACTGATTCACATTGAGATTTTTGCATATTGTGTCCCTTCGAGCTCTTCGATGATGTCCTTTATAGGATTGAGAGAGTGATGACTAGGGGCATAATCTTTTCTTTGTCTTCTGCTTGTATGTGAAAATCTAACGTCTTTGGAAATTTTGGATTGAAATGGTGTCCGACTGTAAGAGCCTCTATCTCGAATTGGATGGCCATGCGTACCTCGACCATTGATACCCAAAAAATTCAAGAAAGTTTGATCTAACTATTTTCTTTTTGAGTGAGTTCTTTCTCCTACTGTGAAACACAATCTTACCTAAGGCTGTGAACGATAAAGGGTCACTACGGGTAATTCACATTGGATTTAGAATAATCTCTTAGCTGTTTGATGTGTTTGTCATGCAAGGCGTATTCAAGTCATCACGATGTTTATGTTTTTATGCTTATACAAATTGCTATATCTAAATGGACATGATATTCAGGTCATCTTGGCGTTTGTGCCTTGGTGCTTATATCTAATCTGACATTTCAAAAACAAAATCAATATTCATATGTCCATGGTTGCCTAGCTAGTGGGTGTTGTATTGATTCTTGCACATACAAATCGATATTCATATGTATATGGTTTCATAGCTAGTGGGCATTGTATTGATTTATCCGGTTACCTAAAAGTTCAATGATGATAACAAATCGACATATGATCAGTGACTAGGTCCTAGGTCTTAGGTTGCATTTCATTTTGCATGTCTCTTTGCATTTTGCATGTTTGCATGATCTCACAATGGCTAAACGAACTTCAATGCTTAAACGATTCTTCAAATTGCATCTTCAAATCTAACAAGAGCTGAATCTTACACGAAGGTTCCTCCAATAAAACAGCAAGTAGAATCCTTTTTCGGGATCAAAATCAAAATCTGAGATTGTTTATATTATTAACTACTTGCATATCCAACCTTCGATCATCACAGAAATCTAGTATTCAACTTAACTGATTATCTTACATCAAACTATCAAAATTTCAACTTGGTCAACTATGGTCAACCTATGGTTTCACCTAGTCAAACTTGGTCTTTTGGGACCTTCCAATGATGCAGAATGCATTCTTGAACATGTATAACCACTTCTCCAATCAATTAACATGCTTCTAAACTCTCAACACTGACTTTTCTTGTCAGATTTCAATTTTAATCCTGAAGGGGGCATGGTATTGCACATCATTCAAAGTCTGTAAATCAAATTCTATCAATCTTTCCTCAGTAATCAAGACAACAACCACGTCTAGTTATTGATTCATCAAAAGACCTCATCGCTCGGGAAAAATCTATCATCACTTGGGGCATATCAGATTCATCAAGATCCATATCAATCTGGTATTCTCCTAATCTTGTAAACTGTATCAGTTTTTGCAACCATCGGATCATAGTGTTCTTTCCTTGGTTCTTCGATAACTGAAGGATTCGGATGTGATACCTGCTAGTTCTACTAAGACAATCGAGTCTAGAACCGGTCACTCACTTCTTAGCAATCCTAAGGTTTGGAATCAGGCGTTTTGACACTTTTTTGCAATCCTCATTTCATCGCTGCTATAGTGAACATTATCCTTGGTCATTCAAGACCTACTATCTTCATATCAAATCAATATCAATCAGCTTCTGTCTCATATCAATTATCAATTTTGCATCAATTTCATATCTCTATCAAACACAGACTTTCTTTGAACCACTGCGCTTCACACAGTAATTCAAAGAGGGGCAAAATGTAATACCCCAAAAATGGGCTATATGTTCATTAACCTCCTACATCCTCAAATCGAATGAAATCGACATAGAAGTCCTAACCTAAGGCACATCTGCACATCATCGAATCATAATTGATTATCTTAAATTCTGCATCGGGGAATATTCCTAGTAATATTCCTAATCATCATAATTATCTTTAATTTTATAATTATTTGGCAATAAATCACATTTATCCTAAAGTTTGATTAATTGAATATTTTCATATTTAATTAATTAGATTTAATATTTGCCACTTAATTGTGTAATTAAATTTAATTCTATCTATTATTAATTGTATTATTTAATTTTGACAATAAATCTAATATCATATGAATAATTAATTAAATTCTTATTTAATTAATTAAAGCAAGTTGTCATTATTTAATAATATAGTTTTTAATAAAAGTTTGATTAAATAATTGATTAACCCATAAATCAATTGTTTTATTTTTAAAAGTAGTTAAGTTGGAAATAAATCACTTTATTATTAAATTAATTCATAAATAAAACATGCACAATCAAGAAAAGCAGACAACTATCAATTATCAATTAAAGCTAAACTCTATTTTGAGTTAAAACTTAGCTTTTGCATGTTTTTGTGAGTTAATTATCCTTTATTTAAAAATAACTCAAAAATCAACCTGAGTTATTTGAGTGATTTATGGCTTTTTTTCATGCACCTCCAAAGCCTTGGATTTCTATAAAAATAAGGCTCATCTCTTCATAACTCATCTCTCAATCATCTCTCAAATTTGCATCTACAGAATCTCATATTTTTGCGCAATCACGCTGGAGAATTGCAATTGGAAGGATCAAATCTTATTGTGAATCAACATTGTTGTGAGATCACTTTTGTTTTCATATTATTGTTAGATCAATTCATAGCATATCAGTTTTTACATATCATAGATTTCATATCATTTTTCATATTATTGCATAGAAAATCCAAAAAAATAACTTAATTGCATTCAATTCATATCTAGATCAATTGCATTCAAATCCTTCATTTAGGTGTTGTCTAGGTCACTGATCTCGATAACAATCTAAGAACATCAATCTCACACCTACTAGAAGGCAGTAAATCACTTGGTTAAATTAGATTTCAATTCTGCACGATTTTGATTTTTGCTAACCTCTAATGTTTTACTGAAGTGTTGTGTCTACAAATCAGGTACAATTTTCACACACACATGCCTCTCTAAATATTCTCTTCTGTATGAATAAATAAGGAAGTATTAAATTTAAGGTTATAGTTCTTATCACCTAAGGGTTGAGATAAAGTTATTTGGATAATGTGCAATAGCTAATGTTAGACTACTTTTGTTGTCTAAAGTTCACCATAAGCTACTAAGTACATACTATAGGATCAACCAGGTGAGACAATGATCTTCTTGGTATTTTAGTTCATATTAAAGGAAACATTTGATTCATAAGGAAGCTTCTTATTTACTTCATCTTGTCAATATGATAGATTGACTGATCGGTGAAAAAGAATAGATTATGACATAGTATATGTTCAACCTATGTATTATATATAGATATGTTATTACTAGTCAAGCTTTAGATAGTAGAACCTTTGCAGAATCGACTCTTCTATTAATTAATGAGACCCTTTCTTAAATAGGTTGAAGTACTTATAGGATAAACTTTCCCTAATCAGCATTATATAGAAAAAAAATCATATAATGGTTTCATCTTGTCACTTTCTCTTATCAAGTTGGAAAATTAATTTTACTAATTTACTAATTATAACAACAGTTGTGTATTTGCTAACATTCAACCTTAGCAACTCCAATAATAATAATAATGGAAAATGTTGAGAATTAAATTTAGACAAATAAAATTTTTTATAGTGAATGAATGATGATGAATAGATTTATACTCACCCATTGTCATCTCCATGACTTGGAAGGAGGATTTGAGTTTAGATTGATAGTAAATACTAGCTGGGCAGTTATCTTTCTTTTCATCTTTTTGTTTTACAATGAACATATACATGATACAATAACAACAATGATAGGGCCTTTTAAATCAGTATGCTATATTTTACAACTCCTACAATTGTCAACATCTAAGATGGGGCTTTTTTACCAAATCTATAACAGTCAACATCTAAGAGGGAATTTTAAAATTATTTTATAGATTTATAACCACTACAACAGTCAACTTATAAGATGGAAATTTAAAAGCATCTTCCAAAGTGACAACTCCTATTGTAGTAAACATAAGGAAACTTAGAATAATAAATAAAAGAGAACCTGGTAAATGTATCACAACAATTCCAACAAGTGGAATGAAATCACTCATTTTTCTCACCCTGATCTATGCTCTCCACCTTTTTTCCCTCCCTTGCTTCGCACCTTCCCATCACACTAATTTTTCCTCACCAAAATGTGTCTCCTACCAAAGGTGTAAGGGTTTTTATCCACTATTTAGTGCTTGGTTTTGTTGAAACCTACAAGATATTAAGGTTTTTTATCCACTATCTGGTGCTTGGTTTTGTTGAAACCTACAACATATCCCATCATTCTAGTGTGTGATGAACTACAACTGATTTAGAACCTAACTGAAGAATCTATGATTAAAGATCACCAAGCTGATTAGATATGTAAGATGATTAAATCAGTATTATGTTGTCATTGATGTCAACTAGTTTGACAGCACTTATCTTGTAAGTTACTATACCGAAACATCTAGAGAAAGGAGTGAAATAGATGAAGACCATAAATATCTACATGAGGAAGATGGATATAACAGATGAAGATAAGGAATACATTGAGTAACTTTTTGATGAGTCTATGACCCTATGATATTGACTTGATTATGTTGCATTCATCTATGATGAGGAAAAGATCCTAAAGACACAAAGCAGTGTTGTTGGTTAATGAAGCATTTCGGTATACATTGACAGAGTGTAGTGTATACCAAGCATAGTGTAAACTAAGCTTGTGTTCATCGATGCATTTCTTTGCTAATTGAGCAGAACATAAAGAATTAAATGACTAGTTTAGCCGATAGGATTGAGGAGTTGGAAAGTGTATGATTTCAAGGTAATAGATAATGTTTTTTATGATGATCGATGGCTAACAAAATTCAAGGAAGATCTAAAGGAGTAGATTTAAATGTGTTATTGACACATCAGCTGAGGAAAGTTAAAGCAGCAAAATCAGTGGATGAGATTAAGCAGCAAAATCTGATGGACAAGAAGAAAATGGTTTACATGTCTATATAAGAGACTGATGATTTCATGATGAAAATGCTGGAAGAAAAAGAAACTAGAGAATTATCGCTTGAATAAGTTTTCATGCATTCTGATCATACTGGTTAAGGAGAACCCAACTGCAGAGCATTACTGAGTGACAGAGAGTAATTACCGACAGATAGTAAGTTGATATATTGTTGAATCAGAAGTGTTACATTGATCAGAAAGATTTGTATGAGCTAAATATTGATCTGTATATCTACAATTGAAGTTGTAAGAGATCAGATCACCTACTATTACATATTTAACCATTTTACATAGTCAAATCTCTTAACCGAGTGGACTAAGAAAGTCTTATTATGTATCATTCATAGAATGAACATTTTTATCCTGTCAACCCCATAGTGAATTCTGGTTGGATGATAGCGGTTGGTCTAAAATCCTTTAACAAGGTCACACCTAACAGTGTGTTTGTAAACCTTTAAGAGGGTTGGGTCTTCACTGACCTCACTTTAGAAGAGTGAATATTTTTGGGTTACCGGTCCTAGGTGGTTTTTCACTTCATAGGGTTTCCATGTTAAATCTTGTGTCATGTGTTGATTGTAATATTTTTTTGTTATCATACTTTGCATATTACATGTTAGATTTGATCGATAACTACTATATGTTTTAGACTGATAATCAGTAAAAGCATAGACAGTGAAAGTATTTGTTTTAGATTATTTATTTTGATGTGGGATAGTGATTAAATGATTCATCCCCCTCTTAGTTATTCTAACAATTGGTATCAGAGTTGTGGTTGCTTAGAAAAGAGTTTTAAGGACTTCAACACAAAGATCTCAAGATGTATAAAAGGGAAGTGCCAAGACTAAACAAAGAGAACTTCACAGTATGGAAAAGTTGTATGAAGTTGCACATATCTAGAATTGGGAATTCTACACTAGAACTAATGGAGAATAGCTACATACAACCGACCACTGGTCCCTTGACCCTTGATCAACTAAGAGACATGCATGAACACAATATTACTATGATGGAACTTGTTGCTGCCTATACCAATGCCGAATTTGAAGATATTAAGGGATGCACTACTACCAAAGCCATGTGGGATAAACTAACTTTAATTTATAGTGGTGATTTGAATGTTAAAAAATCCCGAGCTAAAAGCCTAAGAGGCAAATTCAATGATATGAATATGAAGGAAGGTGAGAACATTGTGCAGTACACAAATAGACTAAAAGAGGTAGTACATGCTATTAGAGCATCAGATGGAGTTATTGATGATGAAACAGTGATAAGCAAGATTCTCATAACTTTACTTCCAGTTTATGCAATTAGGATCTCTGCAATTCATGAAACAAGGGCTGCATCCAACCTTACTCTTGACACTCTGATTGGTAAGCTTACAACCTTTGAACTGAATAACTTTGATAACAATGTTGTACCGACTGTTGAGTCTACTTTCATGTTTTCTTTGAAGATTGGTAAGTCTAGTAGTAGGAATAATAAGAATGATGATAGTGATAGCAATATCGATGATGAGCTTGATGAACTTGAAGCTCTTATGGCTAGAAGGTTACCTAAAGGAAAAGGAAGATATAGAGGTAAGCTACCTTTAGCATGCTTTAACTATAAAGAGGTTGGCCATATTGCTGATAGATGTCCACATAAGAAAGATGATGATAGATCCAAAGACCAATATAAAGGAAGCTATGGTAGGAGCGTCAACAGGAGCTACCGATACAACAAAAAAGACAACCAATACAATAATGACAAAGGGAAAAAGGTATGTTACACAGCCGAAGATAATGAATCTGAATCTGATTCTGATGATGATGTTGAATTTTTGTTTGTTGCTATGAAAGATGACTTTGAGGAAGAATAAAAACATGTTGAAACAACACTGATCTCTAAAGTTAACAAAAATAATACATGGATCATAGACAGTGGCTATACACATCACATGATAGGTGATGAAGAGAAATTTGATTAACTTGAAGAATACAATGGAGGATCAGTTAAGATGGGTAATGACACACCCTGTATGGTAAGAGTTAAATGATCCCTGATGATAAATGATAGGATAAAATGTGATAATGATTATTGGGTAGATGGACTGAACTATAACTTGTTAAGTGTGGCACAGCTGAACAATTTTGGTCACCGAGTTACTTTTGAGAGCAAGAAAGTGAAAATCTTTGATGATGGAGGAAGACTAGTTAGAACTGGTGCATAATCATGAGGTAATCTATTTTATCTTCATAATTATGAGTCTTCTTGCTTGATGATGAAAAATGAAGATGCTTGGTTGTGGCATAAAAAGTTATGCCATGTGAATTTTGATAACATGATTAATATCAATAAAAGGAAAAGAGTTAGAGGTCTGCCTAACTTGTCAAAACCTAATCATGTTATGTGTCATGAATGTCAGAAAGGGAAAATGACTAAATCTAGTTTCAAAAGCAAGGACTATTCAACAAAGAAGATACTTGAGTTGGTTCATACCAACCTATGTGGTCCTATGAGAACTCAGAGTTATTATTATGATAGATACTTTATTCTTTTTGTTGATGACTATACTAGATTGATGGTTGTTATGTTTCTAAAAGAAAAATCTAAAGCATTCAAGAGGTTTAAGTGGTATAAGGCAAAAGAAGAAAAAGAGACTCTTAAGGAATTAAAATGCTTAAGATCTGATAGAGGAGGTGAATTTATCTCTGATGAATTTACTAATTTCTATAATGAGCATGGTATTAAAAGATAGGTCTCTGTATCGAGGACACCCCAACAAAATGGCATTGCTAAAAAAAGGAATAGGTCAATAGTTGATTGTGCTAGGACACTGATGTTGCAAAAGAATGTTTCCCAGACATATTGGAGAGAAGTTGTCAGCACTGCAGTCTATGTTATTAACCGAGTACAACTGAAGGACACCAACCGGATACCCTATGAATTGTGGTTTGGACACAAACCTATTGTAAGTTATTTCAAGGTTTTTGGAAGTAAATTCTTTATTCTAAAAGATGAAATAAATGGTAAATTTGATTCAAAAGGTGATGAAGGGATATTTTTGGGATATTCCACTAAAAGTAAAGCATATAAATGTCTAAATAAGGTTACAAATAAAATGATTGAAAGTACTAATGTCTGAGTTGATGAGTTTGATGACAAGAACATAGAGGAAAGTAGAAAGGAACTAGAAGACTATAGTAGATTCACTTACATTGAACAACTAGAGTATCTACTAAAGCTACAACTTGTGATAACTAGTTAGTAGGAAAACAATACAGAACAACAGGAAAGAGAAACTGATGAGCAGGATGGACCTACCGAGCAAGAAAATGAACCTGAATAGGATGAACAAGAAAGAAGAGACCAAGTACTAGAAATATTTCTCAGGAGACATCATCCTGAGACACAAATTATTGGAGACAGACAAGCTAGAATGCAAACAAGGAGAAAAGCAAGACAAGGTACATGTCTAGTCTGTGAATTTAAACCGAAGAATGTAAAAGTTGCATTGGAGAATGATGAATGGATTAATGAAATGAAATAGGAAATAGAGAAAATAGAGAAGAACAAAACCTAGAGTTTAGTACCTAGACCTAAGGACAAGAATGTTATCGGTACTAAATGGATTTTCAGGAACAAGCTTAATGAAAATGGTGAGGTTACAAGAAATAAAGCTAGATTGGTATGCAAGGGATATGCACAAGAGGAAGGCATTGATTATGGTGAAACATTTGTACCTATTGCTAGATTAGAAGGTGTTAGAATGCTACTTGCATATGGTGCACACAAGAAATTCAAAGTCTATCAAATGGATGTGAAGTTGGCATTTTTTAATGGTATACTTGAAGAAGAAGTCTACATAGAACAACCTAAAGGGTTCGTTGATCTAGACAAAAAAGACATGGTATGTAGACTAATTAAAGCTTTATATGGTTTGAAGCAAGCACCGAGAGCCTGGTATGAAAGGCTACATACTTACTTGTTAAGTATTAGATTTGTTAGAACTAGTGAGAACAACAATTTGTATATGAAAGGAGATACTGATGATACTATTCTTATTGTTGAGATATTTGTGGATGATATTATTTTTGGAGGACAAGATCACATATGTAAAGCCTTTGCTAATGAGATGAGACAAGAATTTGAAATGTCTATGTTTGAAGAGATTAAGTTCTTTCTAGGCCTACAAGTGATTCAACAGAGTGATGGGATATTCATCACACAATCTAATTACATAAAGGAAGTACTGAAGACATCTGGCATTGAAGATAATAAACCTATCGAAACATCGATGACTACTGGATGTAAATTGACAAAGGAAGATGAAACTATAGAGGTAAATTAGACACTTTACCGATCCATGATTGGTAAGTTAATGTATGTAGTTCACAGTAGACCAAATATAGCACATGTTGTGGGAATTGCTGCTAGATTTTTTGCTAACCCTAGAGAATCACACATGATTGCTACTAAAAGAATCTTAAGATACCTGAAAAAGATAGGAGTATGGATTATGGTATCCTAAGGAAGGAAAGTTTGAACTGAAGGTATACACCGATGCTGATTGGGCTAGGAATGTGGATGACAGAAAAAGCACCACCGGAGGAGCATTTTTCTTTGGTGAAAGACTTGTAACATGGACAAGTAAAAAGAAGGCTTGTATTTCTCAGTCTATAGCTGAAGTAGAGTATGTTGCTTCTACTACTAATTGTTCAAACATTGCATACATTAAGCAAGTGTTGGAAGGAATGAATGAGGTAATCACTGACCTACTGATTATATACTGTGACAACACTAGTGCCATTAACATTTCAAAGAATCCAGTGATGCACTCGAAGACAAAGCATATATCTATTAAGTATCACTACTTAAAAGAAAAATTATAGGATAAGCAAGTGAAGTTAGAATTTGTTACATCTAAAGAACAACTTGCAGACATATTTACAAAGCCTCTACCGAAGGATACATTTGAATACTTGAGGACTAGACTTGGGGTCCGTCCCCTATCTACCAGTCACTAATGTGATCTAGATGTTGCATCAGCCTAATCTTATTAGAAGATCACACATGTTGATGCAGCATAGTTCACACTTTGGATCATGTCTAAAGTTGTGAAAAGTATTGGAACAGATTGGCATATCAGTATACAGAGATACAGAGAATGCAATAGACAATAAAGAGTTACTTAGCTACTTAAGAGTTGTTTGTTTGTTTGTTTGTTTCTTTAGCATTGTTGTCAAAGGGAGAGATAAACAATATGAAACAATATGCACCAATGAGAACTATCTGAGGGATAGATAATCTGAAAGAAAGGGAGAGCATTGAAGATCAGTTAGTAAGAACATAAGTAGGAACAGGAGAGCTAAAAAGAGCATATCTGTAGAATGTCAAAGTTGTATTTAATAATGTTGTTTAGTAACATAGTAATTAAACATATTAAGCTAGGGAGAGCTTGTACAACATTTTGTTCATAGAGTTGTAGAATACATGTTTGGTATGTGTATGGTATGTTTCATATTACTTGAGTTGCCATCAATGCCAAAGGGAGAGATTGATGAACTACAACTGATTTAGAACCTAATTGAAGAATATGTGATTAAAGATCACCGAGCTAATTAGATATGTAAGATGATTAAATTAGTATTATGTTATCATTGATGTCAACTAGTTTGACAAGACTTATCTTGTAAGTTACTATACTGAAACATCTGGAGAAAGGAGTGAAAGAGATGAAGAACAAAAATATCTACATGAGGAAGATGGATATAATAGATAAGGATAAGGAATACATTGAGTAACTTGTTGATGTGTCTATGACCCTATGATATTGACTTGATTATGTTGCATTCATTTATGATAAGGAAAAGAGCCTAAAAACACAAAGCAATGTTGTCGGTTAATGAAGCATTTCAATATACATCGACGAAGTGTAGTGTATACCAAGCACAGTGTAAACTGAGCTTGTGTTCACCGACATATTTCTTTGCTAACCAAGCAAAACAAAAAGAATTAAATGACTAGTTTAGCTGATAGGATTGATGAGCTGGAAAGTGTATGATTTCAAGGTAATAAATAATGCTTTTTATGATGATCGACAGCTAACAAAATTCAAGGAAGATCTAATGGAGTAGATTGAAATGTTTTATTGACACATGAGCCAAGGAAGGTTTAAGCAGCAAAATCAGTGGATGAGATTAAGCGGTAAAATCAGATGGACAAGAAGAAAATGGTTTACATGTCTATATAAGAGATTCATGATTTCATGATGAAAATGCCAGAAGAAAAAGAAACTGTAGAATTATCATGTGAACAAGTTTTCATGCATTCTAATCATATTGGTTAAGGAGAACCCAACTGCAGAGCATTACCGAGTGATAGAGAGTAATTACCGATGAACAGTAAATTGATATATTGTTGAATCAGAAGTGTTACATTGATCAGAAATATTTTTATGAGCTGAATATTGATCTGTATATCTACAATTGAATTTGTAATAGATCAAATCACCTATTGTTACATATTTAACCATTGTACACAGTCAAATCTCTTAACCGAGTGGACTAAGAAAGTCTTATTATGTATCATTCATAGAATGAACATTTTTATCCTATCAACCCCATAGTGAATGTCGGTTGGAGGATAGCGGTTGGTCTAAAATCCTCTAATAAGGTCACACCTAACAGTGTGTTTGTAAACCTTTAATAGGGTTGGGTCTTCACCGACCTCACTTTAGAAGAGTGAATATTTTTGGGTTACCGGTCCCAGGTGGTTTTTCCCTTCACAGGGTTTCCATGTTAAATCTCTTGTGTCATGTGTTGATTTTGATATTTGTTTGTTATCATACTTTTCATATTACATGTTAGATTTGATCGGTAACTACTATATGTTTTAGACTAATAATCAGTAAAAGCATAGATAGTGAAAGTATTTTATGTTTACTGAGTAGCAGAAGTTGAAGTATTTGTTTTGGATTATACATTTTGATGTGGGACAATGATTAACTGATTCACCCTCCTCTCAGTTATTCTAACAGTGTGGTCATTCCGCACTGAGGTATGGTCTCATTTTTCCTCATTCATATATCCATCACCATTAAATGTAGGTTGTTTCCTCCATTGAAAATGGATAGGCAAATATTAATGCAGTTCATGGCCTCCTTCCTGCATTATCTTGCCAAAAGATATGTTTATTTATTTTCCTACCTTTCCTACCTTCCATCAGCTAATCTTATTATTTTCAACTAAATCTATATATATTCATTCATAAATATTTTTGTTATGATTGCACAAGTATATTTATTTTTATTTTATAATTACACTTATTCTCATTTATTTGTTACATTTCTTGTATTTTTACTTGTTTAATTATTTTTTTATTGCTTCCTATCATGCATATGTAAAGATAGAAAGATGGAATAATGGAAATGGAAAATAGATGGAAGTAAAAGGGGGGTGTGTAGAATAGTGTTTTCCAAAATGTAATATGTAATGTATGTGTGATATGAATGATCTCTATGAATAGATAGGATTGGGGAAGGTAAGATCTTCTTCTTAACCCCAAATTCTCAAAGGAAAGATCCAAATAGATTAACCACAAGAAAATGGTCAAGCATAAATGAATCAATCGATGAAGAATATGAAGGAAGAGGAAAACCTTATATTTCATTATAGAAAGGAGTATTAAAATATTAATTGAATTGAATATAAATACTAACCTCAAAGTATAACAGATCTAGAAATTGCTATTTTTTGGTGTCTGTACTGAGTTTCTAGAAATTCTGCAACTAGATCTGGGACAAGAAATTATAGACGAAGAGAACCCATAAATCTTTTCCTTTTCTAAGGAAGGTTGACCTTGACCTAGATAAAGGTTGACCTTGACCCCTTTATGTCGACCTTGACCTACGTTGCTCCATCAGAAATTATGTTCGCAGATCCTAAAAGTTTTTCGAAAAGGGTATCTAAATCTGCTCTTTAATTTGATGTTCTGAACCTGCACCTACAAGAAAAATGGTTTTATTTGTTGGGGGATGGGTTTACCTTGGTCAAAACCTAGTTTGGAATTAAACATTGAAATATAATTGAAATTTCAGAGATAAACAAAATAAATGGAACAATTCACCTTGCTTATGTTGAAAACCCTTGTGGAGGATTCGAATCCTTGAATCCACAAGTATGGATGCTCCAAATAGATTTAGAATGTGGAATGTAGAGTGTAGGATGTCTCAAATCAATTGTCCTTAGATCTTCAACACCAATCTTGAATGGATCTTGGAATAGGAAGAAGCTTGAATGAATGTGAATGGAGAAATCTTCAACAAGAGGGCTCCATAGAGCTTTGAATCCTTCAATGGCTACCAATGGATCTCCTTGATGAAATGAATGCTTGAATGATTCGATATTGGAATTCTTGAATGATTGAATTCTTGAATGCTTGAATTCTTTCATTCTTTCTTTCCTCTTGCTTGATTATGATTTTTGATGGATTGACTCGATGGTGTTCTTTATGGATAGATGATGTGAAATGAGAGGAGAAGACTTACTTATATACTAGTCTAGGGCACAAACTTCTAGAGAGGCCAACATTGGAGGATTAAATTCCAATTAAGCCTATACCTTTAATCACCTGAAAATGGACAAGATCAGTCAAATGAGAAACCAAGGAAAAAATTAAAGCAATCAAATCAAATCAAGCTTTTATCAAAGAAAAATTGCAATCAAGCCATAAATCAAATTTAATTAAAAATCAAAAGCCATAAATTCAATTTAAATTAAATAAATCATGATAAATAAATTAATTGTGTAATTAATCTAATCAATTACATAGTTCATTTAAATCAAATCAACTCATTCAATGGGTACACATGGCTAAAGATATTAATTAAATTCAATTGATTAAATCCTATTTTCCCTCAACCACCAAACAGGAGGAAAAATCATCAACCAATAGGATTTAAGGATTAAGCTCACATGGATCAAACTTAAATTGAATCTCCATCACCCACAAGGAGAGAGCATCATGTCCACTCATTTTATCCTCTTGTCCCAAGCTTTGAGGACAAAATATTTAAATGGTCTCCAAAGGTGGAACCATGCATTTAACCCTCACCTAATCATGATCAAAACAACTACACCCCCTACCCTTGCCAAAATCTATAAAAGCAAGGCTAAAATCCTACAATTATCATCCACAAATCTAAGAATAGCATCAAACCTCTTACAAATTATAGCTAGATCAAAAGAAAATTTAGAACTAATTAAGGCTTATTTCTTTTGGAATTGAACTTGTTAGTTGCTTCATCATTCATTCTCATTTTAGGACTATCACTAATGGAAGCTTGTTGAGAGCTTTGCATTAGCAAACCTAAATAGAGGTCCATAGAGTGCTTAATTGTCTTTTATTTGTTGAAATAGCTTACTCTTTGTGGTAATTTAGTTCTTATTCTCATTTATTTGCAATACCAACCCTATGAAGGTGCTTTCCTTAGCACACAAAATGGAACCCACCATGGGGCTTTACACCTCAAAAATTTATAAATTTGGAGAAAGTAATTTTGGTGTTCTTGCAAATCTTGTTTTTGTTCTCTGTTTGCAGGTTTTTCAGCGCATTTGACAGATTCTCTGTTGCGTACAAGACTTTCTCTAGTGCGTATAAGGCCTGAAACAACGCATCTACAAAAAAGTTTTGTGCATTTTCATAGTGTTTCAACGCGTTTAATATTTCTTTTTTCTTGTATTCATTCTTCCAGTGCGTGTTTCCTAACTCTCCAGCATGTACAATATATTCTATAGCGTGTTCCAGGCTTTCTTTTAATGCCTTTGATCATTTTATTAGCGCATTTAAATTATGTTCATGTGTATTTAATAATTTTCTATAGCGCATTTGATATTTTTAATAGGGCTTTCAATCTTTTTAATAGCACATTCAATAGATTATGATGCACATTTAATTAAATTGAAAATTTACAGAATCTAACATGTGGAAAATGATTTCTCTATGTCTACAAGATGACTGGTCATAAGAAAATAAAAAACCAGAGACTAGATTTAATAGTGAGGGAAAGGCCTTGGCCAAAAGGATAAAGGAGGAGAATATTGCGCATATTAAGTTGGTTCTAGAGGATTCACAACAAGAAATAAAGGTATATGAGAAATATTTGAAAGTTGTAGAAGCCTACAAATCTACATACGCTTCGTTAAACTATATTTATTTACCTTAATCAATTTACTTCAAATTTGATAAATAAGGTTATATTTTCAATTTTGTTCTTGTTTTTCTTCACTTTGATTGTTGGTGTTGACTAACTTGTTGGAGGAGAAGTGAAAAGGAAGGAACGATCGCCACTAGGTGAGCATAAAATGAAAAATTCATCAAAAATGCCCCTAGCCTTTGATAGCTTCGATTGAAGGTAAGCCTCCACTTGGTCATTTTTTTCTTAAATTATGACCTTGTGATTTTTTTTATAATCTAGTAATCAAAATAGCTTAAAGGAATAAATAAAACACTAAATTTGAACAACCCCTTGTTTGTGGAAAAGAGTAGAAATACTCAATTCCCATTAATTAGTGGGTTTGGTAATTGAACCTTGTTAAAAGTGTTTGGGAATCAATAAATAGATAGGGATAAGCTCTTCACCTTTTGGTGAATCAAACTCCCAAAACCTATCTCTTCATTCCACTTTATTTCTTTTAATATGAACATGCTAGATCCATAGTGGGCTCACCTCCCGAGATTTGCCTTAATGAGGTCAGTGAGATGGACAACCCAATGTGGGATAAATTTGATTTTTCCACAAAAATATAGCCCACTATAAAATAAAATGTATTCATCCTTAATGGGGTGTGTGAAAAAAGGATATTAAGCTTTTGAACTTCCTCAAGTAGTCCTACGGGATTGTGTAAAACTCTAACATACCGGTGGTGGGAAGCCTCCTAATTTTGGAGGATGAAAGTTTAGTATCCATTTTGAATGGAATCTTGATTAAATACCTTGTTAAAATAGAAAATCCTACCTTATAGAGCCATGTCTACTAACCAACTTGTGAACTAGGTAGATTGCTTGAAGTGTCTTTTTGTGCAAAAACCTGTGATAATGTCCTTACAAATTCAAACACTTTATGTGTAGAGGGTTTAAAAGAAAAAGTGTATTTGTGATTGCTTTGTTTGAAAAATACATACAACAAGTGAGAGAGGTCCATTTTGAAAATTTATCTTATATTTTTATTCTTATTACAAAAGCAAATAATTATGAAGTTTGGGGAAAACAATTCGAAATCAAACTTTGTTGAATATCAGTTTCTACACAATCTCATAAACTCAAATTATCATTAAAAGAGGATGGCACTTGCATTGCAAAAGAAATCCCTGAATTTGAATCTCAAAATTTCTTCAAAAATCACAACCAAAGGGTAGTCTCTCAAATATTTTTGAAAAAGGAATTGATCCAATGAAAAGGAACTCCACATTTCATGATTACATTCATGGAGGAAACAATGCAACATTAATAATGCTAACCAAGGGCCTAAAGAAACACTCAAAAATAAAGCTAATAGGGTGGCTTAAGATATTGAATTTCTTGAAGTCATGGACAAATTAATAGAAAGAGATAGGGAAAGATACTTCCTTAACCTATCCCAAGTAGGGGTAAAACATCCACATAATTATGATGTTGATCAACTTAAGAAAGGAAACAAAGATGATAATCTACTAGGTGCGATGAGAAAACAATTAAAAATGTTTCAAACAAAAATTGACCTAATGAAAAATGTAGTTGAACCTTAGCCATTCTCTATCGAGGCCTTGTGCCCATTTCCTTTTGATAAGAGCTTGGTTATGGCACCTTTTCCAATAAATGTGGTCTTTCCAAAATATGATAAATACATGGGTAAATCAAACCCTCAAGATCACCTTAGGGAGTTTTGTGCTCTAAGCATTGAATTCATGCACGATACAACTTATCTAATGAGACCTTTTCCAAGAATTTTTGGAGGCCAAGCCATAGAATGGTTCTCGAAACTTCTGCAAGGAATAAAGAAATTTGAGGAATTATCCTCTAAATTCATGACTCATTATTCCTATTATATTGAGCACGAGATCACCATGCTTAACCTATCTGACACTAAACAAAGAGATGGTGAATCTTTCTTAAGATTTCTTCAAAGGTGGAGAATAGTCTTTGCAAGATATCCACAAAGTATACCTGAGAAGGAAAAGATGGAGATCTTCATGAATAACCTAAATAGGGAAATGAATTATAGACTTCAACTTCAATGTCCCCCAACTTTTGAAAAACTCATTGAGAATGGGATTAAAATTGAAGAAGTGTTTGTTAAAAGAAGGGAAATCAAATTATTCAAAGATAATAAACCCTATACCAACACTAACAACAATAATAACTTATCTAATTATAACAATAATAAAGGGGCCAACAATAACAATGATAAACCAAGATTATGGTTGAAGAAAAACAACAAAAATCTTGTGAATAATGGAGTTGTGGAAGCACACAATTTGAAAGCTACCCCCTTTAATTTATCAAGTGGGTCAAACTCAACATATAATGTTAATCAAATGACCAAAGCTCCTTACAAAAACAACAATAACAACACTAATCATCCAAATAATAACATTAACAACAATCCTTTTAACAATTCCAACATCAACAAGCCTACGCCTTTCTTTTCCACATATCAAAAGAGAAAATTCACCCTTTTAGGTGAACCTTTGAAAAATGCATTAAGGACTTTGGTGTTGAATAAAATCATTTCTCTACCCAAGTTAATGCCATATGAACCTCAAGTCAAGCCCAATTGGTGGAATTATTCTCATCATTGTGAATACCATTGCAATGAATGACATAAAACAAATGAATGCATGAAATTAAAGCACCTTGTCCAAGAATTAATTGATGATGGAACCATAAAAGTTAAAGGACCTCAAAACAATGAGGATCATATAGCCTTTAAAAATCCTTTTCTAAACCATGAAAAGGGTGAGTCATCAAATGCCAATCACAACAATAAAAGAGGTAATGAAAAAGTGAATTTAACTCATACCTTTGATAACACCATTAATACTCTAAGTGGTGATGAAAATATGATAAATGTGATTGTGGTTAAAGAGAAGCCAAGGGAAGAAACATCTAATGTTGTAACTAGGGGGCAAGCATCAAGGATCACTTTACCAGGAAGTTCCCCAAGAATTGTTTTACCAAATCAAATCTCATCTTCATCTTCAAAGCAATATAATTTGGTAAATCAATTACAAAGAACTCTTGCCCAAATTTATATTTTAGAGTTACTCAAGCTTTCACCAACTCATAAGGAGATTCTAGAAAAAGCCCTTGTTGACACCAATGTACCCTTGAACCTAGATGTGGATGAATTCCAAAATATGGTAGGACATCTTGTTGCACCTGATTGCCCATCCTTTTCAGAACAAGATGATATGTCCTTAAACTATCCTCAAAATCTACCTTTACATATAGAGGTCCTAATCCACATGCATAGAGTGAAAAGAGTCCTCATTGATGGAGGAGAAGGCCTAAATATTTCTACCCTCAAATTAGTAAAATCCTTAGGATTTTCTAAGGAATCTATTGACCCAAAGAAAAAGATAACCATAAAAGCTTAAGATGATGAAGAAAGAGCCTCTAAAGGTGTCATAGTCCTTCCCATTTGAGTTTGTTAAATGAAAAAGGAAACCATTTTCCAAGTCCTTGATCTCAAATTGACTTACAATATCTTATTAGGAAGGCCATGGATCGATAAAATATAGCCTGTACCTTCAACCTACCATCAATGTCTCAAATTTCCTTACATGGGTCAAGAAGTCATGGTAAGTTGGGATTCAAACCCCTTTCAATATTGTAATAACATAAAACCTATCAATGATTCTTTGTTCCCACATAATGCAGAAAGGCCTATATCAAAAATACTAGAGAAAGGAAAAAGATCAAAGGATCTTCCATCCTTAAAAGGAAAATAAAAGGAAGATGATGTTGTTGAAGATCACCAAGTTCCCACTAACTTAACTACATCAACTAAAGGAAAAGAGAAAGTTAGTGAGGAAAGTACCCATGAAGAACTAAAAGAAGACCGAGCTAGATCCATCCAAATTTATATTATGATTCTCACTATCAAAAGATGGATCATATGGTGAATAATTTTGAAAAATAATGCCAAATCAAACAGAAAGGCGTAGGTGAATATTCATTATCCATGATGGATTTACCCTTATCTCCAAAATCCTATGGAAGACCATCCAATCTACCCCATAAATATAATGATCATTTTGTAAGAGAAAATATGTCTTCATCCATGGATGAAGAAGATAATGAAACCTTAAATTGGCTATAAAAAGATGAGGAATCAAGTGCCCATGAAAAGCACATTCAAAATATAAGCATTCTCACTCATCAATATGGCAAAGGATTTCAAATAATGCAAAAAATGAGATACGAAGGGAAAGGACCTTTAGGTGTGATAAATGAAGGATTAATAGAACCTATTGAAATGACATGGATAGATAGAAAAGAAAAGAGAGGATTAGGATACCTAGGACAAGGGTATACTCAAAATAAGTACCCTAGGGTTAATGATCAAATTTTACAACTGGGCTCTCAAAGTGATGAGGATTTGAATAACTGGGAATGAGACTCATTATCAAGTGATTCATGTCAAGATAAGGAAGTTGATGTCATTCATTCTATACTCCTAGCAAAGGAAAAGAAATAGTCTCAGAAAATCAAAATCAAGCTTCAAGCTCTAGTCAAGAAGTCTTAGATAATGTATCAAGTCAAGGATCTGAGGAAACTCAATTAGTAGGAGAGTCTTATGTTCCATCATGGAGACCTACTATGGAAGAATCTAATATTAGGTTTAACCCAAGACATTTTTACCCAATAGAAACACTGGAGGATTCTAGTGAGGAAGAGTTTGACCCAAGTTCTTTAGAACACCTAGAAGAGGCACATATCATAGACTTAAGTAATACAATGTTTGAACCTTCAAATGAGGTCATGTCCTTAAACCATATCGAACCAAACCCACACATGGACCCTTTATCCCTTATCTATCCAGAGCTTATTGAATGGAATTCCATCAAACCTACTATCCTTCCCCCATTCTTGAATGATAACTCGGTGTCCCAATACCTTAATGCAGTTGAACCTTCTTCTACCAGTGAATATCAAGAAGAAGTGACAAGGGGAAGTCTCCAATCTCTCAGTTCGACTAAAAATGAAGAAAATGAAAAAATTGAAAGAATCTAATGGTGAAAACCACATTGTGGCAGTATTAGATCAAAAAGAAAAAGAAATAAAGGACGTTTCCAATAGTGAAAACCCAATAGAGGCACCTAAGGAAGAGAGATTGGACACTTTAACCAAGCACTATGAAGAAAGATCACCTATTTTGATTGAACCAACAGAGAAAGTAAATATTGGCTTAGAATTAGAACTGACGATTATACACTTAGCAGCATCCCTATCAAATGATGAATGAGAAGAGTTCATGAACTTTTTCAAAGAAAAGAAAATCAACTTTACATGGTCCTATGATGATATGCCAAGATTGGATCCAAAATTAATCATGCATCATTTGAATATCAGAGGAGCAAGACCAATGAAACAAAAATTAAGAAAAATGCATCCACACATAGCTTTACTTGTGAAAGTGGAGTTAGAAAAATTACTGAAAGTAGGGTTCATAAGAGCCATTGATTATGCGGAATGGATTTCAAACATTGTGCCAGTTTCCAAAGAAGATAAATCCATCAGAACTTGCATGGAATTTAGAGATCTAAATTTGGCATGTCCAAAAGATGGCTTCCCTCTACCAAGCATAGACACCATCATAGACTTGATGAAGGAGCATCCTAGGTGTAAAAGTAATCTTGCATCACCCAAAAATATTTCTGGTTTCTTTTTAATAAGGGCTATCTTGTGTAGAGCTGCTATTTAAGGAAACTTTCTATTTTTAGTAAGCTAGTCATATGATCTTGGAATGTTCTGATTTCACATGTGGAGGTTTATCTTAGTCATATCAACCTGTCAGTAAAGTTTCATTTCTAGATCAAGTCTAATTTTGCAGATTTGAAAAATTTCGGTATTGGCACCAGGGTACAGAAACTTTGAACTCAGTTTTGAAGGCTTTAGAGGCCCTGGATGAGGTCAAAACTTTGACTAAATGGAGCTTTGCACAAGTCAGGTACTATAAAGCTCCTTGCACCCTTTTCAAATTGGGGTCATAATAGTCAATCAGGTCAATGGGTGATGACTTATGGTCTCTAGAAGTCGGGCCACTTGAAACGGCAAAAAATAAATTTCCTTCAAAATTTATGTTTGGGTTTCAAAAGTTATTTTGAGACAACTATGATGTAATAAAATGAAAAATAAAATAATTCTAAGATTGGTCGGCCCTAAGGGCTAAATTTCTGGAACCTTCTCAAGCAGTAGAAATTTCCTATATAAAGAAGGCTCGTAGTGTTGTCTAGGGCAGTTCTGAGTAGATCTGGGTAATGATTCGAGGCTTTGTCCTTTAGAATATTGTAAGGGGAATGCCCATGTAGCTTTGCATATTTTAATTTTGAAATTTGTAATTCCACACTTGTGGAGATAATAAGAAGCTCATTTTTTGTTATTACAAATTATTGTTATTTCTCTATTTCTGTTATGTGTTTGTGGTATTAAGGGGAGCACCCTTCATCAAGTGGTATCAGAGCACCCTTCATTAGTGGTATTAGAGTGGGAGTTCCTGAGTGTGTAAATAGATCACTGACTGTGAAGTAGTTTGCACCAGGACCATGGTTAGGGTTTCAATGAGCAGGGCAAAAATGCCTCCATGAAGGGAATGTGGTAGAAGAGTTGGTGTTGTGACACTTGAGGTTAGAGAACTCTAGAGACAAGTGCGAGCATTGCAAGAAGATATTCATAGAGGAATGAATCTTAATGTCAGAGATGAAATCGAGGATGAAGCTGAGGGAGAAGGAAATTCTGATTAAGAAGAAGGCCAAATTTTAAACCAGGAGGAAGAAAGACTTTTTTAGGCCATTTCCAAGATTGGGAAAAGACCTAAGATTGAGGTTCCTACATTTTTAGGAAATCTTAACCTAGAGGAGTTGATCAACTGGATCAATGAATTAGAAGAATATTTTGACTATGAATATGTTGAGGATCCTGATCGGGTCAAGTTTGCGAAGGCCAGACTAAAAGGTCATGCGAAGATTTTGTGGTAGGAGATTCAATTGGAGTGAAATCAAAGAGGAAAGGATAAAATCACATGATGGGATCAGATGGTGGATAAATTGAAGTGACAGTTCATTCCTATTGATTATAAGCTTGACCTACTGAAGAAAATGCAAAGTTTAAAGCAAGAAGGAAGATCTATTGAGGAGCATACGGAGGAGTTCTATCGAATCCTCATCAGAACAGGCCATGTGGAAGATGATAAGGAGAAATTTTCCTGTTACCTTAATGGTTTGAGGCAGAGCATTTAGGAGGAGCTGAATTTGGTTTGAATGAATAGTATTGAAGAGGCATCCCAATTTTCCCTAAAAGTAGAGGAAAAGTTGAACAAGAAGTTCGAGAGCAGACAAAATAGAAGAGGTCATGGTGGAAGATCTGGTGGATGGTCATATGGTGGTCAAAATGAAGATCCAAAAAAGAAGGATGAGGCTAGTAGCAGTCAAAATCATAGAGGAAACACTTCCAATCATTTCCATAATCAGAATAATAGAGATCAGAGAGGAAGAGGAAAAGGATAAGGATCAGGAAGAGGAGGCTTCTATGGATCATGTTTTCACTATGGAGAAGAAGGTCATAGGGCATTTGAATTTCCTCAATGCCAAGAAAGGAAAAATAAGAGAAATGAATGCCGGGCCAGAGTTGCACATGTAGATGAAGATGCCAGATCATCACATTCTGAAGATGATGAAAGAGGGGAAATGTTGATTAACAAAACAGTCCTCCTGAGTGGTGAGAATGAAATTGATTAACAAAAGAATCCTACTGAGTGGTGAGAATAAACCTAAGCAAAGGAGGAGCTTGTTTTGCACTAGATGAAAGTGTGAGGGTAAATATTGTGATGTGATTATTGATAGTGGAAGAACTAAAAATTTGGTGTCATAAGAGATGGTGACAAAGTTGAAGCTCAAGAGATAGAAACACCCACATCCATACTGGATTGGCTGGGTGTAGGATGACCATAAGGTCATGGTCAATGAACAATGCCTAGTGAAGTTTAATATTGGCGGATACCATGATGAGGTATTGTGTGATATCATATCTATGGATGCATGTCATATGTTGTTGGGTAGACCATGGTAGTTTGACAAATGTGATGTGCATGATGGTCGTGTGAATACCTATTCCCTGATGAAGGATGGAGTGCGACATAAGCTAAATCCATTGAATGACATAGAAAAAAAGGTATGTGGTAGTGCAAGAATAACTTTTTTTGATGGAAGAAAACTCCTAGATGGTGTGAGGCTTGAGCATGTATGTTTTTCTTTAATTCCAAAAGATGGTAAAGAGGAAGTAGAAGATGTACCTGTAGAAGTTGTAGATTTGTTGAATGAGTTTTAAGATATTGTGTCCAATAATGTACCCGATGGATTACCATCAGTAAGGAAGATCAGTCATCAGATGGACTTGATTCTAGGAGCTAGTTTTCCAAATAAGGCAGCACATAGAATGACACCAGCAGAAAGTGAGGAGTTGAACAGATAAGTACATGAGTTATTGCAGAAGGAGTTGATTCAATTGAGTCTGAGTCCCTATAATGTACCAATGATATTAGCACCAAAGGAGAATGGAGAATAGAGGATGTGTATAGACTCTAGGGAAATAAACAAGATCACAATCAACTACAAATTTACATTGCCATGAATAGATGATATTATGGACTCTTTTAGTGGAGCTGTTTATTTCTCAAAGATAGATCTGAAGAGTGGATATCACCAAATTTGGATTAGAGAAGGAGATGAATGGAAGACTACTTTCAAGACAAAGGAAGGACTGTATGAGTGGTTAGTCATGCCTTTTTGGGCCAACCAATGCACTGAGCACTTTTATGCGTCTCATGAATGAGGTTCTGAAAGAATTTCTGGGTAAGTTTGTCATTGTTTACCTAGATGATATTTTGATCTTCAGTAAGACATTGGAGGAGCATATGATGCATATTCATATGGTGTTTGAGAAGATGAGAAAAGAGAAATTGTTGATAAATTTGAAGAAGTGCAGTTTTGTGAAGAAAGAGTTAGTGTATTTGGGATTTGTAGTTTCAACAGAAGGTCTAAAAATGGACCCAGAGAAAGTGCAAGCTATCCTTGAATGGCCTACTCCAAGGAGTGCTACTGAGGTAAGATATTTTCATGGTTTGGCTAGTTTTTATAGAAATTTTATCAAAAATTTTAGCAGTATTTGCGAACCCTTGACTGAAACAATGAGAGGGGATAGAAAAGAGTTCAAGTGGACTAATGGGGCAGATAAGAGTTTTAAACTATTGAAATAGAAAGTTACAGAACAACCTATTTTAGCACTTCCAGATTTTAAAAAGGTGTTTCAAGTAGACTGTGATGCTAGTGGTACTGCAATAGGAGCTATTATGAGCCAAGAAGGTAAACATGTTGCTTATTTCAGTGAAAATTTAAATGATGCCAAGAGAAAATATTATGTTTATGATCAAGAATTTTATGCTATAGTTCAGGCATTGAAGAAGTGGAGACACTATCTACTTCCAAAAGATTTTGTTTTGTATACTGATCATTAAGCTTTGCAATATTTGAATAGTCAAAGAAAGTTGAATCAAAGGCATTTGAAATGGGTTGAGTTTTTGCAGAGTTATACATTTATTTTGAAACACAAGAGTGGAAAGTGTAATCACCTAAAAATGGACAAAGATCAAATCAAAGAAAATCAAAGAAAATCAAGGACAAAATTGAATCAATTGAATCACAATGCATAATTAGCCAATCAAAATTAAAATCAGGTCTTAATTCAATACAAAATCAAAATTGAGAGCATTTTAATCAAGTGCAATCAAATCAAAATACAATTAAATCAATTAATTGTATAGTCTTGGATTAAATCAAATTCAACCCATTCAAGGGGTACATGGCTCAAATAAATCAATTAAATCAATTAATAAATCTTAATTACTCTCAACAACCACAAAAGGAGGAAATTCAATCAACCAATGAGATTTAAGGAAAGGCATTCACATGGCTCAAGCCAAATTCAATCTCAATCACTCAAAGTGAAAGAGAATCGTGTCCATTGATCTTGTCTACTTGTCCCAAGCTTTGAGGACACAAACTTTTCTTTGTCTTCAAAGGGTGGAACCAAAGACTCAACCAAGGCTTAATCATGATCAAATACAACTACACCCCCTACCATTAGAAAATCTATAAAAGGAAGGCCTAATTCCTTCATAATTCATGACCACACATCTAAGAATTGCATTGAACCTCTTGCAATTTGAGCTTGGAAAGGCATTTGATAGCATAATTAGTATTTACTTTGATAATTGTTAGCAATAGCTTGTTTATCTTTATCATTCTCATTCTAGGACTGTCATTAATGGGAGCTTGCTGAGAGCTATTCATTAACATTCTTAGTTAGAGAGCCATAGGATGCTCAATTCATCATTATTTGCTAAATAGTTGCTCTATTGTGGTTTATTTAGTTACTATTTCATTTTATGTTCAACCTTAATTCTATGAAGATACTTTCATTAGTATACAAAATGGCACCCACCGTGGGGCAGAATGCTCTACTTTACTAAAGGTACAGAAATTTGTCATTATTATCAAATTTGCATGTGTTTAACTCTTAGCTTTTTCAAGAAGTAGAAATTTTGACAGGTTAAGCAGTGCTTTTTCCCAGTCAAATAGTGCTTTTGCTCATGATTCTAGCATTTCTGTGGCAAAGTTGTGCACCTTTGCGCCGATCTGCAGCGCTTTTGAAACTTCTATTCTCTATCTTACATTCTTACGGTGCTTTTTCATAGATTGACAGTGCTTTTACTCTGACTACTAAGCACTTTTGCTCATTTACATAACGCTTTTACATCATTTTTACCACCTTTAATCAATTTTGTAGCACTTTTACAAATTATTTGTGCATTTTTGAGTTTACTGATAGAGTTAAATAGCACTTTTAAATTCAAAGGGCACTTTTGAGCATTTTAAGGGTGCTTTTACACATTTAAATGGTGCTTTTAAATTCAAAGGGTTCTTTTAAGCATTTAAAGGGCGCTTTTGCATAAACCATGAATTTTTATTATCTGACTATTGCAAAATGACTTTCAGTATTCTACAGGATGACAGGTCATAAAAAGGTGAGAAAACCAGAGGCAAAATTTAATCAAGAAGGCAAGACTTTGGCCAAAAGGATCAAGAAAGAGAACGTTGCTCATATTAAAGTGGTTCTTGAGGAATCACAAGAGGAATAAAATCAGGTATACCAAAACTATCTTTCAATTATTGAAGCTTACAAAATGAAATTTGTTTCTCTAAATTGGATTTTTAGTCCTTAGTTCAAGTTTTTCCTTAAAAAATTGTGAATAAGGTGCTTAAAGTTCATACATAAGTCTTTGCTTCATCAATTTTAATTTAGTTTCCCCTCATAGTGTTTTTGGTGTTGACTAACTTGCTGGTGGACAAACACACTTGGAAGGAGCTATTGCCAAGGTAAGATAAAAAAAATGAAATCAACCAAAAATGCCCCTAACTTCAATTAGCTACAAGAAAAAGGTAAGCCTCAACTAGTCAATATTTTCCCTTAGCTTGTGGCATTGGTGCATTTCAAAAATCTAGTAATTACAAGAGAAGTTAAGGAATCAAACACTAAGAATCAAAGCCCCTTGTTTGTGGAAGAGAGTAGAAATACTCGAATCCCTATAGTTAGTGGGTGAAATCAATTGGACATTGTTTATTGTATTTGGAAACTAAAGGAAAAGTTAGGGATATGCTCTTCACCTTTTGGTGAACCAAATTCCCAAAAGCTTGACCTTAACTCCATTTATTTTCTTTACATGAACATGCTAGAACATTAGTGGGCTCACCTCCTGAGAATTTGCCTTAACAAGGCCGGTGGGAGGGACAGCCCAAAGTGGGATACGCTTTCTTTTTCTGCGAGAATCCAACCCACTATAAAACAAAATGCATGCATCCTTAATGGGGTGTGTGACAAAAGGATTTTAAATTTTTTGAACTTCCTCTAGTAGTCCTCACGGATTGCACCAAATTGTACTTTTGTGTGTGTGGGAAGCCCCTTAACATACTTGGGGGATGAAAGTTTAAGATCCATTTTGAATGGAATCCATATTAAATCCTTGATCAATTAGCAAGCCTACCTCATTAGAGCCATTCAAAAGCCAAATTTGACCTAAGGTAGATTGCTTGGAAGAATTTCTTGTGATAATTGATAAAAGTATTGTGTTGTTCTTGAAGGTCTTTGATTACAAAAAGAAAATATCCATTAAGATCCAAAAATCAATTAACAACAAAGATTCAAAAGAATATTCTATTCACAAGAATTCAAGAAATGGAAAAAGAAATGGAAACATCATCCAACCAATTCTCATTAAGAATATTTTTTCCTTGCCTCTATGATCAAAAAGAATATCATGAAAATCCTATATTTGATCAAAAATATCTTAATGATAAACCAATATTTGATGAAGAACCTATTTTAAAATATCAAGAGAATCTCATCTTTGATCAAGGAAATCAAGAGGAATTACTCTCATCTCAACAATATTCATCATATGACAACTCTTTGAGAAACACAAATACATCCAAATATCCTTGGGATAGAACATTTACTCCTTTGGGAATTTCATACGAATCAACTTTGGAAAAACTCCTTGAAAATGATCTCATCACATTGCCTCAAATCACTTCATGTGGTTTTATCTTTTTGAGAAACTATTGTGCATATCATAGACATAATGAGCATGAAACTTTAGATTGCATTGAGTTGAAACATAAAATCCAAAATCTTATTGATGATGACATAATTGAAATTGAGAATCCTAATGACTCATCTAATGAAGATACTATTCTCAAGAAAGATCAAACTAATGAACACATGTCTAGTAGTGCTCCTCTTATAGCTTTCACCTATTCCACCATTCCTCCATTTCATATAGAAGCAAAGCTATCCAATATTACTCCATCAAACAAAGATCCAAATAGTTTTCATAATGACTATGTATACCCTCAAGGGCTACCTCTAAAAGAGATCCAAGCTAACCTACATCTTGTTACAAACTTATTCCATGATTCAAAGGTTATAGACCCCAAGCCTTCATATGCTACAATGCCTATTGTACTTATTTCAAATGAACATCCATCATCCCTTCAAGACTCCCTCGTGTGGATTCAAAATCCTACATTGTCCTTAGAAGTGGCTCCATGTCAAGAGACTAATAAAAATTGCAAAGAAACAAGTCTTATTAAGGATCAAGATCAACATAATATCCCTCCTTATCCTATAGTTGACCAAAGTCCCATATCCCAAGAATCCCATGATGAATCATTCATACCCTTCAATTTCTTTCAAGAAGATATACTTCCATCTCAAACACCCCATATTCCTTCACCTCCTATATCATACCCATCTCCTAAGAAAGATTAAGGAATTCCTTCCATCTATGATGAACTTATAAAAAATCAAAAGAAAACTATTTTTCCTAGGCTATCAAAAGATCCTTGTCAAGATCAAATTAACCCAACATCCACTTTTCATAAGCCTCCATATCTACCTCAAGCTTCAACTGCTCATATCAAATTCACTCCTATTAAAGCTACATATAAGCCTATTGGTACAAAGATAAATCTGAAAGATGAAAGCCTTGGCCATGCAACTCACAATAAAGATGTTGATATCCCTCCCACATCCCATTTACCTCCATTTGTGCATAAGCATCATCCTTATACATCTTCCAAATCCATCCTTGGTCCCTATATCCCAAAGTTGAAACCTTATACATCCTTCAAATCTATATTGGATCCCTATATCCCTCCATCAACCTTTACTACAATCCCTACCCCACAATATACTTACCATATACCCTATCAAGATCAACAAAGACATACATACTTGAGAAACCAAACACCCATCCATATGAACCCTCCATATGAATCCATCCATATGAACCATCCATATCTACCTTATTCATCCACCCATCCCAAGTCCTTTGGAAGCAATTTAGATGTGCAACATAAAAATCAGAAATCTAAGAATCCTCTTATGTATGAAGAGCACCATGTCCAATCTAATCGACATGTGAATGAAAGAAAAAAATAAAATTCAAGAGACCACAAAGGTCCATCAAGAAAAAATAAAAATCAAAGAAAATGTGGGTTCCTAAATCCCTCATTGAAGAAATACATTCTAAAGAATCCAAAAGGAAAGAAACATCAAAGAAAGTGTGGATTCCCAAGTCACTTTTGAAGGACTTACACACAAAAGAGAAATCAAAGTTGATATTCAAGCTTCCAAAGGCTTCCACTTCACATTCTCCCAAACATATTCCATCTCATCCATCCATTTTGAGTCCTTGTGTCCCAAGATCCATCTCCTTTCTTACATCAAAATCACAAGCTATTTCACCCATTTTTCTTCCATTATTCCACTACCCTTCAAGGTGTGTATTGATGTTGGTCTTGATAATACTTATTATCCTCCTATTCATTATCCTTCCATTCCCTTTTTCATGCCCACACATGGAAAGACTTATTATCCTCTTATTCATTATCCTTCCATTTCCCTTATCCAATCCATTTCATAAATCTTTAGCCACCCTCTACCTTATCCACCATATCACCTTTCCATCACCCTATCAACATCTTTGAACATACCTTTTAGCGGCCTTGGCACATCATATCATACCTTTTCAAGGAGTATCCAAAGAGCATGAGTCTTGAGTCCATTCAAAAGAGAAAAAAAAAGAAAAAAAAAAGGAAAAGAAAAGAAAAGAAATCCATCCTATGGTGAAACCACTTCTTGTGGCATCTTGGACAAATACCATGATGAAAACCTGGAAAACAAATGTCGTGCGTAATTCCTCTCTCTTGCACTCTACACTTGGGGGAAAGTTTCATCCATCATATCCTCCATCTTTCTACCATCGATCTCACTTGCATCCATACTCCATTTTTCACATTTGATCTTGAAAAGGTTGAACATATCCATGAGCATTAAGTATCTTGACATAAGTTATCCTATTCATCAACCTATTCACTTGTTGCATTCATGCTACCTTATCATGATCTTTCTTATCCTAAAGCCACCTTTCTTATTCCTAAGAATCCTTCCCATAATCCCAAACCATTCACTCATAACCTTCACTACCCCTTTATCACAATTGTATGATCCTATCCACATTGATCCCTTGATCTTGATCCAAGTGAAAATGAAAAATGAAAAGAAAAAATGTTATAAAAAGTCTCTTGATATGTCCACTCCTTTGGACCATTGTCATGACACCAGGTCATTATTCCATATGCTATCCAACACCACATCATTGTCCTATATTGAAATATTATTTTTTTCCTAGCTTGGATAATCTTGAGGAGATGGTCCTATGGGTAACACATTTGCTTCATCCATCATGGGCTATTCATCTCGCATCCATCAATTTGCAAATCCAGCTTTCATGTCCTATACCTGGCTAGACGTTGGGGACAAATTCAATGTGATCTTGTTTGAGAACTAGTAATCTCTAAAAATCCAAAAATATCAAAAATCTCTAAAAATTCAAAAACATCAAAAAAAATTTTTAAAAATAAAAAATAAAAAATCTCTAAAATCCAAAAAAATCCAAAATCTTTTTAAAATCAAAAAAAAAAAAAGAATAAAAAATCTCTAAAAATCAAAAAAAAAATAAAAAAATCTAAAAAATTGCAAATCTAAAATTACACTCAAAAGTTGCATTGCCCAACAAAGCATGATCTTTGCTAAATCATACCAGAGGCACCAATCCAAATTCAACGAGCTTAGCAAAATAGACACAAGTTGGCTCAAATCATCGCATCAAAATCATAAAATGGCTACACTTGAGCTTATTGATCAATATCACATTTCAAACATCCAAATACTTGATCTAAACAACAACATTTGACAAACCAAATGAAAATCTAAAGAGCTTAATCAAATCAGATCAAAATCTAAAAAGCTTAAACATAACTAAGGATCAAAGTGGATGAAGTTTTTGAAATATGGATCTACAAACAAAAGCAAAAATGTTCAAAGTGATTACTTGATTGGTGAAATCATGTATTTTTAGCAAATCAATGAAGTCTTGGACTAGATGAGCGATGATGAAGACAAGATATTTTCTTGGTTTATGCTTGAGTGCTTGTCAGGTTGATTCATAGTAGTATGAAAATCCATCTAATGACATGATCATCAAAGCATCATCGAGGACATTTGTATGTGAAAGGGATCAATTCTTTGTCAGTTTGCTTGAAATTGCTAAAATCCAAGGAATGTGGTATTCATATCATCATGGTTGAACCAGTGAGGGTTATCAATTTCATGTTCCGAAAGCTCAATGATGAATATAAGCTCCAAATTTTGAATAATGACAGTTAGTTGCATACATCTTAGATTAAGTGCATTTAGTCTATATTTTGTAATTCTTAGCATAAAAACAAAATTGCAAGAGGAAAGTTAAAGGGGGTGGAGTTATCATCATCAAAAGACCAAATTAAGATACATCAAATGATCAATAACATCATCAAATGTCCATCAATGTATAATCAAAGTCTTGATCAACATCATCAAATGTCTATCGATATCATCAAAGTCCTTATCAGCATCATCAATGCTTGAAGTATCCATCATCAAAAATCATGCTTAATCTGATCATCAAAGGTACATCAATGTCATCGAGATACATCTTCAAATGTTTGATCCATCAAAATAATTCATGATTCATCAAGGACATCATCAATAATTAATCATGTTGATCAAATAGGGGAAACCTAATTCTGTTCATTATCTTCTCCTCCAATCTCTAATTTTGCATCATGAAGAAATCCAATCAACCCCATATCATCAAAAAAATCTAATCATATCATGTATCAAATACCAATCAGTCAGATCATCCAATTGATCATCTAACATTAATCAAGTTATCCTATCATCCATTTGCTCATCTTGAGCACATCAAATCTCCTAACTCTATATTGTGAGGAAGGAAACTCATTGTTTTGTCTCTCTAGATCTTGAGAGAGAAATATCAACCCATCAACTTATCCAACCAGACTGCCATCAACATCAACCAAGTGATTTTGACTGACATCAAATTATACCAAACCATCATCAACTTATCAATCACATCTTTTATCATCAAATTCAACAACAAATCTGATATCGGACTAAACATCGATATCAAAAATTGAAATAAAATTCATTATAAACTTGAACTTTATCAATATAAAACAATCAACATCATCAAAAATCAATCATGGATCAAATTTTATTTCATTTCTGAGGGGGCATACCATCGGAAGAATCAAACAACATCAACAACATCTTATCAATCACATCTTTTATCATCAAATTCTCTCATGATCGGTGCATTTTCAAATTTCTATATTGGGAAACAAATCAAAATTTCCCAATCTCAACCAAATCAGCCACAATAATTTTGATTCATTTCCCGAGGGGGCATGCAATCACATCAAGAATCAAGAGACTAATCATCAAATCAAAGCGAAAGCTTTTATCAAGAAAATTTTCGTAATCAAATGAAATATACGGCATCGCATCAAAATCAATCATCACAATAGGTATCATATTAGGATCAAGCATGGAATCAAGCATCATATCGAATGACCATCATATCAAAACTATTCTCAGAACCACATCAATTGAGAGTTTTATATTGATCATATCTACATCAATCTCATATCAGAAATCAAGATTGACCATCGAAAGACATCAAACGACATCAGAGATCGACCATCAATAAATCAGGACCTATTATCAAGCAAGATCATAATATCCTTTGAATCGACATGCTTCACACATCAACTCAAAGAGGGGCATTTGTAATCACCTAAAAATGGACAAAGATCAAATCAAAGAAAATCAAGGACAAAATTGAATCAATTGAATCACAATGCATAATTAGCCAATCAAAATTAAAATTAGGTCTTAATTCAATACAAAATCAAAATTGAGAGCATTTTAATCAAGTGCAATCAAATCAAAATACAATTAAATCAATTAATTGTATAGTCTTGGATTAAATCAAATTCAACCCATTCAAGGGGTACATGGCTAAAATAAATCAATTAAATCAATTAATAAATCTTAATTACTCTCAACAACCACAAAAGGAGGAAATTCAATCAACCAATGAGATTTAAGGAAAGGCATTCACATGGATCAAGCCAAATTCAATCTCAATCACTCAAAGTGAAAGAGAATCGTGTCCATTGATCTTGTCTACTTGTCCCAAGCTTTGAGGACACAAACTTTTCTTTGTCTTCAAAGGGTGGAACCAAAGACTCAACCAAGGCTTAATCATGATCAAATACAACTACACCCCCTACCATTGGAAAATATATAAAAGGAAGGCCTAATTCCTTCATAATTCATGACCACACATATGAGAATTGCATTGAACCTCTTGCAATTTGAGCTTAGAAAGGCATTTGAGAGCATAATTAGCATTTACTTTGATAATTTTTAGCAATAGCTTGTTTATCTTTATCATTCTCATTCTAAGACTATCATTAATGGGAGCTTGCTGAGAGCTATTCATTAAAATTCTTAGTTAGAGAGCCATAGGATGCTCAATTGATCATTATTTGTTAAATAGTTGCTCTATTGTGGTTTATTTAGTTACTATTTCATTTATTGTTTAACCTTAATTCTATGAATACTTTCATTAGTATACAGGGTTGCAGATGTGCTTAGCAGAAGGCAACTATTGTTGATAGAGATGCAGATTGAGGTGGTTGGGTTCAAGGAACTCAAGAATTTGTACCCAGAGGATCCTGATTTTGGTGAAGCTTGGAAAGCTTGCACAGAACCTGTTACTCTAGATAGAACGAAGTGGTTGGATTTCATCATTCAGGAAGATATGCTTTTTATAGGGAGTCAATTGTGCATTCCCCGAAGTTCTATGAGGGAGAATCTCATCAAGGAGAGGCATAGAGGAGGATTGGCTGGACATTTTGGTCATGATAAAACCTTTTCTTTGGTTAGTGAGAATTATTATTGGCCATAGTTGTAGCAAGATGTCAAGAAATTTGTACAGATTTGTAGAGTATGTCAAATGGCGAAAGGAGTGAAGCAGAATATAGGGTTGTTTCAGCCATTACCTGTACTAGAGAAGCCTTGGGAGGATATAAGTATGGATTTTGTTCTTGGTTTACCAAGGACTCAGCGGGGACATGATTCAATTTTTGTAGTGGTTGACAGATTTTTGAAGATGACACATTTCATTCCCTACAAGAAGACTAATGATGATGTTCATGTAGTAGAATTGTTTTTCAGAAAAGTAGTGAGACTACATAATTTTCCAAAGATCATATTTTCAGATCGAGATGCTAAGTTTATTGGATATTTCTAGCACACATTATGGAAGAAGTTGAAGATAGATTTGAAGTTTAGTTCATCACATTATCCACAGATTGATGGACAGACAGAGGTGGTGAATAGGAGCTTGGGAAGTTTGCTAAGATGTTTTGTTGGAGATAAGCCAACAGGATGGGATTTGATTTTACCATAGGAAGAATTTTCATACAATAATTATGTCAACATGAGCACTGGTAAATCACCATTCCAGATTGTATATGGAAGTAGTCCCAAAAATGCATCTGAGTTGAGAAAGATGAATAAAGGAGAAATAAGTAGTGCCGAAGCGGAGGATTTTGCAAAACACTTGAGGAACATCCATGAGGAGGTGAGGAAGCACATTACCAAGATGAATGCATATTATAAGGCTAAGGAAGACAAGAAAAGGAGGCATAAGGAATTTTAGGTTGGAGATGAAGTCATGGTTCATTTTTGGAAGGAGCGATTTCCAGTTGGTACATACAGCAAGCTAAAAATGAAGAAGTTTGGGCCATATAAGATACTAAAGAAGCATGATTCAAGAAATGCATATGAGGTAGAATTTCCTACTGAGCTAAATATTTCACCAGTGTTTAACATTTCAAATCTGATAGAGTATCATGAAGGAGGTGTAGAAGATGAGATCACAGAAGCACAGTGGAGTATTCCAGCAACTATTTTAGTTATCAAGGAGATTGAGGACATACTGGATAGTCGTGTTGGCAGAAGCACAAGGAACAGGACATATGAAGAATATCTGGTCAAGTGGAAAGGATGACCCATTGAAGATTCATCATGGCTAATAAGGGAGGAGGTTAACCATTTTGGTTTTCCTCTTCACACCTGAGATGTGACGGGGTCACTTTTTAAATTACCCTGGGTGTCTGATACAGGAGCATCTTGGGTGTAAGAGTAATCTTGCATCACCCAAAAATATTTCTGGTTTCTTTTCAATAAGCGTTATCTTGTGTAGAGCTGCTATTTATGGAAACTTGCTATTTTTAGTAAGTTGGTAATATGATCTTAGAATGTTTTGATTTAACATGTGGAGGTTCATCTTAGTCATATCAACCTACCAGTAAAGTTTCATTGCTAGATCAAGTCTAGTTTTGAAGATATTGAAAAATTTTGGTATTGGCAGCAAGGTACAGAAACTTTGAACTTAGTTTTGAAGGCTTTAGAGGCCCTAGATGAGGTCAAAACTTCAGCTAACTAGATCTTGCATGATTCAAGCACTCTAGAGCTCCTTGTGCCCTTTCTGAATTGGGGTCATAATAGTCAATCGGTTCAACGGGTGATGACTTATGGTCTCCAGAAGTCGGGCCACCTGAAACGACAGAAAATAAATTTCCTTCTAAATTTTTGTTTGGGTTTCAAAAGTTATTTTGAGCTGAATATGATGTAATAAAATGAAAAATAAAATAATTCTAAGATTGATCGGCCCTAAGGGCTAAATTTCTAGAACCTTCTTTGGCAGTGGAAATTGCCTATATAAAGAAGGCCTGTAGTGTTGTATAGGGCAGTTCTGGATAGATCTGGGTAATGATTTGAGGTTTTGTCCTTTAGAATATTGTAAGAGGAATGCCCATGTGGCTTTGCATATTGTAATTCTAAAATTTGTAATTCCACACTCGTGGAGATAATAAGAAGCCCATTTTTTGTTCTTGCAAATTGTTGTTGTTTCTCTATTTCTATTATCTGTTTGTGGTATTAAGGGGAGCACCCTTCATCAAGACTTAACAACAAGACATTCATGTTGGAAATATTCAGGAATTAACCAAGTTACTGAGAGGGGAGGGGTGAATCAGTAACTCCAAATTTTCTTCTAATTTTAACATGTGTTTTACTTTTAACCTTTGCATACAGAAAGCATGAAACTTAAAAGCATTCATAATAATGACACATAGATTTGGTTACCCAGAAACCTTCCAAAAGAAAGTAAAACTGGGGTGGGGATGAAACCCACAAAGCTTTAATACTGCAGAATAAAGTTGGCCGGTTAAGGCTTACAATTTGATCACTTCTGATGATCTGCCCTGTTAGAAGCAATAAGGATTTCTAAATCCACCTTGTTAAAGGATTTACAAACATACAGTGAAGTATGCACTCGGTAAAGAGATTTATACAAAGACTGTTAAGTCTACCCGGTTAAAGGATTTAGTACTGATTCACCTGTTAGAATGAAACAGTAGATCTCTGCTTTGCAACTGGATTGCTGATTGAGATTCTCTGATGTACTGATCACCTTGTGTGATGAATTTGTCTTTGCTGAACCTTATACTTCTGAAGCCTTCTGCAATTCGCTTATCTCTGCCTTTCTTTTTCTTTCACATATATTCTTCTTTATTTTATTTTCATCTTTTTACAATATAGTTTATATACAAGTCTCAAACAATTAATTACAATTACAATTATACAGTCGGCTTGACAAATAAACATAAGTGCTACTAAGTCGGCCCAAATATGGTTACTCGGTTCCTTCACACTGACTCGGTGACTTTCTGATACTCGGCGTCCACTGCATTACTCGGCATCGTCATGCACTCGGTAGAAGTGAAGGCACGGTTCATACTGATCACTCGGTAGGTATTGAACTCGGTAAGCATTGGTGACTCGGTAGACAAGATGTTACTCGGTTTACATTGTCCTGATCGGTTTGTACTAACTTGCTCGGTTTCCATTGTCTGCTCGGTTTGCACTGTCTGCTCGGTTTGCACTGTCTGCTCGGTTTGCACTGTCTACTCGGTTTCCATCCAGAATGCAAATAAGTGTTGTCACTAGTGGCAATACTGCTTAATGCCAACAATCTCCCCCTTTGGCATTAGTGACAAAAACACTTATTGGCCAAAATTTATATACACCGAATCATGCTGAGTTTTATTTTGATTTTTCAAAATTTGTCTTTGTTATAGGGCTTTATACATTGTCTCCCCCTTTCAATGTGTTAACTGTTTTTTATACAAATCTATACAGTATACATATCTCTCCTTCTATACATATCTCCCCCTTTTTGACGATAATGCCAAAGGTGCATATACAAGTTATTTACAGAGAGAATCCAAAATTTGATAAGAAATCAGAATGTACCTTCATTATTAGTGCCAGGGTTCTGTCCCAACTTTCTCGCAGAATCTTACATGTTTGTATAGCAATTTGGATTTCTGCAGAGAGTTCAATCATGTGATCTGCTATGGAGAACTGATTGTCATGAATCAATGTTCTGGAATGTTCAATGTGCTTATACATTGTATTCATGATGGGAAGGATCATGTGTTGGATGTCTAGTAGTGTGGACCGGATCCTTGAGTCTTCTTTCAATAGATCAGACTGCATATTGGATAGATGTGAAATTTTCATGTGATGAGCAGAGCTTGAACTTGGTTCAAGTTGCAGCTTCTGTATGCTAATCTTCATATCCTCATCCATTTTATTCATTTTATCTTTGACATCCTTTGTGAACTCGGAAAAATTGCATAGTCTGGCCAAAAGAGAGGTAGCATTCGAATAAATAGACTCTGTATTAGACAAAACTGAAGACAATTCTACTTGGTTAATAGCTATGTGCTGAGCAATGTGCTCAAGCACTTTATTGTTGAATCTCTTCTCGGCTCTTTCAACTAACTTTTCTGTCCCGGATGAGTCCTCATTGTATTTCTCAACTGCTTCTGCCAATTGTAACAAAACATGCTGGGAGGAGTCTACTTTAATGCCTAATGCATCAGACAAAATGTCCTTAGCATCCTTGATGATTTGATACTCTTTGTCTCTCTCCTCCTTAAGCTTCTTTTGTTTTGCTTTCCTTTGGAGGATCTCACCTATATTCTGCATCTGGTCTGCTGAGAGATTTGCAAAATCTAAAGTAGGAATCTCTATCTCTTCATCTAGGTCTATATCCTCAACTATATTTTTACCCAAAAATTTTATACTCGGTAGAGCCTTAGGCTTATCTGTACTTAATGCTCTTGTAGTAGTGATAGTAGATAAAATAGGGCTGGCTATTGACACTGGTATACTTTCTACTGGAGAACTTAAAATATTTACACTTGATGATTCAAAAGCTGGAAAACTTACTGGTACAGGAGACTGTAGCTCGGTAGAAGAAATGGTAGCTGCCTCTGATGTTGCTAGGGATGATTGGACAAATGTAGAAGTTGTCACAACCATGCTTGAAGGTGTCTCTGGGCTGGATGTAGAGACTTTCACTGGAGAGGTAGGAAGGGATGCAATGACTTCTGCTGCTATCCTTACAGTATCATCTACCTCGGTGTCTTCTTCTTGCTCATCGCTGTCATCTTCAATATCCTTTATTATTACAGTTTCAATGCTCGGTTGGTGAAGGTGGTAAATGTTCTTCCATGTGGCTTTTGCAGCCTTCACAACCGATTCAATATTGTTGATCAAAATCAAACAAGTATTGAACTTCAATGTCATCTTGTTTTCATTTTCTTTTAGTGCCTTCTTTACTTCATCATTGTTCAGGCTCGGCATCAACTGTCTTAGGTTTTGATCAAATATGTCTATTACAGTTTGCCTTGCATTGCTCCATCTCATTCTTATCGGATTCAATAGAACTGCTGGAACCTGTGGGGTAATTTCTTCAGGAGAGTATTTCCACTGTCCCATCTTCTCAACAACAGCATCTTCTATTTCCTTCTGCTCTGCTTCCGATCTGGTTTCATATCTCAAGGATTTTATGTTACTTACTCCAGATCCTGATCCATCTCTGAAGAGTTTGAGCTTTTCTTGAAGGGTTAGAGGAGGCCTTTTGAATACTATGTCCTTATCTTCCTTTTCTGCCTTTCCTCTTGTATTTCTCCTTGTAAACACAGCAGTGGGAGGCACAGATGCCTTAGTGATAAAAACTTTTCCTTTCTTCTTTGCAAGTTCTGGTTCCTCTATTTTCTCATCCTTTTCCTCTTCTTTTTCACCAATTTCTTCTTTCTCCTCGGTTATCATTTGCATTTTAGCTATCCTTTTCTTTCCTTTGTTTACCGCCTGTGGAAGCTTTATGCTTAGTTCAATTCTCATCTTAGCTTCATCATATGTTCCAAAATATGGGGCTTTGGGATTGACAGGCTGATTTAGAAGTGCTTCAATAATGTTCTTGGTTTCATCAATATTTACCTCATAAGGAAGAGGTTTTGCATACACAGTTCTTGGTTTAACTGCTTGAATATACACATTATCACAATCTACCATAAAACAGATGTCATCTTTGTAATCTTCCACCAACTTCTGTGGAATCCGGAATCTGTCATTCATTTTCTCTTTGAAAGACTCAAAATAATTATCCATGATGCTTTCAAAGTTTTCACCCATTTCTGCGATGTATTCATTAATTTCATAAAGTACTGGCACATCTTTTCTCCATACCACTTTTCCTTTAGAAGGGAAGAATTTCTGAACATAGAAGAATAAACAGACTATCAAGGATCCAAACTTACATGGATTTTTTTTGGAAGTTTTGATGCTTTCCATGTTCTTGTTGAACTGTTTCAACAATAAGTCTGCTAGGTCAAATGTCAAGTTGTTTTTGACCACTTTGTATGCTAGGTCAACAGCTTCACATGAGACACTGTTCTGTCGACTAGAACTGTAAATCTTGTGTGCAATGATATGTGTACCAAACTTCAGTTCAGCGTCGGTAATGCTGCTAACCTTCATGCCTCTACCATCCCACTCGGCTAGGGTTTTCTTCTCTAGTTCCGTCCGACCTAGGGTTTTGGTAGTTTTCACTTTGTTCAACATGGGAAGACCGGTAACTTGATGAATCATTTTCCTTGTGATCTCAATAGGTTGCTCAAGCCAAATCTTGCCATCGTGTACTCGGCTGAGAATGTACCTAACCCATTTATCTCAAAAGTTTCAAGGAAGATGTGCAATGTGGACTAAACCCTTATCTTCCAGATGTTTGTGCTCGGGTTTCAAAGTACCATCCACACATAGTTCCTCACGTACAATGTCCAGTTCTAGGTTTCCCATTTCTTGAATAGAACAGTTAAAATGATTACGGATATCGTTGATAAGCAGTACCTTAGGAGGAATCTAAGATTGAGCTCCGTTCGGATCTAGGGCGGCTGCAACTGCGGGCACGATCTTAAAATCTGGTGCTTTCCACTCCCCTTGGACTAACATGTCTGATCCTTTCTTCGCTGAGGTGCTGGATGATGCCATGGTAGCTCACAGAAAATTCCTTACGCAAGAGTATTAAATCGCCGGGTTGCCCTTGAAGTTTTCTGCTCTCGAAGTGCTTAAAGATTCGCGGTGAAGAATGAGTTCGATTACTTGCTTTTTGTTTACAATTATGTCATTAATGCTCATTTCAAATTAGGGTAGGAATTCTGACAGACTGTCACCCACTAAGAATTAATTGCTCGGAAAAGACTTCGCAGCTCGGTGAACTCAAAAATTCATAATGCTCCGACCTTGCTCGGTAAAGACAGGTACCGACCTTTCTCGGTGAAGACTATACCGACCTCCCTGTGATCTCACTGCATCTTGCATGCTGATTTAGACTTTTCTTTAATTTCGGTTCTGGAACTGCTTGAGATTGATCTATGAGAGTACAGTTCCAGTGCTTCCTTGGAAATTTAATTTGAGTCGATAGAGCCATCCATTCCATTACTTGGACTGGATTGCTCGGTAGCTTTAGGAATCCATTTTTGTCTTACCTGTTTCCTAACCTTAGTTGCTTCATTTTTCTTTCCTTCTTCAATTTCATTAGCATTCATGCAGTTTCTGGCTATGTGACCAAGTTTAGTGCATTTGAAACATCTTACGGTAGTGTCTCTTTTCCTTAGATGATGTTTTATGCAATTCATGCCAATGTGTCCATATTCTCCACAGTAATGACATCTACACCAGGTGTTGTAGTCCCATCCAAACATTGCTTTCACAATTTGTTCTGCTGGATTAAATGTCTTGGATCTGCACTCGGATGCCTTGTGACCTTGTTTGTTGCACTTGTGACAATTACCTCTGAATCTAGGTTTTTCCCTGCATTCATTTGCTTTATGACCAGGTTGATTGCAGCTATAACATTTTCCATTGAATTCTGCTTTTTCATTGTTCCAACATTTATTTGAAGTATGTCCTATTTTACCACAATGATTACAAGTAGGTTTTTGATTTCTTTTAGTACCTTGCTTAGAGGATTCGCCTTCTTCTTTGTATCCAAGTCCTGCTTTTCCTTTTTGCCTATGAAGATTTCGTTCATACAGCTGATTCAAGTCTTCTTGACTTTTCAGCATTCCTTCATTGATTTGTTTTTCAGCGTTTAGGTCATCCATCAATCTTAGATTGATTTCCTTTTCAGATCTTAGTTCTTCTCTTGTGTTTTCTACTTCTGAACTTAGATTTAGAATTTCTTCATTTGTATGAGAGATTTGATCAATTAGGTTTTCTAGCTGAAGGGTTTTGTTTTGGACTTCAATGTTTCTTTCATCTAATTCATCTTTCAACTTGTTTTTCTGTTCCAAGATCTCACAGAATCTTGTAGAGTGTAGTTCTTGTTCTCTTTTCAATTTTCTCACTTCTTCCTGCAGAGACCCATTCTTTTCTAGGAGTTCTTTGATAGCATTGTTTGCTTCATCTGAGTTATTTGAGGGAAGAAGATCTTCAATCTTTTCTTCAATGTAATTCTGATCATTCATCTGATTTGCAAGTTCCTTCCTTCTTCTTAGGGATTGGGAAAGATGTTCTTTTGCTTCTTTGAGTTTAGCTATGGCCATTTCCAGATCTAACTTTTCATTTTCAATCACCTTGTTCAGTTTGAATACCTCCATTGTCCTGGATCTTTGCTCAAGCTAGTTAAGCTTTGTCTTGAGAACCAATGAAGCTCTGATACCAATTGTTGGAAATATTCAGGAATTAACCAAGTTACTGAGAGGGGAGGGGTGAATCAGTAACTCCAAATTTTCTTCTAATTTTAACATGTGTTTTACTTTTAACCTTTGCATACAGAAAGCATGAAACTTAAAAGCATTCACAATAATGACACATAGATTTGGTTACCCAGAAACCTTCCAAAAGAAAGTAAAACTGGGGTGGGGATGAAACCCACAAAGCTTTAATACTGCAGAATAAAGTTGGCCGGTTAAGGCTTACAATTTGATCACTTCTGATGATCTGCCCTGTTAGAAGCAATAAGGATTGCTAAATCCACCTTGTTAAAGGATTTACAAACATACAGTGAAGTATGCACTCGGTAAAGAGATTTATACAAAGACTGTTAAGTCTACCCGGTTAAAGGATTTAGTACTGATTCACCTGTTAGAATGAAACAGTAGATCTCTGCTTTGCAACTGGATTGCTGATTGAGATTCTCTGATGTACTGATCACCTTGTGTGATGAATTTGTCTTTGCTGAACCTTATACTTCTGAAGCCTTCTGCAATTCGCTTATCTCTGCCTTTCTTTTTCTTTCACATATATTCTTCTTTATTTTATTTTCATCTTTTTACAATATAGTTTATATACAAGTCTCAAACAATTAATTACAATTACAATTATACAGTCGGCTTGACAAATAAACATAAGTGCTACTAAGTCGGCCCAAATATGGTTACTCGGTTCCTTCACACTGACTCGATGACTTTCTGATACTCGGCGTCCACTGCATTACTCGGCATCATCATGCACTCGGTAGAAGTGAAGGCACGGTTCATACTGATCACTCGGTAGGTATTGAACTCGGTAAGCATTGGTGACTCGGTAGACAAGATGTTACTCGGTTTACATTGTCCTGATCGGTTTGTACTAACTTGCTCGGTTTCCATTGTCTGCTCGGTTTGCACTGTCTGCTCGGTTTGCACTGTCTGCTCGGTTTCCATCCAGAATGCAAATAAGTGTTGTCACTAGTGGCAATACTGCTTAATGCCAACAATTCAATGTTCTCACTTTTGGATCAGTTTAGTGGTTATAATCAAATAAAGATAGCACCAAAGGATCAGGATAAAATAGCATTTACATGTGCATGGGGGACTTTCTATTAGAATTTTATGCCTTTTGGTCTAAAGAATGTCATAGCCACATATCAAAGAGCCATGACAACCATATTTCATGACATGATGCACAAGTTCATGGAGGACTATGTAGATGATATACTTGCTAAATCTCACTCAAGGGAAGAACATCTACCCATTTTAGAAAGGGTTTTTACAAGATTGGAGCATTTCAAAGTAAGATTAAATCCAAAGAAGTGTGCATTCAGTGTACAATCAGGAAAGGTACTAGGGTACATTGTCTTAGCAAAAGGAATAGAAGTAGACCTGGCCAAAGTCAAAGCCATCATGGAGATGGAGGCACCTAGAAACATAAGCCAAATGAGGTCACTTCAGGGAAGAATTCAATCCATCAGAAGGTTTATCTCCCAACTGTTAGAAATTAATCTTTCCTTGGTGAAAATATGTATTTAAAGAAAAAACCAAGGTATCCTATGTTGTATTTGTCCTCTAGTCCAAGTAAGAGGACATGTCACTTTTTTTTAATTCCTTTAATAAGGAAATTAGATATTCCTCCTTAAAAGGAATCTCACATTTGTCACAAACACAATATGAATGTGGCATTTATTTGAGATGGCAGTTACATGCAAACTCCTCCACTCATCTCTACTTAAGAGATGCCTCTCACACACTTGCTCATTATTCTTCTCTCTTCTGTCATTCTTGCTCTCTATATTGTAATGAGATTTGTGCTCCATTTCCTTCTTCTTCCTTATGCTTTGAGCCTCATTCATAATAAATAAGGGGTTTTCTTTGCTTTCCCCTTTCAAAAATCCTTGAGTTCTTGTTCTTCTTGGTGCACTGTGTTGATCTTGTGGCTTGATTCTTTGAAATATTTTCTCTCTCTCTCTCTCTCTCTCTTGGTGATCTTGGTAAATTCCTTTCATACACTCATAGTTGGGTTCTTTCCTTTTCTCTACTATTTTTATTACTATCTATAACATGGTATCAGAGAAATTTTAACCCTTGTTTGTTGAGTGTTGCATGTAGGGAAATTTGGAGGACATTTTGGTTGTGAAGGAGATAGCTCCTTTTTTGTTATCTAACCATTTCTTTGCAAGTTTTTCTTCATTATTTTCTTGCAATCTTTCATTTTTTTTTCTTCTTAGTTCTAGATGGCTTGCCGCTAGATCTAAGTCTATTCATTCATTTATTTAAGATCTAACATACCCTCTTAAATCTATTTCTAACGTTTCTTGGAGGTTTATTATTCATTTTTTTTTCTCTAATCATTTTGTGTAGGACTTGAAATTATTGCTCATATTTCCCTTTCAAATTCATTCCTCCGTTTTGTTTATATATCTTTGGTTTATTGATGGTTGCAAGTTTTAATATTTCATGTTCTAATATATCTCTATTTCTTATTATTATTTTCTAATATCTCTACCTTTTTTAATCCTAACTCAGCATTCTCTATGTTTTATCAGCACTATACATATATTTAATAACTTTTTTTATTTAAAATAAATTCTATTCAACTTATATTGGTTGTTTTGTATCTTTCTATCAAACATTATTTAACAAAGAGGATTACATAGATTGGAATGTATTTCATAGTTTGAGCAATTTTTTTAAGACATCTTCCTTTATTGCCTTCAGCAGACTATATTCCAACTTCTTCGTAGTCCTTCTCCAGAGCAGCCAGATCCTCACTTGTCTCAGAAAACTCTCCCTCTTCCATTCCCTCACCAACATACCAGTGCACAAAGGCACGCTTGGCATACATGAGATCAAACTTGTGATCAATGCGGGAGAAGACCTCAGCAACACTTGTGGAGTTGGATATCATGCAAACTGCCCTCTAAACCTACATCTTCTTGCATCGCTCTTCTTCAAGACACTGGTAAGAAACTCGTGTGTGAGTGTGTGAGCTAGTCTACCCCTTTTTTAATTGTACCCTATTGTGTTTGCTCCCTTTCTCCATGTTGCTACTCTTATCCTGCATTTTGCTGCTATCAGACTACTTCCTCCATGCAACCTCTCAAACTGCTAACATCCTTGTGCACACGATTTTAACTGTTCACACTAGTTTGGATCTCCTATCTTTGCAACTTTCGCACACAATTTATAGTATCACCTTTATGCTACTATTTACAAGCCACAACTCCCTGGTCCTCCTACAACCTCTTCTCTATTAGCTCAACCGCCTCTTCCAATTCTCGCTTGTAAGAACTCATATTGCTCTCACCATTCTTCTTGATATGATTACTCTCCAAAGTCGTAACTGCTGCAGGCACCGCCAATGTGTACCTTTGTAGAGGAATAAAACCCAGAGCTAATTAAACCACTACCAAGGCCATAAATCTCCAAATAATAATGTTCATCTCTTATTTCCTTGATGTTGTTTGCATTTAGTCAGTTTGTAATTTTAGATTATGACACATTTGGTGCAATGGTGGATCACAAAATTTAGACATTCCTCCCATCTGGCGTAAGATTTATGCAATAAGATTCTTCATAATAGGTAACGTAAATTTAGACATTCCTCATTATAGTTCTTTAACCAAAGTTAGTAAATTTAAACTTTTAGCTTCTACGTATAAGAACTTAGTTTTTTATTAAAAATAGGAATTCATTCATTTTTTTGAATTTGTTATTTTAGTTTATATTAATAATTTAAATTCATTTCAAATATTTAAATCTTTCTTTACTCTCATATAAAGGTTATGTTTTAATATTTAACTCTTCAAATTATTAATTATTTTATCATTTCCTTATGTTTACATTCAACACTTAAATAACATTTAATCATTTTTACTTGTTTTAAACAAATTTATATTTATATTTAATTTATTCATAGTATCATTAACATTAAGATAAATTGCACTTCTACATTCATTAGGCCTTTATTATTTCTAATTCTGATATCCTTTTGTGCAATTAATTATTTTAATACTTTAATTCTGAACTATCATTATCTTGCTACTTTCAACATGTCTACTCTAATTCTAAAAATTACTAAATAGTTCTAACTATGATCAATGAAAAACTCATGTTTCCTTTCTATTATGTTTTAAACATTTACTTGAAGTTGCCACAGATGCGACTACTGAACTAGCTGCCTCTGTTGCTCAAACTACCAAAGATGCTTGGCAATTTAAGAATGATGAAGCACTCGGTCTGATTGGACTCTCCATCAGTCCTGATCTCTATGTCTTGATTGGACATTGCACCAAATCTCATGTAGCATGGGACATCTTGAAGAAAACCTACGACAGCTCCTCTGAATCACGTAAGATTCAGCTCCAAGACAGGTTGGAAGACCTAAGGTATAAAAATTTTAAATCAATGGATGAATTTTTACTCAAGTTTGATGCTATTAGAACTCATTTAAATGGTTTAAATGTTACTCTTACAGATATTAGATTAATTACTATAATTCTTAAGAAATGTCTCCCTAAAGAGTTTCAGGAATTTATCACTAACATCCACTCTTAGATTGCTATTTCTAGTTTAGCTCCTCTTTTAACTTATCCTATTTTTCAAATTTGGTTACATCAAGAGGAGGCTAAATTGTTGCAATTTGGTACTATTAAATCTGTTGAACATGATTTTGTATCTAAAACTCAAAATCCAAATAATAACTCACATACTAATCATCATAACAATAATTATTCCAATAACAAAAATAATTATCGTAACAATAATCATCATAATAATGATTATTCAAATAATCAGAATAATGGTTATCATAAAAATTATAATAGACCCCATTGTAATTATTGTGGGAAAGTTGGTCATGTGATCAATAATTGTTTTAAGAAACTTAAACATGAAAACTCATCTCCTCCTAATAATAAAACCTATCATAATAATTAATAACACTCATCATGCTTTTACTATTTGTAATGGGATGTCTACTTCCCATTTTGATGATAATACTATTTGGGATGAATATCATGATGATTGATATTCTTGGAATAACCCTCTTGATTATTATCTTCCTACTCATGATGCAATGGAATTTGATGATCTTTTCTCTCATGTTGATGATATGTTTGACCAAGAAGAGGAAATTATATCTAATTTTATTAATGTTACTTTGCAAGATATGTTTATTACTCAAGATGAAATTTATGATGATAGTACTAATCCTATGATTGTTGTGGAGGATAATGATAATACTAGTGATTCTTATACTAGCTCTACTCCTCTTGATGCTTCATATTATGATGAATACATTACAAATTTATTTTTTGCAACTGAAGATTACATTTATGATTCTATGACCGATGATTCGCAATATGATTTTTCTTTCCAAAGTGTTACTAATTCAGCACTAGGAGATCCCAATGATGGGTGCTCTACTAGTGGTTCTTGCCTTATTTCAGGCTCAGGTGTTAATTATGTTCCACCTCTATTTTCTATTGGAAATGAATATACAGAATGCATAAATGCATCTCAATAATCTCAATGGTCAATTAAAGATTTGGGCTCCCCACAACAAGCACATACACCTTTGTTTCCTCAAAGTGGTATTCACTTTGCCAAAAGTCCTATGTACCATTCAAGCTCCAAAGCACAAGTTGAAGACATGCAAGATCATCAAGTCAAAGACATCCTAGTGAAGACTCTTTCAAAAGAAACATCTCAAAATCATTGTAAACATTTGGGTTCGATACCTATTGATGTAATCACCCCAAGTAAAGATTAAAGGGGGGTGTTAGAAATTAATCTTTCCTTGGTGAGAATATGTATTTAAAGGATAAACCAAAGTATCCTATATTGTATTTGTCCTCTAGTCCAAGTAGGAGGACATGTCACTTTTTTGTAATTTATTTAATAAGGAAATTAGATATTCCTCCTTAAGAGGAATCTCACATTTTTCACACACACAATATGAATGTGGCATTCATTTGAGATGGGAGTTACATGGAAACTTCTCCACTCATCTCTACATAAGAGATGCATCTCACACACTTGCTCATTATTCTTCTCTCTTCTCTAATTCTTGCTGTCCATATTTTAATGAGATTTGTGCTCCATTTCCTTCTTCTTCCTTAGGCTTTGAGCCTCATTCATAATTCACAAGGGATTTTCTTTTCTTTCCCCTTTCAAAAATCCTTGAGTTCTTGTTGTTCTTGGAGCACTTTGTTGATCTTGTGGCTTGATTCTTTGAAACATTTCCTCTCTCTCTCTCTCTTGGTGAACTTAATAAATTCATTTCATGCACTCACACTTGGGTTCTTTCCTTTGTTGTACTATTTTTATTATTATTTCTAACACCAACTAGTAGAAAAGTGCCACAATTTCACTCAACTCCTTCACCAAGACACTATTTTCAAATGGGATGAGAAATGTGAAGAAGCATTCACCTTGTTAAAGAAACATCTGATGAACCCTCCAACTTTGATGCCACCAATAAGAGGCAAGCCCTTAATTTTATACATCTCAATGACATAATATTCATTAGGGGCACTCTTGGATCAAGAAGATGAATCAGGAAAAGAAAAGCCCATATAATATATAAGAAGAACATTGGTGAAGTATGAGTTGAACTATACCTTCATTGAAAGAGTATGTTTGGTCATATTTTTTGCTTCCCAAAAGTTGCACCATTATATGTTATCTCATAAAATTTGACTCATTACAAAGATTGATCATGTGAAATACCTTCTTAGCAAAACAACATTAAATGGAAGATTGGCCAAATGGGTCATGGTGTTGAGTTAATTTGACATAGAATATGTGGACCAAAAATCTATCAAGGGCCAATTCATAGCCGATCAATTAGTAGAGTCACGTTTACAAGATGAACATCCAATCCAAGTGGAATTTCTAGATTCTAAAATCATAAATGTTGAAGCAAAAATATGGAAACTATATTTTGATGGTTCCTATACACTGCATGGTTCAAGAACTGATATAATTTTGATTACTCCTCAAGGGTCTACAATTCCAAAATCATATAAATTTCTATTCATGTGCACAAATAATATAGTTGAATATGAAGCATTGGTCATTGGCATAAAATTGGCATTAGAATGGAAAGTGACAAAGTTACAAATCTATGGAGATTTCCAACTAGTTATCAATCAGATCAATGATGATTATCAAACAAAAGATGATAATTTGATACCTTACAAAAACATGATTGAGAATCTTAAGAAATACTTCACTCTCATCACATTTGAGCAAGTACCAAGGGATAAGAATAAGGTAGTAGATGCAATGGATAATTTAGCATCACTTCTCCATATGTCAGATCAAAGCGCCAGATATGAATTCCTGGTAGAAGAAGTGGGACAACCTGCATTTGACCCTACCCATCCTCATACTATTTGTTTACTAATCGTACATGAATCACCTTGGTACAAATCCATTTTCACCTACTTGAAAGAACAAATCCTACCTATGGACCAAACCATGAATCTAAAGAAAAACTTTATCCGCCAAGCATCTCGTTATACCTTAATATCTGACACATTGTATTGTAAGAGTCTAGATGGAATGCTTCTAAGATGTCTAGAGAAGGAGGAATCTAATATAGACTTACGAGAAATTCACAAAGGAATTTGTGGGTCACATTCAAATGGGTTAACCCTACCTGACAAACTTCTTAGGATTGGATATTTTTGGCCTTCTATGGAGAAAGATGCTTGTCACTTCACTAAAACTTGTCACAAATATCAGTATCATGGGAACTTGATCTACGTTCCAGCATAAGAACTTCATCCTATGACTACACCTTGGCTCTTTTATCAATGGGGTTTGGATTTGATAGGTATGATTTATCCACCATCTTTAAATGGTCATAAATTCATCATTACTACAACAAAATATTTTACCAAATGGGTGGAAGTTTCACCCTTATCAACTGCCACAAGAAAGCAAATATCCAACTTGTTTATATTAAATCACATAATTTATAGATATGGTGTACCTCACACCATCTTAATGGATAATGCCAAACATTTCAAGAACAAGGACTTGAAGGAATTATGCACAAAAATTCCACATGATACATCACTCATCCTCAATATATTACCCCCAAGGTAACAAACAAGCAGAAGCAACAAACAAGAACATCTTAAAGATATTGAAGAGAACAATGGATAATTTAGGTAGAGATTGGCACATTCAAATAAACCCAACTCTATCATCTTATAGGACAAGTATCAGAATGCCAACATGAGCTACACTATTTTCCTTACATTTTGGAGCAGAAGCAGTTTTACCTTTAGAAGTAGAACTTACATCCTTGAGAGTATCCTTACACGGTTTGATAAGTGAAGAAGACAATAGGGTTTCTAGATTACAAAAACTAGAACTACTAGATGAAAAAAAAAAAACAAGCCTTCAATCATTTGAAAGTGTATCAAAATCAAATGTCAAGGACCTACAACAAGCATATCAAATCAAGGACATTTCAAATAGGTGACTTAGTTTTGTGAGAAAATCTCAAGAATCAAGCAGAAAGAGAAAAGAAAGGAAAATGGGAAGCAAACTGGTTAGGACCTTTTGTGATCACTTCATCTTTTGGGACATGCACCTATAAACTAGTTGATTGTGATGGAGAAGAATTACAAGAAACTATCAATAGCATTCATCTAAAAAGGTTCTACACATGAGGCAGATAAAAGGATATAAAGAAAAAGAGTATCAAAAAATTAGATAAGAGCATCCTATTTATTGTACATAGTCAAAAGAGATCTTGAAAATACTAAAAACATTAAAAAAATAGAAAAGAGAAAACAAACCAAAAATGCAGAAAAGATAAAAAATAGTAGAAAATTGAGCCTAAAGAAAGTCAAAAACATTCAAATATGATCCTCAAAAGATTTTGTCTTGGTGAAAACCTAGTAAATAAGCACCTTGATGATAAAAAAATGAAAAAGAGAAAAATACAAAAAAATGAGAAAAGATAAAAAGTGCCTAGGTGAAAACCTAGTAAATAGGCACCTTGGTAGGAAAAAAAAGGAAAAAATCTTTAAAATAAAAAAAGAGCAAAATCCATTCAATCAGTGAGAACCTAGTAAACAGATGCCATTGGAAGTCCAAGTTAGTCACATACCTAGTGGTCATCCTTGTAAATATTGCATTCACCAACATTTGTATATATTGCATAATAAAACCCCACAATTGCATTACAAGTACCTAAAGATTTTGGTCACCTAATCTACAAATTGTCCCAAGTCCAATAATAAAATCACATCAAACTGGGGGCAATCTACTCTAAAGGAGGAAGGATTCATCAAAAGAAAACTTCAATCAGACACCAAATCAATTCATCAAACCACAAGTGAAGTGCTTCATCAAATCCTAATCCTAATCCAAATCTGAACCAAACACAAAAATTTGATCCAAAATCTCACAAAGACCTTATCTTTATCAGGATTAAAAATATGAAATAGATAAAACTATACTTGAAATACGGATTTGAAAAATAGTGCAAATTGTTTTCTAGGTGTTGACTTGATTGATGAAATCAAGTCTTTCTAGCGAATCGATGAAAGTTTTTAAACTAGACAAGCTATGATGAAAGCGTGATATTTTATTAATTTCTGAATGACTGTCTTAGAATCAAAGTTTTGAAACATTTATTATTAGTCTAAGGACTTGATCATCAAAGAATCATAGAGGACTTGTACATATAGAGAAACTAAGATCTTTGTTTGTTTACGCAAAAGGATACCTTAGATATTTTGATGTTAAATATCATAATACCAAAATTCACTTGCAACATAGAATCTAACAAAATCGATAATCATACTCTCATGAGTAACTTCAATCAGTGATAGTTGTACCAAAGGATGGAAAAGCAACGTAAGAGGTGAAAAAGGTATTCATATCATAATGGTTGAACTAGTGATGGTTGTACTAATTGCAGATTTTAAAAAAAATTCCTCGATGATAAATATAAGCTCCAAATTTTTGAATAGTGACAGTTGCACACATCCTAGATTAAATGCATTTAAAGTATTTTCCTTTCTTAGCGTAAAAAAAAATTTCAAGAGAGAAATAGAAAGGGGGTGGAGTTAAATAAAAAATTAAACGAACATCAAAAACTATATGTGATCGAGTGTGTTGGAAATCAAAAATAAAAAACAAAGATGCATTGCATTAGCTCACTTGCATTTATTAGATTCATGTTATTTTGCATTCATTTAGGACTTTTCCCTAAGTTCATTTATCTCCATTGCATTAGTTTGCATTAAATTTTAATCTAAGCTCATTACATTAGTTTGCATCATTTTCACTAAAGTTCATCTAAAGTTGCACTGCATTAGTTTGCATTCATTTTAAAATTCATCTCATTTAGATACATTCATTTTGAAACCATTCCTATTAAACCATTAAGTTTATTTACAATTACATTACATTAGGAGGCATTCTTTGCAACCATCAAATCATCTCATTTAAGTGGCATTAAATTTCATCATTAAGACATTTAGTTGCATTCCTTTAAGTTCATCTAAAAACATTGCATTCCATATCACATTGTACTATTCATTTAGGTATATCCATTTAAGATTCCTTGCATTTACACATTGAATTATATTCAAATATAAGTGTATTAGGTCATCACATTTACACATACATATTTATCATATCCATACATCATATATCATTGCATTTGCATCATTGACATCATTCATCCATATATCATTTATCATTACATTAATCATTAATCGTTAAGCATAAATATTCATCCATTACATCATATAGATACATCACATTCTGCATCACATTTGTATACCATAAATCCATTACATTTATTATCTATTACATACATCCATATCATCAAATAAATGCATCCATAAATACCATCACATCACATTAATCATTAAAACATTACATCATACAACATTAAAACAGATCTCATTTGCATCCATAAAGCATCATATATCACAACATTAATCATTAAAAATCATTAAATCCATATCACATACATTCATTTACTCTGTCATAAATAAGACAACCATTTAAGCATAAATAGAGCATATCATAAACTGCATTTGAGAAAAAGCATAAAAATAAACCATGTAGAGATAAAATCATATAGCTTTGCATATCATATAAAGCACCAGAAAAATGAAGTCCAACATATAATGACATCATATAAAGTAAATCTATCAAGTAAACATCAAAGTCCATGGTATCATCATCAAAGAAATAAACATCTGGAAATCAAAGTCTATTAAAGATATCAACAAGTATCAAAGTATGATTCCAATGTCTCGAGATCAAAATTGAGTCATCATATACATCAAAGAATAAACTATCTCATATAAAAAATAACTCAACTGCTATAACCATTGGCACCATTAGGACCACAATCAAGACCACGATTAGCATCCAGAGCTCTACTCAAGCTATCCTATAAACCATGCTGACTCATAGCAACCATGAAGGTATGCATCATCGCGCTAAGCTAAGTGACCTTCTATCACATCTCTGACATCTTAGACTAAAGGGATCTCACATCTGAGGCTAAGGCTGGTGTAGGCGGAGTCTATGCTAGAACCTATGTGGGAGGAGTCTGTGGATGAGCCTGTGTAGATAGAGTTTGTGGAGGATCTATAGAAGAAGATGGAATGGAAGAAGATGGAATAAAAGAAGATGGAATGGAAAAATATGGAACAAAAGAAGAAGAAGATGGAAGAACTGAAGAAGATGGCATAGAAGAAGAAGTAGGAGCCTGAACTGGAAGAGCTTGTGGAGGTGTTGATGGACCATGTGCCTGATCTAACAATATCTAGTCAACCTGAGCATCCACATCAGCCACTACCTAAGCACCCACCTATCAGAATACTTTGACCCTATGTTGGCCCCATCTGGCCAATCTATCCACACCAATCTGATGTAGAGCTCTATCCACACCGCCACCTCAGACTTTGACTCCACCACCACCTCGAACTCTGACTCCACCACCCCTTATCCATACTCTACCACCCCTAAGATGAATCGGTGCAATAGAAATCACCAAGATAATGAATCTACCTCCTCTGACCACCTGTCAACCTTGTCTTCCCTGACGACCTCATCTCCGACCACCTCCATCCCCATCCTTGCCATCATCATCAGACTCCTCCTCTATACTAGGAACTGGCTCCGCAAGATCTGTAAATCTTAGAAAAGGGTTCTAAGAGAACCAATCAACATACTTGTCTATCATGACAACATCTATGACATGATCCCTCATATCCCAAGGAAGGTTTTCCAGCTGGAACACCTCCTGACAAGTCATCCAATAATAAATCTATGGGCCCTAGAGTGACCTCTCTACCTGTACCCATGCATAGAAAGCCAATCCCTGTGGCATGCTATGTGTCAGACCATACTATCATAAGACTCTCAAGAAGAAAAATCTCTCAATGATCAATAGTGTACGCCCTATCATCTACCAGGGTATACACATGAAAGGTAATTTCACTGCATCCTCTGACCATACCTCACATCCATTATACGGTTGCCACATGACCTAATCAATGTCATCTATAACTCACCTCTAATAGTCAAGCTTTCCCAAGTGGGCCTGCACAACCATCCCCTCGTACATCCAAGTAAAGGGCCAGTCAGGATTGCGGTGTTGGATAGAAATAGGTCTAGTGATAGGAATGTTCTCCCATGTCCACAACAGCAAAAGAATAACACCAATAGAGAGAGTCACCCCTCGACGGTATACAACTAAATGCAGCTCATGATATAGTTGTGCAAGTACACAAGTACCCCAATCCAATCTCCATGGCTGGGTGATCATATTCTCAAGGATATGACCCCAACCAACTAAAAATCCATTTCCTCAGCAATCAAGAACAAGAAAACCACCAACCAATGCTCCTAGAACAATAAGGAGATCAGGGAAGGAAGGGAACTGGGCCCACTAGATTGAATCATCGCCAATAGTCAGGTCCCCAAAAACTTGCCTACAAGTGGTACCATCATACACCTAGTCATAGTATATCATCTCTCCATGGGTGGGGATGCGAAGGATGTGATACACATCCTCAGGAGTAATGGTCATCTCCCCATCGGCAAGTGAAATGTGTTATGGTCAGAGTGTCATCACTCTACCATAGTTGTGATGAGACCTCAATTCATGCGGAATCAAGGAAGGAGGAGAAGGAAAGATAGTCTGCATTTGCTTATAACTCGGTGATCTGCTCCACTCAGATTGTCAATCATCTCAAAGGGAAAGGGATACAAGCCTCTAACCCTAGGTGATTTAATATCAGCCTACAAAAAGAAAGTTAAACACATCAGTATTTGATATCATTATATTTTGGATTATCCTAAGTCAATCGAACATTTAAAATTATCAAAATCACAATCAATTTTCCTAATTCTACTCAGAGAGGACGAAAAATTTATCATCACCCACCATCTTTTTCAAGATTGACAATCAAACATTCAAAATGACTTGACTCAAAATGACATTATACGACTCGCTATTCAAATCAAACTTGTTACCTAAGCCAATGGACTGATTGACAACACTGAACAGTTTGGAAAACTGACTCAGCAATTTGCATTTTTAGCCAAACACGGTAAACACATTATTTTATTGATTAAAAATGCTAAAAGGAAAAAGCACAATTTAAAATGGTGAATGCGTAGAAAAGATAATTGAAAGCGCTATTTTAAGGTATACACATTGTAGAACTTAGTACATGCTACAAGAATTACCTGTACACGCTGCTAAAATGCTAATTTGTACAAACTAATTTGTACGCATAGCAGAAAAGGGTGAATGCAAACTAAGCCCTAGCTCTACCATTTGTACGTACAACTAAAAATAGTAGATGCGCTACAGAAAATTGTGGAAGCACTAGAAAAAGTTTGTATGCACCATTAAAACTATTAAACGTGCTATTTAAATTGAAAAAAAAATGTAGGGTTTTTCCTATAAAAATCTAATTTTTTTCAATTCAAATGCATTAAATTGACAAAATAAGTTGTCGGGGTACATACTGGAGGTCTGTAGCCCAATGGATGCAAATATTAGCACCCTCACTCGAATATGTGCTCTCGAATCAAAATCACCATCACGAAATAGCTCAAAAGGAGTTAAAGAAAAAAGTCAAAAGTGAGGGTGAAAATATATAGTAAAAATGACTTTTACCGCTATATAGCCCATTTTGACCTAAAAGGGTCATCTTTGACCAGAAAATGACCAAGGACCTAAATTTTTCACCAATTCTACCAAATCAAGGGCATTTTTCATCAAAAGATTGCGAATACATAATCAGATATGAAATCAAAATTTATTACAAATTGACCTAATTCATGCAAACTTGACTTAAAACATCATATTTTTTAACAATTATAAAATTTTATTTTATTTCTGAGGGGGCATACATTCAGATAACTAGGAATGACATCTTAATTAATGAATCAAGGGTATAACCATCAAATCAAAGCGTAATCTTTTATCAAAAAAAAAAATTGCTTATCAATCGGAAAGGGGAATCAAACATCAAATCAGATCAAATCAAGTACCATATCAGGCAACTCATCATCAAATCGACCATCGAGGACCTAAAATCAATCGAAACTACATCAATCCCTTCATCAAATCTACATCTTCTATCAAACATAGCAATCGACCATCAAATCTAATCAGGATTTCATATTAGAAATGATAAGGACATTCTTTGAATCGATACGCTTTGCATGTCAACTAAAACAGGGGCATTTGTAATCACAAGAAAATAGACAAGAACAATCAAATAAGAAACCAAGGAAAAAATTAAAGCAATCAAATCAAATCAAACTTTTATCAAAGAAAAATTACAATCAAGCCATAAATCAAATTTAATTAAAAATAAAAATCCATAAATTCAATTTAAATCAAATAAATCATGATAAATCAATTAATTATGTAATTAATCTAATTAATTACATAGTTCATTTAAATCAAATCAACCCATTCAAGGGGTACACATGGCTAAAGATATTAATTAAATTCAATTGATTAAATTCTATTTTCCCTCAACCACCAAATGGGGGGAAAAATCATCAACCAATAGGATTAAAGGATTAAGCTCACATGGATCAAGCTTAAATTGAATCTCCATCACCCATAAGGAGAGAGCATCTTGTGCACTCATTTTGTCCTCTTGTCCCAAGCTTTGAGGAAAAAATATTTAAATGGTCTCCAAAGGTGGGACCATGGATTTAACCCTCACCTAATCATGATCAAATGAATTACACCCCCTACCCTTGCCAAAATCTATAAAAGAAAGGCTAAAATCCTCCAATTATCATCCACAAATCTGAGAATAGCATCAAACCTCTTGCAAATTATAGCTAGAAAGGAAAATTTAGAACTAATTAAGGCTTATTTCTTTTGGAATTGAACTTGTTAGTTGCTTCATCATTCATTCTCATTTTAGGACTGTCACTAATGGAAGCTTGCTGAGAGCATTGTATTAGCAAACCTAAATAGAGGTCCATAGAGTGCTTAATTGTCTTTTATTCATTGAAATAGTTTACTCTTTGTGGTAATTTAGTTATTATTCTCATTTATTTGCAATATTTTATCCTCAATACTCTTGGAAGTGGACCTAAATTAAATATAATTTAAGATTTTACCATTTCAAAGCTGGAAAAAGCTGACCCGAAAGCGAGAAATAAATCTTTTTGAAACCCGACATCCAGAAACTTTGAGACTTTGAAATTTGAACCTTGGGTCAAGGTCGAGGTTGACCTTAACCTAGGTCAAGGTCGAGGTCGACCTTGACCTAGGTCAGGGTCATGATCTACCTTGACCTAGGTCAAGGTCAAGGTCAACCTTGACCTAGGTCAGGGTCGAGGTTGACCTTAACCTAAAAGGTCGACGTTGACCTTGAGTTAAGAATCTCAGGATTTCAATTCAGGATGCCAGAATTATGTTGTATATATATGTATATATATATGATATTATTGCAAATGAATTGACATCATTCCCCAAAGAAAGTAGAACTACAATCACAATGGAGGAAAGAAAATGCAAGAGGTACGAAGAAGATTCTTTTCAAACCACAACATGGAGACCAAAAAGAATCAGTGCTACCCAGTCGCAAATCCAAGCGGACTACACAAGGAAAACATTTATGAACAATATCACATGTACAAAATAACATGAAAACAACATATAGAAGAATAGAGATACATATAGAGGAATTGTACAATAGGTTTGATTCCTTTATCACCTTGTACCAACAAAGTAACAAGGGTCGTATAAAAGAATCTAACAAACATTTAGCAATCACATTATGGGAGAAGCATAATACAACATACAAACACAAAAAAAGCTACCATGAAGGGAAAGCCAATCAAGCACATCTCCTTCTCTCCCCTTCTTGGTCTATATCATTTAGGGAAGGTGGACAACTCGCAAGAGGGACTATATCCAGTGTAGTAGGAATAAGAGCCAGTTCCAAACAAGGATCCTCTAGAGAATCGTTATGTTCGATACTAGGTGTAATTATCAATTATGTTGAAAGAATATTAGGTAAATAAGTATCAATGTCAATAGTCTAATATTCATCATTAGCATCATTAGGATCATCAAGAGTATATTCTTCATCAAGATTAATCAAAATAAAATCTAAGATACGAATAGAATCATCATAATCATTCATCTTAACATCATCATTAACATTAACTTCTTCTAACACATTAGGCATAGGCTAGTCAAAAGAAGGTAAAGAACTTTGAAGAACAAAGACATGAGCCTTAGCTTGAGCCCAACACTTCTTACGATGTTCATTACCAAATCGGTTATGTTTTGTCTTGTTTGAAAAATGTTGAGAACTAGGAGGAACAACAATCGGTGCTTTCACATGTTCTATAGGAGGATTAGGAGGATTCTTAGTGGGCTAAAAAGAAACACTAGGAGCTTGATTAACAAAACTAGAAGCAATGGATAAAGGAGGTATGGAAGGCATAGGAAAAAGACCACAGTTAAGATCCGTCTGAGGCATGCTTAACTCAAGAATCTTGCAATGTTTATAAGCTTGATATGAGCGAAAAATGCTATCATGTCGAGAAGGACATGAATTAGGTATTGAAGGCCAAAAGAAGTCAAGGGTAGCACAATACCTAGGCCTAGAAGGTAGATATAAACTATGATTAATCATCTTTATTTCTTCATCATGACTGAATTTTTAAGACACTTATGGATAGGATAAGTGATGGCATGCATGGCATTCAACCAAGGAAAACCAAACTTAACTTGAAAGTGATCAGAAGCAGGAACAACAATGAAGGTAGTATTCATAACTTTACCACAAAGTTGAATAGGCAAGTTAATATAACCAAATGATGGATAGACAAAACCATTACAAGTTTGGATCCACACATCACATGTATCATAAGAATCACATTATAAGTTCTTCATAAAAAGATTTTCTTCAGTAATAACATTGCCTAAGGATGTAGGATCAACAAGAAAACCATGTGTAGGTATCTTAGAAATACTAGCATAAATGTAGAGGGGACCATCAAGAGCTTTAATAGTCTCAGAATCATCAAAGGCGGTCAAGAGTTCCCTAGGTCTTTTATTTTTAGGTTGTTTTTAAGGTTTAGGTTGAGGTTTCAGTTTAGGCTTAGGTTGAGGTGGAACTTGAAGTTAAGGTTGAGTTTGAGGCTTGGATGGAGATACAGAATGAGGTAAAATAACATGCTCCACATTGTTAACAATATGATTAAGATCATCAATCTTTGAATCATAAACAATATCCATAGAAGATGGTTGAACAATGGTATTAGTATAAAGTGTAGGCAAAGGTTTCATATAGATTTGGAGGTTTTGATTAGGAGGAGAGACATATTTGTTCCCACTACCATCAAAATTATCAATAGATAAAGTATTAGAATCAATTAAGTCTTGAACTTTATGTTTTAAAGAATAACACTTCTCAATATCATAGCCATTCTGACAATGGTATTTACAAAAGGTTTTGGAATCAAAGGATTTAGATGCCATCGTAATAGGTAAAAGAGGTCAAATAGGAGGTAAAGTAATCAAATTAGCAGTCAACAACTTACTCATAATAGAATGTAAAGATTCGGAAAGAGGAGTAAACGTATGATTCAAACGAAAAGTAGTGGATGCAGAAGTGGCATTATTGGATGCAACATCCAATCAGCTCTATATTTGCTTGTTTAATTATCTTGACATAGTTGTTAGGTTTTTTAAACTTGCTAGTATTAGGAGCAACATCACTCTTATCAACTGGAACATGAGCCATTAGAGTGTTGCTCTCAAATTGACTCACTTGTAATTGATAATTTGATGAAATGTTGCACAAAGTTGTTGAAAAGAGGTAAATTTAGTAAGCAGAATCTTATCTCTAATATCCTTTTGTAACTTTGAAATTAATATACACTGAATATCAATATCAGGAACAAGATAAGAAATTTGAGAATACAAATGCTTAAAACTACCAATAAATTAAGTTAATTTTTCTTAAGTATTTTGTTTACAATACATCAAATCAGTTAAAGACACTTGCGGACCAATGTTATTTTGGAACTGCTAGATAAAGGCATTAGCAAGTTTTGGAAAAGAATCAATAGAATAAGGAGGCAATGAACAATACCATTGTAAAGCCTTATCACAAAAAATTTTAGCAAACAACTTGGCTAAAATCCTATGGTCATGAGCATAGTCACTACAAAGGATTTGAAATTTTTTAACATGAGTGATAGGGTCTCCCTTACCATTGTAATTCTCAAGGTGAGGCATATTGGCTTGCTGAGGAACAAGAGCATGAATAATGTCTAGGGATAAAGGACTGCCCATGTCACATGTAAGAATACTAAACTTGGATTGAGTTAAGGATGCAATTTGTTGTTGTAAAGAGTACACAGTTTGATCCAAACTAATGATTGTGGAATCATTAGATGAAATAGGAGGCATAGAAACATTAGAGACACTAGGAAAAGTGTAGGAAGCAGTAGGAACAGAAGATACAACTAGGGGAACACTTGGAACCATAGTTGGAAGAGGATTGGAATAAGTAAATGAACATTATGATACGAAGGTTTTGAAATAGGTAGAGACACTGGTGGGACACTTGTAGGAAGAGAAGGAACTGATGTAGTCACTAAAGGAGGAGTATAAGTAGGAATGTTGGGTAAAGGAACGGAAGAAAGTTCTATTGGAAATCTATTAGGAAAATGTGATACTAAGGGGGGGTTGAATCAAATATCACTAACTTAACCATTTTAACATAAATGAAAACTTGCATAGCATTAATGGGTATGTGCGGGATCATGGTATGCCAAAAAGTGGCGATGTGAAAAAAACTAATTTTCACTCATCCAAAAGCACACAAATAGATTTTTTGACTTTTTAGTAGGCCTAGGTGTCAGTACACCTGCTCAAGGCAAAAGCCAAAGCTAAAGGGAAAATCAGATATCCGATAATATCAGATATCTGATATTTTCCAATAATTATAAATCTTTGTATGCAACTGCATTCAACATTTTTTCATTGTAAAAATGTGAACGCGGCTAGGGCTATCTAAAATCCGATATCATTTCCCCTATCTGATTTTTCCTAATTTGCCAGGTAAGTGAAAGCTCTTAATTTGGATTATTTTTAAATAGAAATATATAGTTTTTTATATAAAAATTAGGGTAGCAATGAGTTTTTGTATTATTTTTTAAAATTCATTGTAATTATCGATTTGTTTTTTCATTGTTATCAGACATGGAATTAGAAAACCCTCCTAATGATCCCACAAACAATCTAGAACCACCTCCCAACAATCCCCAAACTCTAGAAGATGTACCTGTCACAAACCCTCACCATTTAGAAGATCTAATAGGAGACAATCTAACTGAACATAGAGGATTTCAAACTGCATATGCCAATATCCCCACATTGTGCCCCATGTTTATGACATTGAACTCAATAATTAAAAACATGGACAAACTGACATAGAAACATAATGTTACATGTCTTTGGCGTGAATCCATGCACGCCTAGTTGATGATGGGCTTGATTATGATCAAGTCATGAACCTAAATATAAAAAAACATGACATAGCTAATCTTTTTGTGGATCCTAAAATTGGTCTAAAAGTAGACCATAAAAAAACCAAGTTGTCAATTAAATGGTGCACAAATAGTGCAACACATGACAACTTTTGGGACTATTGGTGGATGGTTTTTGATAGACCACCTCACAAAAATTTGGATGTCCCATTTTATTTTATTAGAAAAATGTATGCTGAATTTGTGCTCAATCACAAGGTGAATTATTGGAGTATGAGACCGAACTAGGGTTTAGGTTTAGGTGCTCTGCAAGATAAGCCATGTGTACAATGGGTGAAATCCCGCACATATGTCCCCCCTCCCAAGATTTCACCACCTCCACAGTGCAGCATCCAGACATTATTGTTGAGGCCATCTCATAGACTATTTGAGCCATTCACATGTTGAGTGATCTACTGGTTATGTAGAGCACAAGATTGTTTCCTCCTCATCCTGATGCTTTTGGTGCTTCCACATCCTCTGTGAGCTCACATGTTTGTGTGGCCCACACTTGCGTTATATGCAAGAATCTATGCTTTGGACCCCTGACTGATAGTGATGCATATAATTTTGGCTTCGATGGGGACAATTCTACATAGCACACTATAGGCACTAAAGCAGCTCATGGAGATGTGCATCAGGAGCATACAGATCCATGGACTCCCACTATTATAGTAAGGGTAAACCATTCAGTTTTTACATTGTATTTAAATTTTATTGTTCATATTTTTAGTAGAATTTCCTTATAATAATTTCCCACTTATGTCTTTTTATGTGTTACATTTATGTTCAGTTGATGACAGAGGAGGAGATGGCACAAGTGGAGGCATCCACGCTTTGTGGCATATCATTTGGTCTTGATACTTCCACGGTACATATATTTTAATGTACTCATTGGTTTCCTTTTAAATTATGATAATAGTATATGTACATTGTTTTCTAATTTTTATGGTTGTCTTTTACATACTAATGCAGGTGTCACCAGTTGCCATCGGGGGGCAATGTGAGGGGGTGCAGGTGTCAGCCGTTGATAAAGGAAAGGTAATTAAGTAATTTAGTTTGTTTATGCATACATGTATACTTGTCAATTATGCGTACTCATTTTTAATTTACATGGTTTATTTGATAGAGTGGCATATGATGATGCTGTGAGACCCTATCATCATGATAGAGTCATGGGCATATCCATTCACAGTGATAGCCCCATGGTACGTACATTTATAAAGCTATTTGTGTGTATTTTACTATCAAGTATATATAATATGGTCAAGTTATGATAGTATGAAGTATCTGTTTGACTTTTGTAGGTCACTCCTAGATTGAGGGAGCCAAAATGCCAAGGGTTTGTATCACTAATGACTCAACCAACAATCCCTAAAGAAAGTTCAATACAAGTAAGTTTTAATGTTAATTCAATTATTTTGTAAACATATATTTTCCACCAAGTTTCTAACATTAAATAGTATAACTTATAGATCAATCTCATGTTCGCAAACATATACAAGTGGGAGTCGACATTGGTGGCACTATTCCTGCGCTACCAAGGACATATATTAGGTCTCTTGTCTGCAGGAGGAGACAGAGAGGCGAGGCATATGAGAGTTCAATTTATTTTAAATTTTATTTATTATTACAATTGTCTATGATTCCGAATTTTAATCTAACTTTGGGTTTCACTTTTGTGTTTGAATGCAGGATCCATCAGAGCCCAAGAGTACTTCAAAGAGGCTGCATTTTGATGATCCACCAATAGAATAGGATGTCCTAGAAACATTTATAGTTGAACTTCTTATTTTGAGATGTCATATGACATATTTTGAGATGGTGTATGCCACATTGTATCTAGATATGTTGACATATAAATATGTACAGAATTATTGTTCATTTTGATATATATATGAAACTTGATATTCAATCTAATTTGTTAATTGTGTGTTCATTTATTCATTGTTAGTATGTAAATATGCTTTTGTGTATGTACTCATGTGTATGATTTATGCCTTAAGTATATTCATATATATTCAAGTACATTAATCATAACCTAAATTCACGTGTATGGGCTATGTGCATGACTTAATTGAATTCATGTTGTATGCTTTATAATCTATGTGCTACATGTATGCTTCATGACTTAAGAAAATTTATGTGTACACTTTATGTGCTACGTGTGTTCACACATGTAATTCATCATTTGAGGTATATAAGGATATCTATTAAAGTGGTTTCAAGGTTTCTAGACTTACCCTTTAATCCCAATGGTTAAAAGACTTCAAATTGACCTAATTACATAATCAAACACCCTTTTGGCCATATCAAAACATATCTCAAATTTAGGTATTGGTCTTTTGGAAAAAATAGTAGGACTCTGCATGTACCCCTACAAATACACTAGGAATGCCTAAGAAATGCAGTCTTGTAGCATCTCATGGATTGTCGATACCTCTCACGGGGTCCAAGTTATGAGCCTTGAAAGTTTGTTGACCAATCGTGCTTAGTCCACCTTGGGGACACTTTGGTCCAGCGTGGTCCAAAATGTTCTACTAAATTAGTGGTCGAAATGGGGTTTTCCCTAGCATTTACCCACCCAACCAAAGCTAATGGCGCAGTCCATTCAGCGTCTGGATGAATGTTTTGGAAGTAATCCATTGGTGTAACTTTCAACTAACCCTCGCTGCAAGTTTTGGCATCGAGCAAGACTCGCGTGCCAAATTCAAACAAATTTGAATATCCTAGAATGGAGAGAGGTTATTTTAGGCCTTGGAAACATTGTCTTGTAGCATCTCATAGATCTCTGATACCTCTCATGGCGTCTAAGTTACAAGCCTCAAAAGTTCACTGACCAATTGTGCTTAGTGCACCTTGGGGACACTTTGGTCCAGCATGGTTCAGAATGTTCTACTGACTCAGTGGTCAAAATGGGGTTGTCCCTAGAATTTACCCACCCAACCAGAGCTAATGGCATATTCCATTCAATGTCAGGACGAACAGTTTTGAAGTAATCTATTGGTGCAACTTTCAACTAACCCTCATTGCAAGTTTTGGCATCGAGCGAGACTGGCATGCCAAATTCAAACAAATTTGAATCTCCTAGAACATAGAGAGGTTATTGTAGGCCTTAGAAACACCATCTTGTAGCATCTCATAGATCTCCAATACCTATCACGGTGTCTGAGTTACGAGCCTCAAAATTTTGCTGACCAACCGTGCTTAGTGCACCTTGGGGACACTTTGGTCCGGCGTGGTCCAGAACATTCTAGTGACTCAATGGTTGAAATGGAGTTGTCCCTAGCATTTACCCACCCAACCAGAGCTAATGGCATAGTGCATTCAGTGTCAAGATGAATGGTTTGGAAGTAATCCATTGGTGCAACTTTCAGCTAACCCTCACTGCAAGTTTTGGCATCGAGCGAGACTGGCGTGCCAAATTCAAAAAAATTTGAATCTCCCAAAAAGGAGAGAGGTTATTGTAGGCATCAAAAATACTATCTTGTAGCATCTCATGGATCTTCAATACCTCTCACAGGGTCCAAGTTACGAGCCTCGAAAGTTTGTTGACCAATCGTGCTTAGTGCACCTTGGGGACACTTTGGTCTGGCATGGTCTGGCATGGTCCAGAATGTTCTACTGACTCAGTGGTCAAAATAGGGTTGTCCCTAGCATTTACCCACCCAACCAAAGCTAATGGCATAGTCCATTCAAAGATGGGACGAACAGTTTGGAAGTAATCCATTGGTGCAACTTTCAACTGACCCTCACTACAAGTTTTGGCATCGAGTGAGATTGGTGTGCCAAATTCAAACAAATTTGAATATCATAGAATGGATAGAGGTTATTGTAAACCTCAAAATCTTCATCTTGTAGCATCTCATGGATCACTGATACCTCTCACAGGGTCTGAGTTACGAGCCTCAAAATTTTGCTGACCAATCGTGCTTAGTGCACCTTGGGGACACTTTGGTTCGGTACGGTCTAGAACATCTACTGACTCAGTGGTCGAAATGGGGTTGTCCCTAGAGTTTACCTACCCAATCGGAGATAATGGCATAATCCATTCAGTGTCGGGATGTAATCCTTGAAAAGTATCCCTTCATCCCAGGGAATCATCATTTTACTTTAGACACATTTGACCAATTTTGACTCAATGACTCCAACTATTACATCATTTGATGATACAAATATAATGGAATTAAGACAATAGAAATGTAAGGACACAAAATTAAGAATATAAAAATTACATAAGGATACAACATTCATAGGAAGGAAACATATTTTTTGCACTTTACATGGCATTAAGACGATACAAATGTGGGCTTTTAATATTTAAAATTCAACCCCATGGGCTCTTTTATATTTCAAAATTTGCATCAAATTTTTTATATACAAAATTTGGCATCTAAATATGCACATTGCATTTGATTGTTGTTTTTATATACAAAATTTTGCATCTAAATATGCACATTACATTCAATTGTTATTTTTATATACAAAATTTGGCATCTAACTATGCACATTACATTCGATTGGTGGTTTTATATATAAAATTTGGCATCTAAATATGCAAATTACATAACTATATATAAAAAATAAGTGTCCTTTTCGCTCCAATCCCTACATTCAGAAGGCATAAGAAAAGTTAATAGAGAATATAAGAAGTGTCCTTTTGGCATCTAAATATGAAAATTACACAACTATATCTAACTTGAGTTGAACTTACCTACTTAAGTGTGTCTAAAGGGTCATCTCGGTGCTTGAGAGTATTCATTATTGCTTCATGATCAGCAGTACTAATAGTCCAAAGTTCCTTTGTCTTTGGTTTTCCTTGATGTTTCAACAACTTAACATTGGCTACTATAACAAGTTGTGAATACATGAGAATGGTTTTGTGATTCTCATAGTCTTCAAACACATGAATGCCATTATTTATAATCACATACGTGGGCAACCATGTTCCCACAACATGTGATCCTGCTGGATATGTGAACATATCATCATCTATCATTGGTTGTGCAAGTTTCTGCTCTCCTCGTACACAACGTGCTAACCAGTAATCTGATCTCTCATCATTCCCTTCTGGTGCAACCAATGCAAAAACATGTCCTGGCTGTAGAAGATCTAAAATATGGTCGTAGTCAAGTGAACAATCCATGTCATCATTTATTACAGAGACTGTGAGAGATAAAGGAGTAAGATAATGTGGAACCCATGTATCAACCCACTCACTTGACTCACATTGATCCCAATCACACTAAAGACAACTCAGACAATAACAAGCCAACTCTCGTGTCCAAATGGTCCATGTACTAGCATTTGAGCTTTGAAATGAATGTATTTTTGAAGAATCTTGTACATTTTGACAATCCAACATATCTCCTATTGTGCCCAACTCAACCAACCAAAAGAATCTGCGCACCACTGAACTGAATCAAGAGTCCCCCCTTGTGACAATGCTGAAGTACACCAATCAACAATAGAATGGGCATCAATGAGTTCTACACCTGAAATCCTCAGTTTCTCCTTAACTAGAGCTCTCTTTACGCATGTACCTGGTCCATCATGCTCCCCTTTTCCATGACCGACCTCAAAAAAACTCCAAATATGAGGTACACCTCTCTCTACATGCATTCTAGATAACCAATAAAACATACGATCATTTTTTAATTGACTTGTGCAGTTATCTGACCAAATGAGATGTCTATCCATAGCAATATTATTTTCCCACACCCACTCAAAATAATTCTCAAAGAAATGTTGGACAAACTCAGATGAGTGCAATCTATCATCGCTCATATAAAAATGGTACTCTCTGATTATCTTCCGGTCATCTTCTGTACTATCAAGGGAATATCTATATGTTATGTGCACAAAAATAGAAAGCTGAATAGAATTGTAATATTGAGCTTGCAACTCATTTTGGGGCTGCAATGTATAGTTCTCTGCAAACTCAACAATGGATATAATAGTGCCAATCGGGAAAGTGTCCTTACACATCCTGAATTGTTGATCCAGCCACTGAGACCTATGACTATGCCTTGCATACTTGTAAAAAAGATTCTTCCTGAAATCTGAAATAAAATCAGCTACATTCCATTCTTTAGTAACCAACTCACATCTAGGGCCTTCACCTCCACTTTTTAATGTATATTTAACAGTTTCATATACCTTTTTTTGGACAATTGTCTTTCCAAAATCATGTTCGCAGCCCTCATGAAAACATTCAACAAACTTCACTAGCCCACCACACTCTGAGCACTTGTCATTTAAGAAATCTTTTCTATAAAAGAAACATCCATCATCTCTAAGACATAAAAAATGATCTAACAAGTCTCTTGATGATTTTGGAAGAGCACTTGCACCACACTCCAACATTTCACTACTATGCAAAGTAGAATGAATGGATTGTAACAATTTATGCTGCATTGAAAATTACACATGATATTTGCAACAACAAGTATTTCGAATCTTAAGAGGCACACAAAAAAAAGGCTCAGGGCTTCAAAAGCTCTTTGTGATATTTGCAATGTTGGATGTGTCTCACAAACTTTTTTGAACAACATTGTTTGACTCACCTCCAAATAATGTTTGGCATGCAGGGTGCGGTCTTGAATGCCAATTCTCAACTTCAAGACATCCTTCACATTTGGTGACACTCTTGAGTTAGATTGTCAAAATAGTTGAATTTGATCCTTCACAACATCAATAAGCTTCTTATCACAATGTGAAAGTCTCCCACCATATGTATCATTTTGAAGAGGATGATCAAGTCTTTCTCTTCTTGCAAGTGCTCTATCCAAAGTTTTACGATTTAGATTCAAGTCAACACAAGTTTGTCTCATCAAATGAGCCTTTCTCAAATGATGAATTACTAAGGAGGTTGTAATAACCCTCCTAGCGGCTCTCTTATATTTTTCCTTGGTCATCTTCCCAATGGAATTGAGAGCACTAAAAAGATTTCTCACAATAATAGCATTCCGCTCCTTTTCCTTGTTCACACTAATCTTCAATTTGACTAGTATACATCTCATCTTCTGCATCTTTAACAATTGCACAAACATTTGACATTGCTTAACCAATGTCTTGTGCCTAAAAAATTGATCAAAAAGTTTTGAAACCCACAACCGAACGGTTCTTTTTGATTTCTTGCCATCGAAATTTCTCATTATGATCTCATCAATTTCAAGTAGCCATTTAGTTCTTCTTGAAGGTCTCAATTTTGAAGTTTGTCTTTCTTCCTCCAAAGGGACTTCATTTCTCATATAATTTGGAGATGTGTAACATTGATTATCATTGTCAATCAATCGGTGGATTGTCATTGACAATGTCCACACTTCCATTGGCCACATCTACATGTTCATTTTCAAAACCTACATTTTCATCTTCAAATTCATGTTCTTCACTTGAAACCACATTCAAAGGTGGGTCAATGCCGACATCTTCATTTTTATTTAGCATACCTTGTCTCTTGTTCCGATGGGAAACCCTATCTATTTCTCTATACACTTCAACATATTTATTTGTGAGTCTCCTCTTCCGTTTATGCTTTCGATGATTACTACTCCCCATAGTTACACCAAAAAGAAGATGCAAATACCTTTGGTAATAGAGAAAATCACCCCAAAAAAAGATGAAATACCTTTGGTAATAGAGAAAATCAGCCCAAAAAGTGGTTTTTTGTCTTCTCATTGCAACTTGAATCCAGTGATTCAGGAAAAACACGTGACTCTTTGGAGGGACCCAAAGAATCTTATTTTTTTTAACACTAGTAAACAAAATAGGATATCTGAAATTAACATATATCTGATATTATTAGATATTTGATATCTCCCACCAAAATTTTATCAAAATCTCTCTCTCTCTCTCTCTCTCTCTCTCTCTCTCTCTCTCTCTCTCTCTCTCACCTTTCTCTCTCCTATCTTTTTCTCCTCTCTCTCTCTCTTTCTCCCCTCTCTCTCTCTAGGGGTCATGGGGACTTCCTAGGAGTCCTAATGTGTGATAAAGTGTACTAGGACCCCTAGAAAGTCTCCATGAAACCTTTTGACACATTTGAATGTTCAAGTGTGTCCGAAGGGGTTATAGGAGCCCTTAGGACACACTTCAGCATTCCAATGTGTCCATAGGGGTCATGGGGACTTCCTAAGGGTCCTAACGCATGATAATGGCTACTAGAACCCCTAGGAAGTCCCCATGACCCCTTTTGACACATTTGAATGTCCAAGTGTGTCTAAATGAGTTGTAGGACCCCTTAGGACACACTTGAGCATTCCAATGTGTCCATAGGGGTCATGGGGGCTTCTTAGGGGTCCTAACGCATGATAAGGCATACTAAGACCCCTAGGAAATCTCCATGACCCCTTTTGACACATTTGAATGCTCAAGTGTGTCCAAAGGGGTCGTAGGACCCCTTAGGACACACTTGAGCATTCCAATGTGTCCATAGGGGTCATGAGGACTTCCTAGGGGTCCTAACACATGATAAGGGGTACTAGGACCCCTAGGAAGTCTCCATCACCCCTTTTGACACATTTGAATGCTCAAGTGTGTCTAAAGGGGTTGTAGGACCCCTTATGACACACTTGAGCATTCCAATGTGTCCATAGTGGTCATGAAGACTTCCTAGGGGTCCTAACACATGATAAGGGGTATTAGGACCCCTAGGAAGTCTCCATGACCCCTTTTGACACATTTGAATGCTCGAGTTTGTTTGAAGGGGTCATAGGACCCCTTAAGACACACTTGAGCATTCCAATGTGTCCATAGGGGTCCTAATGTGTGATAAGGTGTACTAGGACCTCTAAGAAGTCTCCATGACCCCTTTTGACACATTTGAATGCTCAAGTGTGTCTGAAGGGGTCGTAGGACCCCTTAGGACACACTTGAGCATTCCAATGTGTCTATAGGGGGCATGGGGATTTCCTAGGGGTCCTAATGCATGATAGGAAGTACTAGGACCCCTAGGAAGTCCCCATGACCCCTTTCTTTTAGACAAACTTGAGCATTCCAATGTGTCCACAGGGGTCATGGGGACTTCCTAGGGGTTGTAACGCATGATAAGGCGTACTAGGACTGCTAGGAAGTCCCCATGACCCCTTTTGACACATTTGAATTCTCAAGTGTGTCTGAAATGGTCATAGGACCCATTAGGACACACTTGATCATTCCAATGTGTCCATAGGGTTCATAGGACCCCTTAGGATACACTTGAGCATTCCAATGTGTCCATAGGGGTCATGCATGTACACTCAAATTGTGCACTTCTCTAAGTCATTACTTCCAAGATAATCCATGGGTTGGAAACCTTGAGAAAGCAACTTAGAGCTCCCTAGGCATGGAGTGCAAGGGTGTTAATAGGGCTCTCAGCTAGAGCTAGTTAAGCATATGACCTTGCTTGTAAACCATGCAATTAGAGATTCAAAGAGACAAGGGCAAGAATGCCAATATCTTCAAGAATCTTGATGAGAATGCAATGAAACTATGCTAGAATGAAAGATGCAACTAAGCTATGGAAATGAAAGTATTACAAGCCTTTGCTAATTAATCTATGTGAGTTAAGCTAGAATGCATGAAAAGAAACTAGTTAAGGATGCTTATGGAAATGACTAAGCTACAATGAAAGAATGAAAACTAGAATGCAAAAAAGTCTCCAAAGCTCCAATGTCACCAAGAAAACCTACAGCATAATATTAGTATAAAGAGTGGGATCCTAGAATGAGAAGAGAGCTCTTCTTTTGTAGAAAATGAGAATAACGGACGGTGGGGATTAAGAGGAAAAAGAGTTGATCAAGGGTGGCATTTGAAAGTGGGAGCAATCCATGTGCACAAGTCTCCTCCAATGAGAAACAAGTGTTGACTTTTGTGCCCCATGTGAGACAAAAAGACCTTTTATTCTTTTTATAAAATAGGAATAATGCTTTATTTGTGCAGCTTAGGATAAGAGGTAAGTGGGGGCTTTTTATTTAATAAAAGGGGAGGGAATTCCTTTTAATTAAATAAAGACTTAGGATAAAATGGTTAATCCATATAATATAATCGAATAAATGATAGAATTAGGATTTGATCAAGGAATTTGATTTGGATAGAAAATATTGCAAAGCTTTTGATTTAGGAAATTGATAAATTGAAGAATGGGGCCCAAAGTCCAGGCAACCATTTTAGGGTGGATACATTTGCCCCTCTTTGACTAATGTGTGATCTTCATGGGAACACATGTAGTCAAAGAATGGAATTGAAGTGTGAGATCAATTTGGGATCACAAAACAACCCAGATGTGTGTTCGACAGACGGGAACACATCAGGACAAAGATAAGCTGATTGAAAAAGACAAGGCCAACACCCCTATAAATAGGTAATTGTCAAGCCTCAAGCAAGGTTTAATTAATAGGTTTGATAAAGTTGAATCAAGGTTTGAAGTTTGATAGGTACTGCCCCCTTGAAATCAAAATCAAAATCAGGTAGAGGAGAGACAATAATTGATAAATTTGATCAAATCACTAGAAATCGTGATCGAAGATGAAAGATGATAGAATAACCATCAAGCAGTGAAGATATGCCCCAATTTGACTAGGTTTGACTGAGAAAGATATAGGATAGAGGTGAAGTCAAACCTTATTGAGATGAATTGAAGGAGATGAAATGAAGACTAAGGGAATGAGAGGGATGGAGATGAAGATGCCCCAACAAAGATCAAAGGATCAGGCCTCAAACGGTCAGCCAACTACATAGAAGAAGGAGAAATTTGGAATGCAATTTTGACTATCAAGATGAACTTGTATTTTGATTTCAATCCTGAAAATGGATCCAAGACGTCGACATTAGCCAAGGGTGCAATTTTCATGAAATTCTGAGATGTTATGAAAATTGGGTCAAAAAGTCAAAATGCTATATAAGGGGTAAAAAGGTCATTTTCAAATTCATTTGTCTTTAGTGATATTGAGAACTTTGAGAGATCAGAGAGAGATTATGGCTTAGCAGGCAGTGATTCCAGTCCACACACACCGATTCGAGTGCAGGCAGTTGCACAACCAACCTCCTCACTATGGTGCCCGGGTAAGTTTTAAAAAAACTAGCATTTTGAGTGATTTAGTGCATTTAAAACATGTTTTTAATATTTCAAATTATATTGATGTGAAATATCATACGATAGTTTTAAAGTATCACACACATGTTAGAGATTGTATCGTGCGATAGTTCATTAACTAAGAAAGTATCACACGGCTGTTTGAGAAAGCATCGCACGATGTTGGACGAAATGTCATGTGATATAGGATCCAAGCAATAGTATCGCACCACTATATAACAAACTATCGCACGATACAATTTTAACAAAAAGTATTGCAAGAGTATAATAAGAAGTATCGTATGGTTTTAATTTGAACAATATAATATGTATAGAGACAATTTTTGCATTTTATATTACTTGTACTATTTTTGGACATCCATCATGATATGTTCTAACATCTAGTTGCGGGTTATGGCTTACAGGAGGTTTTCCTAACACTAATCATTAGAGCGCTGAGAGTGGTGGGACTACATTATGTTAGGGATATAGATGATCTAGGTAGGGATGACCTGATTAGGATGGGGTTTGGGTACTTGTTGGATATGCCCCATATATGGGCAAACCATGGGTTGCTGATGGTGTTGGCTGAGAGACGGCACAATGAGCGCAATACCTTCCATCTACCGATGGGAGAGGCATCAATCACATTAGAGGACATCTATCGGATCCTTTGTGTACCTAGCCATGGAGATGCAATGAGTATAATCATGTTTGTAGATGTTCATAAATGTAATGTTTCCATATGATAAAAACTGACATGATTTTGTGTTGGCACAGGCATATTATGCTCAAACTCCTACAAATGGGAGATAGGCCATCCAGGACCTCTTCCAGGATGTGACCATTATCGATAGACATCTTAGTTGGGATCGGTTGATCGAGGAGTATGATCGGGATTACCCCATGTTGTGTATCATGTGCTCGATAGTAGCACAGGTCTTAGTTACTGACAAGAGTCAGCAGGGGATTCCACTAGGCTGGGGCAGGTTGGTAGTAGATTTGGTGGTGCATTCGAGATGCATGGCATGGGGCCCAGCTATCCTAGTAGACATGTACCATGAGTTGCATGAGATAGTGTATAGAGATAGTAGATCTTGGGCATGCGGGCTTATCTTATCACAGATATGGGTGTGGGAGCACATAGCCATTGTGCGACCACATGTACAGCCTAAGGAGGGAGACACCCCTACATATACAGGTACATGGGATTCATTAGCCAGCCCCATAGTGGAGATTTGAAATACTATTAGAGACTACTGGATGAGCTTATAGCCTTCGAGTGGAGGCCATACCGACAGTGTGAGTAGTGGAGCGACTGGGATCAAGAGCTTAGATATATGTTGTATAGATGACCACTACTCGATCGCCATTCAGAGATCATTGAGTGATTTGTTATCTCTCAGGTGTGGAGGTAGTTTGGCCATCAGTAGAGGGTGGCGGTGGAGACTACCACATACGCCAGGGCCAAGGATGAGGAGGGACAGGGATGGCTGCCGATGCTGGACTACCAGTAGGTAGCATAGGAGATGACAAGATTACAGAGAGAGCCATGGGATTATCTACCTAACATGGTGGATGCAGGAGTTGATGCAGCTTATAGGGTAGAGTACCAGAGGTAGCCATTCCCTAGATTCACAGTTTGAGACACACACCCATAGGTATAGGGCAGAGATGGGGATGATGGGGGAGACAGAGGCGGAGGTGGAGGGAGAGTAGAGAGGGGACAGGGATCTAGATTAGGTGGTCAGAGACGGTCATAGAGACATGGGTTAGGGAGTGAGGAGGAGGATGAGGTGAGACCATCTTGCCGACTGGCAGATGCAAGGCAAGAGCAGCCTACGGATAGGGGAGGAGAGGATCTTCGTGCTAGGATTTAGGCTTTAGAAGCTGAGGTATAGCATCTGATGACTACTATTGCCATTTGAGATCAGCAGCTCTTAGACGCACAAGCTGAGATAGATCGGTGAGAGAGGGAAGCACGGGAAGATTTTGTGGAGATCCTGAGGGAGGTGGCATAGGAAGCATATTACCATGGTTTATACATAGTAGCTGTGCCTGACGGATAGAGAGTGCCACTCTACTCTGAGAGGGTAGGATGATCGAACATGGCAGGCAATAGGATGGGGCCACCACCTCCTCCACATGATGGAGCGAGCTAGTCCTAGGTCTAGGCTTAGATGTTCAGTCATATCTTGAGACATTATCTAGATTCTAGATCCCATATTGTACTTGTATCATTATATATATATGAGATTATTGGATTTACAATATATCTTGTGTACTTGTCTCACTTGTGATGGATGTTTCAGTATTATTGTTTTTATATTGCTCAAATGTATGATATATGTTTATAAATGCTCATGTATAATCTCTCTCATAGATGTATGGTTTAGTTCTCATGTTATGATATAGACGCATGTTTCTAAAAATGATCTCTTTTGATATAGATATGATGATAAGATTAACCCCTTGTGATGATAGGAAAAGGATGTGATATGACAGATGAGGAGCAAAAGACAAGATCGAGATGAAGTCAAAGGTGAGCGTAGTTGACCGACAAGTCTGTGAAAGATGAAAGGAGAGCTCTCTCCATATGCGAGATGAAAAACTAAACTAACATGAACTTAAGAATGCAAGCTACTATGAAAAGGTGGTTTACTTGCAAGGTCACAAAGCCATTAGACTCTAATAATCATCATTGAGATTTATTGGTAGTGTCGTAAGATCATACAATATGCACTAGTATAACTATGGGTATATGAATATGATCTGTATCAGATAGAGATGTGAGAAACCCACCTAGGCACCAAAGACATGTAGGTCAAGATGACTAGTGCAGTGAAGTTCCCTAAGTTTGTTATAGCAAGATTATGCTCACATCGAGACACAAGAAGGTCAAGATGACTATAAGCATGCACTTGCAGAAAATAGTCAAGGATAATACATTGTAGATCCTAGTGTCAAGTGGACAAGCATGAATGCTCATGACAGTTAGGATCAACAAAATATATCCACAAGCAAAAAATAAATAAAACATGTCCTCATGCCCCCAGTCTTCTAGCTCAGCATCATCAAAAACTATTAGGGAGAGAACACTCATCAAAGAAATCATCATAGATAGCACACAAAGAAATAAAGCCAAACAAGTCTCAGTGAGTCAAGTGTTTAAGTGCGTCTGTGTAGGTCATAGAGTCAAGCTTTGAGTATCGCATCTGCCAGTGAGAAATATCATATCATTCTAGACTGCGGGTAAGATATCCGATAAGTGTTTAGAAACACTTGACACTAGGAAAGTGTTGAAAAACATAGTGAAGGTGGTGTTGAAAAACACCATTTGTGAGGTGTCCTAAAGACTAACGCATCCAAAAGACCAAAGAAAACACAGTTATGCCCCTTAGACAAAGACAAAGACCAATTCCAAACCAAGGTAATAAGGACAAGGTTTGATGGAGAAAGGCTAAGTGTCAAGAGCGTGTGCTAAGAAACAAGGGTGCAAAGGCCTCAAGTAGTGCCTATTTCCAGGTTTTCACCAAGGCACTTTTTCTTTTTTTCTTTTAAATTTTTTGCAATTTTTTTTTTTTAAATTTTTTTTCAGGACTTTATATGCTTTTTAGGATTTTTTCAGCATCATATATGAATCTTTTTTTTGGAATTTTTTCAGGATCAATAAATATGTACAAAGGATGCCCCCAAATAGAATAGGCATCATGGATAGAACTTCTTTAGGTGCAAGAGATTGATAGGGTCAGGGAGCTGCTCTCCCTCTTCATTAGATAATAAATAAGCACCTGTCCCAAAAGCTACGGTAATGATGTAAGGTCCAAGCCAATTAGGTTCAAATTTTCCCTTTTGTTCTCTATGTTGTTGATTCTTAGGATTTTCACGTAGGACAAGATCTCCCACTTGGAATTCTCTAGGGTGAACCTTTCTGTTGAAGGGTTTGGACATATGCTTTTGATAGACCCTCATATGGTCAAATGATGCTTGATGTTTCTCATCTAGAAGTTCTAACTCTTGGAGTCTCATGGCATGGTAGTCTTCATCTATAACTAGACCTTTGAGGGAAACTCTAAGTGAAGGAATCTCAACCTCTAAAGGTAACACTGCTTCAGCACCATAAGTAAGGGAAACAAGAGTAGCCCCAGTAGGAGTACGAATACTCATTCTATAAGCCCACAAGGCCAGATTTATCTATAAATGCCAATCTCTACCATTCTTATGAACTATTCTATCGAGGATTTTAAGAATGGTTTTATTTGATGCCTCTTCTTCACCATTTCCTTGTGGGAAGTAAATGGAGGACCAATGTTGTTTAATCTTGAATTTCTTGCAGAGTGGGCACCAAAAATGTACACTCAAATTGTGCATTTCTCTAATTCATTACTTCCAAGAGAATCCATGGGTTGGAAACCTTGAGAAAACGACTTAGAGCTCCCTAGGCATGGAGTGCAAGGGTGTTAATAGGTCTCTCAGCTAGAGCTAGTTAAGCATATGACCTTGCTTGTAAACCATGCAATGGGAGATTCAAAGAGACAAGGGAAAGAATGCCAATATCTTCAAGAATCTTGATGAGAATGCAATGAAACTATGCTAGAATGAAAGATGCAACTAAGCTATGGAAATGAAAGTATTACAAGCCTTTCCTAATTAAACTATGTGAGTTAAGCTAGAATGCATTAAAAGAAACTAGTCAAGGATGCTTATGAAAATGACTAAGCTACAATGCAAGAATGAAAACTAGAATGCAATGAAGTCTCCAAAGCTCCAATGTCACCAAGAAAACTTGTAGCATAAGATTAGTATAAAGAGTGAGATCCTAGAATGAGAAGAGAGCTCTTCTTTTATAGAAAATGAGAATAACGGACGGTGGGGATTAAGAGGCAAAATAGTTGATGAAGGGTGGAGTTTCAAAGTGGGAGCAATCCATGTGCACAAGTCTCCTCCAATGAGAAAGAAGCATTCACTTTTGTGCCTTGTGTGAGACAAAAAGACCTTTTCTTCTTTTTATAAAATAGGAATAATGCTTTATTTGTGCAACTTAGGATAAGAGGTAAGTGGGGGCTTTTTATTTAATAAAAGGGGAGGGAATTCCTTTTAATTAAATAAAGACTTAGGATAAAATGGTTAATCCATATAATATAATCGAATAAATGATAGAATTAGGATTTGATCAAGGAATTTGATTTGGATAGAAAATATTGCAAAGCTTTTGATTTAGGAAATTGATAAATTGAAGAATGGGGCCCAAAATCTAGGCGACCATTTTAGGGTGCATACAATGCAGACTTCCTAGGGGTCCTAACGCGTGATAAGGCAAACTAGGACCCCTAGGAAGTCTCCATAACCCCTTTTGACACATTTGAATGCTCAAGTGTGTTTGAAGGGGTTGTAGGACCCCTTAGGACACACTTCATCATTCCAATGTGTCCATAGGGGTCATGGGGACTTCCTAGGGGTCCTAACACATGATAAGGCATACTAGGACCCCTAGGAAGTCTCCATGACCCCTTTTGACACATTTGAATACTCAAGTGTGTTTGAAGGGGTCGTAGGACCCCTTAGGATACACTTGAGCATTCCAATGTGTCCATAGGTGTCATGGGGACTTCCTAGGGGTCTTACCACATGATAAGGTGTACTAGTACCCCTAAGAAGTCCCCATGACCCATTTTGACACATTTGAATGCTCAAGTGTGTCTGAATTAGTCGTAGGACCCCTTAGGACACACTTGATCATTCCAATGTGTCCGCAGGGGTCATGGGGGCTTCCTAGGGGTCCTAACATGTGATAAAGCATACTAGGACCCTTAGGAAGTCTCCATAACCCTTTTTGATACATTTGAATGCTCTAGTCTATCCAAAGGGGTCGTAGGACCCCTTAGGACACACTTGAGCATTCCAACGTGTCTATAGGGGTCATGAGGACTTCCTAGGGGTCCTAACATGTGATAAGGGGTACTAGGACCCCTAGGAAGTCTCCATGACCCCCTTTGACACATTTGAATGCTCAAGTGAAGGGGTTGTAGGATCCCTTAGGACACACTTGAGCATTCCAATGTGTCCATAAGGGTCATGGGGACTTCCTATGGGTCCTAACACATGATAAGGCATACTAGGACCCCTACGAAGTCCCCATGACCCCTTTTGACACATTTGAATGCTCAAGTGTGCCCGAAGGGGTCCTAACGTGTGATAAGGCATGCTAAGACCCCTAGGATGTCCCCATGACCCCTTTCCTTCGGACATAGTTGAGCATTCCAATGTGTCCATAGGGGTCATGGGGACTCCCTAGGAGTCCTAACACATGATAAGGCGTACTAGGACCCCTAGGAAGTCCCCATGACCCCTTTTGACACATTTGAATTCTCAAGTATGTCTTAAGGGGTCGTAGGACCCCTTAGGACACACTTGAGCATTCCAATGTGTCCATAGGGGTCATAGGACCCCTTAGGACATACTTGAGCATTTCAATGTGTCCATAGGGGTCATGCAGACTTGCTAGGGGTCCTAACGTGTGATAAGGCATACTAGGACCCCTAGGAAGTCTCCATGACCCCTTTTGACACATTTGAATACTCAAGTGTGTTTGAAGGGGTCGTAGGACCCCTTAGGATACACTTGAGCATTCCAATGTGTCCATAGGTGTCATGGAGACTTCCTAGGGGTCTTACCACATGATAAGGTGTACTAGTACCCCTAAGAAGTCCCCATGACCCCTTTTGACACATTTGAATGCTCAAGTGTGTCTGAATCAATCGTAGGACCCCTTACGACACACTTGATCATTCCAATGTGTCCGCAGGGGTCATGGAGGCTTCCTAGGGGTCCTAACACGTGATAAAGCATACTAGGACCCTTAGGAAGTCTCCATAACCCTTTTTGATACATTTGAATGCTCCAGTCTATCCAAAGGGGTCGTAGGACCCCTTAGGACACACTTGAGCATTCCAACATGTCTATAGGGGTCATGAGGACTTCCTAGGGGTCCTAACATGTGATAAGGGGTACTAGGACCCCTAGGAAGTCTCCATGACCCCCTTTGACACATTTGAATGCTCAAGTGTGTCTGAAGGGGTTGTAGGATCCCTTAGGACACACTTGAGCATTCCAATGTGTCCATAGGGGTCATGGGGACTTCCTATGGGTCCTAACACATGATAAGGCATACTAGGACCCCTACGAAGTCCCCATGACCCCTTTTGACACATTTGAATGCTCAAGTGTGTCCGAAGGGGTCCTAATGTGTGATAAGGCATGCTAAGACCCCTAGGATGTCCCCATGACCCCTTTCCTTTGGACATAGTTGAGCATTCCAATGTGTCCATAGGGGTCATGGGGACTCCCTAGGAGTCCTAACACATGATAAGGCGTACTAGGACCCCTAGGAAGTCCCCATGACCCCTTTTGACACATTTGAATTCTCAAGTATGTCTTAAGGGGTCGTAGGACCCCTTAGGACACACTTGAGCATTCCAATGTGTCCATAGGGGTCATAGGACCCATTAGGACATACTTGAGCATTTCAATGTGTCCATAGGGGTCATGCAGACTTGCTAGGGGTCCTAATGTGTGATAAGGCATACTAGGACCCCTAGGAAGTCTCCATGACCCCTTTTGACACATTTGAATGCTTAAGTGTGTCCGAAGGGGTCATAGGACCCCTTAGGACACACTTGAACATTTCAATGTGTCCATAGGGGTCATGAGGACTTCCTAGGGGTCCTAATGCATGATAATATGTACTAGGACCCCTAGGAAGTCTCCTTGACCCCTTTTGACACATTTGAATGCTCAAGTGTGTCTGAAGGGGTCGTAGGACCCCTTAGGACACACTTGAGAATTCCAATGTGTCCATAGGGGTCATGTGGGACTTTTGTCTCTCTGTCTCTCTCTCTCTCTCTTGTACTCTCTCCCTTTCCCCTTCTCTATCTCTCCTTCCCCTTCTCTCTATCTCTCTATCTCTCTCTCTCATCTAGAGCCTTCACCTCCACTTTTTAATGTATATTTAAAGGTTTCATATACCTTTTTATGGACAATGTAACTTAAATGTTCTTACATCAATTTTTATGCCACTGTTAGTTTCTAGAATAGATGATGAGCGTACGATGGTTCTATATCTGTGTAAAATTTCTTTTCGAGAGTTAAAACATCAATTGATTATATTCAATCAAGGGGAAGTCCATTGACATTATCTACTTATTCAGTATAGTCAGAATGCCAAAATTACAAGGAATTTGTACACAAATCTTGTGTGGGATACTTTCAAGAGGATTTGGGCTGAAACTGTTTGTCCTCAAATCAACTGTGCAGGTATTTTTTCGAAATCATTTTGTATATAAAATAATCTAATACATAGTAATACAAAAATTTATATTATAATATTAATCCTATGCTATTATTATTTAATATTAATATTTAAAATGAAATTAATATTACCATAACAAAAATATAATTTAATATGAAACTTGAATTAATATTAACATAAAAAGAATACAACTTAATATAACTATTAAAAAATACATTTATTATGAAACTTGAATTTGGGAAAAGTGAGGTAATTCAAATTTCAAAATAGGGGGGCTTTTTCGGATATCCGATATTATCGGATATCTGATTTTATCAAATATTCAATTAGGCTTGGTATTTTCTTTGGCATTACCAAACATGGGTGGTCAACCCTTTAGGCATGTTTCAGGAGATAGTTCTTGATACCGAGACTTCAACCATGTAGCTGACGACTATTTTTCCACCCGAAATTGATGAAACGAAAAGGGTTTCTTAAAGACATTATCAGGTTTCCATCAATATAATTACTGTCAAATTTCAAGTTCTCTAAGTAATTATTACTTATTTTTCAATTGAGTTATCTTTAAAGTCGTAATTGACATACTAATTGAAAAACAACTATAACTTTCAAACTGCTTAACCTTTTTGAAATCTAAAACATGCGTCACATTCTATGCTTCGGCTACTATAAGAAAAAAAAAGTTTTGAATTTGGTAAAATTTTGAATTAGTTAAGGTGGTCAGACACAAGAGTTTTTTAATTCTAAAAAAGTTGTAGTAGAAGATTCATAATTAATTATTTATTTGACCAAAAATTACAAAAAAATATGTCACATCCAAGCATGAGTCTACTACCTATATCTAGAATCTTGGGAAAATATATCATCATTTGATTGTGATTAAGGTGGTCAGACATACACATACTCTTTATCTTTTCCCTAAAATTTTTGTAGTACTGCATTGAAATCTAAAATTTTGAACAATTCGACAAAAAAAATTTCAAACCAGGGCTAGTAGTTTAGAAAATACATTCAATTTCCTACAAATTCTACTCATACAACTTTTTCACATAAGGTTCATAAGATGTTCAACCTTTTACATCAAGTTGACTAACCCTAATTTTATGATTTTTCATTGCCACTTAAGGCCATAGTTTGGTATACCATGATCTTGCACATACCCTAACATAAACTTCAACAATGTAATGGGTCTAATAACATAAACATCACTCATGAAAATACACATAACACCATGATTTTGGTTACCTAGAAACCCTTGAAAGGTAAAACTGGGGTGAGGATGACACCCACAAATCTTCACTATTGCAGTATAAATTTTTCCTGTTAGAGCTACAAATTTGATCACAAAATATGATCTACCTTGTAAGAGGTCTATCATGTTAAGAGCTTTAAGATTTATACAATCTACCTTGCAAAAGGATTTAAGACTTACAACTAAGTAAGCACTCGGTTAAGATATTTACAAAGGTTTGTCAAAACCACTCTGTTAAGAGATTTAACCTAATACACTTGTTAAAATGTCTCAGTACCTGATCCTTTGGTCTTCATTATGATGCTAATTATAGAGCTTCTCCTTCTAGTATAGATTTGATCTCATCTATTAAGTATATCTCTGTTCTGCTCTTCACTTCTTAGCTTTGTTCAACTCAGTCACTGAACTCTATTAGAATACTTCACCGATTTGAAGATATTCTCTTTGTTCTACTTCCTTCCACTCATAATCATACTACATTTTAGGGTTCAGATCTCATCTTATATAGACAACTGACATCCTTCAAGATTTAAGATCTACGATCTAGATTATCTCATTTTCCCGCTTAACCTTTCCCTAATTTTGATTGATTCCGTGTAAAACATAGCAATTAGTGATTACAAAATAGGAGCGTAATCACCTATGTGATTTCCTCAATAAATAGTAAACAAAATATAGATGTCGGCAAAAATGATTTACCTAAGTGTTTGTGCCATAACAAACACATATGTCAATTCTGGCTTGCTCGGCATTGGATATCTCTAGCACTCGACATTCACTATTCTTTATATTCTGGTGCTCGACACTGTCTTCTTTACATAACTCAAAAAAAGCTGACTCGATTAATAGAAAAGTACTCAGTGACCACTATTTTACTTGGCAGTGACTACTGCTTGGTAAATGTACAATATACATGACTCGGCCTATACATGATGACTTGGTCGCAGTGATGACTGACCAACATTACCTATAAAATGACTAAGTGTAAGACACTAATAGACAACAAAAATATAGAGATCAACAATATCCCACTTTGACATTAGTGGAAAAAACACTTTGTCATGACATTTACATTACATTTACAAGAGTACTTTAGTACTAATAGAAGTATATACAGAATAATCCCCCTAGAACTTAACTCGGTCTTAGAAAACAAAATATTTTCATTTGTACATATAAGACTTTCTTACTTGGCATACACTCAAATACATATACATATACAAAACTTATTATGTCATACCATTTGGTTCTGCTTCTTTCATTCTATTGTGGCTCTTTGATTATGTTCCCTCCCTTTGTGACTTTACATGTCATGTCACTCTACTATTTCCCCCTTGTTTTTGTCACTTTAAGTTCTTCATTTGTGGGGAGCTTGTAATATTTTTCTAGAAATGGTTTATGAAGCATCATTACCATGTGCAATACGGAGTCCCAACCAGATGTTGCAATCTTCAAAATCTCTAATTTTACTTCTAGTTTGGCAGCTAGGTTAACTAGGCTCTCGGTAGTAGAAAGATGAGGATCTTTCTGTACTAATTCCTTTGCCTTAGCTAACTCTCTTTGTATGGCCTCCAAATGAGGTTTCAACATTTTTTAAATGGAGAGTAAGTGAGCCCTTATCTTGCCATCAATAGCCATCAACTCGCTAACCTTCCTTGAGCATGTACAATCCTGGTGTAATGTATAGAGCTAGAACTTGCATCCAAACTCAATGAATGACGTGTAGATTTTATGTCTAATTGTAGCTTATCTACCAACTCCTGGTTATCCTTTGTAAATTCTTCTACATTACACAGTTTCTTGTACAAAGATTGTGCATTCAGAACAACTTCTAAATCTGATATTAAGGTAGAAAGCTCTACCTACTTCACTATTTTCTTGGCAGAGACCTTTTTAAGTACCTTGGTCTTGAATTTTCTTTCTGACCACTGCAACAACTTATCATTTGCCTCGCTATTATCATCAATCACTTTCTTGACTATATGGACAAGTTGTTCTAGTATGGGGTCAGAGTCATTAACATCGGTCATGTCAAAAACATCAATGAATATACCTTTTATTTCATGAATTACTTTCTTTTGTTGATGTTCCCTTCTCATTTCTTCCTGTTTTCTCTTCTTCTTCAGCAGATCTTGCATAATTTTCATTTGTTCATAGGACAAGTTATCTGTGTCCCATTTTGGAATCACAATAACTTCTTTGAGTGTCACCTATGGTGTAGGTGATTTTACCTTCTTTTTTTGTGTCTTCTTCTTAGGTGTAGTTCCACTCGGAATCTGTACAAAAGCTTTTATTACCTCTTGCTCCTTAGGCTCTTTAATGTCAATTTATTTTTTTGTCTCCTTTTCTGTTTCCTTTTCCTCCACATGAGGATTTACAATAACTAATGTATACTGATATGCTTTCTCTTTATGTGACTCCTTGGAAGATGTAATTACCGACTTGTCTTGTGCCTCGATAGTACTAAGATCGGCTAGCATGTCAAGTGTAACAATTTATGGACTAGTAGAGGTAGTGTTAACAGTTGATGTATCCTCAAGTTGTGGACATTCTATGACTTGTAATAATACAGGATTACTGCTCGACAAAGATGTATCTTTTGTTGCCTCATCTTGTATTTCTTCCTTGGTTAATAACTAAGTCTTCACTAGGGTATCCTTAGTGATGTCAACAATAGTTACTTCAACTAACTTCTCACATTTCTCTACCTTAGTGTGCTTTCCCTGATCTATTTCTCAGTCATGAGGGCATATTCCCATTTTTGTGCTATCCTTTGATATAGCTCTTTTGGAATCAAATTATCCATTTGGAGTGGTACCATCTTGAATGTGCAGAGCATCTCAAGCATTGCTTCTTCAATTTTCTTTTTGTCTTCTATGCTCATCTTCTCAAATTTTATCTTCTTAATACCTGCTAGACCAGCAGAGCTCTTGATGTTGTGGAATATTTCATCCACACTCCATTTTTTTTCTTTGAACTGGTGAATTTTTCTTTATTTCCTCATCACTCTATGTTTCCTCATCATCCTTCTCCAAAATAAGTTTCCTTCTCGACTTCTTCCTTAATTGGCTTAGCATTTCCTTAGGCTGAATAATTTTTCTCTTCCCTGATGCAGGGGTTTTCTTTTGAGTCTCAACAGCTACAACTATAGAGACTACCCTAGTTCTTGGCCTAAGAATAGGTGATCAGATAGGCTTAGGTTTCTACATTGGCTTTCTCACAGGCTTGACAATTACTGCCTTCTTTCCTTTCTTCTCTACTACCTTCTCCTCTTCTTCACTTTCACTAGATTCACTAGATTTATCTTCTCCTAGACCTTGGGTCAACTCTAGAGGTGCATCTACCTCTCTTTCTCCTATCATCTTTTCTAGGTTTTTCACTATCTTTTCCTCTTCCTTTCCATGGTAGAAAATTTTAGTCCCATGGTTATCTTAGCCTTTTCTTCCTCATAGGTTCCAAAATAAGTAGCCTTCTTATCAACTTCCTTGACTAACAAGATTGTGATTGTTGTTGTGGTCTCATCAATATTTACCTCATAAGGTAATGAAATTAGCCATGATACCCTCGGTATTATAGCTTGATTATATGTGAGATCGGTGTCAACTAGGAAGCATATGTCTTGTTTATATTTCTCTACTAAGGATATAGGAATCCTACTTCTCTTTCTCATTTTCTTCTTAAATTCTACAAAGTAATTTTCTATTATGCTCTCAAAATTATCTCCCATTTGACTAATAAACTCATTTATTTGAACTGTAACTAGCCTAATCTTTTCCCATGCTACTCCCCCAATAGTAGGAAAACTTTTATGAATGTAGAAGAATAGACAAACAAGTAAGGAACTAAACTTACACATTGAATTCTTTTCTTTGCGGATCGATGTAAGGTTCTTGGTAAGTTGAGTCAATTGGAGCTTAGCAAGGTCATAGGTCTATCCTTCTTAATGATTTTCCAAGCTTGGTCCACTTTCATGCATGGGCCACTGTCTAACCGACTTGACTGATAGAATTTGTGCACTATCACCCTTACTGCAAACTCAATCTCTGGATCAGTGATATTAGAAATTTTCATGTCACACTTGTTCCATACCGCTTGTGTTTTTCCCTAAATCTCCTCCTTTCTTTGACATCTCATGGTTTTCTTTCCAAGGAGTTTAGGGTATCTAGTTACTAGGTGAATCATGTCTTTTGTGATTTGGACTGGTCCACCCTCCATCCATATTTTCATGTCATGTACTCTGCTCAATACAATCGTAATCCATTCAGCTTTGAAATTTTGTAAAAAGTCAAGGGCATGAACTAACCCTTGCTCGACAACCTTCTTGTGTTCTAACTTCAACACCCCATTGCTATACAATTTCTCGTATGCTTCCCTGAGTTCATAATCACCAATCTATCCAATATTACACATGTAGCACAACCATATATCATTTATCATTAAAAAATTATTTGAAATCAATGACAAGGCTCTACTAAGATCTCCCATGATCGCACTCTCTGGGATAGCCTGAAACTTTTGTGGCTTATAGGCCTCATTCCTTACTAATTGAACATTGAAAACCTTCATTCCTTATTTCTTCATCGTAGTTGATGATGATGTCATTTTTCTCAACTTAATAATTTACGTATTGAAAAGATTTCACTCGGTAAAGTACCTTGCACAAGTGTTCTTCAAATGTTTTGCCAACGGCATGCTATGAAGATTTCTGAAATAGCGCTTAGCTCTTAATCACATTGGTTACTCCCACTTTGAATTTCTCTAAGAAATTTTCAATTCTCTAGTGAAATGAAATGAATGGTAACTTCCCACTTTATAGACTTCAAACGATCGGATTAGGGCCTCTTTAATTATCCATACACTTTCTAGGTGAGATACAGTTGTCTCGACAATCTCATGTTAAGCTCGTCAAACATAAGCTCGGACGATACAACCATTCAATTACAGCTTGGTATACATCACATCTCGCTATCACAGGTACTCGACATAAATTAGTAACTCGGCCACTATAGACTAAAACATTGATGCTTGGCATCAAATTGAATTGTTTCACTTTGCTCAAATTTGTCCTAATGCATCTTAATCCATGCAGATATGGACTTTTTCTCAACATATGTTAGGAACTTATATAAGATAAAAAAAAAGCATTGTTAAACTCAGTTCCATACATACCTTCTTTTCTTAGTTCAAAGCAGTGTGATCACCCGGTCCATCAGATTGGGTGACCTTAGGTGCATTGGCTTCACTACTGCTTCCCTCTTCTTTCTTCTTCCATGTTTTGTTCATCTGATTTCTCATTTTCTCAATGATTTCTTCATTCTTGTTTTAATCATTGCTCAGTATGGGTGATCTACAATATTTCTTTAAATGTCCTATCTTATTGAATTTATAGCACACCATACTTCCATTCATCCAACTCTTGGATTTACCCCCTAAAATGAGTCTTTAGAAAATTTGGTCCAATGTGCCCATATTTTCCACACTAATGACAATTGTACCAAGTGTTGTAATCCCAATTGTATGTGTTACCCTTCTCGGGTGACTTAGTATGTTGATTTGGTGATCATTTGGGTTTTGATCTGCATTAAAATGCTTGATGTCCATACTTCTGATAGTTGAAATAGTTTCCTTGAAATTTTGGTGAGGTAGGTGAATTATTGACCTTTGTTCTATATTCTTGTGCCTGATGTCCATATTTCTTGCAGTTGAAACAATATCCAGTAAATTTAGGTTTAGGTTCATACTTACCATGTTTTCTTCTCCAGACGTTAGCTGTATGTCCTGGCTTTCCATAGTGATGACATGTGGGCTTGTTTTTCTTTGGTTTTGCATTCTTTTTCTCTCCACTCGTTGATGATTCTCCTTCCTCAATGGATGATGATTGATCATTATGACCAAGTCCAGATGTATCACTAGATCTTATAGGTGACCTTAACAACTCTTCAAAGTATCTTGCAGCTTCGTTAGGCTTGTTCATCCTTTCATTAAATTCCTTTTCAATTCTCAGTTCATTCTTCAGTTGATTATTTTCTAATCTCATATTGATGAGTTCCACATCTTTCTTGCCCAATTCTTGATTAACCAGTAGTAGTTGGTTTACCATGTCTAGTTGATTGTTTTTCATCCTTTGCATGTCATTTGTCTTTTCATCAAGTCTCATTGATATTTTTATTTTGTCTTCTTCGGCCATTGTCTTGTCTTCTTTAGCTTTGTTTTTTTTGTTTAACTACTTCACAAAGTCTCATAGATTGAATTTCTTGTTCTCTCTTTAGATTTATGATGTCCTCATTTACTATGTTGTTTTTCTCTAGTAGTTCTTTTATGGCTTTGTCACTTTCTGTAGAGTTACCACTATCAAATATTCCATTAGTATCTTCTTCTTGATATTGTGTTTCATTATGTTGAATAGAAATTTCTCTTCCTCTACTTAAGGATTTCTTCATTTCTCCTTTGGCTGCTTCAAGTTGTTGTAATGCAAGTTGAATGTCAATCTTCTGATTCTCTATGATTTTTCCCAACTTATAAACCTCCATCTCAAGATCTTTACCTCACAAGTGGTTAGACTTCTATAAGAGACCAAAGCTCTAATACCAATTATTGGAAATCTATTGGGAAAATGAGATACTAAGAGGGGGGTGAATCGGATATCACTAACTTATCCATTTTAACATAAATGAAAACTTTCATAGCATTAATATAAAATTCAACAATGTAATGGATCTAATAAACTAAACATCACTCATGAAAATACACATAACACCATGATTTTGGTTACCCATAAACCCTTTAAGGTAAAACTGGGGTGGGGATGACACCACAAATCTTCACTACTACAGTATAAATTTTTCCTATTAGGGCTACAAATTTGATCACAAAATATGATCTACCCTATGAGAGGTTTGCCCTATTAAGAGATTTAAGATTTATACAATCTACTTTGCAAAAGGATTTAAGACTTACAACTAAGTAAGCACTCGATTAAGAGATTTACTAAGGTCTGTCAAAACCACTATGTTAAGAGATTTAACCTGATACACATGTTAAAATGTCTCAGTACCTAATCCTTTGGTCTGCACTATGATGTTGATTATAGATCTTCTCCTTCCAATATAGATTTGATCTCATCTATCAAGTATATCTTTATTCTTCTCTTCACTGCTTAGCTCTATTCAACTCAGTCAATGAACTCCATCAGGATACTTCACTGGTCTGAAGATATTCTCTCTGTTCTACTTCCTTCTACTCGTACCCATACTACGTTTTAGGGTTCATATCTCATCTTATATAGATAATTGACTTCCTTCAAGATTTAAGATCTACGACCTAGATTATCTCATTTTTCCACTTAACCTTTCCTTAATTCTGATTGGTTCCATGTAATACATAGGGATTAATTATTACAAAATAGGAGCATAATCACCTCCGTGATTTCCTCAATAAATAGTAAACAAAATATAGATGTTGGCCAAAATGATTCACCTAAGTGTTTGTGCCATAACAAACACATATGTCAATTCTTGCTTGCTTAGTATTGGATATCTTTGGCAGTCAGCATTCACTGCTCTTTATATTGTGATGCTTGTCATTGTCTTCTTTACATAACTCGGCAAAAGTTGACTCAATTAATACAAAAGTACTCGATGTCTGCTATTTTACTCAGAAATGACTATTGCTCGGTAAATGTATAATATACATGACTCAGCCTATATATGATGACTCAATCACAATGATGACTGACCAACATTGTCTATAAAATGACTAAGTGTAAGACACTAATAGACAACAAAACTATAGAGATCAACAAGTTCCACACTAGTGACAGGAGGACTGAATCCTAATTCTTGAGCTTCTTGAGCTAAAGGTTTTCCATTTGAATGCACAAGATGAGTGATACCACGCAATAGATTAACACCTTAATTACTATCACCAAGGACTTTCTTAAGATCCTCTATAGCTTGAATAGAATCTTGATTATGGTTTTCTTAAATAAGCCAATTTTCCATTTTATCAAGTTTAGTTCAAAGTTTTTGGACTTGTTCAGGAGGAACTCTTAAAGTATCATCCTCATCATGAGATGAGTGAGAAGAATTATGATTCATAGTAGGATTGGAATCATGAGGGATTAAATTGTCATTTGGGATCCTAAGAAAAGGAGGGGAAGACTTAGGCTCAAAGAAACTTATAATTCTACAACTTCTTCTAACCAGAATATTATAAGTAGGACTAGAGGTAGTAAAGCTCATATACCAATGCAATGCAAATGAACAAACTAGGAAAACATAAAGCACATGCAAGATCTAACATATAATGTTAATCTAACACCACAAAAGAAAGAGTTGTCTATCGCAGGTTCACCAAAATGTAAAGATAGAAAGATGGAATAATGGAAATGGAAAATAGATGGAAGTAAAAAGGGGGGTGTGTAGAATAGTATTTTCCAAAATGTAATATGAAATGTATGTATGATATGAATGATTTCTATGAATAGATGGGATTGGCGAAGGAAAGATCTTTTTCTTAACCCAAAATTCCCAAAGGAAAGATCTAAATAGATTAACCACAAGAAAATGGTCAATGCATAAATGAATCAATCGATGAAGAATATGAAGGAAGAGGAAAACCTTATATTCCATTATAGAAATGAGTATTAAAATCATAATTGAATTGAAGACAAATACTAACCTAAAAGTATAGTAGATCTAGAAATTTTTGTTTTCCGGTGTCTCTATTGAGTTTCTGGAAATTCTGGAACCAAATCTGGGATGCGAAAATAGAGACAGAGAGAACCCATAAATATTTTCCTTTTCTGAGAAAGGTCTACCTTGACCCAAATAAAGTTTGACCTTGACCCCTTTATGTCAACCTTGATCTGCGTTTCTCTGACAGAAATTTTGTTTGTGGATCCTGAAAGTTTTCCAAAAAGGTTATCTGAATCTTCTCTGTAATTTGTTGTTTCGAACCTGCACCTACAAGAAAAATGGTTTTGTTTGTTGGTAGGAGGGGTTTTCCTTGGTCAAACCCTGGTTTGGAATTAACCTTTGAAATATAATTAAAATTATAGAGATAGACAAAGTAAATGGAACAGTTCACCTTGCTTATGTTGAAAACCCTTATGGAGGATTCGAATCCTTGAATCCACAAGTATGGATGCTCTAAATAGATGTAGAATGTGGAATGTAGAGTGTAGGATGTCTCAAATAAATTTTTCTTAGATCTTCAACACCAATCTTGAATGGATCTTAGAATAGTAAGAAGCTTGAATGAATGTGAATGGAGAAATCTTCAACAAGAGGGCTCCATAGAGCTTTGAATCCTTCAATGGCTACCAATGGATCTCCTTGATGAATTGAATTCTTGAATACTTGGATGTTGGAATGCTTGAATGATTGAATTATTAAATGCTTTAATTCTTTCCTTCTTGATTTCATCTTACTTGATTATGATTTTTGATGGATTGTCTTGATGGTGTTCGTGATGGATAGATGATATGAAATGAGAGGAGAAGGCTTCCTTATATACTAGTCTACGATACAAACTTCTAGAGAGGCCAACATTGGAGAATTAAAATCCAATTAAGCCTATACCCTTGGAAGTGGAGCTAAATTAAATATAATTTAAGAGTTTACCATTTCAAAGCCTGAAACAGCCGACCCAGAAGTGGGAAATAAATCTTTCTAAAACTAGATATTTGGAAACTTTGAGACTGAAATTTGAATCCTGTGTCAGGGTCGAGGTCAACCTTGATCTAAAAGGTCAACCTTGACCCCGAGGTCAAGAATCTCAGGATTTCAATTCAAGATGCCAGAATTATGCCAGGAAGAAGTGGAAAATGGGGCAAAACAAGAGAAAAAGCTAGATCCAAGTCAAAGACCCATTCAAGGCATTTGACATGAACCCAAACCACTTACTCAGAGGGATAAACTAGTCCTAAATGGAAGTTCTTCCATTTTCTGATGATACATTTAGCCCCCACTTTAGCAAGAGTATGGACTCAACGCAAACTCTTGGTAAAGGAGATCAAAGAAAGAGAAAATCTTATTGAAATCAAAGGCACAAAATAATCCTCAAGCCCCCAAGGACTCAAGTCTTTGTCAACATCAAGATTACAAAAAGAGAGACATCACTAGATAAAAAAGAGAAGAGGGTGTGATTACCTCACCCAATGAAAACTTATGTCCCATTGTGAATCACACAAGGAAACAACGCAACTAGAAAGATGAAGTTGAACCACCTAGTGAATGTGACTACTCACTAGTCAATCCATCAAGGATTCACCCTCAGGATTATTATATTTCAAAAGAGAAAAGCCAAAACAAGAGAGATCTAGTCTTAAGGACACTAACCGACCTTAAGGGATCAAAAATTTTCAAATTGAAAATGGAGGGATCAAGAGATCCTATAAAGTAAAAATCCAAATCCATGCTTTAAGGATTAGCCTTTAATCCATAAAGGGAGAAAAGTTTTGAAAAGTATTTTGAAAGTGTGTGTCTTCTCCAGGATTTGGCAACTTATGTGCATTACCTTCCAAAGATTTAGCATAATTGAAATTGAAAATGTGTGTGTGCAAAAAGTGAGCCGAGCCCCAACGTTAAAGTCATTTCTAACACTTTAATAGGAGCAATGGCTTGAACGAAAACATAAACAACTCCACTGATTACATTTCCACTATGAGATGCCCCCAAGCGAAGAAAAATCCAAGGAAATACCACATAAACATATAGAGAACACATAAGGGATATAACTGTCGTGGGGTCAGTATGATCATAAGATATATATATATATATATATATATATATATATATATATATATATATATATATATATATATATATATATATATATATATATATATATATATATATATATATATATATATATATATGATATTATTGCAAATTAATTGACATCATTCCTCAAAGAAAGTAGAACTACAATCACAATGGAGGAAAGAAAATGCAAGAGTTACGAAGAAGAGTCTTTCCAAACCACAACATTGAGACCAAAAAGAATCAGTTCTACCAAGTCACAAATCCAAGCGGACTACACAAGGAAAACATTTATGAACAATAGCACAGGTACAATAGAACATGAAAATAACATATAGAAGAATAGAGATACATATAGAGGAATTTCACAACAAGTTTGATTCCTTTATCACCATGTACCAACAAAGTAATGAGGGTCATATAAAAGAATCTAACAAACAATTAGAAATCACATTACGGGAGAAGAACAATACAACAGGCAAACACAAAAAAAGCTACCATGAAGGGAAAGTCAATCAAGCACATCGCCTTCTCTCCCCATCTTAGTCTATATCATTTAGGGAGGGTGGGAAACTAGCAATAGGGACTATATCTAACGTAGTAGGAATAATAGCCAGTTCCAAACAAGGATCCTCTTGAGAATCGTTATGTTTGATACTAGGTGTAATCAAATCAGTTAAGGACACTTGCCGACCAATGTTATTTTGGAACTACTAGATAAAGGCATTAGAAAGTTTTGGAAAAGAATCAATAGAATAAGGAGGCAATGAACAATACCATTGCAAGGCCTTATCATGAAAAGTTCTAGCAAACAACTTAGCTAAAATCCTATGGTCATGAGCATAGTCACTACAAAGAATTTGAAATTTTTTAACATGAGTGACATGGTCTCCCTTACCATTTTAATTCTCAAGACAAGGCATATCGGTCTATTGAGGAATAGGAGAATGAATAATGTATTGGGATAAAGGATTGCCCATGTCACATGTAGGAATACTAAAATTGGATTGAGTTAAGGACACAAGTTGTTATTGTAAAGAGGACATGGTTTGAGCCAAACTAATGATTGTGGAATCATTAGATGAAATAGGAGGCATAGAAACATTAGAGACACTAGGAAAAGTGTAGGAAGAAGCAGGAATGGAAGATACAACCAGGGGAACACTTGGAACCATAGTTGGAAGAGGATTGGAATAAGTAAAAGGAACATTATGATAAGAAGGTTTTTAAATAGGTAGAGACAGTGGTGGAACACTCATAGGAAGAGAAGGAATAGATCTAGTCACTAAAGGAGGAGTATAAGTAGGAATGCTAGGTAAAGGAACAGAAGAAAGTTCCACACTAGTGATAGGAGGAGTGAATCCTAATTCTTGAGCTTCTTGAGCTAAAGGTTTGACATTTGAATGCAAAAGATAAGTGATACCATACAATAAATTAACACCTTGATCACTATCACAAAGGACTTTCTTAAGAGCCTCTATAGCCTGAATAGAATCTTGATTATGGTTTTCTTGAATAAGACATTTTCCCATTTTATCAAGTTCATTTGAAAGTTTTTGGAATTGTTTAGGAGGAACTCTTAAAGCATAATCCTCATCATGAGATGAGTGAGAAGAGTTATGCTATGTAGTAGGATTGGAATCATGAGTGATTAAATTGTCATCCGGGATCCTAAGGAAAGGAGGGGAAGACTCAGGCTCAAAGAAACCCATAAGTCTGTGACTTCTTCTAACTAGAATATTATAAGTGGGACTAGAGGTAGTAAAGCTCATATACCAATGCAATTGAAGTGAACCAAACTAGGAAAGCACAAAGCACATGCAAGATCTAACATAAAATATAAATCTAACAACATAAAAGAAAGAGTTGTTTATTGCAGGTTCACCAAAATATAAAGATAGAAAGATGGAATAATGGAAATAGAAAATAGATGGAAGTAAAAGGGGGGTGTATAGAATAGTGTTTGCCAAAATTTAATATGTAATTTATTTGTGATATGAATGATATCTATGAATAGATAGGATTGGGAAAGGTAAGATCTTCTCCTTAACCCCAAATTTCCAAAGGAAAGATCTAAATAGATTAACCACAAGAAAATGGTCAATGCATAAATGAATCAATCGATGAAGAATATGAAGGAAGAGGAAAACCTTATATTCTATTATAGAAAGGAGCATTAAAACATTAATTAAATTGAAGACAAATACTAACCTCAAAGTATAGCAGATCTAGAAAAATATATTTTCTGGTGTCTGTACTGAGTTTCTGGAAATTCTGCAACCAGATGTGGGACAAGAAAATAAAGACATAGAGAACCCTTAAATCTTTTCATTTTCTGAGAAAGGTCAACATTGACTTAGATAAAGGTCGACCTTGACCTGTGCTTCTCCAATAGAAATTCTATTTGCAGATCCTAAAAGTTTGTCAAAAAGGGTATCCAAATCTTCTCTATAATTTGTTGTTCCGAACTTGCACCTGCAAGAAAAATGGTTTTGTTTGTTGGGGGAGGGGTTTGCCTTGGTCGAACCCTAGTTTGGAATTAACCTTTGAAATATAATTAAAATTGTAGAGACAAACAAAGTAATTGGAACAATTCACCGTGCTTATGTTGAAAACCCTTGTGGAGGATTTGAATCCTTGAATCCACAAGTATGGATGCTCCAAATAAATGTAGAATGTGGAATTTAGAGTGTAGATTGTCTCAAATCAATTGTCCTTATATATTCAACACCCATCTTGAATGGATCTTGGAATAGGAAGAAGCTTGAATGAATGTGAATGGAGAAATCTTCAACAAAAGGGCTCCATAGAGCTTTGAATCCTTCAATGGCTACCAATGGATCTCCTTGATGAGTTGAATGCTTGAATGCTTGGATGTTGGAATGCTTGAATTCTTTCCTTCTTTCTTGCCTATTTCTTGATTATGATTTTCAATGGATGGCCTTGATGGTGTTCTTGATGGATAGATGATGTGAAATGAGAGGAGAAGGCTTTCTTATATACTAGTCCAGGGCACAAACTTCTAGAGAGGCCAACATTAGAGAACTAAATTCCAATTAAGCCTATACCCTTGGAAGTGGACCTAAATTAAATATAATTTAAGATTTTACCATTTTGAAGCCCAAAATAGCCGACCCAGAAGCAGGAAATAAATCATTCTCAAACCCGACATCTGGAAACTTTGAGACTAAAATTTGAACCCTGGGTCAAGGTTGAGGTCAACCTTGACCTAGATCATCGTCGAGGTCGACCTTGACCTAGGTCATCATTGAAGTTGACCTTGACCTAGGACAGGGTCAAGGTTGACCTTGACCCTGAGGTCAAGAATCTCAGGATTTCAATTCGAGATGCCAGAATTATGTCAAGAAGAAGTGGAAAATGGGGAAGAATAGGGGAAAAAGACAGATCCAATTCAAAGACCATTCAAGGCGTTTGACATGATCCCAAACCATTTACTTGGAGGGTTAAACCAATACTAAATGGAAGTGCTTCCATTTTTTGACAATCCAACATATATATCTATATAATAGGCTTAATTTAATTTAAGCTATAAATGTTTATAAAGGGTTTATTCCCCAAAGATGGGGGTCAAGTACTTACAAAGTCCTACATTTAGTTTGAAACAATAATTTTTATAATTAAATAGATGGATAGAGTTCTAGGGTTAGACAATGTTAGAGTGATAGGATGACTAGGTATACATACTAAATGGCCTTACTGACAAACTTCACATTGCACCTCGTGTACCTACAACCAACTATGACTCTAACACAATTCCACAAATTTGTCAGTTTGAGTTAGCCATAAAATTATAATCAATGGATTAAATCAACAAAATCATGATAATATTAACAACATCATTAATAATGGTATTAAAAGTTTATAAGCATCACACACACATATATATAAGTTCATATATCATAGTTAATCATAAAATCCACCCCTAGTCCAAATTGCCATAGGGCTTGTTGGAAACTAAAAATTGAAACAATTGTTATATTGTCATTGATGTCAAACCTTAATTGGTAAGACATTTTCTATCTAGGAGAGTACCATATCTATTGATTAATGAAAAGAATTTGGTAAAGGAGATAATAAGAGAACCTAAGGAAAGGTTGAGTTATTTGATACTTCAATGGGTACTTGATTAGTTGGTACATTGATAAGATAATGTATTGTTATCTAAGTAAGAAGAAAGACTGGAGAGGTAGGCTTAATTGAGCAAAAGTGAAGGAATCTAGTTTAAGCCGAGTGATGTTAGTGTCGATCGAGAACTAGTATATTCTGAGTAAATCTAGTGTTGACCAAACATCAGTACTTGTTGAGTGTCACAAAATTATCGAGAAAAGATAGTATTTGTCAAGGAAGATAGTTTGTAGTGATGACCGAGATACATAGTGATGACCAAGGAGAAGAACACAATATTGATCGAGTGTCAGTAATTTACTTTTGAAGAAAGAATTGAGAATCCCAGTCGACATAGTTGAATTCTTGGGATATGTAAAATATGTTGACATTATTAATGAATTGTATGGAGCATTTAATGCATGGTAAATCGTTTGATTATAGATTCAAAGAGAATTTTTGAGATGTATTTAGAAGGAAGGATGGAGAACATAATGATGGAAGGATTCGATGAATTTGACCAAAACCTAAGATCTATGGAGGAGATTAAGTGGAAAAGGAATCTACCTGATCGAAGAGGTATAAAGGAAAACCTAATTGTGAGGTTATGATGTATGAAGAAGAGGTTGATGTTATTGACTGATAAGTCTAAGAAGAAGACTGAAGGTGAAATTGTGAAGGAGATGAACGGAGTTGTGATTGATTGAAGCGAATTTCAAGCAGATCAGAGATGGATATGGAAATGTAGATCACTCAATAAATCAACATATATATGTGCACAGTGAATCTGTATTTGCAAAGTGAGTTGTATGTTTTTTAGATCAGAAACTACTGTTACTTTCTAACCATGGTATCAGTTTAAATCCTTTAATCAAGGTTGACCTAACAATCATTATATAAATCCTTTAATCAAGATGACATTCTAATGAAATGTTCTTAATCCTCTAACCAAGTCACTTTTGACAAAGTGTTTTAAATCCTTTAACAAGGTCACACCTAACTATGTGTTTGTAAACCTTTAACAAGGTTGGATTTTCATAGAGCTCACTTCAGAAGAGTAAAAATCAGTAGCATGTTACAAAGTAGTTTTTTCCAAGTTGGGTTTTCACTATAAATCTTGGTGTTATACTTGTGTGAATATTTTGATGTGAATGTTGTTATATTATGCAAATTAAGTACTTTTGGATAGTGGATTGCATGTTATATATTTATGATATATGCTATAGAGACTGAGTTGAATTGTTGATTAGATCTGAGTTGTTGAAGTATTGAAAAGTTCAATTGGTACATCTAGACCTGAGGATAACTGATTCACCCCCCTCTTAGTTATTCTAAATCATTTTAACAATTGGTAACAGAGTTATTGGTGCTTATAGAGAAAATTTTAAAGGTACTTGAAGCTAATGATCAAGATGTATAGAAAGAAGGTATCGAAGTTTAACAAAGAGAGTTTCCCTACATGGAAAAGTCTAATGAAGTTGCATCTAGCTGGTATTGGTGATTTGGTGAAGTACTATGTGGAACATGACTATGTCATATTTGTTGCACCTTTGACTGTCGAGGAGATGAAAGAAAAACAAGAGCACAATCAAGCAATGTTGGAGATTGTATCTGCCCTAAGCTATCCTAAATTTGAAGATACCAAAGACTCCACTACTATAAAGAAAATGTGGGACACTCTTACAACTATCTATGGTGGAGATACAAATGTGTTGATAGCCAAATCTGAAAGCTTGAGAGGTAAATTTGATAAAATGAAAATACAAGAAGGTGAAAATATTGCTCAATACTATGGTAGAATCAAGGAGGTAGTGAATGTTATTAGAGGAGCTAATGGAAACATTGATGATGAAATTGTTATTGGTAAAGTATTGAGAAATTTTCTTCATATCTATGCTATCAGAATTTCTCCAATACAAGAATCAAGATATAACCTGGGTAATGTTCTAACTATGGAAAGTCTTATTGGTAAGCTTACTGCTTCTGAGCTCTCAAATTATGATAACTACATTGTTCCTAATATTGAGTCTGCATTCAAGTCACAAATAGTACTACATAAGTCTAAGAAGGAAAAAGAAAAGTGTGTGAAAAGTGAGTATAGTGATAGTGACAGTGATAGAGACACTTCTGATGAGGACCTATATGATATTGAGGCACTCATGGCTAGAAGGTTGCAAAGACAAAAAGGGAAATTTAAAGGTAAACTTCCTATAATATATTTTTCATGTAAGAAAGTTAGTCACATTGCAACAAGATTCCCTGATAGGACTAACAAGGATGAGAGAAGGGAAAGAAAGTACAAAGATAAGAGAAATGATAGATATCACTGAAGGTACAGAGACTACAAAGACAAAGGTAAGAAATCTTTCTCTATTGTTGAAGAGGAAACTGACATCGACACTAGTGAATATGATGAATGTGATATCAAAGTTGTTTATGTTGCTATGAAATATGATTATGATGAAGATGAGAAACTTGCACTAATTTCTTATGTGAGTAAAGGTGATAAATGAATTATTGATAGTAGTTGCTCACATCACATGACTAGTGATAAAAGTAAATTTGAAACCTTAGATCATTACAAAGGTAGGCGTGTTAAGTTTGGTAATGAAGCACCATGTCATGTGAGAGCTAAAGGATTAATTAAGCTGACTGATAAGATCACTTGTGAAAATTATTATTGGGTTGAAGGTCTTAACTATAACTTGTTGAGTGTTGCACACTTGAACAAAATTGGTTACCGAGTGGAATTTCGTCACAGAAAGGCTAAAATATTTGATGCCACTAGTGAACTAATTGGAAGTGGAGAACAGACAAGAGGTAACTTATTCTATCTAGACCTATATGAAGAAATGTGTTTGTTTGCACAATTTGATGATGTATGGTTATGGCATAAGAGGTTGTGTCATGTAAATGTTGACAATCTGGTAACTATTAGTAAAAAGAATAAAGTTAGAGGTTTGTTGAGATTAAAGAAACCTGATAATGTGATGTGTAAATAGTGTTAATTGGGAAAAATGACAAAGTCTAGTTTTAAGAGAAAGACATATACTTCTAAAAATATTTTAGAATTGGTTCATACTTACCTTTTTGGACCTATGGGTGTACAAAGTTATTGTGGTGATCTAAGTATTTTATTCTGTTTGACTACACTAGGATGATGACTGTAATATTTTTAAAAGAGAAATCTGATGCATTTCAGTTGTTTAAGAGGTACTTGGCAAAAGTTGAAAAAGAAACAGGTAGAATCTTTAAATGTTTGTGATTTGACTGAGGTGGTGAGTTTATATCAAATGAGTTCAATCCATTCTACAATGATAGAGGAATCAAGAGACAGATGTTTTCACCGAGAACACCTCCACAAAATGGCATAGAAGAGAGAAGAAATAGGTCAATTATGGATGGTGCTAGAACACTGATGATTGAAAAGAATATTGCACAAAAGTACTGGAGAGAAGTTGTAGGTACAAATTTTTATACCTTAAACTGAGTACAAATCAAGAAAGGTACAAATGCTAGACCTTTTAATTTATTGCATGGTTATGCACCTAATATGAAGTATTTTAGAGTGTTTGTGAGTAAATGTTATATACTGAAAGACTATAGGAATGGAAAATTTGATACAAAAAGAGATGAAGGCATATTCCTAGGTTATTCTACTAAGAGCAAAGCTTATAAGTGTTTGAATTATAACATTAACAAAGTTGTGGAAAGTGCAAATGTTAGAGTTGATGAATATGCAGAAAAGAATGAATTTGAATGCAAGAAAGAACCTGAAGATTACAGATCTTTTGTATACATGGAAGAAGGAGAGGTAAGTAATACACCTGAACCAGATGCAGAGTTGTGGATAAGCAATGTCGAGCATCAGAAGGATACTGTCAAGCATCACGAGGATGCTACCAAGAATCAAGAAATGAATGACAAGCAATCAGAAGAAGAAACAAATAACTTGTAAGATGAATCTAAAGATCAATAACAAGGAGAAAAGAAATCTGAATTGACATTGGCACAGTATATAAGAAGACATCACAAGCCTGAACAAATCATTGGAGATAGAGAGTCTAGAATCATGACAAGAAGTAAGTTGAAAGATCATACATGCTTATTATGTGAGTTTGAGCCTAAAACTATAAAAGATGCTTTAGAGAATGATGATTGGATACAAGCCATGAATGAAGAAATTGATCAGATAGAAAATAATGATACATGGAATCTGGTGTTAAGACCAGAAGACAAGAATGTTATTGGAAAAAAAATGGGTATTCAGAAATAAGTTAAATGAACATAGAGAGGTCATGAGAAACAAGGGAAGACTGGTATGGAAGGGGTATGCACAAGAAATGATTGACTAATGAGATACATGTTCCCTTGTTGCAAGATTAGGAGTGAGGACTCTGCTTGCATATGTTGCATATAAAGGTTTCAAAGTATATCAGATGGATGTCAAATCTACAATTTTGAATTGTATATTGGAAGAAGAGGTATATATTGAACAACTTGAAGGATTTGTTGACCCAAGAAAGAAAAGTATCCTTTACAAGTTGAGCAATGCATTGTGTGGATTGAAGAAAGCCCCCAAAGTATGGTATGAGAGACTACATAATTATTTGATAAAGATTGGATTTTTAAGAACAAATGACAACAATAATCTATATATGAAGACAGAAAAAGCTAAAGGGATTTTGTTAACTGAAATTTTCGTTGATGATATCATATTTGGTGGAGAAGATGCCCTATGTCAGAATTTTTCAAATGAGATGCAAACTGAGTTTGAAATGTCTATGTTTGGAGAGATCAAATTCTTTGTTGGTTTGCAAGTTTATCAGATGGAGAAAGGTATCTACATTACTCAATCTAAATATGTTAAAGAGATACTAAATTTTTTTGGCATGGAAGACTCCAGACCAGTAAGTACTCCTATGACTACTAGACAAAAACTATCTAAAACTGATGATAATGTTGAAGTGAATCAAACCTTGTATAGATCTATGATTGGAAAGCTACAATATGTTGTTCACAGTAGACTGGATATTGCCCTAGCAGTTGGGATTGTGACAAGATTTTCTACCAATCCTAAGGAAAATCATATGATGGCAGTGAAAAGAATCTTGAGATATCTGAAAGGAACCGAAGACTGTGGATTATATTACAAGAAGAGTGATAAATTTGCACTGAGAATTTACACTGATGCATATTGAGCTGGAAATGTTGATGACAGAAAAATTACAAGTGGTGGAGTATTCTTTGTAGGAAAGAGATTAGTCTCCTGGACAAGAAAGAAATAGAACTACATTTCCCAATCTACAGCAGAAGCTGAGTATGTAGAAACAACAGTAAATCGTTCAAATTTAGTGTGGATCAAGCAATTGTTAAAAGGAATGAAAGAGGAAATCACTAAGCCAATTGTTATTTTCTATGATAACACAAGTGCTATTAATATATCAAAGAATCCAATGATGCACACAAAGACTAAGCATATTGATATCAAGTATCATTACTTGAGAGAGTTGGTTCAAGACAAGGAAGTGAGAATGGAATATGTGAATACAAAGGAACAATTAGAAAATATATTCACAAAAGTTTTACCTAAGGATGCTCATGAATATGTCAGAGGTAAACTAGGGGTGATTCCCCTAACTGAGGCTTCCTAGTTAACTAGGAGCACTACATCAAATCTATTAATCTAAACATTTGACAAATTGATGCAACAAAGGTCACACTTTAGGAGTTGCCTAGAGTTGTGAGAAGTGAAGTCGAGATAATAATCAGTCATAAGCAAGATGACAGAGGGAGAATACAACATATAGAACTGACGTGAAGACATAGACTACATGTGGAAGATGTAAGTGATAGTTATTGCTTTGGCATTGTTGTCAAAAAGGGAGAGATTCAGATGAAAACATAGAGGGAGAAGATTCAATGACACCTGAGAGAGAGACACATAAAAGATTCAGAGGGAGTAATTGAGTAAGTGGTTAGGAAAGGCAAAAGAAAGTTGTGAATTATAATGAAGCTAAGATATTATAAAAATCTGATGCACAGATATTTTGGATTGTTTGGTAAATCACATGTTATTCATGTGGTGTTTCCATCAATGCCAAAGAGGGAGATTTTGGAAACTACAATTGAAACAATTGTTATATTGTCATTGATGTCAAACCTTAACTGGTAAGATAATTGCTATCTAAGAGAGTACCATATATATTGATTGATGAAGAGAATCAGATAACAAAAGAACCTAAGGAAAGGTTGAGTAATTTGATACTTCAATGGGTACTTGATTAATTGGTACATTGATAAGATAATGTATTCTTTATCTAAGTAAGAAGAAAGACTGGAGAGGTAGGATTAACCGAGAAAAAGTGAAGAAATCTAGTTTAAGCTGAGTGATGTTAGTATCGACTGAGCGCTAGTATATATGCTGAGTAAATCTAGTGTTGACCGAACATCAATAATTGTCAAGCATCAATAAATTACCAAGCAAAGATAGTATTTGTCGAGGAAGACATTTTGTAGTGATGACTAAGATACATAGTGGTGACCGAGATACACACTGATGACCGAGAAGAACACAGTATTGACCAAGTGTTAGTAATTTAATTTTGAAGAAAGAATTGAGAATCCCAGCTGACATAGTTGAATTCTTGGGATATGTAAAACGTGTTGACATTATTAATGAATTGTATGGAGCATTTAATGCATGGTAAATCATTTTATTATGGATTCAAAGAGAATTTTGGAGATGTATCTAGAAGGAAGGATGAAGAACATAATGATGGAAGGATTCGATGAATCTGACCAAAACCTAAGATCTACAGAGGAGCTTAAGCAGCAAAAGATTAATATACCTCTCGAAGAGGTATAAAGGAAAACCTAATTGTGACGTTATGATGTATGAAGAAGAGGTTGATGTTATTGACTGATAAGTCTAAGTAGAAGGTTGAAGGTGAAATTGTGAAGGATTTGAACAGAGTTGTGATTGCTTGATGAGAAATTCGAGTAGATCAGAGATGGAGATGGAAATGGAGATCAGTCAGTAAATCAACATATATATATCTGAAGTGGATTTGTATTTTCAAAGTGACTTGTATATTTTTCAGATTAGAAACTATTGTTACTTTATAACCATGGCATCAGTTTAAATCCTTTAATCAAGGTTGACCTAATAGTCATTGTATAAATCCTTTAATCAAGGTGACATTCTAATGGAATGTTCTAAGTCCTCTAACCAAGCCACTTTTGATAGAGTGTTTTAAATCTTTTAACAGGGTCACTCCTAACAGTGTGTTTGTAAACCTTTAACAGAGTTGGCTTTTCATAGAGCTCACTTCAGAAGAGTGAAAATTAGTAGCATGTTACAAAGTGGTTTTTCCCAAGTTGGGTATCCACTATAAATCATGGTGTTATACTTGTGTGAATGTTTTGATGTGAATGTTGTTATATTCTACAAGTTAATTAATTTTGGATAGTGGACTGCATGTTATATTTTTCTGATATATGCTATAGAGACTGAGTTGAATTATTGATTGGATTTGAGTTGTTAAAGTACTGAAAAGTTCAATTGGTACATCTGGACCTAAGGATAACTGATTCACCCCCCCCCCCCTCTTAGTTATTCTAAATCATTCTAACAAGGGATAGGGGTTGGACAACAAAATTTAATAAGGTATCTAGGGCATATGGCATACTCTTCCCATAGGGTTAAATCGGATTGGCTTAATTAAACAAGGAAGAATATTCTAGAATTTAATTAAATTCTCATAATCCCAAGTGGTTCCATGTTCCCCATATTGACTCCAAAGGATCTTAACTTGCTAGATGGTTTGGTTTCATAACTCTAGGTTGTGTCTATCTATGATTGTGAGGGGTTTGAGGTGGATATCTCCAGCCTCTTCTACCTGTAGTGCCAACCAGTCAATTACATGATTCGGGTCAATAACATATTTCTTAAGAATCGATACATGGAATACATAATGAATGTGATATATATATATATATATATATATATATATATATATATATATATATATATATGACATAAGAGCTAGTTAGTAAGCTGTGTGAATAATCTTCTCAAGTATCTCAAATTGTCCTATGAAATGTGGAGCTATTTTGGAAGACTTTCCAAACTTTATTGATCTTTTATGTGGCATAACACAAAGAAACATCTTGTCACCCACTACAAATTCCCTTGGAGTCTCCTTGGCATCTATATAACTCTTTTGAGGATCTGGAGCTTGCTTTAGTCTCTCCAAGTTATTTAATTTTCACCTGATTATCATATTCCTAAAGTAGCTTCGATCCAATAGTTACACAATTTTCTACAACATCCCATCCTATAGGTGATCTACACTTTATGCCATACAATGCTTTGAATGAAATCGTGTGAATGAAAAAATGATAGGAGTTGTTATAGGAAAATACTCCGCTCACTTGGTTTTTCCATGGCATGCATTCCAATTATATCTTCCATAATTGATTAACTCTTTCTATTTGGTCATCTATTCCAAGATGTAAGCAGTGCTAAAATTGAGTTTAGTACCCAAACTGGTCATAAGAGATATCCAAAACCTAGAATCAAAACACTTAACTCTATCAAAAATAATAACCTCAGGGATCCCATGCAATCTAATGACTTATCTGATTAATCTTTTGGCCAATAGTGGTGCATCATCCTTAACATTGCCTGGTATGAAGTGTGCTATCTTGGCCAATTTATCAACCACTACTAGAATGATGTCATGTTGGTGTCAAGTTTTTGGAAACCCTATTACAAAATCCATGGAAATTACCAACCATTTGTGCCAAGGAAAATAATGAGGATAGAGGGTTCTTGCAGGATGACAATGTTATGCTTTAACATGCTGACACTCGAGATATTTGACAACATAATTATCCATCTCCTTATTTATTCCTGACCAAAAGTAATGAGATTTTAAATCTACAGACATTTTAGTCACTCCAAGTTGTGCTTGATAGGGTGTGTTATGGTCTTCTGCAAGAATTTACAGTCATAAATCCCCTTCTTTTGGTACATATATTCAGTGTAGATAATGAGGAATACCATCATTCCCTTAATGGTAATCGACTCTAGATTAATCCCTTGTGGCATTTCCAACCTTATTAGTTGATAAAAAGAATATTGGGCTTGCATTTTCTTGATCTTTTTAGGCATTTCAGACCTTAAGCGAGTGGTTGTATCTATTTTTTCCCTTTGAATCAATGCATCTGCTACATGTTTTCCTTTCCCTTAACATATGAAATATCTATTTCATAATTACTTATGAATTCCAACCACCTTCTCCATAATTCATTTAAATCAAGTAAGATAAATAGATATTGGAGTCTTTTATGGTTAGTGTTCAACTTGAAGGGTCTCCCTACCAAATAGTGCTTCCATACCTTCAATGCATGCAGAATTATAGCTAACTATAAGTCATAGGTGGGGTAGTTAAGTTAATGATCCTTCAATTTTGTAGACTCAAAGGCAATCACATGTCTATTTTTTATTAGAACCCCTCATATCCCATCTAGAGAAGCATCTGTCCAAACTACAAATTCTTTTTTCTAGGCTAGGCACTTGCAAGATGGGTGTAGTGGTGAGAGCTTCCTTCAGTTGTTGGAAGACAACATTGCATTTATCTATCTATTAAAACTTTGTATTCTTGCATTGAAGAGAGGTTACGGGGTTGGCTATCTTGGAGAGGTTCTCTATGAACCTTCTGTAATACCTTACCAAACCCATAAAGCTTCTTACTTCAACCACGTTCTTAGGAATAGACCAATGTACAATTGCTTGTATCTTAGATAAATCCACTGCTATCCCTTGGGCTGATATTATATGTCCCAAATAGTGAACCTTAGGATGAAAGAAAGAACACTTGGATAATTTTCCTTATAATTTGTACTTCCTTAACCTTTGTAACAATATTCTCAAATGTTCCTCATGTCCTTGCAAATTTCTAGAGTAGATTAGAATATCATCTAGAAATACTAACACAAATTTGTCTAGGTAATCATGTATAACATGATTCATGAGGCTCATAAAGGCAGAAAAGGAATTGGTTAGACCAAAAGGCACCACCATGAATTCATAATGTCCATACCTGGTCTAAAAGGTTATTTCTGGGATATCCTCTTCCTTGATTCTTAATTGGTGATATCCTAACATTAAGTCTATTTTAGAGAAAATAGATTCTCCCTTCATCGTATCAATAAGATCATCAATTTGAGGTAGGGGATACCTATTTTGAATGGTCACCTTATTCAACATTCTATAATCTATGCATAACCTCGAGGTTTCATTCTTTTTCTTAATGAACAATACTGGAGCTCCCTAAGGAGACATATTGTGGCAAATTAATCACTTTTCCATTAGATCTTGTAGTTTCATTTTGAGCTCTTTTAATTCAGTGTTGTTCATTCTATAGGGGGCTTTTGATATAGGCTCAACCCCTAGGACTGGGTCTATGGTGAAATCCATTTGTCGCTTAGGAGGAAATCCTAGTAACTCCTCAAGAAAGACATCTTGGAATTCTTGACGAATGGGATGACCTTCAATACAAGGGATTGGATCTTTACTAACCTCCTCTACCTTCACCAAATAGATTTTAGTTCTCTTTCTTACTGCTCTTTTGACTTGCATAGATGAGATCATTCTCACCATTGGGGGTCTCAAGGTTCCCTGGAGAACCATTGGCCTCTCGTGGTCATCCAAACATTTGATTTTCTTGTTGTAGAAATCCAATTTAGCTAGTTGCTCTCAGGACTAGACCATTCCTATAATTAGATCATAGGATCCCAACTGTGTGATCCATATGTTTACCTTAGTTTTTATAATTCCTAGGTCAATTTCAACCCCCTACATACAAAAATTGATCTTTTGAGACTTACTTGACCCAAACTCTACCTCCATCTCCTCTCAACTTAGTATCTTGTGATCAATTTTACATTTTTGTATAATGCTAAAAGAAAAAAGAAAAAAAAGTATATGTGGCTCCTAAATATTCCAAAATAGATATAGGTTAACCATAAAGTGTACCTTGGAGTTCTATGAGTGGGGCTTGTTGATCTGCATGATGATTATCAACTATTGTGTAAATTCACGTGGTAGGTTTGGTGGTGTTATTTTGATTCTTAGGGCACTCATTTCAATAGTGATACACCTCCACATGTCCAACATCCATCTACCGGTCCTCTTTTGACTTCCTTGCCTCTTATGGAACCCATCGATGCCATTTGTCTTGATATTTTCTTTCTTTTGTCTTCCCTATCTTTTTGACTCTCTAAGGAATGATTCTCTCTATAGTTTTGGCCCCTATTAAATTGTCGAGAATCCTTTCCCTTAGTCTTAGATTCCTAGAATTCTTTCCTTTTATTATCTAATTAGCTGTAGGAATGGATCTTTTATTTACGTTCCAACTTGATTTTTTTGTTTTTTTTTACCACTAAGGCCACCTTTGTTTATTCATTCAAAATTTTGGGTTGAGAAATCTTGGTTGCATATAAAATACCTTAATTCAATCCAAATATAAACGTGTTCACCCAATCCTCTTCTTGCTTCATATAATGCATATAGCGTAGTAGGTTCATAAACTTAGCCTTATACTCGGCTACTATGAATCCTCCTTTGCGTAGTGAATGGAATTTAGTCATCTTTTGATCTTGATAATGGGTTGATAGATACTCCTTGTGAAATTTATTGGTGAACTTTTCCCATGTCATTTGGCTTATGTCATAAACTTTAATTTCCACCAAATGGTCCCACCATAGTGAGGCTTCACCTTCCAACTGGTAGATGAAAATCCTAGCCATAGTTTTAGAGTTTAATTCCAACAACCCAAAATATTTATTCATCCCAACCAGCCATGCTTCAGCTACATCTCCACCCCCTATTTCATCAAACTTAGGTTCTTACATCTTCTCCAATTCTCTTATTATTGGGTCATTTCCAACACATTGTTGTTGCGCTGGAAGTGAGTGGCTATAAGTTGGAATTTTATAGCTATTTTCATAATCTAGGTCTATTAGCTCATTGATCTCCTCATCTTTCTCCTCGGTACCTATGCTTGTATTATGATTGGTACCTTTCTCTTTTTGTCTCTTCAATTATTCAATTTTCTACTCTTTAGATGCTATCTTGGCATGAAGGGTATTCAACTCAGCCAACAACTCCTCTGGTATAGCTGGAGGTGTTGATGTGGTACACCTATTTTCACATAGAATTTCAATGAGGCTAGGACTAGCTCCCCTCCTCAAATTTCGCTTCATTATGGTAGGTTGATTTCATAAGATTGGAATATAGTATTATTTTAATTATCATAATTATTCTATGTTTAGATTACAAAAATCTTGTTAATTGTCAATTTGAAATTGTAGCCAAATTCATAAGACACATTTATTCCAAGTAGTCAATATCCATTCCAATGAAATCATGTCATCAAGGCACAATAAATATACATATAGTCATATAATTTTCATTCATAATTAATAGCTTTCACATATTAGGAAGATGATTATTTAGTACTATTTCGTCATCTTTACACACATGATTTATCTATTATACCATAGGAGTTCCCTTCTCTTTAGGATCTTCCTCATTTGATGTACCCACAGATATAGTCGTATAGGTGTGTACACACTTATATTCTGCAATAGCTTCCTTGGTGAGAGTAGGAGGATTGCGTCCACAACCGAAAGGGAAATCTCTAATGGTTGAGGGGCGCTTCTTCTTAGAGGTTGAGCATTGGATTTATTTTGGTTGTTCTAGGTTGTTAGAATATTTGTTCAAATTCTTCCTTTTCTAAAGCTTAAGTCATTTGATGATTTCAGCCAGTGGCTCGATGTCAAATAGTTCTATTTCTAGTTTTGGTTCTACATTGTGAGTTGTCTTGGATCCTTCTAGGTTGTCACATTGAGGGTGTGGTGTCTTTGCAGCCTTCCTATTTCCTTTTCTTCCGCGTCCCATGACTGCCATCAACAAGTAGCCATGTTAGTGAATGGAAATTATGAGTACCTAGGTCCTAAGGTCAACATCTACGCTTTGATACCTAAGCGATGACAACCCAAAAGGAACCAAACTACACACAATTTTTTTCCCTCGCAACCTAATATATAAGAACTCGTGTAGCATAAGCCCAATGTAGCAATCAATTAAATTATCACCATTAGAAAATTTAATTCATCATAACTAGGATTGAAAGTAAGCAACTAACCATAATTGAAAACATACCTTGGGAATTTGGGATTACATACAGAGTTCTTGTTTGTAACTGACTTCAGAATTCTTGAGGTGTAATATGAGCCCTCCTTAGTGGATCTCATCCCTATCCAACCCTCTAAGTGGATTTTGTGGGTTATGGTGAGAGAGATTGATGGACTACCACTTAATATGGAAATTCTCCTAAAGGTCATCATCTAAAGTGTTGTCAACCACAAATAAAAATGTTATTCCATACTCCCCCTATGGGATAACCTTTGGCTGCTATCTACCAATTTCTATTAGAATTTCTCCTTCCCTGCAGTCCATCAGACGACTAAACAATACAAACCACCATTACTGGCATGTAATTAGCCTCCAAGCACATATGCTCCTAGCAAAATCAGTCCAATACTCTAGATAAATGTGAGATATCCCTTGCCCGCATGCAATCGATGGTATTTATCTACTATCTAGGGGTATGGTTGGCAATCCATCGACATATAATGTTCCTTGACTACATTCAATATCGAGTGGATGAGCTTATCTTAAGAGGGTCATAGGATTTATTCTTCAGTGATTACCTCAGATAGAGAGGACTAGTCTATGTGCTAGAGGAATATAGTCCTCTACCTATGCCCTCGTAGGGTCCCAACTCTACCTGTTGTTGTAAAAGTGAACGCCTGTACTTGGCATAGCACTATAACTGGAAGGAGAATCCTAGTATGGAAATACATAATTTCAAGCCTACCTACCCGAGGCTAATAGTGTAGACCTTCAATAAGGAACCAATGACGTCTCCTTAAACTATTCTTGTTAATGGTAAAATAAAGGAAGGTTTATTCTCCTATTACTTCCTAAGTTCTCCCAACAATTATTCAACTATGGAAAGGTAGCATAGCATGCTAAGGATGAGGGAAGCAACAGAAAAAGAAGAGAACTCTTTATCCATACTCACGAGCTTGTTTTCTCCTATCATACCCATGGTCAAGAGATTTTTTTGTTGGCATTTTCTCTATGTTATGATAGCATAGGTTGGTCATCTATTAGTTAGCCAATATTATTCTTTTTTTAGTGAGCTCCTCATTCAATCCACTTAATTAATCATCACCACAATGTTTTTCATAGAGGTTGTCTGTTTTCAAATCCGTTCCTCAAGTTAGTTATTTCATTCTAATATATCATTTTAACCATAAATAGTCAACCACTATAGTTGATAGTTCACTATAAAGTTACATTATTTAAGCTTTGACTTGTTAAATATTCTCTTCCGTGTGAATAAATAGGGTAGTGGAAAATTTAAGGTTATGGTACTTGTCACCTAAGGGTTGAGATAAGGCTGTTTGGATTATGTGTAATGGCTAATGTCAGAATACTTTTGCTCCCCAAAGAGCACCATAAGTTACTAAGGACTATAGGATCAGCAGGTGACACAATGCTCTTCTTGGGGTTCTAATATTGAAGGCATCATTTGATTCATAAGGACGCTTCTTATTTACTTGAACCTTCCAATATGATAGATTGACTGATCGGTAAGAAAAAATTAGATTGCGACATAGTATATGTTCAACCTAAGTATTATATATTTAGGCAAATAAACTTTCCAATAGTGAATGAATGATGATGAACACATTTATCCTCATTCATTGTCTATCTCCATGAACTGGAAGGAGATTTGAGTTTAGATTGACAGGAAATACTAGCTGGGCAGCTATACTCTTTTTTCATCTTTTTGTTTTACAATGAACATGTACATGTTACAACAACAACAATGATAGGGCCTTTTAAATCAGTATGCTATATTTTACAACTCCTACAATTGTCAACATCTAAGATGGGGCTTTTTTACCAAATCTACAACAGTCAACATCTAAGATGATGGACTTTTAAAATATTTTTCTAGATTTACAACTCCTAAAGTAGTCAACATATAAGATGGGAAATTTAAAAGCATTTTCCAGACTTAAAACTGCTAGAGCAGTAAACATAAGGAAAATGAGAAGAATAAATTAAAGAGAACCTGGTAAATGTGTCACACCAATTCCTGCAAGTGGAATGAAGTCACTCCTTTCTCTTTCCCTGGTCTATGCTCTCCACTTTTATTTTCCTCCCTTGCTTCTCACCTTCCCATCAAACCAATTTTTCCTCACCAGAATGTGTCTCCTGCCAAAGGAGTGAGGATTTTTAGCCACCATCTGGTTTTTCAGAAACCTGCAACACATCTTGTCATTCTAGTGTGGCCATTCCTCACTGAGGTATGGTCTCCTTCTCCCTCATGGCTGGAGCCATCACCATTAAATTTAGGTTGTCTCCTACAGGAAATGGACAGGCAAATATTAATGAAGTTCACGATCTCCTTCCTGTGTTTTCTTCCTAAAAGATATATTTATCTATTTTCGTTCCTTGCGTAGCTTTCATGGACCAATTTTATTATTTTCTTCTAAATCTATATGTATTCATTCATAAAGATTTTTATTTCTCATTGTACTTATTTGATTTTCATTTTAGAATTGCACTTATTCTCATTTATTTGTTATATTGTTTTGTTTTTTTATTGTTTCCTATCATGCATATATATCTATATAATAGGCTTAATCTAATTTAAGTTATAAATGTTTATAAAGGGTTTATTCCTCGAAGATGGGGCCAAGTATTTACAAAGTCCTACATTTAGTTTAAAATAATAATTTTTATAATTAAATAGACGTTTTATAATTAAATAGACGGATATAGTTCTAGACTCAAACAATCTTAGAGTGACAGGGTGACAAAGTATACATACTAAATGGCTGTACTGACAACCTATCTCTCATCACTGGATCACATAATCCACTTCACATTACACCTCATTTACCTGCAACCAACCACGATTCTAACACAACTGCACAAATTTGTCAGTTCAAGCTAGCCATAATATTATAATCAATGCATTAAATCAACAAAATCATGATAATATTAACAACATTCACTAATAATGGTATTAAAAGTTTATAAGCATCGCACCCACACATATTAGTTAATTTAACATCTAGTTAAGCATAAAATCTACCTCTAGTCCAAATTTCCATGGGGCCAGGGGTCGGGCAACAAAGTTTAATAAGGTCTCTAGGGGATATGATACGAGAATGTGTTGGAATGTGACCTCATCTTGTCCAAGCTTGGATGAGGGGTCAGATTTTGACCCCCTCTTATCCACATGTGGACAAGCCTCCCTAAATTCCACTACCTTCTTTTGGGGCCAAAATCACTTCTCCAGCTACCAACTCACTTCCTAGGTCATTAAATGGGTGAAAAATCAATTGTTTCATGGAAAAAATGATTTTTTTATTTGAATTTTCTAAAAAAAAGAGAGATTGAGGGCTGCAAATTGAAAATCTAGGCACAAAAATCAAAGTTTAGAGGACAAATCATACCAGAATTAGACCTTAGTTGCAAAAAATTGAGGACCCATCATGTTTAGAGGTCAAAAAATTAGAATCTTGTGGAGAAAAACAAAGTATCAGAAGACTAATCCCTTGCAGATCTGAAAGTGTAAACTCGGAATTTTCTTCACAAGTAGTTAGGTAAGGATGTTTGTTGAAGGTTAGAGATACATTTTGATAGACTTTGCATCTAAGAAGTTCATTCTAAATCATTATTTTGTCTTAGAAATGCAATCTGAAATAAAGGACATAAAAGGTTCATTCTACTAATAGTAGAAGTTTATTTGGATTGGTTTCAAGTATGTTGATTCTACTCTTTTAGTTTTGAAAGTTTGATCTTAGAACAAGAAGTATGACATCCAAGCTTTTGACAAATGTTGTTGTCATGTTTTACAAGGCAAGGAGTAGTGGCAAGATAAAAGCTCAAAGACTTCAAACAAGGATCTACACATGACCAACCATCTACCAAGGAGGACAAACAAGAAGGTGGTTCGAGATTGAGGATGAGATGAAGATGCAAGTTCAAGATGGAGATCAAAAAACCAAGAGAATGAACAAGTCTACAAGTAAAGAGGAATTATCATGAACTTGAATTCCCTTCAGGAATCTGAGTTCAATTGGACCAAGTGGAATGATCTAGCTGCATGAAACTTTTAGAACATCAAGGTCAAGAAATCAAAATGAGAAGGAATGGAGGAATTCATGAAGATGAAACAACTTGGGCCATTACAATTGAAGGCTTGATAATGTTGAGTATCAAGAGATATTTCTCATCATGATCAAGTTATAAAATAAACATGCGGATGTGGCACATAATCATCCCCAACCAATCAAAAGGCTCCAGTTGCACGTGTCCAAGCACATTCAATGAGATCATGCAAAGTGTACATGTGGAGTCCACATCATATCTCTATCTAACCTATTTTTTCATTGGCTCTCATAAGCATTGTAATTGGTCCACAAGGCGGTGCTTTGATGTAATTGGACAAGTATTTAATGCTTGTAGCAAGTAGTTATCCTAGGGCTTTGTTGCCATAATCTTGACCCTTGATCTTGAATCAATCTTGGTCACTCATTGTAATTGAACTACAATAAAAGGCAATGCCTTATAATTTGTAGGAGGAGAGAATTTTTGAAATTGTTTCTATAATTCTATCAAAGTAATTGTTAATTCATTGTTAGTCTTCATGGTGGATTACTTGTGTTATTTTGAGTTATTCCATGGTTTCTACATTTCCTCACTTAGAGTAGGACTTAATTTTACGATAAGTAGAAGTAGTAGTTGAATGAAAGATATTGTTGAATAGTGATTAATGGTGGAGCTAGTCTCCATACCTTTTAGTACTTTCTAATTGTAAGTAACAGTGCAAGGTTAGTCTAGGCCTAGTTGCAAGTTTAACACCAATTGAAAATGTTCATTTAGATTGTGCCTTCATAGCGTATTTGAATGAGTATTGACAATTTGAACATCATTCCTGCATCCTTAGAAGATAGCACCCTCCTTTGCATAGTTGATTTGGAAAATAATAGATTTTTTAGAAGCTCACTCCATCATCAACATTGTCTTGCATTATTAAAGCTAGATTACATTTTCTAAAGTCTTATCCCTTTGCAGTTTATTTGGTTGGAACTGGTTGAAGTAGTTTCTACCCATTGAATGAATAGTGTAAGTCCCTTTGTTATACCAACATATTGACATGATTATAACTCAGTGAGAGTCCATAATGAGAAGGAACCTTGGGGTTGTTTCATTTGATCACAAATCCCATATACATTGTTTATCATACAAGCTTCCTTATTTAAGAGAGAGTTGGAGATTTGGTATTTGTTTTGGAATACTAAGTATTCAATTCTGCATGTTGAAGTGGTCATAAAACTTGTGTCAATGCCTCTAAATGTGAGTTTGGTATGGCTGAGCTATTGTATCTAGGATATGTCATTGGGAATGGTGGAGTGAAGGCACACAAGGAGAAGGTTCAAGATATACTTGATTCGCTACCACCAAAGAATGTGTCACAATTGATGGGCTTTGTGGGTCTATGCACATAGTATAGACAATTCTTGAAAATGTTTTCTTCATTAACCACTCTATTGACAGAATTGACCGAGAAAGATGCTTTCACGTGGATGGATGAGACTCAAATAATCATGGATCATCTTATAAACCTAATTAGTACTTATCCTATTTTGGCTTTAGCGGATTTCTCTAAACCTTTTGTACTTGAGTGTGATGCCTCCAGTATTGGTATTGGGGCTGTTTTGATGCCAGACAAGCATCCCATTGCTTATGACAGTCAAATATTGAATGTAGTGGAAAAGAAGTGTTCATATTTTGTCACTGGCCTCATCCCTTATGATGTTAGAACCTTGCACTCAGCAAGACTTGATCCCTGGTGGGCTCTTTGTGAGCCATTCAAATTCACCAGTAGACCAAGGGCCCATTAACGTGACATAAATATTTCATTGACGGAAGCATTTAGAAAGATTTAAATTTATATATTTGGTCATAATCTTTTGATAAGGGGCTTCTAAGTTATAAAAATGAAATGTAATATAGCATTGAGAATCAACAAGGTTGTTAGAATTAATTAAAGCTGCACGCTAACTCTAGAAGGGAGCTGATTTTGGAGGGGATAGCTTTTTCTTTTTCATTTAGTGTTAGAGATTATCATGGCACTAAAAAAGGTCACATTGCAGCTTCTTGCGTGAAAGCTTCCTCACTGCTTGTGATGATATGTTGCATCTAAAGAATGCAACAAACAACCAAGCTTCCACCATTCATGGCATAAATAATACCCTTTTCTGCTCCATCCCCATACACATTGCATACACTAACCAAAACGATCAATGGCAGCCGGCATGAGGAGAGAAAGAGTTTCGTACTATATGGCCTTGAAGAAGTCCATGGAATCTCATGGAAAGGTGTGAGACTTGGAGCTTTTTTCTTATATGAATACCCACATTGCTTAAAATCTACATGAGTTAAAGGCACATTGAAGAGAAGTCAAAAGATCTTGGTCCACATGGATAGCCACATTGTAGATTTTACATGATACCTTTGGTGTTCTGCCAGGTATGCAATCTTGATAAGATATGTGTATGTTATGTCTTTCCCTAACAAAATGGAATGAGTCAAAAGGTTGGGTAGCACTATTTTTTATCATCCAAGAAGAGTTTTCAATATGATGGTTATGGTTTTCTATCCATGGAACCTTATAAATAAATATTGTGGCTGATGGAAGTACGTTTCAAATACACCACTGTATGCTTGTGCCAAGAAGTGAGTAGTAGACTTGTATAAAAGCAATACATGCTGTTACAATTTCGAGGAACTGTCATAAATGGCCATCTATTGAAGAAGAACAGAGGAAGTGTCCTTAGACGGTCTTGATCAATAGGAAATAGCTTACAGCACTTAGAGCATCTAGCAAAGATAATGAGTGTGCTCGGATAGCTTTGGCCATGCTATAAGGCTCGGAATTTAATGTATGGGACTTAGGTATCACAATCTAAGATAAAAAGTGACTGGGCTTTGTTGTTCAATTCCAGAGTTCATGTGATCAAAGTTTAATCGCATAAAAGTGTGTTTCCTAAGTCCTTAAGGACCTTTCTCAATCACTTTGTGGGCTTTGTAATAAGGTTTTTTGAAAATTGTTGCACATTTTTCAATGGAAGTGGCTTAATGAGGATGAATAAAAGATTAAAGAAGATATATGTGATCCTTCAATGCAAAGCTCGTAAAGTGAAGTAGAAAAGGCACAATTATTAGAGGCACTTTGTCATATGCAGTTCCAGGCAAGAAGAGCTGAGATTGTAGGTGTACAAACCCTTCTGCAGAAGAATCAACTCTAGTAGCTTATTGGCAGTGGCTTCATCTACTGCAGAGAGAAACTTTGTGTCTGAAAACACAAAAGTAAAAGAACAATCTATATATTGGGACCAATTGAGAGTACTTTTTCCCACTGTTTCTTTAATGCCAACAAAGTAGCAGCAATGGGTTGATTAAAGAGAATAGTAGCAACAAACGATACAAAATTAGGCAGAAAATGCTTGGTAATGCATGGGCTTTGGATGTGACATTTGGTCTAAACCTTGTTAGGGTGGAGCATGAGACAGTCAACAGTGAAGAAAGTCACCAAAACAGTCATGTGAATGAAGCAAGTGTTAAATAAGGTACAGTGAATGCGCAGAGAACCTTGCTAAAGAACTAGGTATAAATTAAAGATATCTTGAAGTGCAGTCGTAGAAGAAATCTAAAATGATTCTCTAAAGAGAAAAATACATGAAAGTAGCACAAGACAATGCACATGGACAGAAACCATGCATATATTGGCTTGCATTCGTGATATGAATGACAGTGATATGCAGCAAAATGAGTAGAAGACATTTTTATAAAAGTCACAGTCATGAAGATGTAGGAGGACCACAAGGAATACTACAAGGTAGTTGGTATGGTGCAAGCAATGAGTGGAGAAACTGTAGATCACGGTCATGTAAGGACACGACAAGATGGTTAATGCATGAATGTCCATATCTGCTACTGTAGTGCATAGCATTGAGATTATGGCGACAGTCTTTAAAAGATGTGATCTTTATAATCTTTGATTCCATACTAGAACTTGATAGAAGCTCTATCCATGGTTAGAGTCTCCATCAAGTCTTTGTGCCTGTACAGGAAACTATGCAGCTAAAGGACTATCATTGTCATGTTGAGAGAAGAATGGAGAGGTATAGCAGCCAATGAGATTCATAATGCACCAGTCAAGAGAATGTATGACATCTAGATTTTTAAAGATCATAACGGTGCATAGAAAGGAAAATGAGAAAACCAAGTAATGAACAATGTCAAAACAAAAAGACAGCCTATATAGCTTGTTGAATGCAGAGAAGAGGCAGTGTGACAACACTAGACAATCAAAACAAGAGAATGGTTATGATGAGATAAAATCATGGAGGACAGAATATTAAAAAAGTTGAAGAACAGTCATTATGAAAGAACAATCCATAGGTTGATGGTAGTTTTTTATGAATGAAGAAGATTTTTTACACACTGTGGAGGTTGAGAATGAAATTAAGAGAAGCATGTCAGGGTACTCAATAAGGCAGAGATATAGAACACTCAGCAAACTCTAAGGCTATAGTCATGAGCTCGAACACTTGGGTGTTAGGGACAGATTTGGGAGTGACAGAGAAATGGAAATCAGTAGCCATTGTCATGCATGGTTTGAAAGACTTCAACCCCAAAACTTTGATAATGAAGATCCAACATGCCAAAGACATGACGGTCATATCTGAAACTAAGAGGTCAGGTATCAAGAAGGATAATAAAGTCATGCATAAAATAGACAGGCCTACCATGACAATGCCAAGGATACAACCATAGGTCATTTTGCAGTCAAGGGCTAAAATGAAGATGACAGTGCAAGCTTTTACATTCATGGTGAGAGATTTTAAAAAAATTACTAGAATTAGCTGAAGCTAAGAGAATGTCGAAATTCCAAGCTTATAAGTATAAACAACAGTGGTAAACTCAAGAATGAAAAGTCCTGCAAGGACAATATGAAGAATCAAAGACAGTTTTATAGATAAAATTTGGACTAGGTGATATTTCCAAAGGAAGAGATGAAAATCTGAAGCTTGTGAGTCTTATAAGACAGTAGGAAAGTCATCTTGGAAAGGAGGCTTTCATGACTATACCTTATAAAGACACCAAGAATGCGCATGTGAGTACAATCATGAAGGCCAAGTTGGAGGATTGAAAGGATGATCATAGTCTCGGTCATCGAAATCAGATGCACAATATAAGATAACCATTGAAGATGTAGTTGAAAGCTACTGTTTGTCAAAATTCTCTTAAGTGGCATATATACTCTTAATTAATCTACATGCCTTGATCAACAACAGTAATGAAGTAATGACTGTCCTAAAAAGAAAATTCAGTGTAAATAGCAATTGTAGGAACCCGACTGCAAACATAGAGCACAGTCTGTGGAAAGGACGATCAAGGATGTGCAAGGTAGATACAGTGAATGAAAAAGCACGAAGAGAATGTCATAAGCCAAGGGAAAGCAAGCACACTTGTATGATTGCAAGGTAGATAAAGAAAGAAATAATCAAAAGCAGTAGGAAGAGAAGACAAGCTGTATGCACATATGAGGAGGGTCTGATTGTGATTCATAGCAGATGCATTGAAATAAACCTTATGCATTGTTGCGTATTACCAAGTCAAGGAAAGAAGAGCCGGTGATAGGAGGAAGTCCTAGAGAAGCATTTTCCTTTCCCTACACTACTTTGAATATTTGGTCCTCTTCAAAACATTTGTCACGTGGCCTATGAGTGTGGAATCAAATAGTTTATCACAAGTTAATGGATGGATAAAGAGTAATCAGCAACCGAGAGCATATAGGTATTAGTTTGGTTGATAAAGGGGGCAAATAGAGGGAATAATGGAGCAGTTTCAGATAAATAATGAATTCATTTGAGACCTTTAATAAACTGCCCAACAATCTAGACTGGTGGAGAGAAGATATAGGGGCTGTTTGGGGTTGAAAAGTCAGGACATCCTCCTCTTTCCATCTAGGAACATCTTCAACAATGAAACAAGAAAAGAGCAACTTTTCAGTGCCTAGAGAAGGTTTGACCCAGTAACCAATGAAACACTTGTCATTTTTTCTTAAAAGCATCTCCCTAATGATAGCAAGCAGTTGGATAGGTTAAATGCAATGCCTAGCTTCGGTTTGAGGAGTTCTTACTTTTCCTTTTGCTAATGTTGTAGCTATTTTGAAGCTTTTTCAGAAGAGATATTGCTTTGTAACTCTCAAACGGTCATTTTTGTGACCCAAGTAGTAGCATGTAATTTCATTTTTTCAAGCATTTTCAGACTATTTACTACTGCTGCAACACTTTTCTATTCTATAAAATTCTGCATTTTGGCCTTCAACAGTACGTTCTATTGTGTGTAACTTGACGGTTGATTTTATTTCTGTGATTTCATTTCATGAATCCTTAAACAAATGTCTTATCTAATGCACCTTTAAATTGGAAAAACATATTTGTGTAGTTTATAGCTTGTGTTAACATATGAACAACTTCTATTTGTGAAGGATGTTTCTCTTCCTTCCTTTTAGGACTTTCAAAGCTGATCCTTTCTATGAAATGCTAATACATGAGTATGTTGAAGCTTGATTTGTGCATGAACAGCTAAGTCATTAAATGTTTGTGTTTTTAATGCAACAATATAGCTCATAAGGGTATATGGTGCACCACTTCAATAGCCGTAGTTTTCAATTTTATGTTGTTTACTCACTCTTCCCAAGGAAGCATTAATAGTTAGAATTAGTTTTAGGTGAGACATCGATAGAGAACCGGATTTGTAACTGGAGGCTTTGTCTCAACTATTGGAGCTTACACTCTGAGGCTATTCCCATTTTTTATTGATTGATTGACCTAGGTTCAAAAGAGGTGCACATTCTAGTGATAACAAGAAGATTTCTACAAAAGATAAGGAGATGTTGGCGGTCATGCACACACTTGAAAAAACTCGCCAATATCTTGTGGGTGGCAATTTTATAGTGAGGACTAATCGTAATAGCCTGAAGTATTTCATAGAGCAAAAAGGATTAAATGAGAGACCGTAATTATGGGTAAGTAATTTACAAGAGTATATTTTGACATTGAATTTGTCACGGGGAAAAATAATGTTGTTGTTGATACATTGGCTAGAAATCCTACATTTTGCTCACTTTCAGAAACAACAACCTCTTGAAATGATCATATAATAGCAGAATATTCAAAGAATCAACATGCTTGCAATATGTAAATGGTAAAATTGATGATGAAAGGTATTATCTTCTGAATGACATGTTATCATAGAAGGATAGTATCTACTTAGTGCCTGAAGATTCTTATTGCTGTTCATCAATCAGGTTGCTGGTCACCTTGATCATTTAAAGATATACAGGTACATTTGTGAAAGATTTTCATGGAAAGGAATCAAGGATGATGTTCTTAAACATGTAAGGGACTGCATACTGCATTTTATATCAAAGGAATAAGGCTGAAGTTTCTTTTACAGCAGGACTGCTACAACCCACTTCCTATTCACAACCAAAAATGGGAACAAATATTGATGGTTTTCATTACGAGGCTGCCTAAGGTGAATTGTAAGGATTGTATTTTTGTTGTGCTATCCAGATTTACTAAATAGGCTCATTTTATGCCAATTCCTTTCATTTTTAAATCACCACAAGTTGTTGGTCTATTTTTTGAGCAAGTTTTCAAACTTCGTGGAGTGCCAAAGAAAATCATAAGTGTCAAAGATAACATATTCATCAGTACTTTTTCACAAGAGTTGATGGCTAGAAAAGAACTTGATGATAATACTACTTATCATCCTCAAACAAATGGTGAAACTGAAATTGTTAACAAATGGCTTGAAGGCTACTTGAGGAACTATGTTTGAGGACAGAAAAGAACTTGATGATAATACTACTTATCATCCTCAAACAAATGGTGAAACTGAAATTGTTAACAAATGACTTGAAGGCTACTTGAGGAACTATGTTTGAGGACAGAAAAAGCATTGGCAAAGTGGTTACATTTAGCAGAATTTTGTGACAACACTGCCTATCACATGAGCATAGGCTTCACTCCTTTTAAAGCTTTGGATGGTTATAAAGCTTCTCCACTTGTGGATATGGCTTTTTCTGATTCTGGAGCTCTAAAAGCTCTTGAATGGGCTAAAGAGAATCGAGATATTCTCAAAGCAGTCAGAGAATATTCAAATACCATAAGAACAATGGAAGAAATATGCTGATCATCATCAAGTTGAGAGGCCTTTTGAGGTGGAAGACATGGTATTTGTGTGTTTTCAACTTTATAGACAATCTTCATTGAAATTAAGTGGAGTAGAAAAGCTTAAACCAAGGTTTTATGAGCCTTCTTGTTGAACATTGGTAGCAGCGACAGAGACTTTAACCATATTACCAGTTGATGTCAGTTGTAACCTTTCACCAAATGTCGGGTTGCTTCATGCCTTAGCGCTGGACCATCAACATCGTGTGCTTGTATTCCTGCGCGGTGAGTGACCTCATGCTTCCCCTCTGGCGAGCGGTTACTAAGCTCAGGCCTTCCTCAACGACCAAAACAGTGACGTTTCACCTTGCTGGCTGTAACGCCAAGCAAGGTGAAGCGTCACCTTACTCGACGCCTCACTCTTGTATTCACTTTTTCTCGCTTCGGTGTCTCCTATTGTTCTATCGCAGTGAGTGATCACAGCATTGTGAACAAAGGAAGTTTGATGCATGAGTCATCATTCACCTGGTTTGTGCGTGACACAATATTGTATCTACCGTGTATGCATCCTGTGTGTGCACACGGTGCTTAGAATCGAGTTAGTCCTCCTATATGAGTGCTCTCGGATGCGTGAACTGTCTCACGGCTCGAATGTGTGCTCTCTAGCTTGAACAGATTCAAGTATTATAAATTTCTGATAGTCTCAAGCATTGTTTGTCTCTGACGGTTTCTAGCATGATTGGAGCGATTTGTGTATTCGCATGCATGCTCAATCAGTGAGCCAGGCATCCTGCAGCATATTCATCTTATGAATTTGTGTCCTTAGTTTGGTTTATCCTTGTGATCTATTCGTGTTAGTGCGTTGCATCTCTGCAGAGGACTTCTTGTATTGCATTCTATATTTCATACATTAATAAAGGAGTACTACTTTGTGGGCTGGGTTGTTTCCCTCTGCTAAGAGGGTTTTTCCTAGGGTAATCCGACTGTGTACGTTGCATCTTGTTTGATTTATCTTTCTGGTTCAGATTTTCAACATGGTATCAGAGCGGGTCTAGGCATTTTGATCCAGAATCAGAAAGTCAAGAAATCCTCTTTCTCATTTCTTCTTCCTACTTAGCCATCATTGTCAACGGTTTAAAGGTCGAGGATAGACTTGACAGTTCTTCCAACTTCTCTTCATGGAAGTTTAGGATCCTGATTGCTCTAGAGGAAAATGATCTTCTTTCTTACATAAATTCTGATTCGGAAGAATCTGTTGATGATGCTGAGAAAGCACTGTGGAAAAAGAACAAAATAATGGCAAAGAAAATTCTTATTGATTCTGTGAAGGATCATCTCGTCCCCATAATTTCCAACTTATCTACAGCAAGTGTGATGTTTCAAACTTTGAAAGATCTTTACAAGTTTAACAATACCAGCAGAGCCTTGGCCTTGAGATGTCAGATCCTTCACATCAAGATGGCTCGAGGAGAATCAATCATATCCTACTTCATGAAAATCTCAGAACTTAGAGACCAGCTTAGTACCATTGGTGACTCCATTCCTGACAAAGACCTAGTTATGCTTGCTATGATTGGTCTCCCTCACTCTTGGGAATCGTTTATTCAAGGCATCAGTGGACGTGACGATCTCCCTAAATTTGATAGATTGAGAGCTGACTGCATTCAAGAAGAGTGCAGACTTGAGGCTAGAGAGAATGGTCGCAGAAGTCATCATGAAGATGATCAAGTGCTAGCAGCCCACACCTCTAAAGGAAAAGGAAAGAAACCATACTTCAAGCGATCTAGGAATAACAACTCTCATCCAGATTCTTCCCACAAAAGAAAGAAGGTTGATATCTCTAAAGTTCAATGCTTCATATGCAAAAAATTCGGCCACTATGCTAGGGATTGCACCTTAAGGCCGAAGCCTCAAGTCTCTACTACACGTGTTGAAGACTCTTCTCCCAAGAGAGAATCATGTGATCAACCTAAGGGTTTTAGTTTCATCTCTGCCTTATCCAGCAACGTTCCTACCAACAATGACACCTGGTTGATTGATAGCAGAGCTTCATGTCACATCACTGATTACCGTGATCATCTTTTCAACCTCAGTGAAAAGGATTCACACCTTCAAGTGATTATTGGAGATGATGCTAGTTATTCAGTGAAAGAGGTTGGCTCTACTTCTTTCCAACTTGATTCAGGCATTCCTCTGCACCTAAGTGATGTTCTATTTGTTCCTGGCATCAAGAGAAACCTGATTTCTATTTCAGCTCTTGAAGACAAAGGATATCATGTATCCTTCATTGATGGTAATGTCCTAACTTGGAAGAAAAACTCTAATTTTCTTTCAGCTCGTGAGATAGGAATTCGTCATGGCAGCCTCTATAGACTTTCAGCCTGGCCTATTCAAGCTCTTTCTGTTTGTTCCTCAAATCCAAACATTCTTTGGCACAAGAGATTTGGACACTTAAATTTCAGAACCTTGGCATCTATGGAGAAGGTTGTTATTGGTCTTCCTAAGCTGAAGAAGGATCATGAAGGTATTTGCAAAGGATGCACTCTAGGTAAGAATACTAAAAGTACATTTCATAGCAGTGAATCTAGAGCTAAAGGTATTTTAGATTTAATTCATTCAAATTTATGTGGCCCCATGTCTATTGCATCCCTTAGCGGTTTTTGGTATTACATTACTTTCATTGATGATTTTTCTCGGAAGTGTTGGATCTACTTTCTTAAGTCAAAAGAATTAGATGAAGTGCTGTCTCATTTCAAAACATTCAAGGCCTTGGTTGAAAATTCCACTGAGAAAAAGATCAAGACCTTGAGATTTGATAATGGTGGGGAATTTGTATCCGGAGTTTTTCATAGTTTTTGTGTTGATGCTGGAATTAAGAGGGAGCTTTGCATTCCCTATAACCCTCAACAAAATGGTTTGGCTGAAAGGAAGAACAGGACCATTGTTGAAGAAGCGAAAGCAATGATTCATGATCAGAATGTTCCTATGTTCTTATGGGTTGAAGCTTGCTTTATAACTGTCTTTATTCAGAATCGCAGCCCTCATCAGATTCTTGGTAACATGTCTCCTGAACAGGCCTTCTCAGGATCAAGCCAAATGTTAGTTTCTTCAGAATCTTTGGCTGCCCAGTAGTGATTCACATCCCAAAAGAGAAAAGATCAAAATTGGAACCTTTAGGCAAGAAAGGATTCTTTGTTGGCTACAGTGACTCTTCCAAAGCTTTCAGAATTTATGTACCTGGTCAAAGGCAGATTGAGATCAGCAGAGATGTAACTTTTGATGAAGACATGGCTTGCAATCTTCCCAAGGAATCTGAAGTTGGAGTTAATGAGGAAGATCTTGAACTCCCTCAAGATTCCACCATGGCTAATCCGAACTCTCCTTCAGAGGTTGAGAGGGAGTGTGAAGATCTTGTTGATCCTGCTCCTCTTACTTCACCAGCTGATCCCACAGGTCCCCACTCTTCTTCCACTAATAAAAAAAGACCCCTATGGGCCAGAAATATTGTGGAAGAAGCTACACCTTTTGCAGCTCCTCGAGGGACTTTCAAAGAAAGCAAATGGCCTCACAAGTTTGTTGGTTATGTTGGATTGATAAGTCACATTATTTCTTCCAAACCTCCTAATGTTGAAGAGGCCTCCAAACATCAAGTGTGGAGAGATGCTATGGTAGAGGAATACAAATCCATCATATAGAATGACGTTTGGGACATTGTACCTAGGCCTCAAGACAAATCAGTTGTCTCATCTAAATGGTTGTTAAGATTAAACATGCGGCTGATGGGAGCATAGACAAATACAAGGCACGATTTGTGGCTAGAGGCTTTTCCCAAAAGGAAGGTGTTGACTATGATGAGACATTTGCACCAGTGGCTCGATACACCTCTATCAGAACCATCATTGCCATAGCTGCAATTAAAGGATGGAAACTCCACCAGATGGATGTGAAAATAGCGTTCCTGAATGGAGTCATAGAAGAGGAAGTCTACTTGGAACAGCCAGAAGGATTCATCATCCATGACAGAGCATCTCATGTATGTAAGTTGAAAAGAGCCTTGTATGGGCTCAAACAAGCATCACGTGCTTGGTATGAGAGAATAGATAAATATCTTTTGAGTTTAGGCTTTCAAAAGAATGTTGCTGATCCTAACTTATACTTGAAGCTTCAGGATGATAAAATTTTGATATTGGTTCTATATGTAGACGATTTGTTTCTCACAGGCAGTGATGATCTCATCACCATGTGCAAGAAGGAACTAACTTCAAAATTTGAAATGAAAGACCTTGGCATGCTGCACTATTTCCTTGGCCTTGAAGTATGGCAGAACTCAGATGACATCATTCTAAGTCAAGGGAAATACGCTATTGACATTCTGAAAAGGTTTGGCATGTTGGACTGTAAATCCATGGCAACTCCTATGGAAGTGAATCTGAAAAGGCTTCATGATGATTCAATTAATTCAGATTTGGTTGATCCTTCCATGTATAGTCAACTCATTGGTTCCTTAATGTACTTGGTTAACATGAGACCTGACATATGTTTTTCCGTCAATACATTAAGTCAATTCATGTCTGAGCCAAGACACATTCATCATATGGCAGTCAAACATGTGTTGAGGTATGTTTGTGGCACCATTGGATATGGACTTAAGTATTCTTCTTGCACCAAGCTGAAGTTGCGGGGATTCTCTAATTCAGATTGGGCAGGTTGTGTGTCTGATAGGAAGAGCACTTTAGGTATCTGTTTCAATCTTGGTTCCGCTGTGATTTCCTGGAGCAGCAGGAAACAGTCTTGTGTAGCTCAAAGCATGGCTGAGGCAGAATATGTGGCAGCATGTATGGCTGCCAAAGAAGTTGTATGGCTTCGCAAATTGCTTGGAGGATTGTTTGGGCAACCTCTTGAGACTTCTGTTATCATGTGTGATAACCAAAGTTGCATAAAGCTTTCAGTCAATCCAGTATTCCATGACAGGTCCAAACATGTGGAAATCAAGTTTCACTACTTGAGGGACATGGTACAAAGAAATGGAGTTGAACTGAAATGCATTCCTATTGAAGAACAAACTGTGGACATCCTCACCAAGCCACTTCCAAGGGTGAAGTTTTGTTACTTTCGAGAACAGCTTGGTTTAGTGGAAAATGAAGCTCTTGCTGAGAAGGCACCTCAGGCAGATTGCTCCATTTCTTATATGCATTCTTCTCTGGGAGAATTTTGAGGTGAAAGCCCTTGACCCACCCTCTGCGTGTAGGCAAGGTGGTTAATGCATTCTTCTTTGGGAGAAGTTTGAGGTGAAATCCCTTGATCCACCCTCTATGAGTGGGTATGGTGGAGTCACCCTCTGCGAGTAGGTATAGTGGAGTCACCCTCTGTGAGTAGGCAAGGTGATAATACATTCTTCTTAGGGAGAAGTTTGAGGTGAAAGTCCTTGACCCACCCTCTAGAAGCAGCCATGGTGGGAATCACTTATGTGAGCTCTAAAATTTTGTTTTAGATCTTTGAATGATCATGTTGGACATTTTGTTGTGATTACATGCTATAATGAATGTTTTGTCATTATCTTTCTTTCACCCTCTAGGATGAGCTATGGTGAAGTTCTTTGGTTAATGATAACTAATTTTCAATGTTCATTGAGGTTGTCTACTGATATTGTTTCTTTGCAGCTGAGTGCATTTGTTCAGGTAAACTTCACCGGAAGTCTCTTTCTCGCTAAGAGGGAGTGTTGAACGTTGGTAGCAGCAACAGAGACTTTAACCATATTATCGGTTGATGTTAGCTGTAACCTTTCACCAAATGTCGGGTTGCTTCATGCCTTAGCACTGGACCATTAACGTCGTGTGCTTTTATTCCCGTGCGGTGAGTGACCTCGCGCTTCTACTCTGGCGAGAGGTTACTAAGCTCGGGCCTTCCTCAACGGCCACAACGATGACGTTTCACCTTGCTGGCTGTAACGCCAAGCAAGGTGAAGCATCACCTTACTCGATGCCTCACTCTTGTATTCACTTTTGTTCGCTTCGGTGTCTCCTATTGTTCTATCGCAATGAGTGATCATAGCATTGTGAAGAAAGGAAGTTTGATGCGTGAGTCATCGTTCACCTAGTCTATGCGTGACACAATATTGTGTCTACCGTGTATGCATCCTGTGTGTGCACACAGTGCTTGGAATTGAGTTAGTCTTCCTGTATGAGTGCTCTTGGATGCGTGAACTGTCTCACGGCTCGAATGTGTGCTCTCTAGCTTGAACAGATTCAAGTATTATCAATTTCTAATTTTCTCAAGCATTGTCAGTCTCTGACGGTTTCTAGCATGATTGGAGCAATCTGTGTATTCGCATGCATGCTCAATTAGTGAGCCAGGCTTCCTACAGCATATTCATCTTATGAATTTGTGTCCTTAGTTTGGTTTATCCTTGTGATCTACTTGTGTTAGTGCGTTTCATCTCTGCAGAGGACTTCTTGTATTGCATTCTATATTTCATACATTAATAAAAGAGTACTACTTTGTGGGCTGGGTTGTTTCCCTCTCCTAAGAGGGTTTTTCCTAGGGTAATCTGACTGTGTACTTTGTATCTTGTTTGATTTATCTTTCTGGTTCAGATTTTCAACACTTCTAAGGTGACTAAAAGAATTGGTGAAGTAGCATATGAATTGGAGCTGCCATTTACAAGCAAGATTTACAATGTATTCAATTTTTCATGCCTCAAAAGGGCACTTGGACAACATGTGTCCCCTTCAATGGACTTGCCTTTATGGATGAATAACGTTAATTGATACTTATTTCGGAAATAATTTTTCAAGTGAGAAAAGGTTGAGGAATAAAGTGATTTCTGAATATCTTATCAATTGGAAAAACTTGTCTTTCAAGGATGCAACATGGGAAGGAGAGGAGATTCTTAAGCACCTTAGTCTTCAAATGCTTGAGGACAAGCATTCTTTGGGTGGGGAGGACTATAATGTCCCCAACTCAAATCAAAATGATTAACAGCAGATTGGTTGTCCTTTTCTTGGATTACCTAAGAGGAAAAAGGAAGAAGAGCATCAATTGGTAAGATTTGGGAGTCTTTGGATTTCTCTAAATTCTATTCTTCAGTTGGGTGCACATCTTTTTATGAAACTTAAGATATTTTAAGAGAGCTAAGGGCCCGTTTGGTACATGGAATATGGGTCCTAATTCTGGAATATCATTTTCCGATTATTGTCTTCTATGTTTGTGTCCATCTAAATAAGTTGGAATTGGAATTGCAGAATTCCAATTTTGCCCACAAAATGAGCATTCCGTCTTCCACTTGAAAAGGTGGAATTAGATATCCACGTTCTAATGCCACTTTTTAAATCCCCATTTTATTTACTGTCGGGTCCGCTTTTTCTGTTTATAATTTTTGACATCCGAAATTTCATTTGTCCGCTGAAATTTTCGTTTCATTTTCATCTGGGTTGTTGTCTGTCTGCTGCATCTGCTCCACTTGTTGAAACATGATCGCCAAGCTCTTCTTCTTCTGCTTACCTGTGCAGCGCAACCTGTTTCTCCAAACCCAAAATCATTTTCGCTCTAATTTCTCTGTTGTTGCAGAGAGTAACGTGAGCAACAGCAATGCCCCTTCACAAAATCTCTCCCTGCACTTCGTTACCACCAGATTTAACATGTCTTCCGCTGATGGTGCAAAAATGCAGAAAAGGGTGCCCTCGCTGGGGCGGCTCAGAAACCCTTGATAAAGTTGAACAGTTCGTGTCCATGCTCAACAAACACGGCTGCAATGAAGATCAAATTGTAAAAATAATCAGATTTCATCCCGCGCTTATGTTGGTTAGTGCAGAAAGATTGTTGGAGCCCAAGATTCAACTCCTGAATGATTTTGGTATTGTGGGCGAAAATCTAACCAAATTTTTAATCCAGTCATCTTTCGGGTGAACCAAACAGTTCAACAGATATTCTGGATATCATTTTGAGGATATGTATCTTCCAGAATTGCAGCATATTCCAGAATTGACTATATCCAGCATTCGGTATTCCATGCACCAAACGGGCCCTAAAGGTGTTTTAAGATATGGGCTTGTCATTTTAAGCAACTAAAGTGACTTTAACCCAAAGCACTTAAGTTGTCCCCCTTTCTTTTTTTTGAAACTGCTTGTCCCCTTTTCATGTACTTAAAGTGTTTTTTTAAAACATGCGACAAATCCCTAGAAGGGGGCATTCATCTTTTAGAAGCTGATAAGAGCAAATTTTTAGGGTTTTATTTTCGGCCATTAGATTAAGTGGAATCTCAAAGGTGGAGATTAGTTCATCTCTTTATGAGTTGTTATATAACTCCTTGGAGTTCATTTTGAGCTCATTATGTGATGAAGATTTCTGTTTCTTGTTGCTGCATCTTGGCTTGAGGATTGAAACCCTTAAATATCCCTAATTTTAGTGGGGATGTGCAGGCTCTCCCTAATTGAAAAAGTGTATTTTGGTGGAAGAACTCCAGTTTGTGAAACCCTTGCACATTATTGTTTTTGGGCTGTTTTTGGAAGAACTTCAGCTGTGGAGTCCAAATCGGAGGAGAATTTCCATGCTGAAGACTAAAATTTGGAATATCTACATTTGCAAACCATCAATTTATGAGCACTCTATGAATGGCTATTGAGGAACACATAAAACATACCCAGCATTACCATTTTGGGAGCCTAGAGCCACATTGAGGGTAAGCTAAGGTTTGTAAATTATTTTGAACCAATTCTGAGGTATTTTCAGTATTGACATCTACATATTTATCTCTTCTTTGTTTCCCAAAAAATTTAAGGAAAGACATTGTATATTAGTTTGAAAATTCTGGGCAGTAATAAGGGCTTTTTTGTTGTTATGTCCTAGGCTCAGAAATAATATGATTATTATATTTGCACAAATCAGTTTTGAATCAGATCAGAATTGTGAGATTGTAATGAAAATATTTATATGAAATAAATTTTCAGATTTCATGCCCTAGTTTGTAGAAATTTTTATCTTTTTTTTCATCTAGCACCCCTGTTCGGGGATATTACAAAAGGCGCTCTAAACTTGCAAGAAGCTGACACTAAAATTCCAATGCAGAGAAGAAATGCTAATATTTAATGAGGAGGAAAAGCAGGCTTATATATTGCCATTAACCACCTGTATTGTTTCAACAACTTTAGTTGGCCATCCATATGCAGCTGCTCCATTTAGTTTTGTCTTGAGAATTGACAATAGTTTGGTTCTCCATTGATTGCAAGTTGTAGTCCACCAATAAAACAATATGCAATAGAACTGCATGGAATTGCAGTGGATTCTAGTTTCTCATGCAATACATAAAGTTGTTCTCAGTATGCGATGTAACACATAAAGTTGTTATTGAGGTCTAATGGATGAGCCTCAAACCCAATCCCAATACTCAACACAGTAGCCTGTATGCCAGGAAATAAATCCAAAGTCACCATATGTTCTCTTTTAACATGGGAAGTTCCTGAATCAATAATAGGTTTGTCAGTTCCAACAGAAGTTATAAATTGATATAATACTTGTGAGCTACAACTCCTATTGACTTTCCTGCTCATTGAGAGGCATTTCTTGGTATATTTTTCTTTGGGTTTGGCAATAGCTTGTGCCACTGCTAGTATGTTTTTGGATGTTTCTACTTAGTCCACGACAGGAAACACCCAAAATGAGTGAATGGCCCAAATTACCCATGATCCTAACTCTCACTTTTTTGTGTTTTGCTGGAGACTTCTGCTGTATTTTCGTTTTTTTTGATAAAATTTCTGGAGACTTCTGTGGCCCTTTTTCTTTTTTTGAGATTTTATCAAGAGTCTGTTTTTTAACTTTATGTGGCAATTCTTTTCAAGGTGATATTACATTCTGTTTTCTGCTGTCAATATCATTTTTCACCGGTTCCATGTGCAAGATCAGGAAGAACATACTGTTGAAGTTGTATTGACCTTTCTTGCAAGTGGATGGAATACTTATGTAGTTCAATTAATTGGCCATGACAGTGAAAATTGGGATAGAAAGATTTCCCTCACTTAACTGGATAAGAGATGTTCTCGGCAAAGATTCTCACTGTATTTAAGTTACCAAGTCAAGCCATGTCCCGTTGTCTGTAAATGGGCTTAATCAAATTGCTTGCGTACCCATCTGAGACTCTGATGGGTCGACAGCTGCCACAATCAGTTCATGTTGTTTGGCCACTAACTACTTTTATTGCAAATTGAAGGGGATTTGAACTTTAATTTCAATTGCTCAGATATGGAGTGCTCAAATCTGTACTGGGTATATGACTGCTTGTCCTTGAGAAGAAAGATTACTTTGGCAGAGATGGTAGGTGAAGATAGATGAGGAAGAAGGGAGACGAATAATTTATTAATTGTCAATTTGCCATATCTGCCTCATTTTCTGCAATTACCTCATCAAAGAACACAAAAAGTTGAGCATCCACAGACCCAAATAATATAAAATTGATACATTATTTAGAAAGGAGAAGGAAGGTTAATTTGGTATAAATTGAAACATTGCCATATCTGCTCAATATCTGATAAGTACCCCATCAAACAACCAAAATATTCTTGAGCATCAATTGATCCATAGAGTATTAGACTAAAAACTTGTTTAGGAGCGGAGGTTGTAGTCACTGTAGCATCCTATATATGTACAACTCAATACTATGGAGTTTAACAGGATTGGTTGGTGATGCAAAAACATTAGCTGTAAACTTTGTGCCAAATTGATCCAGAACGCCTAGAGTTGTGGCAGAGTTGCAGACATCAGTTTTAGACTGCAAATAGTTCCTTGAGGAAGTTACTGAAATAGCAATTTACCTTGTTTGGCATTATAGTCAAAGGTTTCTTCTCTTAGCTCTCACAAATATCTCTGAAAATGCTCATTAGACAAGCAAACACTTCCAGAATGTGAAATAGAGGCTCCCATCAGATACTTTGAAGTTTAAACAATACATTACAACTAAAAATGTGCAATTCATCCATTTAATCTTAAAGAAAAACAGAGATAAAGCTGTTCTGAGTGATCTGGACATTCAAGATACTAATGTCATGACCCGATATCAGTGACAGATTCAATCCATGTCGAAACTGTAGGACAATATTGGCCATGGCCAAATTTGTCACTGTGCAATGATAGTCATTAGAAATAGAGATTGTTTTGCCTGGACCTGAAACTATCCAGGATAGGACAAAAAAAAAGATCTAGTGGGGTTTGAAGAAGCTGAAGTGTTCTAAATTCACAAGTTTCAGTAATGGATGACTCTTGGCCTACTCTCTGACGTCTTGTAACTTGGTAAGTGCCTTGTGTAATCACCTAAAATTGGTCTAGCTTAATCAATTGTCCTAAATCCTAATCAGATCGAACCCTCATCAAGGCAATCAAATCAAGTCAATTTTGGTCATAATTGTGTAATTGAATTAGATCAATTTAATTACACGGTTTATCAATCATCAAGGCATCAATGATCAATAATCAAGGAATATTCATTAATTAGCTATCCTAGCCTATTTAATTAAATCAAAAAAACAAAAATCCCATGGCTAGAGATATTAATTAAGTGAATTAATTAAATGTCCTAATATCCACTCAATTCACAAAAAGACAAACAAATTAAATCAAACCAATGAGGTTGAAGTTCAAGGATCTTTCAAGGTTCAATCTCAGCCATCCATTTTGGATTCAGCCTAATCATTGAATTCAAATTCAAATCAATTTCCCTCCAAGGAAAATCTATAAAGGCAATGTTCATTCATCCAAGGCGTTTCATATCTAGATCATTTTCATACTTAGGTTATGCCAATTTGAGTTTTGAGAGTGTAGTTGAGAGTATTGTATTGTTCATTGCTTCAGTTCATCTATAATCTCAATCATGTAGCCTCACAATTCAATAGATTTAGAGTACATTTGAGCTTAATTGCCTCCACCATGGGATCAATTGCGTCAATTTAGCTTCATATCTTCATCATGATAATCAAATTTACATTCAATTAGATTCATTTTATTGAAATCTTCCATTTCATGAGTGTCATTCATTGGTGTAATGCATAATTCTAAGAGAAATCTTAATTAGACTACAATCTTCATGTCTAGGAAGCAATAAATCAATTTCAATTGTGTTCACTGATGTTATTTGATTGATTTCTTGTCAACTAACCAATTGATGCAATGCTTTATTAAAGTGTTGTGGTTGCAGATACAGGTCACAATTATACACACCTCAAAGAGAGCTCTTGTAAACAACCGGTCTTTAGTATTTTTCTTAACAATTTGATTGAATTGAGCTTATGCTGCTTCAACTTATGAGTCTGAAAGTGATTTGGGAAGTAAGAAATTAAGAGGGCTTGTGTGGTGTTTGGAATTGCTGGTATTCAGAACCTATAAGCATGTGAATCCCAAACCAATGCAATCGATCAAAAAATTGGGCAAATTCATTTAAAGACTGAATATAAGTATGGACATGAGCAACCACGTCTTTGTAAAGAGAATATATGAGATCGAGTCATTAAAACTAATTTGAAAGAGGAATCTATTAACTACATTTCTGTGGAACTGTTACCACTCCAACCATTCTCTGAGATATGTCTATAACCTATTTCAAAACCCCTTTTCTAACACAGGTAGAGAGGATGCTACCAAATGTCATGGATGTTGGCTTTACACTTGACAATTGCATTTGTTGTAAGTTGTCAATTTGGATTCTGGTTCAGGTACCTGTTTTATATATATATAGAAATGATCAAACATCGAAGTTATAAATATAAAAAGAATAGGGCTACTCATAAATCCATAATTACCTATAAAGTTATAAATAAACATATCTCATATATTATATTCACAATTTGCACAAATAAAAATAATCAAGTTTCAAAATGTCATTACACAACAATTGATATTTAATATTCATATTTTCTTCATCAAAAACATCATACACAGTCTTGGGTACTTCATTTTTTGCTTCTAAAAAACTTTAGACACCATAAATATCGTAATCATCTGCCAAATTCATCTAGGCTCAAATCAATAATCAGTAATATATGTAGTGTATATGGGTGATCCTTACTTTGACGTACGGATGGAAAAGGTTATACAATTATCAATATTGAGGGAACCAAGGGTTTGTGATGCATTCAAGAAGAGTAAAACTCATTGAACTGAGTCTGAAGGTACCAACATTGTTTATTGGAAAATCTGAAAATGCTTATGGGGGATCTGTGTGAGAGATGTAATGCAATGTGGTAACGCAGATTCAGATTTTTCATTAAATTTGTGTGTAGACATGTAGTATCTAACTGAAAGGGGATACACGAGTAAACAAAAACCTTTGTAACAACTTGATGTTTTCTACTCTTTATATTTCCTGATTTGTATTTCCTGATTTGTGATTAAGTTAACTGGATGTTTAGTCAGAGTGCATACTGCAGAATGATGATGGCAAACATAAGAGTAAACAATGGTAGGGGATGCACAATAGTGGGTAATGGCCACAAAATGGAGCTGTTTTGGTTGGATGGCATTTTCTGATGCAATTTTTTCAAAGAAATGGATTTCCCATCCACAATGCCTGTACACCATTGCAGACAGGTTGCATGGTTTAGAAATGTGAAATAGTCCATATTCCTTGCATTTCTTGCAACTAAGTTCTAAGATAGAGAGCTCCTCAATAAATATCATGAACATATATTTTGGTACCAAGATGAATGCACTTGCTAATCATTGAAATAAGAACTATAATGAAGATTTATGATTAAGATTTATGGCTTGTTTCTGCATTTAAACCTGATAGATCTAAATATCTTTTACTCAGTAAATATTTAAAGGCTTAATAGAGATATTATTTCAGTATATTTAGACTAAGATTTGATGATAATTTAAAAGTAATGCATATTGTATTTCATTTATATGCACCTGTTTTGGTATATTTGTTTAGGTACTGCCCTAGGGTACTTGCTGGGTGCTTGGGTTTTTCGTGAGTCCTTTACAAGCGCCAAGGAAGAACCAATACCTGAACTATACCAGTACCAAAACCTATGCCTAAATAGCACAACCTAGTAACTTAGCATTTAAGATTCATGTAATTTTCACAGTCCATCATGTTAGATAGTTGTCTTTCTGGATTAAATTGTGTGTGATTTTTCATCATCAACCTTTCAGATCATACTACATGATCCATTATTTTTTTGCTCTGTATCTATTGCTTCATCCTGATGATGGATCATGTAGTATGATCCGAAACATTGATGATGAAAAATTATGCACAATTTAATCCAGAAAGACAACTATTTAACTTAACATTTGTTTGAGAGTTTCTAAAGCCTTTATAACAAATCCAATTGTACTAATTTTTGCAATCCATGTGAGCATTTCTAAGCCTCTATATATTCATTTATAGAAATAAATAGGATACAAAATAAACCCACAACAAAGAAAAAAGGACATTTGTAAGAAAATTTTTATAAGACATGGGTGTAAGGAGGAGCTTCCATAACCAGTGATATATTTTAAGGAGTGCCCTCCGAGTGAAAATATGTCCTAAGCCGGAATGCATTAAGCTTCATCTCTAAAAAAAATAAAAATTGACTTATTCATTTTACTGAAAAGCTTGTACATGAATTTAGCCAAGAGATGATCACATATGAATAAGTGAGCTCAGAAGCTATTCCAATAGCAATATATTTAGATATGTATTCCCTGGTATAGAAAGTGCACATAGGATGATATAATTGCACCTTAATTGTACTCAAGAAACTTGTTGTTGGGATATTATGTAGATCTGTGCTTCGGAGATTGCTATCACATATTTGAGAGATGTGTTGTCATTGATATCAACATATTTATTTGTTTTGACAGTGTTGCAAAAATATTGCAAGAATGTTTAGTGAGAAGATTTGTTTGGCATGGATACAGTATTGTGTTGTTGTATTAGCGTCAGGAGTTTCTTTTCCTCCTAAATAAGAAAAGATTTCATTGATATATGAAGTGACTCTTGGTTGGAGAGATGAAGAGGCACAAAATTGGAATCTAAAGAGTCTTTTGTTTGGAAGATAAAGAGTCTTTTGTGTGAAAGAATGAAGAGTCTTCAGCGTGAAGACAAATGGTTCTTTTTATCTCAGCAATCTGAAATGTATATATATCTCTTTGTCTTGTGCTTTGTGTGATGAGCTAGCCACACATTGGATTACTAGTTTTGTGTGTAGTAGATGGATTGTTGGTTCAGTTTGGAGCATTGTATTGAGACTTTTATTATTTTATCAATAAAGCATCATTTTTGGGTGGCTAGGTTTTTCCCCTTGAGTTGGAGGGTTTTCCCAAGATAAATGTTGTGCTTATTGTTCTTTATCCTGTCATGTTTTGTTGCTTATTTTGATTCCTGGGTTAAAACATTAACATGGTATTAGAGCGGGTTTAAGCAAGAATAAATCCCTTCCATGCTTGTCAATAGAGCTACGCATAGCTTTTGAGTTGAAATAGATAGCTATTTACTTGGGGGCAGCATTCAACATTTGGATTGTTAGAAGAATTATGAACTATGATGGCTATATCTAAATTGATGAGTTTGGCAATGTCACATCCCTTTGAAATACCTTATTTTAATGATCTACTCATGTTTGTGCCCTATAGGGTTTCTAGTTTCACTTAAACAATGGTTTTGCATAATTGTGCCCTAGATGGTCTCTGGTTTCACTTAAACATTGGTTTTGCGTAATTGTACCCTAGATGGTTTCAGGTATATGAAACAGTGAGTTTTAACTAAATGATGCCCTAGATGGTTTCTGGTTTCACTTAAACAGTGGTTTTGCGTAATTGTGCCCTAGATGGTAACTTCTCTTATTCTTGTTTCATGATGCATTAGATTAGAATAGTATATATGGAATGTCACGATGAGTTTCATGTATATCTAGAATAGATGTAATTGTTATCTAGCATTATGCAATTATTGAAATATAATGTCATGGTTTCAGACTGACTACTTTTGTTTTGGCAAGTGAATGCAGGATCGACTTGGCCTATAAGGAAAGGGGGGAAAATATATCATCGGGAAAAGAGGAAAGAGATATGATTAAGGTCAATGATTGACTGGATTACTAAGGATTGGTAAGTATTGTTTAGAACTGAGTTCGTGCGACCTTGTTAGCCTAGGTCCCTAGTAGGATTTGGGGAAAGATGTGTTCTCTTATGTCTTCTTTCAATTTGGTGATAACCACGAAGTTGTTAGATGACTATGCCACTGACTTACACCATGTTCAACTTAAACCTTAGTATGCTTGTTGATGTCTTCATGCCGACATTCATTTTTAATACTTTAATATAAAATTTTATCAAGAGATGATATATAAGTATGTATGTATATTCGTAATGCTAACTTATAAACAAAACATGTATTTACATGTGCGTAGATAAATGGATTAAATACCATAGTTGTATTATCTACACGTGTAAATGCAATATGCATGCTAGTTTAACAACTAAAGATATATACCTATACGTTTATTGATAGGAAATTAGATACCTTAAACATTTAGTTCATTACGATTATTAACCAAATATATATATTTTGTCAAGTTATAATAGCTATTGATTAGTTGTCATTTGTAAACACTTAATCGTGTTATCATCTTGTTCAGCAAATGATATTTAAACATTGATTATTTGTGCCTAACCAACGACTAAACTATCGACTAACTCCCTAATCGAATTATAGCATGGGTTGAGAACTTTGGTTTAAATTTATATATAGATAGAAACCTTTGAAGTCTGTCTGGAGTGGAATTCTCACACATTTAAACTCAACGTAATTAATCCTTATAAAGTTCGCGGAAGGAAACATTTGGATGGGACTATTATTTTTAGGCCTCTTACGGATATTAAGCAAGCTATTCACCAGCTAGGCACGAGGTAGGATGACGGAATTATGGAGCCTACTCATCAACATAGTGGGGAAAGCTTTGCGGATGTTTAAAAGGAGGAGAAAAATGATTCTTGGGGGTGGTTCAGAGAGACGGGTGCTTCTTGTTTTTTAAGAAAGAGATCACCGTGATAGTTTGGGGATGAGGGCAGGATATGAAAGTTGAAGCATATGTGTTGTGGTCCCACAACCACGCTCCCCTAGTGGCCCTTATGGCCTCAGGGCCCCCCCTTCTACTTTCTGCTTGTCTCGCTTTTTGTCGTCTTTAGGGGTTTTGTCCTTACTTTTTTCCTAGTTTTTGGCCTTTTCAGCCTTGTCACCCTTTCGCACTTTCGGAGGTCCGAAAGTGCGAAAGGCCCAGTGCAGCAAGAAGTCTGATTCTCGCAGGAGACGGCCTTTTGGGTTTGTCGGCCTTTCAGAGGTCTGCACCCCCGAAAAGGCCGAAAGGCCAATTTGTGGGGTGCTTACGTCAGCGACCCCGCGTAGCCTATAAAAGGTGCGAGGGTTTTAGAACCCTCACTCTGTGCTCGCTCCTCCGCCTCCTGCCTACTTTCTTGCCGCTTGTCGCCTTTTCGTCGCTTGGATCTCATCTCCTTACTAGTCGTCGTCGAGTGCTTCGTTTCCTAGGTAGGTGGTTTTTTCTCCCCTCATTTCTGGTTTTAGTTTTGTGTTTTTTTTTTTTGCCTTCGTCCTTCTCGGTTTGTCCTAGGTTTAGGGTTTGCATCTTCCCAGCCTTTTCGGCCTTGTCCTTAGGTCTAGGCTACTTAGAGTCAGCCTTTTTCGGCCATAGGGATTGTCAAGGTAGTTGCCTTGCATCCCTTGGCGAGTTTGTGGTCAAACTCATCATCGAACTCCCTTTACGAGTCCGACTGTAAACCCTAGTTTCGGACCTTCGGGGTCTAAAACTTTCGGAGCGCTCGCCAATCATCAAAATCCCCAAGTGCTAGAACATTTTCGCCGTCTCAGTGTTGTCGCACACCGAAACACCTCGAACCTCTGAAACACCGAGGTAGACCTTATGCTCCTTGTTTTCAGCACTTTCGGCCATGTCGGCCTTTTCGCACGTCGAAAATGTTTCACTCCTCGAATCACCGATTGTTTCAAGATAGCAACCCCTCCTAGGCTTTCAGCCTTCTCAGGTGTGTCGGCCTCTTCGGTCTCCGTGGTTTTTGGACCTCCAATTCGCCGAAAGTACTTTGAATGTGGCAAAGGACTCTTTCGGCAGTTTCGATCTTTTCGGCCTTTCGGAGATGGTACACCCTCGATGTCCTGAAAGGCCGAAATTCCTTTTCTGACCCATTTGAGTTTGAAAATTAATAATATACTTTGTTTTTTGGGTCTTTTCCTCTTATCATGTTAATCATTCATGTCTTGTCCTCTCCGCAGATATGGCCGAGAATGTACTAGCATCACCGGCAATGAAGTATCAATTCAGAGGATACCATCCACCGTCCAAGGTGACTGACTTGCACGCCAAAATAACCGATACAGATATCGGGAATGTGAGTTGGAATGAGTACCTGAATAAATGTGCTCAGCAAGTGCACGGTTCAGAGGACTACACTTCTTTAGTCCACTGCTCCTTGGTGACTCCGGCAGTGCACCCAATCTCCATCCAGTCGGCGGACCTGATCAACACACTGGCCAATAACTATGTACCAGATGAGCGCATGGTCAAGAATAGCTTTGGAGAAGTGGTCCTGGACCTGAGGCCCGACAACATTGAAGATGTTTTCCATCTGCCCAAGGGGGTAGATAAGCTCTTTAATTTCAATATCAACAAGGGGATGGAGTTTTACAACAAGGACACATAGAGGGCTCACAACATTGTTAACAATGAGTACCTGATGCAGCCATTGCCCAAGAATAGGTTGGATAGAATTGATATGAGGAGAGGCTACATGAAAAAGGATATCCAGGCAGCCATAACAATGATAAGCAGGGTATACAGCCTGCCTAAGTCCAATCAATTGGAACCTTGGATGATCTTCCTAATCCAAAAAATAAAAGAAAGGCAGGCACGGTTTGATTGGGCGGCTATTCTAAGTGACCAGCTGGATGAACAATTGATTCGGGTGAAGACAAACCCCCACTTCTACATGACATCCTATGTCATGTACTTACTAGCCGCTAGGGCAGTATATCTGGGATTAACTAAAGTTGGAAACATCAGAGAACAAAACACGTGGCCATTCACTTTGTACCCTCAATTGGTGAGGAAAGACTTCTTCACGCACAGTAGCCTAGAGTTCAGAATAGTTAATGATGCCTTCTTTTTTGCAATAATCCACTCCATTGAGGGTGACTATGCTAAGAGGTTATCAACAGAAGCAGTAGCTAAAGTAAAGGCCATTGGGGCATTTTATATACAATTCTGAACATTCACATACATTCGGGTGGCAGGAAGCACCTTAGCGCCCAAGAAGCTCCCAAGGTACCCTTCTGACAGGGTAGTTCTACTAGAGATAGTAAGGCAGTTGTCCAATGCCCATGAGCATATCAAGCACAAGAAGAAACATTGTTGGGACTTTCCTATTTCCATTGACCCCCACTATGTACCTGACATGAAAGTTTGCAAGTCATTGACTGGAGAATGGGATGAATTCCCATTGCCAACCTACAATTTGGTGAGGCTACACTTTGATCCCAATGGTATCTATAGCCATATAATGGGAAGACACTATGTTCATGAGCTGCATATTGAAGACCATTGGGCCAATTGTGTAGATGATTACGAGGTAACAGTCCGTGACTATTTTCAAATGAGTCTAGAACTGGCATAGGATGCACTATTGTTGAGGATTCCATAGAAGGCGGTAGATGCTGATTCAGATAAAGTTTTGGATTCTATATACAATATAAACAAGGTGTTCACAAGGACCATCTTGAATGCGGAGGTAGATCAAGATGAGAATGACAGCATGGATTTCAGAGCCCGACATGTGATTAAACTGATGAAGTCTTGGATTGCTCGTACATTTCCAATGCAACCATTCCCCATGAAGCAACTCCTCGAGAAACCATCTTGAGAGAAGGGAGAAAAGGTGCTGAAACCCCAATTCAAAGAGGTTGCCCCTCTGAAGAAAGAAACTGTGTATCGACATGAGCATCTCACCGTGTATGGTCTGGCCATGCACTCCAAGAAGGTGAAAACCAAGATGACCGAAAGTATTGCACCACCAGAAGCACCTTCACCTAGCGACCATGATTCTCAAAGCTCAGAAAAGGAAACGAAATTCAAAATCATAGTGCCCAAGCCATCTGGAGTGGTCAAAGGTCATGTGTATAAGAGGAAGAGAGGCTCAACGCCTACACAAATGGATACCCTGCTGGAAGATGATGAAGATCAAATGGATGAAGTTCCCCTCAGTACGAGGACCCGGTCTGCGGGATTCTTAAAGAAAAGAAGGATAACGGACGATGATCCTAAGGATGCTGAAGGGGCTACACAGGTAGAGCTAATGAATCTAGATGCCCTCGGTGATGATGAATTCAACAACACAGATTTTGTGGGCTTGCATGGGTTCAAGGAGTCTGAGCAACAAGCACCAATGCAGTTCACTAGTATTTTCAGTGGCATGGGAGAGGATCTACAACAGGGACCTCCAGTGCGAAATGATGTTGAGATAACTAAGGACCAAGGAGAAACTACAGAACCAAAAAAGGACTCTTCTATTGGGGTCACTTCAGAAGGAGCAAGTACACAAGTACCATCGGCTTCATCCATTCCACCTTTGCCTCCACCTCATCCTTTCACACCTCCTACCATTCCCCTTCAAGAGTCTCCCACTACTCCACTTTCCACTCCCGTACAGAATACTCTGTTGTCTCAGCAACCTTCTTCATCCCACGTTCCCTTCCCAAATCCAACTCCACCAGCCCATTCAACCACTCCCCTTGTGTCTCCTACGCCTCCCCCACTCAATATTCCTCCCCAAGTTCACATTGAGTCAGTGCCCCAGAGCTCGCAAGAGCTGGAAAAAGAAGTCGAAGTCATTGGTAGAGAGAAAATGGAAGAAATTCATATAGGATTCGAGGAGCCAGATAACAAGGGAGAGTCACCGGCGGAAGAGGAACCACATACTGAAGAAGGTAAGCCACCAACAGATACTGAGGAACAAACTACTGATGAGCAGCAAACTGTTGATGAGGGAGAACATGAACTGGATGCTGGGAAGGAGCAGGAAATGGAAGAAGAAGAAGAAGCTTAAGAGGAAATAAGGACAGAACACTTGGCAACCTCTTTTGCATTGGTTGCTCCCTATGAGCCATTAAATGCATTCTCAAAGCCCACATGGTTTACCAAAGAAGTGCGGTCGAGAGTTAGGGTGTACACTAATGATGAGGTAGACGTGACCACACTAGGGCATGCTTTCCACCAAACAACACTAGTTCCTCAAGCAAGGAGAATGTCTTATGTAACACAAGATCAAACGGGGAGGTGGAAAGCACAGGTGGCTGTTCCTACAATGTATGTGGGTATAAATGAGATCACCCCGGATGATTATGTGTTGGAGGAGGTAGACTTGGGAGAACCAACTAGGGAAGGTAGCAAAACCTTGGCTACTTTGGGCTTGAAGCACGCTCTAGGCTTCATGAATAAAGATGAAGAAAGGATAAAAGCTCTGTAAGAGCAAAACAAGGCTATGAAGAAATTCATTCTAGGACAGCGGGTCCAATTGACCCTAATAACTGCGAAGCCTCATTACAGGCAATTTTGGAGAAGGGGGATATAGATACGGACGTTCCACATTCTTTTGTACAGGCTTGTGCTGAGTGGAAGTTGGATTTTGAGCAGTTCACTAGCTTGTCTCTTAGGAGGATCCTAAGGTCCTTTAGAGGCATTTTGGTGGGAATAACTTCTTTAGTGGAGATCATGAGTGAAGAAAACATTGTAGAAGAGACCATCCTCAACTGATAAAAAGTGTTGGATGAGTTAACAATGATAAGAAAGCAACACTTGCAGGTTTTGATGAAAATCTATGAAGAGGAGGAATTGGATAGTTTTGAAGAATGCATCCAAGAGATAACTGCAGCATTAGCCATATTCGAGAAGGTTCTCAGGAGACTGAACAAGAGGAGAGATAACAGCACACTTTATGCAAAGGAGCTGCAGGGTTTCTTTGAGGGATTAGACTTGGATCTGTTTGATGAAGATGATGATAAAACCATGTATTCAGTAAATGACATCATCGATCAGTACCTAGGCATATTCCAAGGGGTAAAGTCAAAAGAGGACCTCCAACAGATGTTCTACGAAAAGGAAGAGATCCAAAAAATGCTATCTCAAGAAGAGGAGATAAAGGATTTTGCTAAGGAGTTGATTGACTTCAGAGATAGGCAGAAATAAATCCTCCAAGGGATTAAGATGTCGGACTTTGATGAGGTGTTGGAGATAGTGGATAGGTTCAAGAAAGCACATCCAGAAGTGCCTTCAAGCTAGTGGACCTCCAATCCAAGATCTGCCATTTTGTGTTCAGAAAATTCAGTTTTTGACACTTAGTCATTTTTGTAGTGCAGGATTTTTGGCCGTTTCGGCCATGAAGAGTTTTCGGCCAACTACAAGTCCGACAAGTCCGAAATTCTGAAAGGGAAGACATGGCACTTAGTCAATTTTGGGTCTTGACTTTTTTGGACCAAGTGTCGGGATTTGGGCATTTTTTGGCACATCCGAAAGTTGACTCCAGTTATCTCAGAGATCACTTTTTAGTCATCTGGGCTTCTTTCTTTGGGTCGTTTGTGCATGATTTTGGGATCTCTTTCAATCATGACCACATGGAGTAGCCGGAGCCAATGATCAAGGGTACAAACATGAAGATTATTGAGTGCATGCACAAGTTCCAGTTCCACTTTTGAGATGTCTGATGCTTAATTTATTCAAATCTTTGTAATGCACATAGATTAAATCCGTGCTAGGATAGCTTAGCTAGGCTTTAGAAGTAGTTTTTTTAATGCAAGCTTCAGTTTAGATTTACTTTCAAGTTTTAGTTGCAACAAAATGCTAGCTACAAAAATAAGAGGAGGGCTCTATCCATTGTAATAAAATGATGTAATTAGGGTTGATTTGATCATTAATACAATACATACAATTGGTGCTTCATTCATGGTGTGACTTGTCTGCTATCTATGCGAAATTTGTGAATGTGTGATTTTCTCATTCTTTATTTCAAAGAGCCATTGGTTGTTTAATGATTTTACGTCTGTGATCTTTCAATTCGGTGTTTGCTGGTATTACATTGTTGTGTTGTGACGAATTTTTGAGAAGATCATTCTTTGGTGCTTAAAGATTAACTTGTCTCATGTGTGTGCACATTTGGAGTGGCTTTGTGATCTGATGAGTTTTGACTTATCATACATCTCCATTTGTTCGATTCTGTTGATGATTGCATCCATTCAGCTGAAGACTGTAACATGATTTGATCTCTGTTGTGTGGGTTTCTTCATCTTCTTAGTTATTTAATTCGCATGGTGTTGTGATTGCTAGCATATGTCCATTAGGTTTCTTTCAGCAATTTCATTAAAATCTCTTGTTACCTTACATTTCTTAACCCTCTTTGCAAGTGACTTTCAGTGGATTAATTAAATTAGCATTGCTTCCGTTTCTTAAATCTAAAAATTGTATCAAAAAAGAGATATTGTGGAAACCTAAAGTTTGTTTTGCAGTTTCCCTTAAGAGAACCAACAAAGGCCTGCTTGTTAACAAATTCACATTTGTCTTCCATTGAGCTATCCGAGCGGTTGAGACCCAGCCAAAAGGAACCTTGAGATTGATTCCATCAATCTTCCAAGAGGGGAAGTTGCTCACGCAAATTCCTAGCCGTTGTCTTCGTGTAAAAACGACGCCCAACAAAAGTGGTGCTAGAAGGAGGGCCCTCAAAAGGGACACCCCGGAATATCGAATCGTTCTCTCCCGAGAGATTTCAACGAGTCCTTAGATCTTCACCCAACAAAGGGGAGTTCCCTGAACTTACAGAGTTTTGCATACCTCGCAGCAACAAATCATAGCATGGAGAAGGTACTTCAGATTCTATGAATTCCCCTTCTTTTCCAACCATTTCTGCCCCGCTTGCTGCTCCTCTGCCACCAGCTCCAATGGAATTTTTTTCAAATGCTCAAAGTTCACCACTAAACTTGCAGGGACAGCTCCATCAGCTGCCCAAGAATCCTAAGAAATTCTGCCCACATTTCATCTATGGAGAGTCCAGGACAGCAGAAGAACACGTCCGTGCATTCAAGGAATTGTGCAATCGGAAAGATATTGCCCATCAAGACGTCATGTGTCACCTCTTCCCCTACACACTGGGAGAGTTTGTGTATAATTGGTATTTGAATTTGCCACGAGGATCCATCGCTACCTGGCAGGAATTTGAAACAAAGTTCCTAAATCAATTCAAACTATATGTGGATCCGGCAACTCTTCATCACCAATTTATTTCGGTGAGAAAAGACCTCAATGAATCTATCGCTATGTTCAATCACCATTTTCACAAGATGTACCAGAAGCTTGAAGCTCCATACACAGTACTAGTTGGCGCTGCCATACAAGTGTACTTGCGCACCTTGGACCCATTGACGTCTATATTCTTGAAAAGGTTGCCTCCAGGAGATATTGACACTTTGGAGAAGGAATGCAACGAAGCTATCTTGTTCACTCTACAAATGGACCTACAAGCAGGAGGGAGTTATGGCATCCCACCAACATTGGGGAACGCTGTTACGACTGGTCCATTCATGGCAAACAATCAACTTCCAATGCAACAAACCCCAAGGATCAATCCGGTACCAACTCCATATGTTGCTGCCCCACTGTTGGCCATCACATACCCGGGGTATGATACACATAGGGCTGCCTTGTGTGAACAAAAGGTCGCTGTCCCAAATGAACCAAATCAAGCTCTAGTAAATGAGTTAGATGCCATGAAGAAGACGCTGTCCCAGTTGACTGGGGAGATCACCCAAATGAAACTCAACCCAACTTCGAATCAAGGAAACTATCCATGGCCAGCTACTGCCCCGAATGCCTACTCCCAAAATCAGAACCGTAATTATGGCAATTACAACAAAAATAATAATAACAATGGAGGAGGTTATGGGAATGGCTCTCAAGAAAAACAGTTTGGGCAACATAGGACAAATAGGACTTGGAATACGCGTCCGAACAATGGTAGTATCCCCGCGGACAATGCCAATTTCTTCAGTTCATCAAAAGCCAGCTACACCCAAGGTCCCAGCATGCATCAACCAGATTATGAGTATAGGAGGGAGTCTGATAGTCAAACTCAAGATCCTGAGAGTTCCCAGGCCCATTTCAGTGCCATGGTATTTGAGTCATATGATCCAATTTCGGACGGAACTCTGGTCAATAACGCTTCAGAGGAAGAGTTTGTCTTCCCATTCAATCAAGAAAACCAACCAGAGTATTCTGAAGTCCATGCTTTCTAGAACAACAATAGAAATACCTACAACTTAAGAAGCAGAAGGGAGCCCCTGACAGATAGCATTCCTCGAAGTATGCAGCCCACTCCACCTGATCCAAGGGCCAGCAATAACCCTACACCCCCAAGGGGACATAGTACCACTATTGTTCAGGCAACACCATACCCACCAGCCACGTAAAAAAACCCAGTCTGGGCCAATGAAAGATACAGTGTAGTAGAGGAACTGAAAAAGGTTAGAACGAATATGTTGATGTATGATATGCTGTAGAGTTGTCCCACTCAAAGAGAAGCTCTCCTAAAGTCCTTGGATCATTCCAAGTCAGCCTCGCCCAACAATAATGCCAAGAATGTATCTAATGTAAATGCAGCAGAGGCAATGCCGACCATGTTCAAAGATAGGGTAGAAGTGCCCCCGTTCCTACTTAGCCTCAAAATATTTGGAAAGAACTTGCATAATTGCTTAATCGACTCAAGTGCTTCGTGTAATGTGATGCCATTGTCTATATGCCGGAGGCTAGGGATGAATCCTCAGCCAACTAATCGTGTGGTGATCCAGCTTGATAAAACGGAAGTCAAAGTCATTGGGGTCTTGAAGGACACACATATTCAATTGACGGCTGATCCTAGGATCCAGGATTGCATCGATGTTCATGTAGTGGACATCCCAGAGACCTGTGGCATGCTACTCAGTCGGGAATGGACCCGATCTTTGAGGGGTTGGTTCTCCACTGATTTTACTCAACTTTGGCTGCCATGGAAAGGGCTCAACAATCAAATCAAGATTGATGCAAAACCTAAACTCAAACAGATGATAACTGAGTATAATGCCCCGAATGAAGTTTTGTTCTCATAGGCTGATTTGGGAGTGTACCGTTTTGACAAAGCCTTCACATTCCACCTCAAAGGGGAAGAAGATTCTGATAATAGTCCGGTGCAAGGATTGGTAGATGCCTAGATCATAGATGAAGTTTTCACAAAAATCATAATAGGCATGACAAAGAACATGAGACACCTTGGCAGAGACGTTGACCCAAATATATTGATGTTCCCAGGTTATTGTCGTCTCCATCAGACCAACCATTCAGAATTTACATGCCAAGACTGTCAGCAGGCAGTTGTTCAAGTAGTAAGCCAGATGTCTGACACGCCCCAGCATATGAGGGACGCGACAACGGGCTCAAATGAGGATGGGCCCTCTCTCCATGAACAACCTGAGATCCCTATAGCTGAGGATTTTATACAAGAATGGAGTTCCTCTGATGATGGTTGCCTGCCCCCGTGAGATGAAGTTTGGCGTGAGGTCCAGGCAAAGCAGAAGATGAAATGGGTCCCTCTTTCAAGAAGGGAATGCTCTGACGAAAGGATGTCTAAGGCCCCAAACACCAAAGACCTATCACCACCCTGAACTTCTAGTGAACCCCAAGTCAAGACACCTCCACCAAAAGTGATCCCAGAACCCCAAATCAAGATGTCTCTCAATAAGAATCATTCGGTCTGGAAACTTCATTTTGATGGCTCCAAGTGTAAGCTAGGAGCAGGAGCGGGGATCGAATTAATCAACCCTTGTGGGGGTTCATATTATGCCGCCTATCGATTGCAATTCCACTGCACTAACAATGTTGCCAAGTACAAGGCTCTAGTTTGGGGTCTCCTCTTTGCGCACGAGAAGAAGGTAAAAGCAATAGCTGTGGAAGGTGACTCACAATTGATAGTCCGGCAGATCAAGAGCCAGTATTCCTGTATGGATAAGTGATTGATCTCATACCGCAACCGCATCTGGGATTTAGTTGAAGATTTTGAAGCTTTTAGCATTTGAAGCGTCCCAAGGAGAAGGAATACTGTTGTCGATGCTTTGGCGGTGTCTGCAAGTTCCTTGCAACCGCTAGAGAAGTCCAAGTTGAAGAAGTTCTCCGTAGAACTTGTGGTTGTGCCAGCCGTCCCTGATAACATCAAAAACTTCCAAGTATTTCAAGATGATCAGCAGATCTTGGAATTCATTATGAATGCAGGGATCTTTGACAAGTAGAGCATTGATGACGAAGAAGACGAAGTAGAGGAGTCTGATGATTTAGGGATTTTGAACTTGAAAACAAATTCCATTCCGAAAGGTATGGTAGCTCTAGAGAGAATTTTTGATAAAGATGAACACGCTTGAGAAAGAGGAAAAACGTCAGTCGTGGGTGGAGACGATTGCGAGCTCTACAACTTGGGTACACAACTCGAACCCAGGGAGGTTCATATAGGCAAAGTTGGCACACCAGAGGAAAAGAAACAGATGGTTGAGCTACTCACTGAATACAAAGACGTCATAGCATGGTGCTATGAAGATTTGAAAACCTATGACCCCAGTGTTATTGTCCATAACATTCCGCTGAACCCAGATGCTAAACCTTTCCGCCAAAGGCAAAGACCAGTAAACCCCATGATCTAGCCAGTAATTCAAAAGGAAGTGCAGAAGTTGCTTGATGCCAAGATAATTTTCCCCATCCAGCATTCAACTTGGGTCGCCAATCTTGTCCCTATAAGGAAGAAAAGTGGAGAGGTTCGGCTCTGCGTGGATTTTAGAAATTTGAACAGATCCTCTTAGAAGGACAACTATCCTTTGCCTTCTCTAGACGAAGTGTTACAAGTGGTCAACGGTTCCCAAATGATGTCCTTTCTGGATGGCTACTCAGGGTACAACCAGGTCATGGTGAAGGAAGAAGACTGCCTAAAAACGGCCTTCACCACAAAATGGGGGACATTTGCCTATCGTCGCATGCCATTTGGCCTGATCAACGTAGGAGCTATTTTCCAGCGGGCTATGGATGAGGCATTCAAAGGTCTGGTCAACAAGTGCATTGTTATATATATGGACGACCTCACAATTTTCTCTAGGAACCGGGCATACCACATCGAGGATTTGCGAAAATTTTTGAAGAGGTGTCGACGTTATGGGATTTCTTTGAATCCTAAGAAGTGTGGCTTTGGGTGACTCAAGGAAAACTTCTCGGGCATATTATATCTGAGATAGGCATCTCAATTGACCCCGAAAGGGTCGAAGCTATCCTCAAATTGGTTCCACCAAATAGCATGAAGGAATTGAAGTCCTTTTTCGGGAAAATCAACTTTGTCAAGAAGTTCATCAGTAGGTTTGCAGAAATAGTAAGTCCTTTAAACAATATGTTGAAGAAGGACGCTAAAATCGAATGGAATGCCCCAACCAAAGAGGCCTTCGAAGAAATCAAGACATCAATTGCCACTACTCCAGTCTTGGTCAGTCCTGATTATCTTCTACCATTTAAAGTCTACTCATTTGCTTCAGAGCATTCATGTGCAGGGATCCTCGCACAAAAGAAAGAAGGTGAAGTTGAAAGGCCGATCGCTTTCATGAGCTGCCCATTGAAGAATGCAGAACTCAAATATCCTAATTTGGATAAACAATCTTTTGCCTTGGTCAAGGCTGTCAAGAAATTTAGACACTATACACTTCGGATTAAGGTCGTTGCTATTGTTCCAGATCTAGCAGTCAAATCCTTACTAATGCAAAATGAACTCGGAGAACGAAGAGGCAAATGGATGGCAATATTGCAGGAGTTCGACATTAAGATCCAACAAATGAAATTGGTGAGAGGTCAAGGCCTCACCAAGATGATGGCTAAAACGGAACAAGGTTTGGTGTGCCAGGTGTACACCAATGAAGGAATAGTCACTGACATATGGTATCAAGACATAGTCTACTACTTGCTGAAAAATTGTTGTCCAGATGGATTGAATGGTTCCCAGTGGAGAGCACTTAAGAATAAGAGTGGTTCATACATGCTGAAAAATGGGAAGCTCTACAAATGCAATTATGACGGGTTGTATCTACAATGTTTAGATCAAACAGAAGCTGAGCTAGTTCTCACAGAATTTCACGATAAGTATGGTACTGGACATGGATCGACAGAAGCTATGGCTCATCAGATACTAAGATCTGGCTATTATTGGCCAACTCTGTTCAAAGATACTCACGAGCATGTGTGCTCTTGCCATGTTTGCCAAGCCAGCGCCATTCGAGAAAGACATCCAGTGATGCCCTTACAACTAGTATATGAAGTGCGTCCGTTCGTCCAATGGAGGCTGGATTTTGTGGGAATGATCAATCCCCCATCCTCGGTAGGCCACCGATACATCTTGACTGCAACCAATTACTGTACGCACTGGACAGAGGCCCAGGTTATGAAAAATTGTACCACTGAGGTGATCACCAAATTCTTGGAAGAGTTCATCATGAGGTTTGGCATGCCCTTTTTTCTGGTATGTGACAATGCCCCCTACTTTTCATCTGCGAATCTCATTCAATGGACCTTCGAGAACTAGGTAATTCTAAAATTCTCATCCAATTACTACCCACAAAGGAACGGAGTTGCTGAGTCAACCAACAAGAACCTAACAACGGTAGTCAAATGTCTATTGGACGACAATCCCAGAGACTGGCACACCCAGTTGAAATATGCTCTGTGGAAAGATTGTGTCAGAATCAAGAATGCCTTAGGGACCTCTCCCTACCAGTTAGTGTATGGTTTGCAGCCCATCTTTCTGATCAACCTAAAAATACCAATCTTGAGATTCATGGATCAATACATTGAGGGTGAGGATCGGGTGTAGATTCACCTCATGAATTTGTTGAACCTTGAAGAAAAATGAACTATGGCCTTGGAACACGTAGCCAAACACCAGGCTTTTGTCAAGCAATGGTTTGCCAAAAGAGCAACTGTAAAAGCTTTCCGAATTTCTGATCTGGTCCTGATGTGGGACAAAGCAAAAGAAAAACCAGGCAGCCACACCAAATTCCAACATCTGTGGATAGGCCCATTCCAAATCGCTGAGATCCTGGGAGAGAATACCTTTCAGATTAGTTCTCTTGATGGAGAATTGGTCCCGTTACCAGTCAATGGCCAATTTTTGAAGCACTATTTTGGGTCTTGATTGGTCCCTTGTACTTTACTATATATTCTTGTGCTATATTGTTTTGTTTTTTTGGTTCTTGGTCAGTCTTGTCGTTCGTGTCTTTTCTTTGGGTCTTTGTTTGCAGAATGTCAGTGCTTTCAATTTTAGTGGTCCATTCAGGTAGCCCAGGCAATGAGTAAAGCTTCCCATGGTCTAAACCATGGAAGTAGTTCCGTCTTACAATGAGCCAGGGACAGGGATCGGAGGAAAGGTTATTCCTTTTCGGACTCCTCGGGGAAGCCTACCAAAATCAACCATCCTCAACACTAGAACACATTTAAAACAAAAGGGATTCTGAGCAGCCGGCTTCTCAAGGTAAGATTCCAATTTGCACCAGGGAATGCCCACAGTCACGAAGGAAGCTTGAAAGTCAGAACCTTTCCCAGATTGAAATGCAGACTAAAAGAAAAGAGCAAGAAAATAAAACGGAGGAATGCATAAAGACAAGATAAACAAAGAAATGCTCGAAACCAGGATAAGACAGTCTAAGCACTGCCCCAGTTTTCCAAAAAGAAAAAAAAAGAAAGAGCAATGGATGGTGTTTTTACAAAGCTACAAGGAACATCGAAGTAGTCCACACTGAATAAAATTTGCTGATAAACGGATGCTCTCAAAGGAATTGGTCTAAACCTGAAAGCAAATCGAGTCTAAGAGCCCTCCTATGAAGTCTAAGCACTTCTATCGAAGCTCGTCTGCAGTTGGGAAAGGGTGACTTTAGCAACCTCTATCGGGGCTATCAACGCCTGCCTGGCAATAGAGTAAGGTTAAATTGACTTATGGCTGACTTTTGATTGATGGGTAGTGATCTGGCAATGATAAGTTGATCATCGATAAGAGCTCACGGCAAGGGTTTCCTAGGAAATTTGAACTCACGCTCTCACACACTGGATGCGAACATTATGGTTTTCTCAACCTTGGATATGATAAGAAACATACTCAATCCGAAGATCTTCGTACTTGGCTCATTGCGAATCGGGATTGTCTCCAGATAGACTGACTCTGGGAAGCTTCGGTTTTTTCCTTTCTTTGTTTGTTTGGGCTATTTGTTGTGGTCCCACAACCATGCTCCCCTAGTGGCCCTTATGGCCTCAGGGCCCCCCCTTCTGCTTTCTGCTTGTCTCGCTTTTTGTCGTCTTTAGGGGTTTTGTCTTTAGATTTTTCCTAGTTTTTGGCCTTTTCGGCCTTGTCGCCCTTTCGCACTTCCGGAGGTCCGAAAGTGCAAAAGGCCCGGTGGAGAGGGAGGCGCGTCCTTGGGCCTTTCGGTTGTCAACCTTTTTCGGACCTGTAGGAGGTCCTCAATCCCGGAAGTCCGACTCTCGTGGGAGTCAGCGTTTTGGGTTTGTCGGCCTTTCGGAGGTCCGCACCCCCGCAAAGGCCGAAAGGCCGATTCTCGGGGTGCTTACGTCAGCGACCCTGCGTAGCCTATAAAATGCACGAGGGTTTTAGAACCCTCACTCTGCGCCCTCTCCTCCACCTCCTGCCTGCTTTTTCGCCACTTGTCACCTTTTCGTCGCTTGGATCCCGTCTCCTTGCTGGTCGTCGTCGAGTGCTTCATTTCCTAGGTAGGTGGTTTTTTCTCCCCTCTTTTCTAGTTTTAGTTTAGTGTTTTTTTTTTTGCCTTCGTCCTTCTCGGTTTGTCCTAGGTTTAGGGTTTGCGTCTTCCCAGCCTTTTCGGCCTTGTCCTTAGGTCTAGGCTGCTTAGAGTCGGCCTTTTTCAGCCATAGGGATTGTCAAGGTAGTTGCCTTGCATCCCTTGGTGAGTTTGTGGTCAAACTCGCCATCGGACTTGCTTTTCGAGTCCGACTGTAAACCCTAGTTTCGAACCTTCGAGGTCCGAAACTTTCGGAGTGCTCACCAATCATCAAAATCCCCAAGTGCTAGAACATTTTCGGCATCTCGGTATTGTCGCACACCGAAACACTTCGCACCTCCGAAATGCCGAGGTAGACCTTATGCTCCTTGTTTTCGGCACTTTTGGCCATGTCGGCCTTTTTGCACACCAAAAATGTTTCACTCCCTGAATCACCGATTGTTTCAAGATAGGAACCCCTCTTAGGCTTTTGGCCTTTTTGGATGTGTCGGCCTCTTCGGTCTCTGGGGTTTTCGGACCTCCGATTCACCGAAAGCACTTTGAACGTCGTAGAGGCCTCTTTCGATAGTTTCGGCCTTTTCGGCCTTTCAGAGATGCTACACCGCCAATGGCCCAAAAGGCCGAAATTCCTTTTCTGACCCATTTGAGTTTGAAAATTAATAATATACTTTGTTTTTTGGGTCTTTTCCTCTCATCATGTTAATCATTCATGTCTTGTCCTCTCCGCAGATATGGCTGAGAACGTACTAGCATCATAGGCAATGAAGTATCAGTTCAAAGGATACCATCCACTGTCCAAGCTGACCAACTTGCACGCCGGAATAACCGATACATATATCAGGAATGTGAGTTGGAATGAGTACTTGAATAAGTGTGCTCAGCCAGTGGGCCGTTCAAAGGACTGCACTTCTTTAGTCCACTGCTCCCTGGTGAATGCAACAGGGCACCCAATCTCCATCCAATCTGCAGACCTGATCAACACATTGGCCAATAAATATGTACCAGATGAGCGCATGGTCAAGAATAGCCTTGGAGAAGTGGTCCTGGACCTGAGGCCCCACAACATTGAAGGTGTTTTCCATCTGCCCAAGGGGGTAGATAAGTTCTTTAATTTCAATATCAACAAGGGGATGGAGTTTTACAACAAGGACACATAGAGCACTCACAACATTGTTAACAATGAGTGCCTGATGCAGCCATTGCCCAAGAATAGGTTGGATAGAATTGATATGAGGAGAGGCTACATGAAAAAGGATATCCAGGCAGCCATAACAATGATAAGCAGGGTATACAGCCTGCCTAAGTCCAATCAATTGGAACCTTGGATGATCTTCCTGATCCAGAAAATAAAAAAGACGCAGGCAAGGTTTGATTGGGCGGCTATTCTAAGTGACCAACTAGATGAACAACTGATTCGAGTGAAGACAGACCCCCACTTCTACATGACATCCTATGTCGTGTACTTACTAGCCGCTAGGACAGTATATCCGGGATTAACTAAAGTTGGAAACATTAGAGAACAAAACACGTGGCCATTCACTTTGTACCCTCAATTGGTGTGAGGAAAGACTTCTTCACGCACAGTAGCCCAGAGTTCAGAATAGTTAATGATGCCTTCATTTTTTCAATCATCTGCTCCATTGAGGGTGACTATGCTAAGAAGTTATCAACAGAAACAGCAGTTAAAGTAAAGGCCATTGGGGTATTTTATATATAATTCCGAACATTCACATACATTCGGGTGGCAAGAAGCACCTTAGCGCCCAAGAAGCTCCCAAGGTACTCTTCTGACAGGGTAGTTCTACTAGAGATAGCAAGGCAGTTGTCCGATGCCCATGAGCATATCAAGCACAAGAAGAAACATTCCTAGGACTTTCCTATTTCCATCGGACCCCACTGTGTACCTGACATGAAAGTTTGCAAGTCGTTGACTGGAGAATGGGATGAATTCCCATTGGTAACCTACAATCTGGTGAGGCCACACTTTGACCCCATTGGTACTTATACCCATATAATGGGAAGACACTATGTTCATGAGCTGCATATTGAAGACCATCGGGCCAATTGTGTAGATGATTACAAGGTAAGAGTTCGTGACTATTGCCGGATGAGTCTAGAACTGGCACAGGGTGCACTGTTGTTGAGGACTCCACAGAAGGCGGTAGATGTTGATTCAAATAAAGTTTTGGATTCTATATGCAATACAGACAAGGTGTTCACAAGGGCCATCTTGAATGCGGAGGTAGATCGAGATGAGAATGATAGCATGGATTTCAGAGCCCGGCATGTGATTAAATTGACAAAGTCTTGGATTGCTCGTCCATTTCCAATGCAACCACTCCCCATGAAGCAACTCCCCGAGAAACCATCTCGAGAGAAGAAGGGATAGAAGGTGCTGAAACCCCAATTCAAAGAGGCTGCCCCTCTGAAGCTAGAAACTATGTATCTACATGAGCGTCCCACCGCGTATGGTCCGGCCACACACTCCAAGAAGGTGAAAACCAGGATGACCGAAAGTATTTCACCACCAGAAGCACCTTCACCTAGCGACCATGATTCTCCTATCTTGTAAAAGGAAACGAAATTCAAAATCACAGAGCCCAAGCCGTTTGGAGTGGTCAAAGGTCATGTGTATAAGAGGAAGAGAGGCTCAACGCCTACACAAATGGATACCCTGCTGGAAGATGATGAAGATCAAATGGATGAAGATCCCCTCAGTAGGAGGACCTGGTCTAAGTGATTCTTAAAGAAAAGAAGGATAACGGACGATGATCCTAAGGATGCTGAAGGGGCTACACAGGTAGAACCAATAAATCTGGATGCCCTCGGCGATGATGAATTCAACATCACAGATTTTGCAGGGTTGCATGGGTTCAAGGAGTCTGAGCAACAAGCTCCTATGTAGTTCACTAGTCTTTTCAATGGCATGGGAGAGGATCTACAACAGGGACCTCCAAGGCGAAATGATGATGAGATAATTGAGGACCAAGGAGAAACCACAGAACCAGAAAAGGACTCTTCTATTGGGGTCACTTCAGGAGAAGGAGCAAGTACACAAGTACCATCGGCTTCATCCATTCCACCTCCATCTCCACCTCGTCCTTCCACACCTCCTACCATTCCCCTTCAAGAGCCTCCCACTACTCCACTTTCCACTCCCGTACAGAATACTCCGTTGTCTCAGCAACCTTCTTCATCCCACGTTCCCTTCCCAACTCCAACTCCACCAACCCATTCAACCACTCTCCTTGTGTCTCCTATGCCTCCCCCACTCAATATTCCTCCCCAAGTTCACATTGAGTCAGTGCCCCAGAGCTCGCAAGAGCCGGAGAAAGAAGTCGAAGTCACTAGCTAAGAGAAAATGGATGAAATTCATATAGGATCTGAGGAGCCAGTTAACAAGGGAGAGTCACCGGCAGAAGAGAAACCACATACTAAAGAAGGTAAGCCACAAACAGATACTGAGGAACAAACGGCTGATGAGCAGCAAACTGCTGATAAGGGAGAACATGAACTGGACGCTGGGAAGGAGCAGGAAACGGAAGGAGTAGGAAATGGAAGAAGAAGAAGAAGCTTAAGAGGAAATAAGGACAGAACACTTGGCAACCTCTTCTGCATTGGCTGCTCCCTATGAGCCATTAAATGCATTCTCAAAGCCCACATGGTTTACCAAAGAAGTGCGATCAAGGGTCAGGGTGTACACTGATGATGAGGTAGACGTGACCACACCAGGGCATGCTTTCCACCAAACGACACCTATTCCTCAAGCAAGGAGAATGTCTTATGTAACACAAGATCAAACGGGGAGGTGGAAAGCACAGGTGGTTGTTCCTACAATGGATGTGGGTATAAATGAGATCACCCCAGATGATTATGTGTTGGAGGAGGTAGACTTGGGAGAACCAACTAGGGAAGGTAGCAAAACCTTGACTACTTTGGGCTTGAAGCATGCTCTAGGCTTCATGAATAAAGATGAAGAAAGGATAAAAGCTCTGGAAGAGCAAAACAAGGCTATGAAGAAATTCATTCTGACGACAGCAGGTCCAATTGACCCTAATAACCCCGAAGCCTCATTACAGGCAATTTTGGAGAAGAAGGGGGATATAGATACGGACGTTCCACATTCTTTTGTACAGGCTTGTGCTGAGTGGAAGCTGGATTTTGAGCAGTTTGCTAGCTTGTCTCTTAGGAGGATCCTAAGGCCCTTTCAAGGCATTTTGGCGGGAATAACTTCTTTAGTGGAGATCATGAGTGAAGAAAACAGTGTAGAAAAGACCATCCTCAATTGGCAAAAAGTTTTGGATGGGTTAACAATGATAAGAAAGCAATGCTTCAAGGTTTTGATGAAAATCTATGAAGGGGAGGAATTGGATAGTTTTGAAGAATGGATCCAAGAGATAACTGCGGCATTAGCCATATTCGAGAAGGTTCTCAGGAGACTAAACAAGAGGAGAGATAACAGCACACTTTATGCAAAGGAGCTGCAGGGGTTCTTTGAGGGATTAGACTTGGATCTGTTTGATGAAGATGATGATAAAACCAAGTATTTAGTAAATGACATCATCAATCAATACCTGGGCATATTCCGAGGGGTAAAGTCAAAAGAGGACCTCCAACAGATGTTCTACCAAAAGGAAGAGATCCAGAAAATGCTATCTAAAGAAGAGGAGATAAAGGCTTTTGCTAAGGAGTTGATTGACTTCAGAGATAGGCAGAAAGAAATCCTCCAAGGGATTAAGATACCGGACTTTGATGAGGTGTTGGAGATAGTGGATAGGTTCAAGAAAGCACATCCAGAAGTTCCTTCTAGCTAGTGGACCTCCAGTCCAAGATCTGCCATTTTGTGTTCAAAAAATTCAGTTTTTAACACTTAGTCATTTTTGCAGTGCAGGATTTTCGGCCATTTCGGCCATGAGGAGTTTTCGGCCACCTACAAGTCCGACAAGTCGGAAATTCTGAAAGGGAAGACTTGGCACTTAGTCAATTTTGGGTCTTGAGTTTTTTGGACCAAGTGTCAGGATTTGGGCATTTTTTGGCACGTCCGAAAGTTGACTCCAGTTATCTCAGAGATCACTTTTCAGTCATCTGGGCTTCTCTCTTTGGGTCATTTGTGCATGATTTTGGGATCTCTTTCAGTCATGACCACGTGGAGTAGCCGGAGCCATTGATCAAGGGTACAAACATGAAGATTATTGAGTGCATGCACAAGTTCCAGCTCCGCTTTTGAGATGTCTGATGCTTAATTTATTCAAATCTTTGTAATGCACATAGATTAAATCCGTGCTAGGATAGCTTAGCTAGGCTTTAGAAGTAGTTTCTTTAATGCAAGCTTCAGTTTAGATTTACTTTCACATTTTAGTTGTAGCAAAACCCTAGCTGCGAAAATAAGAGTAGGGCTCTATAAATTGTAATAAAACGATGTAATGAGGGTCGATTTGATCATTAATACAATACATACAATTGGTGCTTCGTTCATGGTGTGACTTGTCTGCTATCTATGCAAAATTTGTGAATGTGTGATTTGCTCATTCTTTATTTCAAAGAGCCATTGGTTGTTTAATGATTTTAAGTCTGTGATCTTTTCATTCGGTGTTTGCTGGCATTACATTGTTGTGTTGTGACGAATTTCTAAGAAGATCATTCTTTGGTGCTTAAAGATAAACTTGTCTCATGTGTGCACACATCTGAAGTGGCTTCGTGATCTGATGAGTTTTGACTTATCATACATCTGCATTTGTTCGATTCTGTTGATGATTGTATCCATTTAGCTGAAGACTATGACATGATCTGATCTCTGTTGTGTGGGTTTCTTCATCTTCTTGGTTATTTAATTCACATGGTGGTGTGATTGCTAGCATATGTCCATTAGGTTTCTTTCAGCAATTTCATTAAAATCTCTTGTTAGCTTAAATTTCTTAACCCTCTTTGCAAGTCACTTTCAGTAGATTAATTAAATTAGCATTGCTTCCATTTCTTAAATCTAAAAATCATATCAAAAAAGAGATATTGTGGAATCCTAAAGTTTGTTTTGCAGTTTCCCTTAAGAGAAGAACCAGCAATGTGTAGTATCTCCATCCTCTTCTTTTGATAAGAATTATGAGCTTTTCCAACTCATTGTCAAATGCAAGGATGCAAACAGTCGTTAACTGGTTAAGTGTTTACAAAGGAAATTGTGTTGTTTTCCTTCTTTATGTAAATTCAACTACACACTTGACTTCATAAAGACCAAGTGAAGTTTACTAGCAGTAGTGAGCAAACATTCTCTATTCTATTAAACCCCATAAAAGAAAGATCAATCATATTTTTCTTTAGACCTGCATGCTTTAAAAGAAAGTTATAGTTATTTGTGTGGTAAAATGTGAATGTTGAAAATAACACAGTCCACGATAGGAGACAACTCTTCTAATTTAATAATGCTGCTAACTAGAACTGTTTCAGCAAAGAATCTACATTACTGTCCTTTGTTATAGGAAGAGCATATCTGACTTACAACATCTGTACGCAAAGATTAGTAACCATGAAACTACCGTGAAGGAACCTATAGGCTCAAGTTGTTAGTCACTACAATGGAGACTTAACTATAGAAGTAATAAGAGACTCTCTTAGTAGTTACATTTAATAGTTGATGCTGTGTTTTTTTTTAATTTACTGAATTACATGTTATCCACGACTCCATGAGGACAGATAAAACAGCACATGTACTATTAGCTCAAGCACATGTACTCTGTCTGGTTCAGATGAGAAACCCAAAAGTGTACAAGGGCTTGAGAGGGTATAAAGAACACTCCATGTTGGAAGGGTTGACATGTCTGTAAATGACTAATAGAATAACGTCAATAAATAAATAAAAGGACAGAATTGTCATTCAATGTTCATGCATCAGACAATGGTATCAAAACATATAAAGAACAAGAAAGAACCATCATCCTACCTTTGAGTTACCATTAGCCTTATAGTGTATCTTGGGTGCAAGTCGGATAGGGTGTGAACTTGATAGCATGTTAATCATGTACAATGAATCCTTGGCCAAGGTGTACTACTCATGAGTTAGTGCTTGTCAGTTCCTAAGTTCCTAGATACAAACTTAGTCAGGAGTTATACCAAGTTAGCAATAGCTATAGGGTGTAATCAACTAAGGTTGTAGGGCCTTACACCAGTTCCATGTGACTTGACCTAACTATATACCTTTCCCTTGCAGAGGGCCGGGCCCACTTCAATAAAGTGAGCAAGGGTGGATCGAGATTAATATCCATGGTTGGGTGGTTAAACACCCCGGTGATATTTTTTCCCCCTTAAGGCAAAAAAGAATAAAGATGCTCCAGTGACAGTCAGTTGCAAGATATAAAGTAATATTCTTTCCATTCCTGTACTTGAACATGGTGTATAATACTCAGACAATTGTGAGATGTGACATGGCAAATAATACATTGTGTTGACAAAGTCTATGCATTCATCTATTACTTTCATCAAGAGTGATCTCAAAAAAGTCTAATTTAGACGATCAATACACATGTTTGTGTTGCAGTTCTGCATTGGAACTCTAAAACTTTTCCTAGGAACTGTGCATCGACTTTGCCTATTATAAAAGATCATCACTGTCATAAACAGACCTCGCGTGAAATTCTACAGAACTATTTTTGAGTAACATTCTAACACGTGGATTAGCCACCCTCTGGGCATTGGCAAGAAAGTTGAGGTGACTCTGCCTAAAATTACCTATCTATAACCTGCATCCGGAATCCTCAATATCCTGATTACAGTAGCTGGGAATCACTGTCACATCATAGTTAGCTGCCATTATTGGATACAGAGGATGACTGAACTCATCTGAATTGCAAGTCAGAGAGTAAACCTGCTCACCGTTCATTGGATAGAAAACTTTCTTGTTGCCAGGGTTGAAACCATATGCAATTACACTTTTTACACCCCAAGCTTGCTTTGCAGAAATTGGTTTGAAGTGTTCTCGGTGATCATCCAAATGGGCCATCCCTGAATCAATGTCCGCACATGAAATCAATACAGAATGCAACTTTTTGGAAATTACAATTTAACTTCATTCCATTAGCAATACTGATGCTCTCATCTCATAAAAAGGAAGTACAACAGTATGTGAAGTGCAATGAAGCAGTAAATTCTCAATCACCATTGCCAAAAGGAAGGGTGCAGAGGGCCCAACTAATGTCATTACTAAAGTAGGGAAATATTGCAATCACCTCGTAGTATCAAAATCTATAGTGCTGGTTTTACATAAGCTAATTTTACATGTATATGTCTTGGAAATGACATGCTTTGAATACTTATCAGAGTATTTGAAATGCCCTTTTATACTATGACATAAATCTTAAAATACCTATATTCTGTTATCATATCCTTCAGGAACTTGGAAACATAACAATATTCAATGAAAAGATTGAAGATAGATTCGTGAGTTGAACTGCAGCGTATGCTGTTGTGTTGCGTCATAAATTTTTCCATAATATTTGTGGCTATGCATATAAGTGTTGCCATTTCATCTAAAAAATTGCTCAAATACCCATGGAAAGGATTGAAAATAGAGAAATTGTAAAATTATTACAGAGAACACATTGTGTGCAGAAGTTAAGATAGTTTGAAAATTGAAATTCAAATGATAATCCTGTTGCCCAAAGCCTGCAGAGCAAGAGGTATTGTATTTCATAATAAATAAGATAAATTGAATACTTAACAACATCCGACAGGATAACTCAATTTTTTCCTTTTAGAAAAATTTACATTAGAGATATGCAGAATAGTATAGAGTACAATCGGATACTAGATGTTAAGCAAACGCTTTTAGAAGATTCTAGAGACGAGGACATATAAAATTAATTATACTGACATGTGGGGAGATTCAGTGGTGGGGAAACATTATAGTTACAAAACAAGGTAGTGAAGATCGTACACCCTCCTAGTAACAATCTCTGCTTGACCAGAACTTTCGAAGGTAAGGCGACCATCTAGGCCACACACAAAAACAAGACAAGTTTTCTTATGCATCATATTTCTGAATTCTGCCTAATGATACATTTAAATAGCATGGTTCACTCATTAAATTCACAAGATAGGATATGCTTAAATACCAGAGTCCAAAAAGGTCATTTTTTTCAACACAAGATATCATACCTGCAATCAAGTTTCTTTGATGTTTTCATGGGCATTAAGAATCTTAATAATGAGGCCCACACGGTAAAATAGTGACTGGCTTACCCTTTCTCTCTACATGACTAAGTTATAAAATAGTAATTAAAACTTTTAATGACATGGCATCAAAAAAATTATACCAAAGCCAATACTACGACTTTCCATATCTTGTAGAAGAAACCTGAAGCATGCTCCCAAAAAAACAATGAAACTTACTCACCTGCCTCAAGATTACATTGTTATAATACGAGTATTCATAAAAACAGCATTCAATCCATCTTGAATGACTAGTTACATCATTTTGTTGATTCAAATACCATCAAATACATAAAGAAGATTTTAATTTAAAAATTGTGAAATAAAATATAAACTTAATATTTATAAGCAAGAATCTGCAAAAATTCGTGATTATATCTGATTAGTTGAGAATCATGGAGCCAGCAGAACATTCAGATTCAAGGAAAAATCGTTGACCTTATTTTCAAAGTTTTTTTTTTCATTTAAATAGGTTAAGATCATGTTAAAATTTCTAGAAATAGTATATATGAAAGATTCTCAATCATTCTAAATGGTGAAGTAGTGGATTTGTTCTTAACAATTAATATTATATACAAATTTTAAAATTATAACTATTATGTACTATTATAATTTCTAATTAATATTATAGAATAGTTAAAAAATTCAAATTATTATTGACCATTAATATATAATAAGAATTATATTAAAAATTATAAATTGAAAAATATAAAATTTATAATGTATATATTTTATTTTAAATATAATTAATATAATATAGATCTATTATTTTTTATTTTTAATTAACATATTTAATTTTACTAGTAGTATTTGTCTCCATCTTAAAATAGTAGTTGCAAGCTAGGTACTACCAAAACTAGTGGTGTGCTAATATATTACTTCAACTAAACAAATGTCTTGTGTTGAATTCTACTTCATATACAGGACTTACCAATTGCCATTATAAAATATAAAGCATTGCAATTGTTGAATTTGATTTGATAAGCTTTTTCAAATATTGAATTACACATACAAAACTCCTTGCCTCAATTGCAATGAAAGTTTTGGTTCACATCAAAATGACTTCCACTTTTACTAAATTCCTAACAGTTACTAGATCATTGTCAATTTTGATCTCAATTTCTTCAAAGTCTTAACTAATATTTGATCTTAGACTTAGACAACTATTTAGCAACTGCCCTCTTAAAAAGTCTAATAAATGTTGATTACAAATACCTCAGAGACAGTTAATAATTGATCTCAAACTTAGACAACTATTTGGTGAATGCCCTTCTAAAAAGTCTAGAAATCATTGATCTAGTTACTTCATGGACTTAGCTAATATTGGATCTCAAATTTGACAACTATTTGGTGACTGCTGTCTAAAAAGTAAACTGAAAATTTGCCTATGTAATCAGTAATATTAATATAAACCACAAAAAAATATTTTCTACAATTCATAGTTTACAATTTTTTATACTATTTTGAAAATCTAATTTTGTTCAGAACTTCCCAATATTTATTTTTAGAAAACCTTATACTTTTGATTTGATTTTTTTCATACAATTTTTACTGCTATATGAATTTTTACATCAATATTTATATCATACTTTATGATCTCAATAACTGACACCCTCAGATAAGAACATAATTTATATAAACCTTTTAACTGTTATCCATAAAGCTATAACAATGGAGTGCCTATTAGAGGTACGAAAAGGAATACACGAATTTAATCTAGTATTGATTCAGAATATCAATTGCACAAAAAAAATAAAAAATCCATACTGTTTACTTCTAATTATAGGAAAAAACCAAAAACGGACAAAATACTTTAGCACCGCATAAGACTGAATTCAAAAAAACCTGGGAAATATGAAACCGGCAGAATTAAACTCAAGTTAATTCTTTATGACAGTGGAATGACATACCAAGAGATTAAAACACAACACAATATAGAGTATTGGCGATGGGATCTGAAGCTTTCACCGCCACCTCTATCCGATGATGTTCTCGTAACAACAACAATTTCTATGCTTACCTGTAAATATGTTGGGGGTACCCAGCGCCTAATCTTGGCCCCCACCTGTGTGTGACGCTGCACTAGCTACTGGAAAAGAAACTTTAAGAGCGCCGAGGGTATTTGCACCCTGTCCACTGGGACTTTCTTGGCTTGCAGCTGTCTCAACCCCAATGGAAGCTTCCTCGCCCACTTTACAACCAATGGCAACCAGCATAGCTTTGTACTTCTTGGCAAGACAAAAATCAGACTTCAAACTGTGCAATTTATCTTTGAGATATCTCTCAAGCTCGTCACGAACTGAATCATTTGCACAAAAAATTTCTTTGTGTTCCTGGAGGACCGAGTCCCCATGCCTCCTAACTGCATCCATAACATTATTGTCATTATAGGCAGGGAGAGGGAGACCAACTCGCTGATGCTCTTCAAGGAATCTCTCCCAGCACTGCCTTGCAATCTGTTCTCGATACGGGGGCTTATAACGTCCTGCAGCATTGTAGAGTGTTTTCGTCTCTTTTTCATAATTTTTAATTCCTTTCTCTATGGCCTCGATCTTGGCCTCCATCTTAGATCTGAGCTCAGTAATCTTCTTCATAGCATCCATCTGGTATGAAGAGACAGCTGCATCAAGATCAGCCAGTTGGGGATTGAGTATAGAGACCCAAGCGTAATCCTGAGGGATGACAGAGTGACATGCTCTTTTCCGTAACTTCTCTATCTTGGTATCCAATGCGATAGCATATTTGCGTTTCTTGCTCGTGCATGAGCGAGCAAGATCAATAGCGTCTTTGCCTTCTTTGCTCTCACACCATCTAGCAAGCTCAATTGCATCCTTAACATCCCAATTGGCAACGTCAGAAATCAGCCCTTTTGAATGGACTTCAACTACCAATTGGCTGAGGATGCCCTGATGAGCACAGGATTTGAGAATGCCGCATTCCTCAGCAACTTGTTCCATGGTAAAGCCTTGGCAATACATTGCTGCTTCAAAGTTCTGCTTGAACCGAATCTCACTGGCGAGGAGGATCTTTACCAATTCTTGGAAAAACACCTCTGGAATGTCTTCCATCTCAGCCAAACACAAAAACTCTGATGAACACACTGGACGAACAGAAGCTGCAAAAACTTTGCTAATTCACAAATTGGACATTTTTTAAATGAAATTTCATTTTAGACCATATATGTCTCAAAATTAAGTTGCATGTAAATTAAAAAACAATTCAAATGAAAATTAAGTTGTATGCAGATTTAAAAAACAATTCATATTAGAATTCTTAATTTGTAGAATACCAAATTCAAAAAAATAGAATACAACCATAACAAATTCAGATTTACCTCGAAAAACTTTCGTCGGTAAAAAATTCACCAACAACCAAGCTGAAGAAATATTATTTAAATACAGAAAATATTCTTCGTCTGTGCTCAACCACCTGTAAACAAAATAGCCCTTCAGACATGTAAAAACTCTCTCAATTATAATCATTCCTTTCCCCAAATGCATACTTATAGTTGTCTAAATTGGACGCCCAATAAGTAATTGGAAATTAAAAAGTCATCTGGGCCTTTTGATCTTCTGAAACCCTCCCTCTAACAGTACCTGGCGGCTTGGCTTGAACAGGCGCTTAAATGTAACTGATCGCGCAAAATTAAAAAAGTTTAAATTATGTTCTCCCGCCTGCAATATTTTCATATGCACAGCAAACAATTTTCATTTGCAAGGGCAGGTCTCTCGCCGCCTGTGCCAAAATAGGAGCTTTGGAACAGGGTAGGACCTGTCCATCTGCACTGTTAGAAACACTATGGTACACATGCATGCAAAATGCAGAAGCATACACAGGACTTGAAGACGGCTTAGACAAATTGCCTCCCAGAAATGTGGTCTCGTTGAAAGCCACGATTGCAAGATATGGACAAACCGTGTTTGTTCAAAAGGATTAAGAAACTTCCTCATTTGAATTACTATAATATTCTCCTTTCTATCTCCGAGATTTAATATGTGCCAATTGAAAACATGACAACGATATGGGGAAGCGGAGATACATAAAGTCAAAATGAAAAAATAAACATTGATGTTTCCATTTTTTGTTTTCCATATTTGGTCCCTCATTTTTTTGTTACGCCGAGAGGCGTACCTATACAGTCACAGTACGGAGCGAGAATCCGTGTACATAAAAAAGAAAGAGAAAGAGACCTGAGTGCAAAGAGTCAGTTATTGTTCAGATTCCGGGCAGTTACGCTTCATTACGTGGAGACTAATTTGGAAGAGGAAGAGACCTGAATGCAAAGAGTCAGTTTTGCTACTTATAAAACAGGAATATCAAACAATAAAAGCTGGCTCCATCGCCCAACAAAAGAGACGAAATTCTTCTGAATCAAAACTTAGTAGTTGAAGTGCGTCTATTGATTTTCCAACAACTCACCTTTCTATTAAAAGCCCTCAACACGCTCAAGAGAATTGCAGTATGCATGAATAGATGGACGGAAGATAATGACATCTGTGTTGTGGTATGGCGGAGGGCTTCACCAAGTACTTACAGAGATTAATCGCCTTAAATTCTCTGTTGTATTCTCTCTCTCTCTCTGATCCCCTGTTTTTTCTCAAATTCAAAAGTATTTCTCTCCCATTAAAAATGTATTCAAATATTCTCATTTATTCATTTGTTTCAAGGATTTACATTCTGTGAGAGATGTTTGCAGGTGAGCAGTGCAAAGATAAATGAAGAACTAGAACTATCTCCAGTGCCTTGGCCATGTTCTAGGTGTGACTTCCTACATTCGTCCCCATACATAGCAAAAGTCCACAATGGCCTACACACAAATACAGGGAATAAAATAGCATTTATTTATAATACAATATTTTTGCAGCCTATTCCCTGCACAGATAAGTCATAACTATCTATTCTTCAATTAAAAATGACATGTCAGATGAATTCTGATTATATTAATAATTCTTCCACCACTGGCATTTCGGTTTAATCTCAACCCGCTGAAATTCCTTTTACTTTCTGGAATACCATGATTGCAGGATATGTACAAAATGGATTTTTTGAAAAGGCTTTGAGTACTTTTCAGAAAATGTCATTCGCAAGCATAAAACTAGTCTCCACAACCTTTGCGAATGCTCAATCTGCTCCAAACAGGATCTTTGGAGCTAGGAAAAGTCATCCATCATAGCATAATAAAAATTGATTATTTTCAAATGCTGCAGTTTCAAGTGCTCTCGTAGACATGCATGCAAAGTGTGGAAGCATATATACTGCTCGACAATTGTTTTATAGAATTCTGTGAACAGATGGTCTCATGGATTGCAATGATTGCAGGATATCCATAAAATGGTTTTGCTGAAAAATCCTTAGCAAAGCAAATGCCATTGGCAAATGTAAAGCGTGACTCCACAACATTTGCATGCATCCTCCCAGCATGTGCCCAAAACTGGGAGCTTTGGAGCAAGGCATAATCGGAAACGGATTTTTGTCCGATGATGCAGTTACAAGTCTCCTGATAGAAAAAATTTAGAACGGTTTGAATGCATGTGGAAGTGAAATGGAGAAAAAAATCAGAATGGTTCTAAGAAAAATCAGGCATGTTTTGGATGGGAGTTTCCCTGTTACCCACACAAATGTTCCTTCACCTGATAGCATCTTTTTAGTGTATGCATTTGATTAAATTTTTATAAAAGGCTTTGCAATGAATCCATATGAATATTGTTCTAAAACATTCATTTAAAAATTGATTGAAAATCTTTCAATTAAAAATAGTTCGTAGATTTGAATTTAATTCTTTTAGTCACAAATAGTTCGTAGATTTGAATTTAACTCTTTTAGTCACAAGATTTCTTTTAAGTGAAAAACTAGTTGGTGATTGGTGAAATTCTTTTAATTAAAAAATAGTCTGTAAATGACATATGATGGTTCAAAAGTTGACCTAATTCATTTATTTGAAATTAATTTCTAAAAATATAGGCATATTTTAAATAAAATGCTAATAACTATTAACATATTTTTTTCAAATTTAGAAAATGTAGTTTTCAAAATCAATTAAATAAGTCTTCACAGTTAAAAAAATAGTAATAAAAATTTAAAATTAGAAAGAAAATATATTAAAAAAAGTAAACTTCTATTTTTTAAGAGTTTCAAATAGAAAAATTTATTACAAACTATTTTGAGATGAAATATTGAAAAATTAAATCAACAACTAATACAATAAAAACATATATCATATTGAAAAAAGAAAGTTTTTTTCTTAAATAAAGTATAAGAGTATTTCTCATACATTTATATCTAATTAAACCATTAATGTTTCTATTTTTTCTATTTGACAATTTTAAGTCACAATAATAAACTTTAAAATTAATTTTGTTTTCTTTAACAATAAAAAAATTAGAATTGAAATAATTTATATGTACAAAGAAAAGATGAAATAGAAATACAAGGAAAACATTACACATTCATTGTAGTTTTGTTTTTTTCTTCAAATTGTTAAAGCTTTATTTAAAAATTAAAAAATAGAATTTAATTTTGAAACTTCAAATGATTTGCATGCAAAAAGAGAAAATACAATAGGAATGTTACTTATATATATTAGAAAAAATTAGAAAGGTTCTACTTATATCTAGATTTTAGTTTTATTGTAAAACTAATTGTTGATTCCTTTAAAAACTCAAAAAAATTAAAATTTAGTTTAATTTTAGAATTTGAATTGCTTTGCATGCAAAAATGAAACCTAGAATAGAAATATTGCTTACATATCTACATTAAATTTTTTTTCAATTCCATAACTAAAAGAATACTAAATGTTCTACTAGTTAATGCAATAATATTTATGACTAGGATACAGATTTAATTAGGGTTAGGGATTAATCATAATTAGGAATAGAGTTAGGATAAGGGTAAGTTCTTAGTTATGTTCCAAATATATTATATCTTTGAGCTTCAGTTTCCTAACCCAATTTCTATCTAAAACCTTCAACATATCCTTTACCCTATTTCTACACTTTATCCTATAACCCTAACCCTATTTCTATCTCAATCCTTAAGAATCTTTCTAAACGAATTCTAACACTCAACCTAATCCTAACCATAATTCTAAATTAATCTTAAGTTTAATCCAAACCCTAACCCTATTTTTATCTCTAACCCTAATCTAAATGTTAGACCAAACCATAACCCCAACCATATTATTTACCTTAACTTGAAGCCAGACCTAAATTTAATAGAAACCTGACCATAACCCAAACCCTAAACATAATGCTAACAATTAACTTAAACCTAACCATGATGTAAAACCTAAACCTAATTCTCAACTTCACCGTAATCCTAAGTCTAAACCTAGAAATAACCCAAATCGTAAAACTAACCCTAACCCTAATTGATAGCCTAAATCTAACTATGATGTAAAGCCTAACTATAATTCTAACCCTGACCCTAACCATAATCCTAACCATATCTCAACCCACAACTCTAACCACAACCATGATATAAACTCTAACTCTAACCTAATCCTAATGATACAAAAAAACCTAAACCTAACCCTAATAGAAATCCTAACATAATCTTATAGCCAACACTAACTCTTATTTTATTTGAAATGATAACCTTATGCCTAATCATATTTCTCAATCAAGCCCTAACTATAATATTAACCCTTATAGTAACCCAAACAATAATCTTATAGCCAACCCTAACACTTATTCTATTTTCAATCATAACCCTATGTCTAACTATATTTGTATATCTAACATTAATCATAACCCTAAAATTGCCTCTAATAATTTAATATAATCCTAATAATAACCTTAACCATAATCTTAAAGCAACCCCTAACTCTTATTCTATTTGTGATCATAATAGTATGCCTAATCCTATTTCTATATCTAACCCTAGCACTAACCATGATATAAACCCTAAACCTTGAGTCAAACCTTAATGATAATACTAACCATGATGTAAACACTAACCCTAACCATAATCCTAATCCTAAACTGTATCTTTAATCCTAAATTTAATCCTAATCATAATCCTTGACCCTAATCAAAATACTAATTCTAACTATAGTAGTGACCATGATGTACACCCTTACCCTAAATTATAAACCCTAATTTTCTTATCCTAACCCAAACATTAAATCATAATCCTAAACAAGATCATAACAAATGTTAAACCTAACCCTATCCCTAACCATGGTGTAAACCTAAACTCTTATCCAACCTTAGCCCTCTTTAAATTCTTAACCCTAACTATAATTAAAATCATGATATCAACCCTAAACCTTGAGCCTAACCCTAATGATAATACTAACCACGATGTAAACACTAACCCTAACCATAATCCTAATCATAAACCCTATCCTTAATCCTAACTTGAACCCTAACACTAAGCCTTGACCCTAATCAAAATACTAATGCTAACCATAGTACTAACCATGATGTACACCCTTACCCTAAATATATGATGCAGATCAAGGATGGTAGATCCAATGAAGGACAATTCAACCTTGCAGCCAATTAACAACATAGGTGAATTACACAACATAAAAATTGATTCAACACAATTTTCATTAACATGCTCGACTATAAGGCCTTCTGGGTTAGGGCCAATTACAATCATAAATAGTTCTGCAAGATCAACAAGATCCAATACAACTCCAGCTAGTTCAGTTTTGAAAACTATCAGCAACTGATGGAAACCCTAAGGCAGATCTAAACTTGTGCTCACAAGCCACCAAGCAATCTCCTTGTCCCCAAGCCTCAACAACTAGCTCTGCTATTACAACTATCAAATAATAATCTAATCTGCAAAATCTCGCAGGATCTAAGATCTCTTCCACAACTTCACTTATCTAATTTCCCAAATCTGCTCTCAGAAATTCCAATCTGATGCCTAAAACATATACCCAAACATCCGATAAATACTAATCATCAGCCACAAGTCGGCTGGATGACACAATTAACTCCTCCAAACAAATATTAAATGCAATACAAGTCGGCTCTCAAATAGCCTTACAATTATTTAAATCAACATGTCAACCTCCAGATCCACTTAGGAGAATGCAACAACAACTACCAACAATAAATGCACCAAGAACTCCAGTCGGTAAACTAGAACTACCAAGCGCCAAAGAAATAATCGAACACCAGAAAAATAACCGAGCATGCCAAGCATCACAGAGAACTATGTCGACCGAGCATCACAAGCATCACCGAGTACCAATTTCATCGAGTGCTAGAGATTTCTGAGCTCCTTCAGTGACCAAGCTTCCTTCAATAACCAAGACCACCGGTAAAAGCTACAACTGAGTACCACAGAACCAAAACAACACACCTCCATGCAGATTCACTGAGTACCTAGAATGCCCCTGCATCAGACACCCCAGGTTCGAAAAGATGTTCATATACTGGAAGAACATCTTCTAGGATTCAACACATAAACCCCAAACTGGTTCTTCACATATAAGTCCTCCAACTTTTCAACTTGCATACTCTTCCACTTCTACTTCCTCTATCTTTTCAAGTCTTTCCTTGATAACACGCAGTTTTGTTCTCCATACTGATCATCCATACCTTCAAGATCTACCAACTCAACTCGGCTACCAATACTCATATTTCTCCTACCGAGTGTTGTATCAAGCAAAGGCATCAGGGAAAACTTCATGTCATCCTTCTCAACAGTAAACACATTCTTGACACAATCATACATAGCTCTGCAATCGTATTGCCAAGGTCTACCGAGCAATATATGACAACTATTCATCTCCACAATATCACATAATACAAGATCCTTATACTGGCCAATTTGAACATCAACAAATCATTGTTATCTTACTTCCAGAGCATGATCATCTTGCAACCAACCAATCCTATAAGGATGTGGATGTCTCATTCTACTCAAACCAAGTTTCTGAACCATGTCCTCAGCAACAAGATTATATGTACTACCACTATCAACAATTACATCACAAATTTTACCTCCAGACTTGCACTGAGTCTTGAACAAGTTACTCCTCTGACAAGGCTCCTCCTTTGTACTGAGCAATGTTCGCTAAACCAACAAGTTCTCAGATTCAGGTTCATTCTGAATGTTCTCATTCACCACAACAATTCATTGGTCACCAAGCTTCTTCTGTGTACACTCAAAAGAATGGTGTCCTTCTTCACCATAGTTATAGCAAGTACCCTTAAAGATAACTCTACCTCTCTTCTTCTTTGGTTCTACAGGTTTTTGTTCATCTTGTGCAGTCGGTTTATCCTTCACCGAGTGATTAATCTTTTCCTTCCCTCAGGGATTACCATGTTGTTTCCTTTTCAACTAATCTACTACCTTCAGAACATACTGATAAGCATCTTCAGCATACCAAGCTCATCCTGGATATTGAATCTCAAACCATTCAACTGAATAATAAGTTTGTAGAACTCCTCGGTATAATCTTCAATGGTCAAATCCTTCTGCTTCAGATTCTGCAACTTCTTAAACAAGTCAAGCTCATAGTCAACAGGTATGAACTTAGCTTTCAACTTAGTCACCATCAACCTCCACCGATTCATCTTCATTTCACCTTCATCTTCTCTATCTCTTTGTAATTGTTTCCACCAAAGAGCAACATGTCCCTTCAGCTTAGTTTGTGCCAATCTCACTCTAAGAGGGTCTTCAATTTCTTCCAGCTAAAATAAATCTTCTAATTCACCAATACAACCAATCAAGTTCTTGGGTTTCAAAGTACCAGAGAAAGTAGAAACTTCCATTTGGTAACTATTACTTAACTGAGTTCCAAATATATGCAACAGAGTAGTTTTGTCTTCACCAGATATGTCCCTTCAGTCATCACCACTAGATCCAGCAACTTCAAAGTCTTTAGAAGCTTCCTCATAACCATCCTTAGTACCAACATTCTGAGGTACACCATCAACAACTCTCATGATCTTAGCGACCATGTCATTCTTCATCAACTCTATCTCAGATCTGACATCCGATCTGACTTTCTCAAAAAACTTTGATTCCACAGCATCACAAAGATCTGTAATTTCTCTAGGGTCCAATCTTCTCAGAGGCATCCTTAAAGATAAGAAAACCCAAAGCAAAAAAACCCTATACTGACCACCTTGTGACAACCTCCAAGTTGTATGCAAGTCAGATCATCCTACCACCTTACAAAAAAAACTAGGGCAAGATTCCACAAGTTCAGTGCCATGGATCTTTAACTCATATCATACAATCTATTTGCCAAAAAGATCAACATCGCAAGATCAGCCTTGCTAGGTCAACCTTCGCTCAACAAGATCAACTCATCTATAATACCACTTGACACAGGTCAAGGATGGCAGATCCAATGAAGGACATTCCAACCTTGCAACCAATTAACAACACAATAGAATTACACAGCATAACAATTGATTCAACATAATTTTCATTAACATGTCCAACTGTAAGGCCTTCTGGGTTAGGGCCAATTACAATTAGAAATAGTTCTACAAGATCAACAAGATCCAATACAACTTTAGCTAGTTCAGTTCTGAAAACTATCAGCAACTGATGGAAACCCTAAGGTAGATCTAAACTTGTGCTCGCAAGCCACCAAACAATCTCCTTATCCCCAAGCCTCAACCACTAGCTCTGCTATTACAACTATCAGATAATAATCTGATCTACAAGATCTCGCAAGATCTAAGATCTTTTCCACAACTTCACTTATCTGATTTCCCAGATCTGCTCTCATAACTTCCAATCTGATGCCTAAAATATCTACCCAAACATCCTATAAATACTAATCATTAGCCACAAGTCGGCTGGATGACACAATTAACTCCTCCAAACAAATATTAAATGTAATACAAGTCAGCTCTCAAATAGCCTTACAATTATTTAATTCAACATGTCGGCCTCCAGATCTACTTAGGAGAATGCAACAATGGCTACCAACAATAAATGCACCAAGAACTCTAGTCGGTAAACCAGAACTATAGAGCACTAGTGAAATAACCGAACATGCCAAGGATTGTCGAGCACTATGTCAACTGAGCATCACAAGCATCATCGAGTACCAATTTCACCAAGTGCCAGATATTTTTGAGTTTCTTTAGTGACTGACCTTCCTTCAATAACCGAGATCGCTGGTTAAAGCTGCAATCGAGTACCACAAAACCAAAACAACACACCTCCATGCAGATTCACCGAGTACCTAGAATGCCCCTGCATCAATATATATAATCATAACCCTAAATGCTAAACCACAATCTATATCCCAACCCAAACATTAAACTATAATCCTAAACTATATTACCAAGTATAATACTAATCCTAACTCTAAAACCTACATCCTATTGTTAACTACATCCATAATCTTACTCTCACACAAGCCCTAATATTAACCCTATAGCTAAAAATATGTATGATTTAACCCTAACTATAAATTGTACATCCTAACACTGCACACAACCTTAAACTAACCCTAACCCTTCATGTAACACTACCCTATCAAGAAGAGTCTAATATGAACCCCAACCCTAACCCTACATGTAACATTACCTATGATACTAATCCTAAGTCTAAAACCTACGTCCTAACCCTAATGACACCCTAGACCTTAACATATTACTATTCATAACTCTAAACATTACACCCTAACACCAAACCTAATTTGACCATTGACCCTATTTGTCATACTAATCTTAACCCATATTCTAACCCTAATACTAATCTGAACTCAACACTCTAGATCCCTTCACTAAACTTACTATTGTTCCCTGACCATATTAGTAATCCTAACCCTAACCCCCTACCCTAATCTTAACCCTTAATGTTACACTAAATATGATACTAATCCTAACTGTAAACCTAACATCCTATCTCTAACCACATCCTTAATCTCATCCTACGCCTACCCCTAATCCTGACCCCTCACCTTAACTCTAATAGTTATCGTTAATATTATACTACTTGTAATTTTAAACCATTCAAATTAATTGTAACCATATCACTACCATTGAACCTAGGTGAAATGGTAACGTTAAATGTTATACTAACCCTAAATCTAACCCTAACCCTAACAATAAAGTTAAGAATAACCCTAACTCTAAACCTAATTCTAATAAATTTAATAATTTTTAACCATAACCCTACTACTATTAATTTTTTATTTGATTTTACAACATTGAACCTAATTGCTACCCTAACACTAACCTTAATCGTAACCCTAGCACTAACATTAATCATAATAGTAGCATTAACCATAATATTAACACTAACTATAATAGTAAGTCTTACCGTCATATATTTAAAGATTAAAAATCATAAAATATCTTCCATGTTGCGCTGCGACTGCTACTAGCTTATATATACTTATATATATAATACGTCAAGAGTAATCCTTCTCAAGGCACCTTGAGAAGGATTACTCTTGGCGTATTATATATATATAAGCTAGTTATGAATCAAACATATTTAGAACTCTATATAAGTAATTTTATTTGAAAAATAAAAATAAAAAATCCTCTATTATTTTATAAGTAAAGGTTATTTCATTTTTTTCATAAAGGTGTAAGAATGTCCCGTTAGGTCTTTTTTGTAGCTTGTGCCTCCTCTCACTCTAATTTACTTCATTATCCTCTTTACATAAGAAATCATGCTATTGAATTGCTAATATAATTTTGGAATTTTGGTTTGCATTTATAGATTTTATTCATTGGGATATTTCTATATTATTTGTCATCTTGAAAAATATTCAATTTGAAAAAAATCTAAGAGAAATTCATTTTATTAATGATCTTGAAAATTAAACAAAACTAACAATAACTAATATTTACGAGTTAAATTGTAAACTAAGATTAATCATATTATTGAGAATTTAATGTTCCCTATTAGTTTCGCTCATAGGAGTATTGATATCTCTATTGTTTTAGCAACTATTCCAAGGTTAATTATTTATGTATAAACTAAATATTATTTCTTAGTTAACATTGTTTATTGGTTGGGAATTTATGTTTTATTTCTACATATTAGCCATGTCATTAGCTAATTATTGATTATACTTCAAGTTTTGAATTTGTACCTACATTCAAAACTTTCCCATGCTACCCCATCATTATTTGGTACTATAATTGTTTATTTAAATAATATTTTAGATTCATTCTTTGTTTGTATGATTAGATTGGCCCATTGCCATTGTTACAAATGTTTTCCTTCAAAAGGAAGATTCTATTTTAGTGGTTAATTTAAAAATAAAATTATACTCCTTGTTGTGAACCATTTGATTGTTCACTAATTAATGATCTATCTCAAAATAATCTAATTAAGTGGGGCATGTTGATAATTTGATTTAGATTAGACATGGCTCCTACATTTGAGTTAAAACATGGTATGCCTTCCATAAGAGCTTGATTGATTAATGATACTTCACTAAGCATAATGAAGTTATCCTAAGGATAGTTATGATCTAAACATTTTTATAGAATTGTCTATTTCTCAATAGTTTTATAGAAAGTATCTAGAATTGTGAGAAAGTTGATGTATATTTTAAGGAGGGGTGTTTAATAGAAAAACATAGATTCCAATGGGTCTAATATTCTCAAATAATTATGGGTAGCTAGATTGCTTATAATAATTTAAAGAGAATTTGTCTCAAATAATTATTGTCACATTGAAGATAATCTAGACACTGCCACTTGTAATTTTGGAGGAGGAGATGAAACAAGTAATCAAGTGACCTGCATTACATATCTAATTGATACACTGAGTTATTTGAGCTTGATTCATTATTTTTGGAAAAAATAGCAACAAGAGCGTGTTGGACCATAGTACAATAGCAACACACTAGAAACACATTAACAACACATAAACGACATCTAGAGCACAAAGAGACATTGAATTGTAGAAAAAAAGACCTTCCTCTATCAAAAACCAACTTAAGGAAAGAAAAGTACCACCACTTATCATCACAACAAAAGTCTAGATAAGTAACCATCATAAAGTAATACTTAGAAGGAAAATTAAGTTTAAACAGTATATCGAGGCATGCAGGACTGTGACCAGAGTTAACCATAATAACCTTAGTAAAGATATTTAAACCGAAAGGGTAATAACAACACCAAAGGCTAGCATAAATGTCAGGATGACAACACATAAGAGGGAGCATCAATTTCCTTTCCCTAACTGCTTCGACAACAAAACATCTTCCCATTCTTCATTGAGGAACTTGAAGAATTATCAAGCATCATCCTCCTCAGCCAAGTTACCTCTGAAAGCCTTACCTTGTAGTAGGTAGAGAGTGGTGGTGGAGGCATGCATAATCTTGAGTGCAAAATTTCTCACATCCTCCAAGAGGTTTCTCATAGTTGTCATCTCCTCCTTTAAATACTTGACAAACAATTACAAGCTTGCAATTTGATGCTTCATAGTGCCCACCACACCACCAAAGTTGTCTTTCCTGAGCCCATCCATCACCTCATTACTCAGATTCAGTAAAGGGGGAATGGGGGGGTCGAGCTTGAACATGTTTAGCGGGGGATGGGAAGGTGAAGAGGGATTAGTAGGGGGGTTAGGAAAGTGTTCTTCGTAGGACTCAGAGCTTCCTTGTAGGAGGAGTCACAATCCAACTCACTCACAACATCCTTTTTACTGTCAGTATCAGTCAAGGTCTCTTCATTATTCACCAAATATTTAATGGATTTCTTACTCCGCTCCTTAGCCAATCTTCTAGAGCAAAGGGTTTGTCTCTATTGTATGTCCTCATCACTATCATAGTCAAGGTTAAGGGTGTTCTTTTTTATCTTTTTTAGTAGGGAAAAAATAGGAACAACCATGGACTCTTTACATTTTTTGACACCTGGGGTTTCCAAGATGGGGTAGTCTCTAGAGGAGACAGGGCTCACGGAGGGGAGTTTCGAGTAATTTTTATTATTCAACTCAGAAGGTCCAAATGCAAAGGGTGAGGGGTTGGCCTCCTGATGGGTGATAAACATGTTCAAAGGGGAGCATAGGGAATGGTGGAATTTATAGAGCCTAAACATAAATCCTTGGTGGAGAATCATAGGTTTCTTCCCTTGAGCCTTGGATTCAACAACATCAATCACATTGCTCGCCAGAGAGTGGAGTAAGAAAACAACAATGGAAATTGAGACCTTGTGTAGGTTAAATGATTTAAAAATGGAAGTATCAAAATCAATCAAAAGATAAAAAAATGGTGATGGAAAAATTCCATTGATGAAAGGAAATATCATGATGTGATGTGAGAATGATGCCACATGGATATACATGATTTTGAGAAGGACATTGTGCAATAAATGAAATATTTAAAATCGCTTGATGGACTAGGCTAGAAGAAATTGATAGTTTGATCTCTAGTGATATTTAAGAGGCTTTTCATATGTGTAAATATTAAAATATTAAATTTCAAAGTAATTGATGACACAAACATGTCACAATTGTTAGAGTAAAAAGATTATTTAACTTAATTAATTTAATCAAATTGACTTAATTAATTAAGTCACCTTTTTTCACTTAAGCAAAAATTAGGAAGCTTTAGTTTGCATTTAATAATTCTTTTATTTTATGCATACATCCTAGGGTTTTCTTTTTTAAGGTTGAGTTAGCTATTTTATTTTTAGCATAATTGCTTTCTATAAAAGCAATGGATCCCTTTGTAATTATTACAACATTGCAACATATGTTTTTTGCTTCATGCTTTCAATTAAAGAAACTTTCCTAGTTTGAGGATTTTATCTTGTGTGAGGTAGTTTATTTGCATGTAGGTGATTATTGGGCTTGTGGAAATTTACCAATTTTGAATTCTTACATGGTATCAAAGCTCCAAACCTAATGCTTCATGTTTGTCAATTTTGAGATTTTTCTTATAGAGAGGCTTTCTATGCATCTTGTGGCAATTTGGATCTCAAAATCAGATCTAGGAGGTTTGAGATAGTCAAGATCGCCTTTTTACACTAAAATCATACATATGGGGTCAACTTTACAAGGGTTTGAAGTTCTAGGGTTTTCTCTATTCCGGAGGGTACATAAAAATTTAGAGCACTTTGGGCCCAAAAAAACCTTCCCGTAAACTTTAGAAGGCTGATTTGACAAATTTTGATATAAAATTCAACCTATTTTGGTTCCCAGAGCATCCAGGGAAACAATTTTCCCCTTGGCTGCATGGGCAAAGACGAGATTTTTGAGAAAAAAATTAAATTTTTTTGTGAAGCAATCATGAAACCACTTGGAAGTTTCCTCTAACCACTAGTGGTTAGTCTAACTTCCAATGAATAACTACTAGCAGTTAGTCTAACTAGTAGCTAATAACTGCTAGCGCTCAATAGACTAACTACTAGCCGTTAGTGCTAGTTTTGTATTTTTTTGACTTATCAGTGGTTTTTTGGTTGTACTTTGAGAAAATAAAGGCATTTTTGGGAAAACACGATATCATCAGAAAGGTGATTCCTATCTAGAGCTATTTTTGTAGGTGGGGTTTACTGAGTTTGCCAAAATTTGTAGGGTTTTTTGCTAGTCAAAGTTAGAATTTAATTTTTGCCTTCACAATGGCATATCTTTTGCATTCAAAATCCATTTTACAAAAAAAAAATAGGCATTGGGTAGGTCTTTCAGTTCTCTTTCTAGATCTACAATAAATTTTATCACATTTTTTACTAGGTACACATAGATCAAACATGAGTTTTTTTTTTCTTGTTTGCACACCTTCCAACTTTCAGATTTGTGCTAGGGTTTGGGTTCTTATATTATGGGGGTGGGGGGGTGTTTTTCCTCTAGTTCACATGGTATACCCTTCTTGTGTTGAGTGGATCAATCTACATAATTATCAAACCTAGAAGAAACATATGACCCTCCTTCTCATGCCAAGGGGGTTATGGTCCTATTTGGATGAGGTTCAACCCTAGTTGACTTACCTGTTTGAAGTCATGCAATACTAGAATATAATGGATGAGGCCATAGGGACATTTTCCATTAACATTTTAGATAATATTTTATGTCACCTCAAGGGTTACACTACACCTTAGGAAATGTGGACCAATTTTCATGATCTTTTTGGCACCATTAATTAGTTTAGGGGACTTTTGATTGAGGAAGAATTGACCTCTTTAGCACTTGGTTCTTTTCCATCTGTTTAGGATTTCTTGATAAAATTCAAATAACTATGATCAATTTTATAGGTTTGTGGTAAGAAAAAAATAGACATCAAGCGTATATACTTAATTCTTTCTAATCTTTGACTTTCATTTCAAATATTTTCTTTTACATTCTACCCCACCATGGATATTTTGGTTCCACAATTTTCCATACCTAACTTTGAGGTATTTTGTGATTGATTGAAATATGAGTAGTCTAAGCTCACATAGTTGGATGTTGTTCTAGGATCATTGAACCAAGCATTGGTAGCTCAAACATCTCCAATGAAGCAAGAGCAAAAATAGAAGCCACAAATCATAGAGATTAAAGGAAGGATTCTAGTTCTTAGCACCCCTTTGGCCCACCTTCTCCTAAGGGGAAAAACTAAGAGATAGAAAGACCTAAGTTTGATTATTGTAAAAATCCAAATCGTGATGAGTCTCATTGCCATGAGAAGAAGATAGATGGATATGCAAAACAGGTTTCAGATTTGACAACTCTTCTTATGAAGAGGAACATTGATATTCCTTCTTCTAATTCTCATGGGTCTTCTTGTTCATAATCATTCCAAAGAGATGGTCACCTGACAAAGGAAAGGGTCATGTATTATGTGCATCTAGTGGTCCACACTCTTCTAGATGGCTACTACATTTAGGTGCCTCACACCATATGACATCTCCTTAGGATTTATTCTCTTCTTTTTAGGCTTCTCCTATCCCACACATTTTGATGGTGAACAAAACTATTATGACTTTATGTGGGAAAGGTTATATTGACATTGATGATTATTCATTCAATGATGTACTGTGTGTTTCATCTTTGTTCTCTAACCTTCTCTCTAACTATCAAATTAATCATAGTGGGACATAGAAGACAGTTGAGTTCACATGAGATTCAGTGCGTATCAGAGACAGTGTGATAGGAAATATTATTGCAACATGGACAATTGATCATTCTTCCTACTTGTACTCCTCTCATTTTGGTCCACCATCTCTAATATCAGAGAATCACTCTCTTTCTTCATGAGATTATGTTGAGATGAAGTCATGTCACTTGAACTTATGTGTTGTTCCTAAGACCACTATTGTGACTTCGACACCTCCACCTCATGTTGAGTTTGCATCTATTTAGTAGGATTCCTCTTCAACTATGCCTAACATTGTAGCTCCATTCATTGAGCCACCTAGTGCAATTATTTAGGGCATATTAGAGGACATCCACCTCCTCTCAAATGAAAGACTCAAAACATCTATTATCCTAACTTAATTGTAGATTCAGGGTAAGTGCACAAAGATGGGGGACCAAAAAGGGGGTATAAGATGCCACTTTTTTCCTGAAATCAGCAAACTTTGAACTTCAACAAGAAATTGAAGATAGTTAGACTCAAAACTTTAAGATGAGAAAAAAACAAGAGTTGTAATACTCTGAATCTAGTTCCTAAACTACTAACTTATTTTGAAAATGGTGCAGATTAAGGCCCTCAAAAAGGGGGAGCACAAAAAGTGGTCCTATTTTTTGTGAAAAAACATAACATAACGTTTGGTGTGCTCCCCCTAAAATGTTAACTTTTTTTTTGAATTTTTTTTAATCGCTCTAGTGAGAAGTTAGCTAACATCACGTAGTTTATCCCAGAATTTTTTGATGAATGTATAATTTTTGATGAATTTACGAAGTGCACACATCCTGAAAACATGAAATTTCTATGTGCTCACCCTAGAAATCATTTAAAACTAATCGAAAATCAAATTTCTTTTTTTACAATGTGTAGAATGGAGTCTAGTTTCTAAAAATTTAACTTGTTAAAAAATTTGATGAACGAGCCAAAATCTATGCCCAAAATAATACACGTTGGTTTTTTACAAAAAATGGACATACACACAAAAGAAATTAGAGTCAAAAACTTAACATTATCAGAATTCAAAATAAATTATATGCTTAGATAGCTAACAGAGAGATCTGCAATATCACATCATCTAATTTTTATGTTCTTGAGCCATGAGTAAACCTGACGAGGAGCACACAAAAAAAGATGTCATTTTTTTTGTATGTCTACTGGAAAACACATCTCATGCCTATTTGAATTGTCCAAGCATTTGGGTTGGATCTCAAAGGAAAATCCAAGCCTTAGGATTGGTAAATTCCAATGCCTTACAAAGCGTGTGCACCCTATAGGGAAAGCACACTACTGAAATCTATGACTTCCATAGGGCGTGCACCCTATGAAAGTCATAGATTTCAATAGTGCACTCACCCTATAGGACGTGCTGCCCTCTTTAACTCATAGATTCAAATAATGATGACAAATAGTCAGAGTGAGAGGCAGAGGTAGAGATAGAGGGAGAGAGAGAGAGAAAGATAGAGAGAGAGAGAGATCTCTCTCTCTCTCTACACCTTCCTATCCTCTATATTTTCCCTTCTTACCGTCATTCACCCCCTCTCTCTCTCACACACACACATGCTCTCTCTCTCTCTCTCTCCACCTTCATACCCTCTTTATATTCCATTATTACCCTCTTTCACCCCCTCTATCTCTCTCTCACACACATATGCTCTCTCCAACCTTCCTACTCTCTCTCTCTCTCACACACACACCACACACATTACCCTCTGTCTCCCCCTTATCCTCCTCTCTCTCTCTCTCTCTCTCTCTCTCTCTCTCCACATTCATACCCTCTTTATATTCCCCTATTACCCTCTTTCACCCCCTCTATCTCTCTTTCACACACATATGCTCTCTCCAACCTTCCTACTCTCTCTCTCTCTCTCACACACACACACACACACACACCATTACCCTCTGTCTCCCCCTTATCTCTCTCTCTCTCTCTCTCTCTCTCTCTCTCTCTCTCTCCCTTCTCTCTCTCTCTCTCTCTCTCTCTCACTCTCTCTCTCTCTCTCTCTCTCTCTCTCTCTCTCTCTCTCTCTCTCCCTCTCCCTCTCCCTCTCTCTCTCTCTCTCTCTCTCTCTCTCTCTCTCCTCTCTCTCTCTCTCTCTCTCTCTCTCTCTCTCTCTCTCTCTCTCTCTCTCTCTCTCTCTCTCTCTCTGGTGCAGGAGCACCTTGACTGTGTTAAAATCCTATTATTTTAATCTTTATTTGAATTAAAATTTCAAGCATGGTCCAAGTGTAAATGATTATGTAAGCCCAATTTAATATGTTTAAAATGCCCAAACTATAAAAATTAAAAATTTTGTAAGATGTGTGGAATGTGTTGTTGAGGAACTTAAAGAAACAATGTACTGTTTGATTAAAGAGGGAAGTTAAAGATTGTAACTACCCAAACATTATAAAATGGGGTTGGAGTTATTCGAATGAGAGAGGAGAATCCAGAGGATGGAATAAATGTATATCCATTTTTTTCCTCTAGCTATCGGTAGCCATGAGCTTATGAGAGTTTGAAATACAATTATTTTAGAAGTTTTCGTATTTCTGTTTTGAGTCAATTTCTTGATGTCATGAATTCTATTTCTAATGTTTAACTAGTTTGTGGTTCAGTTGAAATAAATTTTTGATAGTCTATAGCAAGAATCGGTTACAGGGAATAAATTTTCATTGTGCTTAAAATGGGACATGTAATAGCAGAAGAATCGATTCCTAGAATCATTTGAATGAGATTCTTTTGATATCAATTAAGTACAGATTTATGTTCAAATTGGATTAAGTTTGTTTTTTGGGAAGTCTAAGCCAATCAACCTTAATAGAATATTGGCACTTTCAAACCTTGATTCCAAGCATTGGCTATGCAGAAAATTATTCAAGATTGGAGGATTTATATATAGAAGCCCATTTCTATTGAAAAAATCATAGTACAGTTTCAACTTCTTAAACAAATCTACAATTTGTAATTGGTTTAGAAGTTCTAGTTTGAAATAATCTTATCTTCTTGGGAAATCATGGTATTGGTTACATTCTTGGAGGGAAGTGGAATCTCAAACTGATTTCATTTTAGTTTCTATTAAAAACACAAATTATTATGTTTCTTTGAGGCCGAAATTATTGGAGTTAGAGCAGATTTTTTTTCTTTGACAAAAATCTGATTTGAATGGAATTTGTGAATACTTATTGGAACTGATTCTTTACTCCGCATTTCCACATGAATGCAGATTTTTTTTAGACCCTAGCTTAATATGGTTTTGAAAAAAGCTTAGTGCAGATTTGGAGAAGAAAATTTTGATTTTTGTAATGATTTTGGGGACCAATTCTTATGAGAGTAAATTTTTTATTTTGGAGTTTAACATTGGAAATGATTTAATAATTTTATTTAATGGCTTGATGTACCTCTACATGGGTGGGATTGTGCTTATATAAGATTGGTACAGGAAGAATGTTAGGATGTGGTTAGCTATCTGTTTGTGACTCAAATAATCATGGAATGAGAGTATCTGTCATTTGAAAGCATATGGAATCTGCCTATATACTTGCAATTTTAGCTTGCAATTTTTTGGGGTTTGTTCACAGATTTGGGACAAGTTATCTGAGACATTACGACAGTAAGTGGGATATGAAGATGTAAAATTGAGTTTTCTTAAGTTCCTTTGCATCAAGTGGTATCAGAGCCCATGAAAGATCTGGACAGGGTAAAGCAATTTTAAAAGTATGTTTTGATTTGTAGTTGCAAGGTTGATCCATCCAAGCTGCAGTAAGGACAAAGTTGTTCTTGTGTGTGTGAAGATCTCAACAAGGGTCTTGGTACTGTCTCCATCGAGATGAAGTTGGGTAGAAGGTGCAAGGAGAAAGAGACCACTACATAAGGGTGGTAAGCATCTTCCAGAATCTTGTGTGGGTAAGATGGTAGTATGGTGGTACGTGTGTGAAGCAATATCATGTAGAGGGGTGGACAATAGCTAGTACACACTCCATTGATGGGAGTCAGTTGAAGGATTTAGAGGAAGAAACGTAGGCATCATCATAGAGGATGGTTGACAAAGAGGCAAAATCTATTTTATAGGTTTTAGAAAAGACATTTCCAAAGAGACTTGGAAATATTTCAAATGTGGGAGTATGTTGCAGGAGCACCTTGACAGTGTTAAAATCCCATTATTTTAATCTTTATTTGAATTAAAAGTTCAAGCATGGTTCAAGTGTAAATGATTATGTAAGCCCAATTTAATATGTTTGAAATGCCCAAATTGGAAAAATTAATAATTTTGTAAGATGTGTGGAATGTGTTGTTGAGGAACTTAAAGAAACAATGTAACCATTTGATTAAAGAGGGAAGTTAAAGATTGTAACTGTCCAAACATTATAAAATGGGGCTAGAGTTATTTGAATGAGAGAGGAGAATCCAGAGGATGGAATAAATGTATATCCATTTTTTTCCTCTAGCTATTGGTAACCATGAACTTATGAGAGTTTGAAATACAATTGTTTTAGAAGTTTCTGTATTTCTATTTTGAGTCAATTTCTTGATGTCATGAATTCTATTTCTAATGTTTAACTGGTTTGTGGTTCAGTTGAAATAAATTTTTGATAGTCCATAGAAAGAATCGGTTACATGCAATAAATTTTCATTGTACTTAAAATGGGACATGTAATGGCAGAAGAATCGATTCCTAGAATCATTTAAATAAGATTCTTTTGATATCAATTAAGTATCGATTTATGTTCAAATTGGATTAAGTTTGTTTGTTTGGAAGCCTAAGCCAATCGGCCTTAATAGAATATTGGCACTTTCAAACCTTGATTCCAAGCATTGGGTATGTAAAAAATTATTCAAGATTGGAGGATTTACATATAGAATCCCATTTCTATTGAAAAAAGCATAGTACAGTTTCAACTTCTTAAACAAATCTGCACTTTGTAATTGGTTTAGAAGTTCTAGTTTGAAATAATTTTATCTTCTTGGGAAATCATGGTATTGGTTACATTCTTGGAGGGAAGTGGAATCTCAAACCAATTTCAATTCAGTTTCTATTAAAAAAAACAAATTATTATGTTGCTTTGAGGCCGAAATTATTGGAGTTAGAGTAGAGTTTTTTGCTTTGACAAAAATCTGATTTGAATGGAATTTGTGAATACTTATTGGAACCGATTCTTTAACTCCTCATTTCCACATGAATCCAGATTTTGTTTAGACCCTAGCTTAATATGGTTTGAAAAACAAGCTTAGTGCAGATTTGGAGAAGAAAATTCTGATTTTTGTAATGATTTTGGGGACCAATTCTTATGAGAGTAAATTTTTGATTTTGGAGTTTGACATTGGAAATGATTTAATAGTTTTATTTAATGGCTTGATGCACCTCTACATGGGCTTGTGCTTATATAAGATTGCTACAGGAAGAATGTTAGGATGTGGTCAGCTATCTATTTATGACTCGAATAATCATTGAATGAGAGTATTTGTCATTTAAAAGCATATGGAATCTGCCTCTATACTTACAATTTTAGCTTGCAAATTTTTGGGGTTTGTTCACAGATTTGGGACAAGTTATCTAAGACATTACGACAGTAAGTGAGATATGAAGATGTAAAATTGAGTTTGCTTAAGTTCCTCTCTCTCTCTCTCTCTCTCTCTCTCTCTCTCTCTCTCTCTCTCTCTCTCTCTCTCTCACACACACACACACACACACACACACACACACACACAAACCCCCCCTCTCCTCTCTCTCTCTCTCTCCACCTTCATACCCTCTATTATCCCTTATTACCCTCTTTCACCTGCTCTCTCTATCTCTCTCTCCCACCTTCCTACCCTCTATATTTTCCCTTATTATGTTCTCTCTCTCTCTCTCTCTCTCTCCAACATTGAAATGTTGCATATCTTTCCAAATGTCAGTCATAGCATGGAACCATCTAGTCCAAGAGCTCCAGATGGCTTGGTAAATGCTAGTGGCAACCTCATTTGGCACACACGATCGTTCGATCCCTGCCAACAACTCTAGGCCAAAGTGTCCCTCAAGGTCCCTTCAGCATGAAATCGGTGATCTTTGCAAGGTCATATAGTGGAGCTCAGGTGAGGTAGCATGGATCTATTAGGTGCTATGAGACCATGTTGCCAAGGCCTACAATAGCCTGTCTCAGTTTTCAGAGATTCAAGTTCATTTAAAATCAGAAACACATTCTCAGTCAATGTCAGAACTCAAAGTGTTCCTTAGTTCAAATGGCCAACGTTGTGTATCTTTCCAACCATCGGTCGTAGCATCGAACCATCTATTCCAATAGCTTCAAATGGTTGGGTAAACACTACTGGCAACCTTGTTTGGCACACATGGTCATTCGATGCCTGTCGATGACTCCGGGCCGAAGTGTCCCTCAAGATCCCTTCAACATAAAATTAGGAATCTTTTTAGGGTCATATCTTGGAGCTTGTATAAGGTAGCATCAATCTATCATGTGCTATGAGACCATGTTGTTGAGGCCTATAATAGCCTGTCTCAATTTTTAGAGATTCAAGTTCATTTAAATTCGACAACACATTCTTGATCAATGTCAAAACTCAAAGTGTTCCTCAGTTCAAACTGCCAACATTGTGTATCTTTCCAACCTTTGATTGTAGCATCAAACCATCTATTCCAACAACTCTGAATGGTCATGTAAACGCTAGTGGCCACCTCATTCGGCACACATGATCATTCGATCCCTGTCGACGACTCCAGGCCGACATATCCCTCAAGGTACCTTCAACATGAAATCATAAATCTTTGCAAGGTCATATCTTAGAGCTCAGGCAAGGTAGCATCAATCCATTAGGTACTATAGGACCGTGTTGCCGAGTCCTACAATAGCCTATCTCAGTTTTTAGAGATTCAAATTTATTTAAAATCAGCAACACATTCTCAGTCGATGTCAGAACTAAAAGTGTTCCTTAGTTCAAATGGCCAACATTGCGTATCTTTCCAACCATTGGTCATAGCATGGAACCTTCTATTCCAACAACTCTGAATGGCCAGGTAAATGCTAGTGGAAACCTCATTCGACACACATAGTTATTCAAATGCCACCGTTGACTCCAGGCTAAAGTGTCCCTCAAGGTTCCTTCAGCATGAAATTAATGATCTTTGCGGGGTCATATCTCAGAGCTCGTGCAAGGTAGCATGGATTCGTCAGGTGCTACGGGACCGTGTTGCCGAGTTTCCAATAGCCTAACTCAATTTTTAGATATTCAAGTTCTTTTAAAATCAGCAACACATTCTCGGTTGATGTCAGAACTCAAAGTGTTCCTTAGTTCAAAGGGCCAATGTGGCATATCTTAATTTCCAACCATTAGTCATAGCATGGAACCGTCTCTTCCAAAAGCTTTGAATGGCTGGGTAAATGCTAGTGGCCACCTTGTTTGCCACACACAGTCATCCTAATGCCACCGTCGACTCCAGGCCGATGTGTCCCTCAAGGTCCCTTCAACATGAAATTGATAATCTTTGCGGGGTCATATCTCAGAGCTCGTGCAAGGTAGCATTGATCCGTCAGGTGCTACGAGACCATGTTGTTGGGGTCTCTAATAGTATGTCTCTCTTTTTAGAGATTCAAGTTTGTTTAAAATTGGAAACACATTCTCGGTCGATGTCAGAACTCAAAGTATTCCTCCGTTAAAATGGTCAACGTTGCGTATCTTTCTAACTGTCGGTCGTAGTATGGAACCATCTGGTCCAATAGCTCCAAATGGCTGGGTAAACACTAGTGGCCACCTTGTTCACCACACACAGTCATTTGAATGTCGTCGATGACTCTGGGTTGAAGTGTCCCTCAAGGTCCCTTCAACATGAAATTGATGATATTTGTGGGGTCATATCTCAAAGCTCGTGCGAGGTAGCATCGATTTTTTAGATGATATGAGACTGTATTGCTGGGGCCTCCAATAGCCTGTCTCAATTTTCAAATATTCAAGTTCATTTAAAATCAGCAACACATTCTTGGTCGATGTCAGATTTCAAAGTGTTCATCAGTTCAAATGGCCAACATTGCGTATCTTTCCAACCGTCGGTTGTAGAATCGATTCATCTATTCCAATAGCTCTGAATGGCCAGGTAAACACTAGTGGCCACCTTGTTTGACACACACACTCATTTGAACACCGTCGATGACTCCGGGATGAAGTGTCCCTCAAGGTCCCTTCAGCATGAAATTAGTGATATTTGTGGGGTCATATCTTAGAGCTCGTGTAAAGTAGCATCGATCTATTAGGTGCTACAAGACTATGTTGTTGAGGCCTATAATAGCCTGTCTCAGTGTTTAGAGATTTAAGTTCATTTAAAATCGGCAACATATTCTCAATCAATGTTAGAACTCAAAGTGTTCCTCAGTTCAAATGGTCAATGTTGCGTATCTTTCCAACTGTCGATCATAGCATCAAATCGTCTATTCCAACAACTCCAAATGGACAGGTAAAAGCTAGTGGCCACCTCATTCTCCACACACAATCGTTCGAACACCGCCGACGACTCCGAGCTGAAGTGTCCCTCAAGGTCCCTTCAGCATGAAATCAGAAATCTTTACGAGGTCATATCTCAGAGCTCATGCAAGGTAGCATCAATCCGTTAGCTGTTATAAGACTGTGTTTCTAAGGCCTACAATAGCCTATCTCAATTTTCAGAGATTCAAGTTCGTTTAAAATCAGCAACACATTCTTAGTCGATGTCAAAACTCAAAGTGTTCCTTAGTTCAAAGGGTCAACGTTGCATATATTTCCAACCATTGGTCATAGCATTGAATTGTCTATTCCAATAGCTCTAAATGGTCACGTAAACACTAGTGGCCACCTCATTCACCACACATGGTCATTTGATCCCGCCGACAACTTTGGGCTGAAGTGTCCCTCAAGGTCCCTTCAGCATGAAATTGATGATCTTTGCGGGGTCATATCTCAGAGCTCATGTGAGGTAGCATCAATCCATTAGGTGCTATGAGACCATGTTGTCAGGGCCTCCAATAGCCTATCTCAATTTTCAAAGATTCAAGTTCATTTAAAATTGGCAATACATTCTTGGTCGATGTTAGAACTCAAAGTGTTCCTCAGATAAAATGACCAACGTTGCGTATCTTTCCAACAGTTGGTCATAGCATCAAACCATCTATTCCAATAGTTTCAAATGGCCAGGTAAACACGAGTGGCCACCTCGTTCACCACACACAGTCATTTGAACGCCGCCAACGACTCCAGGTCGAAGTGTCCCTCAAGGTCCCTTCAGCATGAAATCAGTGATCTTTGCACAGTCATATCTCAGAGCTCGTGTGAGGTAGCATTGATCTGTTAGGTGCTATGGGACCATGTTGCTGAAGCCTAGAATAGACTGTCTCAATTTTCAGAAATTCAAGTTTTTTAAAAATCGGCAACACATTCTTGGTCGATGTCAAAACTCAAAGTGTTCCTCAGTTCAAACAGCCAACATTGCGTATCTTTCCAACCGTTGGTCGTAGCATCGAACCATCTATTCCAATAGCTCCAAATGGCCAGGTAAATGCTATTGGCCACCTTGTTTGCCACACACAATCATTCGAATGCCGCCGATGACTCCGGGCCAAAGTGTCCCTCAAGGTCCTTTCAACGTGAAATCAGAGATCTTTGCAAGGTCATATCTTGGAGCTCATACAAGATAGCATCAATCTGTTAGGTGCTACAGGACCATGTTGTAGGGGCCTCCAATATCCTATGTCAGTTTTTAGATATTTAAGTTCGTTTAAAATCAGCAACACATTCTTGGTCGATGTCAGAACTCAAAGTGTTCCTCAATTCAAATGACCAATGTTTCATATCTTTCCAACCCTCAGTCGTAGCATTGAGCTGTCTATTCCAATAGCTCTGATTGGCTAGGTAAATGCTATTGGACACCTCATTTTTCACACATAGTCATTCGAATGCCGTTGACGACTTCGGGCTGAAGTGTCCCTCAAGGTCTCTTCAGCATGAAATCAGTGATCTTTGTAGGGTCATACCTTGGAGCTCGTGCAAGGTAGCATCGATCTGTTAGGTCCTATGGGACCGTGTTGCCAAGGCCTACAATAGCTTGTCTCAATTTTCAAAGATTCAAGTTCATTTAAAATCGGCAATACATTCTCGGTCGATGTCAAAACTCAAAGTGTTCCTCAGTTCAAATAGCCAATGTTGTGTATCTTTCCAACCGTTGATTGTAGCATCAAACCATCTATTTGAATAGCTCTGAATGGCTGGGTAAATGCTAGTTGCAACCTCATTCACCACACACACTCGTTCAATCCCCGCTGACAACTCTAGGCCAAAGTGTCCCTCAAGGTCCCTTAAGCATGAAATCAACAATATTTGTGGGGTCATATCTCGGAGTTCATATAAGGTAGCATCAATTTGTTAAGTACTATGTGACCATGTTGCCAAGGCCTACAATAGCCTATCTCAGTTTTTAGAGATTCAAGTTCGTTTAAATTTGGAAACACATTCTTAGTTGATGTTAGAACTCAAAGTGTTCCTTCGTTCAAATGGCCGACATTGTGTATCTTTCAAACCGTCGGTCGTAGCATCAAACCCTCTATTCCAACAGCTCTAAATGGTCAGGTAAATGCTAGGGGAAACCTCGTTCGGCACACATAGTCATTCAAACACTGTCGACCACTCTGTGTCGAAGTGTCCCTCAAGGTCCCAATAGCATGAAATCGGTGTTATTTGTGGGGTCATATCTCAAAGCTCGTACAAGGTAGCATCGATCTATTAGGTGCTACGAGACCATGTTGCCAAGGCCTACAATAGCTTGTCTTGGTTTTCAAAGATTAAAGTTCATTTATATTTGGCAACACATTCATTTATATTTGGCAACACATTCTCGGTCAATGTCAAAACTCACAGTGTTCCTCAGTTCAAACGACCAACATTGCGTATCTTTCAAACCATTGGTCATAGCATCGAACCATTTGTTCCAACAACTTTGAATGGCCGGATAAATACTACTGACAACTTTTTTTGGGACACAATCATTTGAACGCCGCCAACCACTCCGGGGTGAGCAGTAGGATGAGTGCAAATATGTATTTAGATGCAAAAGGGCTTGTGTCCACTTTGAAATTTGATCATGTATTTGGATCATGGAATGTTATTTGGATCATGTATTGATCATATTGTAACCCAATCTTAAATGTAAGCCTTAATGGCACTGAGAAGCCTAAAAGGTACCTAGGAGTCACTACGAATGGTTATGTATTGATCCTAGGTTATGGGTTGATGGAAATAACCTATAAGGGTCTATAAATATGTACTAAGGCCATTATAGCCTTTACATAGTGTTAAAAGCACTAAAAGTGAACAATCTTGTAAATTGCCTATAATGGCAATATAAGCCAAATAGGGCTTAATTGGAGTTAGTAGGAAGTATAAGTTAGTTTGGTTTGTAAAGGTTGTCTCTAAACCTTTTATAAGTAGTTAGAGTGGGCAAAGGGTGTTGGGTTGACGAGTTGACAACTTTTTTTGTCAACTTGACAACTAATTCTAGTGTTTGTCATTAACAATCAGTCAGTTAGGGGACAATTAGAAGTTAGTTTGTAAAAGCATAAGGTTGCACATGCAAATTCTCCCTGGTAATCTTATCAATAAAAGAACTATTGCCAACATTATGGTACCCTCAAATCAAAATAGGCCTAGTATTTTGGTCAATAGATGACAACCTTTCCATATGTTGCCTCACCTGTTCGAGGTCATGTCTTTATATATTGACTGTCCTGTGGAATATGGAACACAATAATAAATATAAATGTTTGATTCCACGTGATCTTGGATAGGTTGTGACGTAGAAATATTACCTTATATTATATTTATACATTTCTACATTCATTTAATTACTTTTATTATTATTACAGTCAAGGAAATGACTATTATTGAAGACAGTGACTGGCATTTGTATCACAGTCAACAAGTTAAACATACATCGATAAACATACAAGCATAACTATAAGGCATGGGAGATTTACAAAGCATAAGACATCCACATAAACATAAATTAGTATACATCAATACACCAAACACATGAATTGCATACATAAAACATAAAAGAAAAATATTCATAGGGCATGAAGCCAAATATATATGTCCAATAATGTCATACATTAAATATATTCAATACAGTTAAACTAGCTTCCTCAAACCCAAATGGATGTACAACGTATCACTTATACAATATATAAAAAATATGTCCAAATAATGCCATATAGGCATACAACCCATATCCCTAATCTAGTCCTTTCCCACCAGGGGAAGAAAACAAATCCTGAGCTATTTTCGATCGTCACATTGATGGAGATGTAGTGGATGTTGTAGTCTTTCGAGTACACTCACTCGTCCTCTTGTCTAGACTCTTATGTAGCTCGAGATGATAAAAAAAATTTAAGCATCAATAACTAATATACATCAAAATTGAATTATACAATGACATAAAATTGAATATTCACTTACCGCTAGCAAATAGTCACTATGTTCATCCACCGAAGGTGGATGCTGGCGATCTAGAGTAATAAGTCCCTACAAAAATGATCAAAATAATATTTAAAATACATACATGAATATCATTATAAAATTTAATACAAACTATTAAAATTAAAATTAAAATTAAGTGATCTCTTTCATACCTCAGTCAGTGCTTCAAAACTAGCTACTGTTGCAGCTACTCTATGATCCAAAGTATCATAGACAGAAGGAGGAGTTTCTGATGTTAATAACTGAAAATGAAACAAAAAAATTATTATGCAGTTATCAATATTACATATATATTTTTTACAACCCTACTAATGAGTAAATGATACATCTGTGAAGGTTCCACCATGTCCTCTAGTGTGCGGTGTCAATGTCGAAGCTCCAATATTGATGCAGGAGCATCCTAGGTGTAAGAGCAATCTTGCATCACCCAAAAATATTTCTATTTTATTTTCAATAAGGGCTATCTTGTGCAGAGCTGCTCTATGGGAACTTGCTATTTTTAGTAAATTGGTCATACGATCTCAAAATGTTCTGATTTTACATGTGGAGCTTCATCTTAGTCATATCAGCCTACCAGTAAAGTTTCATGGCTAGATCAGGTCTAGTTTTGAAGATATTGAAGATTTGTGGTATTGGCAGCAAGGTACAGAAACTTTGAACTTAGTTTTGAAGGCTTTAGATGCCCTGGATGAGGTCAAAAATTTGGGTGACAGGCACTTGCGCCAATCAAGCTTGTAGAGCGCTTCGTGGCCTTTCTGAAATTGGGTTGTAATAGTCCATCAGGTCAACTAGTGATGACTTATGATCTCTGGAAGTTGGGTCACCTGAAATGGCAGAAAATAATTCTCCTTCAAAATTTTTGTTCGGGTTTCAAAAGTTATTTTGAGCCGACTTTCATGTAATAAATTGAAAAATAAAATAATTCTAAGTTTGGTCGGCCCTAAGGGCTAAATTTTGAGAACCTTCTCAGGCGATGGAAAATGTCTATATAAAGAAGGCCCGTAGTGTTGTCTAGGGCAGTTCTGGGTAGAGTTTTGGGTATTGATTCGAGGCTTTGTCCTACATAATATTGTAAGGGAATGCCCATGTAGCTTTGCATATTGTAATTCTGAAAGTTTGTAATTCCACATTTGTGGAGATAATAAGAAGCCAATTTTCTATTCTTGCATATTGTTGTTGTTTCTCTATTTCTATTATGTGTTTGTGGTATTAAGGGGAGCACCCTTCATCAAGTGGTATCAAAGTAGGAGTTCCTGAGTGTGTAAATAGATCACTGACTATGAGGCAGTTTGCACTAGGACCATGGTTAGGGTTTCAGCACGCATCGCGAAAATGCCTCCACAAAGGGAATGTGGCGGAAGAGCTGGTGTTGTAACGCCTTAGGTTAGAGCACTCCAAAGACAAGTGCGAGCATTGCAAGAAGAGATTCATAGAGGAATGAATCTTAATGTCAGAGATGAAAGTGAGGATGAAGCTGAAGAAGGAAATGATGATCAAGAAGAAGAAGAAGAAGGTGAAATTTTGAATCGAGAAGAAGAAAGGCTTTTCCAGGCCATTTCCAAGATTGGAAAAAGACCTAAGATCGAGGTTTCTGCATTTTCAAGAAATCTTAACCCAGAAGAATTGATCGACTAGATCAATGAATGTGAAGAATATTTTGAGTATGAAGATATTGAGGATCCTGATAGGGTCAAATTTGCGAAGGCCAGACTGAAAGGTCATGCAAAGATCTGTTGGCAAGAGATTCAATTGGAGCGAAATAGAAGAGGGAAAGATAAAATCACAAGATGGGATCGAATGGTGGATAAACTGAAGTGGCAGTTCATTCCTGTTGATTATGAGCTTGACCTACTGAAGAAGATGCAAAGTTTGAAGCAGGCAGGAAGATTTGTTCAGGAGTATACAGAGGACTTCTATCAAATCCTCATCAGAACAGGCCATGCAGAAGCTGAAAAGGAGAAAGTTGCTCGTTACCTTAATGGGTTAAGGCCGAGCATTTAGGAGGAGCTGAATCTAGTTCGAATTACTAGTATTGAAGAGGCATACCAGTTTGCCCTAAAAGTAGAGGAAAAGCTAAACAAAAAGTTCAAGAGCAGACAAAATGGAAGAGGTCACGGTGGTTGATCTGGTGGATGGTCATATGGAGGCCGAAATGAAGATCCAAAAAAGAAGGATGAGGCCAGTAGTAGTCAAAATTAGAGAGGAAACAATTCTAATCATTTCTAAGATTAGAACAATAGAGATCAAAGAGGAAGAGGAAGAGGACAAGGTTCAGGAAGAGAAGGTTTCCGTGGAACATGTTTTCACTGTGGAGAAGAAGGTCATAGGGCATTTGAATGTCCTCAATGCCAAGGAAGGACAGATAGGAGGAATGAAGGCCAGGCCAGAGTGACACATGTAGATGAAGATGCCAGATCCTCAAATTCTAAAGATGTTGAAAGAGGAGAAACATTGATTAATAGAAGAGTCCTGCTGAGTGGTGAGAATGAACCTGAACAAAGGAGGAGCCTGTTTCACACTAGATGCAAGTGTGAGGGTAAATGTTGTGATGTGATTATTGATAGTGGAAGCACTGATAATTTGGTGTCAGAAGAGATGGTGACAAAGTTGAAGCTCAAGAGATAGAAACACCTACATCCGTATCAGATTGCCTGGGTGCAGGATGACCACAAGGTCATGGTTAGTGAACAGTGCCTAGTAAAGTTCAAGATTGGCAGGTACCATGATGAGGTACTATGTGATATCATACCTATGGATGCATGTCACATGTTGTTGGGTAGGCCATGGTAGTTTGACAGATGTGTTGTACACGATGGTTGTGTGAATACCTATTCCTTGAGAAAGGATGGAGTGCGACATAAGCTAAATCCATTGAAGGAGACCGAAGAAAAGGTATGTGGTAATGCAAGAATAAATTTTGTTAATGGAAGGAAATTCCTAGATGGTATGAGGCATGGGCATGTGTGTTTTTCTTTAATTCCAAAAGCTAGTAAAGAAGAAGTAGAGGATGTACCTGTAGAGGTTGCAGATTTGTTGAATGAGTTTCAGGATATTGTATCTGATAATGTACTTGATGGATTACCACTGGTAAGGAAGATCAGTCATCAGATGGATTTGATTCCAGTAACCAATTTGCCAAACAAGGCAGCACACAGAATGACACCAGCAGAAAGTGAAGAGTTGAACAGACAAGTACATGAGTTGTTACAGAAGGGATTGATTCGGGAGAGCCTGAGTCCATGTGCTGTACCAACAGTATTAGCACCAAAGAAGAATGGAGAATGGAGTATGTGTATAGATTCCAGAGCAATAAACAAGATCACAATCAAGTATAGGTTTCCATTGCCATGAATGGATGATATTATAGATTGTCTGAGTGGAGTTGTGTATTTTTCAAAGATAGATCTGAAGAGTGGATATCACCAGATTCAGATCAGAGAAGGAGATGAATGGAAGACTGCCTTCAAGACAAAGGAAGAACTGTATGAGTGGTTAGTCATGCCTTTTGGGCTAACCAATGCACCGAGCACTTTCATGCGGCTCATGAACAAGGTTCTGAAAGAATTTCTGGGTAAGTTTGTCATTGTTTACCTAGATGATATTTTGATCTTTAGCAAGACATTGGAGGAACATATGATACATATTCATATGGTGTTTGAGAAGCTGAGAGATGAGAAATTGTTGATTAATTTGAAGAAGTGCAATTTTGTGAAGAAGGAATTAGTGTATTTGGGATTTGTAGTTTCAGTAGAAGGTCTGAAAATGGATCCAGAGAAAGTACAGGCTATCCTTGAATGGCCTACTCCAAGGAGTGCTACTGAGGTAAGATCTTTTCATGGTTTGGCTAGTTTTTACAAAAAGTTTATTAGAAATTTTAGCAATATTTGTGGACCCTTGACTGAAACAATGAGAGGGGATAGAAAAGAGTTCAAGTGGACTAATGGGGCAGATAAGAGTTTTAAACTATTGAAACAAAAGGTTACAGAACAACCTATTTTAGCACTTCCTGATTTTAATAAGGTGTTTCAAGTAGACTATGATGCTAGTGGTACTACAATAGGAGCTGTTATGAGCCAAGAAGGTAAACCTATTGCTTATTTCAGCAAGAAGTTAAATGATGCCAAGAGAAAATATTATGTTTATGATCAGGAATTTTATGCTATAGTTCAGGCATTGAAGAAGTGGAGGCACTATCTACTTCCTAAGGAGTTTGTTTTGTATATTGATCATCAAGCTTTGCAATATTTGAATAGTCAAGGAAAGTTGAATCAAAGGCATTTGAAATGGGTTGAGTTTTTGCAGAGTTATACATTTATTTTGAAACATAGGAGTGGAAAGTCTAACAGGGTTGCAGATGCTCTTAGCAGAAGGCAACTATTGCTGACAAAGATGCAGATTGAGGTGGTTGGGTTCAAGGAACTCAAGAATTTGTATCTCGAAGATCCTGATTTTAGTGAAGCTTGGAAAGCTTATAAAGAACCTATTACTCTAGACAAGACGAAGTGGTTGGATTTCATCATTCAGGATGATATGCTATTCAGAGGGAGTCATTTGTGCATTCCAAGAAGTTCTATGAGGGAGAATCTCATCAAGAAGAAGCATAGTGGAGGATTGGCTGGACATTTTGGTCATGATAAAACTCTTGCTTTGGTTAGTGAGAATTATTGTTGGCCACAATTACAGCAAGATGTCAAGAAGTTTGTACAGAGTTGTAGAGTATGTCAGATGGTGAAAGGAGTGAAGCAGAATACTAGGTTGTATCAGCCATTACCTGTACCAGAGAAGCCTTGGGAGGATATCAATATGGACTTTGTTCTTGGATTACCAAGGACACAGTGGGGACATGATTCAATTTTTGTGGTAGTTGACATATTTTCAAAGATGGCACATTTTATTCCCTGCAAGAAGACTAATGATGTTGTTCATATAGAAGAATTATTTTTCAGAGAAGTGGTGAGACTACATGGTTTGCCAAAGAGTATAGTTTTAGATAGGGACACTAAGTTCGTTGGATATTTTTGGCGTACATTGTGGAAGAAGTTGAAGATAGATTTGAAGTTGAGTTCATCACATCATCCATAGACTGATGGACAGACAGAGGTGGTGAATAGGAGTTTGAGAGATTTGCAGAGATGTTTGGTTGGAGATAAGCCAACAGGATGGGATTTGATTTTACCATAGGCAAAATTTGAATATAATAATTTTGTCAATAGGAGCACTGGTAAATCACCATTCTAGATTGTATATGGGAGTAGTCCCAAAAATACATTTGAGTTGAGAAAGATAGATAAAGGAGAAATAAGTAGTGCTGAAGCTGAGGATTTTGCAGAACACTTGAAGAACATCCATGCGGGGGTGAGGAAGCACATTACCAAGATGAATGCACAGTATAAGGCTAAGGTAGATGAAAAAAGGAGGCATAAGAAATTTCAAGTTGGAGATGAAGTCATGGTTCATTTGTGGAAGGAGCAATTTCCATTTGGTACATATAACAAATTGAAAATGAAGAAGTTTGGGCCATGTAAAATACTGAAGAAGCATGATTCAGGAAATGCATATGAAGTAGAATTGCCTACTAAGCTGAATATTTCACTAGTGTTTAACATTTCAAATCTGACATAGTATCATGAGGGAGGTGTTGAAGATGAGATCACAACAACACAATGGAGTATTCCAGCAACTAGTTCAGATACCAAAGAGATTGAGGATATACTGGATAGTCATGTTGGTAGAAGCCCAAGGAACATGACATATGAAAAATATCTGGTCAAGTGGAAAGGATGACCTATTGAAGATTCATCATGGCTGACAAAGGAGAAGGTTAACCACCTTGGTTTTCCTCTACACACCTGAGATGTGACGGGGTCACTTCTTAAATTACCTCAGGTGTCTGATGTAGGAGCATCCTAGGTGTAAGAGCAATCTTGCATCACCCAAAAATATTTCTATTTTTATATTCAATAAGGGCTATCTTGTGCAGAGCTACTATTTATGGGAACTTGCTATTTTTAGTAAGTTGGTCATACGATCTCAGAATGTTCTAATTTTACATGTGGAGGTTCATCTCAGTCATATCAGCCTGCCAATAAAGTTTCATGGCTAGATCAGGTCTAGTTTTGAAGATATTGAAGATTTTCGGTATTGGCAGTAGGGTATAGAAACTTTGAACTCAGTTTTGAAGGCTTTAGAGGCCCCGGATGAGGTCAAAAATGCAGTGTGCAGTGTCAATGTCGAAGCTCCAATATTCAACTAGTGCACATGTACATGGAAAATTATAAGATAACTATTCATATCAGAACGTACTACTGACATGTTAATTATAATGCATTATTACATATATACATGTGCACTCAATGGTGACATCACAAAGCCAGGTGAAATAATGTGATCATCGTGCCTCTGGATTTTGATCATAATTTATCTAGTAATTTAGTTATTCATTCATCTATTAATTAAATATAATCAAGTAAATCAAAATAACATGCAAATAAAGATACCTCAAGAAAAGTGGCATGATGCCCTTCACTGTCTGTTGCGAACATCGATGGTCCACTGGTGAATGTCTAATGCACATGCATAGTAAGTTATGATATAATTATTCATATAATTACATAATAATCAAATATATTAATTAAAATATTTTATTTGATACATACTTGTGGAATTGACAACGATGTGTAAAAGGGGACATGAGGATCATTGCCACTACCACTGCCACCACCACTAACACTCTTGCCCTAAATTTTCATCATAATCAATATTTAAACTAAATTAATTACTTACTCTTCTATAAATGAAATATTATCAAAGTAATTTAATGAGCTTGGAAATATTTACATGTGTGTCAATGCTGAATGTCATATTTAGAAAGCTATCAGTTATCATTCTAGGATCATCTTCCTCTCTCTCGCCAGTACCAAATGTGCACAAGAATCCACATGACCAACAAATATGCCCCCTCGAGGATTGACCATGGTCACCCTCAACTAAAGGAGTGGCACACTGAATGAGAGTATGTGTCAGAGCACTAATCGTGCCTAGTGTGTCTGCCTCTACATGTTCCTTCACAATGGAAGGAATAGTAACATGATCCACCTATGTCTTTCCAATAGGAACCCTAGGTGCGTTAGGGTCATGATGTGCCCCCGCTTGATCAAATTATGACCCCCCTCCTCTACCTTGAGAGTCTAGATAGTCAAAATAATTTGGCACCTCCTTGAGTACAAACTCACAATAGAGTTTCCTCAAGAAATATATAGGAACCTCATAATTGCTACAAGGAGGCGAATCAAAGACCATCCACCATCTCTCCCAAAAATTATTTTTAATGTCTTCATTTAAGCACCAATGAATTGGGAACCTCCTTGTTGTAGTTCTAAGAGTATCTGTGTTCCCTAGTTTTTTAAATAGCTTGCAAATGTCATCTTTTGTGATCTTTTTTTCTTTTTTATGTCCACATAAGATAGTTTATTTGCATAATATTATTTTTGTTCTTCTCTTTCATCCTGCCATAAATTAATTTTCTCACTAACCGAGCTTACGTGGGTCAAGATTGCTTCCAATGATTTTGCAAGTCTTTCCCTTCTAGGATTTGTACCACTAGAATCTTTTAACCTCGTAATTAAAGATTCTAATTCTTTTTGCCCTCTTTCAATTTGGTTCATAAAATTTTCTTGTGTTCTAGGAGGAGGTTTCTCAATTGGTGGAGGCAATTGAGGTTCATTTTCTTCATTAGGAGATGGAGGGTTTGGTGGAGGGTTTGGTGGAGGGTTTGGTTGAGGGAGATTATTTCTTCCTCGCAATTAAAAAAACTAGATTTTAAAATCTTCATTACAGACAAATTTAAACAAAAACAAATTTAAACAAAATAAATTGCTACAAAACTAAAATTTTAAAACAAATAAGAGGCATGGGCTGTAAAAACACTTACCTCTTCTTCTGAATCGAACTTGACGACACCGTGGAGCCATTTGATGGATGAATGAATGAAAACAATGTATTCACAAGCCCAAACAAGACTGTGTGCACGCTTTGGAAGCCCTTCTTAGCTGCAAATGAGGGTTTGAGGAAAGAAAAATAAGCTTTCCAACCCACGGCAAGCTTTAAGTAAGATTTTTTCAAAGTGCATATGCGCTATAGGATGCACACACTTTGAAAAACACTAAAAAGTTTTTTTCAAACCACGTGCACCCTATAGGACGCACACGCTATGCTTTGGATTACCCAAGCCTAAGGCTTGGGCAACCCAAGCCATAGGTTGTGTGCCCTATAGGGCACACGCCCTTTAGTGCATATGCACTATGCTTGATGGGAGACCAAAAAGAAAAGTGGCACCTTTTTGGTCCCCCATCTTTGTGCATATACCCTTCTATTACAGGATTCTCTTGCATTCTCTTTTGAGAATCATTCGGGCCTTCCAGTTTTACCTCACATTTAGAGGTTTCCTCTCCTTTGTCTATTGCATTTGTGTCTTCCACATTGGAGCCACATTGGTCTAATCATAGACACAAGGGTTCTATCATTTTGGGGTGGCTTTAGAGTCTTGATCCTCTCTCATGGGGGGTTGGTTTTAATTATGGTCTTTGGTCTTGAGAGAGTCTCTTGAGACATTGCATTTGTTTTTCCATCTCTTTTTGGAGAGGATTTTTTTCCCTCTTGGTTTTCTCTTTTTTCTCTGGTTTATAGAGATTTGGTTGTGATTGGGTACCTCATAAGGCATTTTTGTTAGGACCCAAGTGTAAATTATTGCATGTAGTTGCATTCATGCACTTATCTTTTTAGCTACTCCATAAGTTTATCTTAAGAGGGGGTGTAGAGTCAAATATTACATGTTTTAGGGACCCAGAACCCACTACATCATAGTTAAAAACATATAAGCATTAAAGTCCAACAAAAAAAACTATGACCAACAACCAACTACATACAAAGATGTCACAAAAAGAGACAGAGCCAACACACAACCAAAGTCCAACGAAAACCAGCAACTAGACACAAAGCATAAAACAAAACTATTTTTATTTTAAGAAGCTCAACCGCTTCCATCTCCAATGGCTCTACATTTTTAGCATCTCTCTTCAGATCTTCAATGTCTTTGTTTGGTTTCATATCTTTCTTCTTCGTGCTTGCACGAGTCCTCTTACTGGGTCCAACAATCTTGTCTAATATGGCATCCTTGTCACCTTCGATCTCCACAATGGACCTATCTTGATTAGTCTACTCCAACTTCCCAACAAGGATCTTCATGTGTTTCATGGAAGCCTTAATGATCTTGTGGCTTTGTTCCCCAATTTTCTTCAAAGTGGCCTTCATTTTATAAATCCTAGGCTTAATTTTTCAAAAATTCTTCTAATGATTAGCCCTAAGAGTTTTGAAATCCTTCAACAAATTTGCAATATCATCCAAAGCAATAGTCTTCTCACTAGCAGTCCACAAATCAATAGCAACAACATATGTACAATGCCGCTCTCTTTTCTCCAACCAAGGGTGGGTAAATTCTCCATCTTGATGGAGAGAGGCCTTTGTTTTATGTTGATGTCCTTGACCTCGTGAAAAACCCACCTCATGAGCCTGTAAAAATCTACAACACCTTCCTTGGCCATTTGAAGGAGACCAATGGAGAACTCTCTATTATGTAGGTCCATCTCACTCAAATCAGTAACATCTCTGGTCTCTGTATCTTCCTCTTCACTCTCCTAAGAGTCGAGAGGAGAAACATTACCCTCCTTCTCAAAGCCCACATTTTTCATTTTTTTGTCTTTAGGGGGGAAGCCCTAACATCCTTCTCAAAGTCCTCATTTTTTTTGTTTTTTGGCACCAGAGGGTAAAAAATTCATAAACTCAAACAATATGATCTATAAGTCCAATTGGATACGTATAAAGTAATGAACCTTACAAGATGTGACAATGAAAATATTTGTGTGTGTTCTATGATGAATTCTTATTAAAGAAAAGAGAAAAATATTCCATGACTAGATTATGCCTAGGTTATGTTGTGCTCTAGTACAAAGAGTTATGCTATATTCTTACTTAATCTAACATTAATATTATAAGATTAGATGCATGTTAATATCTTTTGGGCCCTTTGTAATTAATTATTGTGTTAAATGGTTATAATCCATTTTATGTTATGTGGTAATTACAAGACATGTAATACATTTGAAATTGGGTTATTGAATGAGAGGATGTGGAGCTTTTAGACATCTTGATGAATAAACATTGCTCAAGCAATAATTCAAAGCATTTCTTGAAGTAGCATTTGACATTTTAATATTGGGTGTATGCTAATGGAGATAGGAGCTTTCTCCAATATATAAAATATATAATTGCAAGAAAGAAATTTTGGATTCTAGGATAAAGTTCTTAAGTATGGATGTTAACAAAGTTTATCTTAGCTATATTCAATCCTTTGGCTACATTAATTTTGTTGTACCATGGTAGTATCAACATTATGGAGTTATCTATGCTTCTAATTAGGACTAGAATTCAATGGTATATAAAGACCATTTTTCCAATTTTGGACTACATGTTACAACCTTAAAATTTATTGAGCTATATATATTGACATGTTATATATTTGTAAAACTATACATATGACATTTTAAATTATTAATAAATTATAAAATTTATTATAGGAAAATATAATATCTTATTCTAGTTTTCAATATTAATACATATATCATTTGGTAATATATTTATTATAAAAATATAAAAGATCTAGAATATTTTTTAATGTAGATTTAATAATAGTTTCTAATACGAAATTAGAAAACTTACCTAATTTCAATTTTAGAACATTTCTAATAAGTTATCATAAATATATTTTAATATTGATTTAGAAACTTATTATAAATTGATAAAATTACATAAATATTTAAATTGGATAATTTAATATTTTTATTATTTATTGACAATTTTTTAGAATTATGATTTCTATTGACCACTATTCAATTATTTCAAACTATAGGACAGTGTATTTTAAAATGATAAATGCATTATTAAGAATAGAAATTTGTATGATCCTTATGTTAAATATAGATGATTGATAAAAATATTTATATGTAAAATATTTTATATAAAATTCTTCAATTTGTAAATCTCTATCCACGTCAAATGAAACATTTTCAAAAGATAAAACCGTCGAATTCCAAACTTGCTTCTAACACAACTCCAGTAGCAACACAAATAACATTGTATATTACATCATTGTTAGCTAAATTCATTCCCCACAGGTGTGGATGGTAATTATGCCGAAGGCGTTTCATATATGAAATGCATCCAGCTGGGTTATGGCGATCCACGACTTTCTCTTGCTCTGTACCAGTGCAAGATGATTGAAATCATCATGTTCAATTATTTCATTCGCTATTCATTAGTTATCCATATTTCATCTGCTATTCATTGATTATCCAAAAGGTAGAACAGGTGGCGAATGATTCAAAATCTTTTTACGGTCCGATCTTTCCAACTTTGTTTTCCTTTTGTCCGTTTTGCATTATTGGACTCAAATCCCAGGGTGAAGTTAACCCTCGTTAGGATGGTTGGGTTTATGAGACATGCCTACTAATCATGTCACAAGCCTCGTCACTGTGTCAGAGGCCTCCTCTTTTCCATCCTGCACAACACTGACATCTCTTGTTTTTCCTCTCTACGCTTTGAAAATGGTATTATTGTCAAGAGATAGAAATGAAAAGATATAGCCATCTGATGATGGAATGCATACTTGGTCATCACATGAGTCCTCTGCACGTGAGCAGTCTGTTGGTCTACATGCATGGGCCATGTGATCAACGAGAGTCCAAAACTCACGCTTTCAAGCATAGAATTCTACCCACAGTGACTCATGAAAGCGCCCACAGAAGGATGAGACAAAATAAGAAGTTGTGCTGCCTAGCCCCATATGACCAGCCCTATGTTTCTTGATGACCCAAATGAAGGGCTGCCCGGTGGCTTCTAGACCATTTGCCAATGCCTTGGTTTTTTCTTTTGATAAGAAAACTTGGCTTCCAAATGAAACGTAAAGGACAGACCTTGGGCTCTGAAAATCCAGCCATTTCACCAGCTTATCTTCCCCAATGTTCATTATTTTCTCCCTGGCAGATGATCAAATATTTTAGGAGCCTACAAAGGTGCCATGGCTGGAAATTCTCAAGGATAATCATTAACCTCTAATTGACGAGTAGTGGAGGAATTTGGATCATCCTCATCATTGTTGAAATCAGCAATACAACACTTTCGAGGATTCGACATTATAGAAGATCAGTGAAGAAATGCCCCGATTGAATAGTAAAATGACTCAGAATGATGAATTATAAATGAAGAGTCCAGAAAGATAAACATTTCAGGGATTCGATGGAAGCATAGATTAATCCACAATGGAGAATCTTCCCGGGTCATTTCAATACTCGAACTCAAAATAAAATTCAAGCCTGACATAAAGCGATGCAAAGAATATATTAATCAAAGCTCGACAAATTGGCAAAAAATTCAATGAAAATGAGGAATCATGTGACATAAATGATACAAATTTATAGAGGTATGCCAAAACCGGATTCCACCAGTATGAAAAAAGACCGAACCTGGGAAAAGACTCAGTAAAACAAAGAAGGAAAAATAACAATGATATCGATCTGCAGGCATAACCAAAAGCCAAACTCTATGATTTGTTTATCTTCCCCAATGTCCGTCATTTTTGTCGGGCTTCGCTTTCTTAAGTGTTGCATATATTTAGGCTCTAGTTCTTCAAACGTATTTAGCAGCATTCGTACCCAATACTCTCTTGCCACAGATGTTCTGTTCATTCATGCACAATACGCATGGTTTTTTGTTTCCTTAATCCATGTTTATTCTGGAATGCCAGGTGCTTGAAGTTTGGAAAACCACCTACTATTGATTCCCACCTGTAATTTCATCTGTTTTGAATGAGTTTTACTATTCTCATTTACATTCAAATGTTATTTCACATGCAATTAATTGAATCCTTGGAGGGAACATTGGAGTGGGCCCGTGATGCCATTTTCCCTCACACAGTCGCTGCCACTTTCGTTCCCCCCAGCAAGGAGTACCCCCATTCAGGCAAGTGCATTAAAGAATAGCAACTATGATAAGCATTTGGAGGCAAATTGAAGTTGGAGGATTGGAGAGATTTGCTCATGTTTTAACAGGCACTTTAAATTGGAAGTATAATACTAATGAGTTGCAAGTTTCGACTTAATGGGGATATGAAATTGCTTTGTTTCTATCTTTCTTTCTTTCGTGTTACAACAAACCCATAGCGTGGATGTGGCACAACTTTGTCTTCCCGTTGCTTTCTAAATTATCAGTGAGAGAGGCAAACTGAGTTTATCGGAATTTGCACTATCTCACTGCGAAATCCTTCCCACTCAAGGACTTCGTAGCCAGGGAAGGAAAATTCTCTAATCCCGCCCTTGGCCTTATGATGGTTTCTTCAATGCTTTCAGTTAGGGAATGTCGTGCAGTACTTGTTTAAAAGAATTTTTTAATTTCAAACTTTTTATACTTATATTAAAATCAACTGTATTTTTCACTTTAAAAATGTTTTATTTTAATTTTTTTCTTTTCAATTTTTATTTATTATTTTGATGAAAGGATTTTTAAATGTTTTAATAAGATATGTGTTTCCCCTCTGGTAAGATATTTTGGTAAGATGAAAGTATTTTGTTAAAAAAACTGTGTGTCATATTATTTTATATTTTATTTAATATAATGTAGAATTACATTAAAATATAATATTAGAATTATATTAAAATTTTCTATTGTTTAATATTTTATATAATATATCTTTTATATAATTATATAATATTAGATATTTTAAAGATATATTATATAAAATATTAAATAATAGAACATTTTAATAATATATAGAAATTTTCATAATTCTATTATTAAAATAATCATACTTATTAAATGTTTACTTTTTACATTTTAAAAAGTTAAATAACAGCATTATTAAAATTTTAATCTAATATATATGATAGTACTCAAAATTATATGCTATAATATAACTATTATAAAAAGAAAGAAAAAGTGAATAAGTATTAGTAAAAAATTAGAATATAATTATATTTATTATTTATTAATATGATATTTAAAATTAATAAAAATGATATTGAATAATAATGGAGAAGACTGGGCAAAATTGAAAAGGAGCAAAATTGGCAAAAATTTGCAGCTGCCTCGCATTAGGGTTTCTCTTTCCACTACGATGGCTTCCGCCGACAAAATCGACCAGCCCGGCGAGCTACAGCTGGACGTCTCCAGTCACCAGGGCGATTCAAGTGTAGTCATGTCTAATCCCCTCTTTGATTTGGTTAATATGTGTGGTTTAGTTTCCCCCGCTCTCTGTCATTTGGCAGAGGCCGTACCCCCCTCTCCCTCTACCTCCAAGCCAAAGGATGCTAGTCTTAATGGTGGCTCTATTATCAAACCTAATCCTACCGTTAAACCTAAAACATTCTCTGAAGCAATCGCTAATGCTGCCAGTGTCATGGATGTGAAGGCTAAGTTTAGTTTTGTTATTACCAGTGATGCTGCCATTCTCGGTAAGTGTTCTAGGGTTCCTTCAGCCCCTTTCTCTATCACTCCTAACCCTGGGATGCTTGCTGAGATTGTTGAGAAGGATAGATTAAAGAATACTGTTATTTTCTTTTTTACTGTTGAACTAAATAAATGTCCTCCTCAAAAAGTTCTTGATGATTGGTTTCATAACTTTTGGAATCTTAAAATGGGTTTTCACATTTCTTTTTGCCGGCAAATCCAGAAAGGTTTATTTGTTAATTTCTTTGTTAATAGTGAATCTCAAGCTGAAGTCCTAAAAATATAGTATTGGACCGTTGGATCCACTTCTTTCCATGCTTTGGCTTGGTCTCTTGAGGTAGTGCATGAGGAGGTTCTTGCCCTCTCGGCTCCTAGATGGATACTGGTTAAAATGTCCCCCCCCTTTTTATGGAGGTTTTTACCTCAGTTGCTTGAACCATTGGGCAAAACCATCCAAATGGATGACACCATTAGGCTGGTGCCGCATATGGATGCCAGAGTCCTAATTTCTCTGCAATGAGGGAAGGAAATCCCTGCTGATATTTCCATCAACATCATGGAGGAAACTTTTGTGTGCCCTATTGAAATTTTGGGAGGTCTAAATGCTTGTTTTTTATGTCAGAAAGAGGGCCATCTTAGAAAAGATTGCCCTATTATTAAGAAGAACCTGAATCTTGCTAAAAACCCTCTACCTGCTAATCCGGCCAACCCTAATTTGGTTCCCTTTGTTAGTAAGAACACATAGGAGGAAACGACCTCCAAAACTCCTCCTAATCTGGACTCAGCCTCTCCTGCATCCCCTACCACTCAAGCCTCTTTCCCCTCTCCAGACATGGCTATTGATGTTGCGAACATGAACGATGGTTTCCAGACTGTCAATAAGAAAAGGAGGAGAAAGGGTAATACCATTGACCATCCTAGACCTTTGAACCCCTCTTGTTCAAAAAATCCCCTTCCCCAAAGTTCTCATGTTATCTCTCCTGTGGTTAAGCTTATCAGTGATAACCCTCCTTGTTCCCTTTTCGTGTGTTCTAACAACTCCAGCTTGCATATTTCATCAGGATCATCTTGAAAGCTCCTGCCAAAATTCTTTAAAGAACTAAGTGATGATTGTTCCCTAGAGATTATCCCTGCTGTTAACAATCTCCCGGGTATGCCCTCCATGGAAGTGGACTCCCAATCTGAAAATGAAGACGATTCCAAAACTGATAACCTTTCTTCAAAACGTAGGGGAAGGCGTCTAGGATCTAAGAATAAAGCCTCTCATAAGAAAAATGGGGATAGTTCTAATAAGTCTATGCCCTCAACTGATGAAGCCGGTGCAGCGTTCCCTACTCCCTCTAATGTTTCCTCATGAATTGCATATCCTGGAATGTAAGGGGTCTTGACTCCCTGGATAGGAAATTTGTTATTAAGCATTTTATCAATACCTTTAGCTCTATGGATTTTCTCATGTTGCAAGAAGTTAAAGCCATTAGTTTCATGCTTGAAACCAATCTTAATTTTATCTGGAATAATGCGATCAAATTTTGTACTAACCATAATAGAAGCAGAGGTGGAATTGCTTTGCTCATTAGTCCCAAATGGGGGAACTATATCATGGCCAATGGCACCTCACCCTACCAAAGAGCTTTCTGGATCAATATTAATCATAATAATAACATTTTTGGCATTTTCTCTGTTTATGCCCCTAACAACTCTAAGGAGAGGGCTAACCTTTGGGACTGGTTGGCTACCCTCCCTGATATCCCCTGGCTTATTGGAGGAGACTTTAATATGGTAGAGTCCCAACAAGACAAATCCGAAGGTAATCCTTTCGTCTGGAAAGACAATGAAAGGGTTCACTGGAACAAGTTGATTAACACTAAGACTCTTTTTGACCCTTTAGTTGGCAGTAAGGCCACTAACCCTGGGATATGGCACACCTGGTGTAACTTCCAGCTATAGACACCTAAATTTGATTACATCATTTAGTAATTTTATTTAGTCTCCTCCTAAGGCATTTTATTAATTAAATATTATTATTTAATTAATTTATGTCATCCCCTAGTTAATTAATTTAATTAATTAACTATAGTCCAATTAATTATCAAAATGACAAACCTATAGTCTAGAATAATTAATTAAATCCCTATTCTTCTATTAATTTAAATGGATACATTTATCTAAATAAAATTCACAAATCCTTTTTTCCTCCCACTTGAAATTAAATAAAATATTTAATTCTAAAAATTCTAATTCTCCTCCATTAGCTAATAATCTATGTTTTAGCTAATCTAATCCTCCACTCATTCTCTCTCCTCCCATCACATCCTTTGAATCCTCCACTTACCTTCTAAACCAAGCCTAATCACCCCTTAAACATGTGCACAATCATAATCCAAGATTAAGAAATGTTAATCCAACTCAAAGTCAACCCTCATGTCAACACCTCCACATCCTCCAATGACAAATCATAAAGCCTCTTACATCTCTTACACACTTGTCCCCTCTCACACCTTCCAAAGTGGACACATCCTTCAAGCATTTGACCTCTCCTCTCATCCTCCCTCATTGTGACACTTGTCACAATACTATGCATTTGAGAAAGCACAATCCATGTGCTCTCCCTTGGATGCATCTCCACCGTTGCTCATTCCCCTTTTGCCTCTTAATCTTGACCGTCCATTTCACCCTCCCTTCTATAAAAGATAAGCTCTCCTCCTTCATTTTCATCCATCTTTTATGCAAAGTTATCATGCTAGTTTGATAGCCTAAAAACTACCAAGCTACCATTATAATGCCAAAATCTCCATTGAAGCTTGAGCATAGCATTTGAGCACACATATCTCCATCATTTGGACAATATCTCTTCAACAAGGAAGGTTTGCATTGCTTTGGTAATTTAGTTTAAGTTTTCTTTGGTCTAATCTTAAGTGTTATCTAGCTTGTTTTGTTGAGTGTTTAGCTTGCTTTTCATTCCTTAACACTACATTTTTAGGTATTACACCAGCAAGGCCCCTCCCGGATCTATTCCAGACTTGACCAATTTTATGGTAATAAGAATGTCTTCTCTTTCCTCCCTGATAACCAAAATAACATTATCCTTGTTATAGCCACTACCCTCTCTGATCACCATCCTATCTCTACCCGTGTCAGTCTCAATTTCACCCCTATTCACCCTAGAACGATTAGTTCTAAATTCATATTGAATACCAGCCTCCTTCATGATGAAGATGTCCTTGCTACCATTCAAATTATTCACAATATCAATAAATTTAATTCTCCTAATTGTTCCAAGATTGATAGATGGAAGGTGAATCTCCCAGCTTGGCAATGCCTTTTCAAAACTATTGGTCAAAAGAAAACCAAGGATTATAGGTTCATTGAAAAACATCTTTCCTCTTATCTCTAAGAGGTTGAGAGTAACATTTAGAATGACTCCTCCAATATTAACCTTATCTCCCATCTGATTTCTGCTAAGGATGCCATGAGGAAACATCAACAAATTAAGATCCGTGGTGCTAAGATCAAATCTCGTGCACATTGGATCTAGAATGGGACTGTGGTTCCAAGTTCTTATTCAACCTTTTAAAATATAAGCACTCTAAGGAGTCCATCGATGGACTCTTAATTGACAACCGAGATACTTCGAACCCTGTTATCATTAACCAAGCCTTTACTGACTACTATAGGAGTCTCTTCACTTATGAGGACTCTAATGAAGCCATTGATCTTAGTAACAAGTGTAAACTTCTTATCCCGAATAAGTTGGACAATGATGATATTGTTGTCTTATCTAAGGATATATCTTTGGATGAGGTGGAAAAAGCTATCAAATCTCTCAATAACGACAAGGCCCCTGGCCCTGATGGGCTCCCTGTGGAATTTTATAAAGCCAACATCAGTTGGATCTGTAAGGATTTACAAGACATCTACTTGGAAGCTCTTGCTAATGGTTCCCTTGGCCCCGATATTAACAGTGGCATCATTAAACTTCTTCCTAAGGATGGGGATAAATCTCTTATAAAAAAATGGAGACCTATCACCCTGCTCAATGTTTCCTATAAGATTTTGGCCAAGATCCTAGTCCTCAGGCTTGTGAATATCCTTCCTAAATTTATCCATTCTATCCTTCCTAAATTTATCCATTCTATCCAGACTAGATTCATCAAAGGTAGATATATTTTGGAAAACTTAATCACCAATTAGGAAGCCATGGATTGGGCGAACTGCTCTCACCAAAACTCTGCGATGTTTCTCCTTGACTTCGAAAAAGCCTATGATAGGGTTGAATGGAATTTTATCCTCATGATGCTTGAGGCCTTTGGTTTCCTAGCCACCTTCTTTAACTCGGTTCATGTTCTTCTTAATGATGCCTCTGCCCTGGTGGAGGTCAATGGATCCCTTTCTAATCCCTTCCCCCTTGGTCGATCCATCAGACAAGGCTGTCCTTTGGCTCCTCCTCTTTTTGTCATAGCTTCAGAAGCCCTCTACTACATCCTCAGAGACAATACACTATCCCCTGATGTTAGAGGTCTTTATCTCCCCAACAATGATGAGCTTATCAACTGTCATTTTGCTAATGATACTACCATATTTTTTGAAATTAGTGCCAGTAACTTTGAAGCCTTATAAACCAAGCTTAATGTGTTCTGTTCTATCTCTGGTGCTCGTATATCCCAGTCCAAATCCATTTGCCTTGGATGGGAAGATAAACGTCTTGTTTGGTTCAATCAGTATAACTTCCAATGGGGTGGACCCCATAAAATTGTTAAATACTTAGGCATCCCCTTCTCTGTTGAGCCTTCCCTCAAAGACATGTGGTCTTGGATCAAAGATAAAATTAATAAAAAGTTGAATAAGTGGCATAATAGATCTTTATCTCTGGCTGGAAGAATTCAAGTTTGTCAAAAGATGTTGTCTTCATATAGCATATATTATTCCTCTGCTTGGATGTTTAGGGGTATGTGCAGGATCATTGTATGCCAAACTAGGCCCTTAAGTGGCAATGAAAATTCAGAAAATCAGGTTTAGGCAAGTTGACATAAAAATTTGAACAAGTTAAAAATATTATATAAAAAATATGTAAGAAGATAATTTGTACAAAATTGAATTTAGTTTCTAAGATACTAGGCCTTTTTTGAAAAATAATTATTCTATATGTTGAAAAGTTCAAATTTCAATGTTGTAGTACAAAATTTTTTGAAAAAAAATAAGTAGGTGTATGTCTAACCACGTTCAACACAATCAAATTATAAATTTTTTTAACAAGATTCTTGATATAAGTAGTAGACTCATGTCCAGATGTGACACATATTTTTTTGTAATTTTTTTTCTAAGTAAATAATTAATTATGATTTTTCTTCTACAACTTTTCCAGAATACAAAAAATTCAGTGTCTAACCATGTTAACTTAGTCTAAACTTTATCGAACTGAAAACTTTTTTTATTTTCTTGTAGTAGGAAAATCATAGAATGTGACACATGTTTTGGATTTCAAAAATGTTATACAGTTTGAAAGTTATAGCTATTTTTCAATAAGTCTATCAATTAGGACGAGAAAGATAACAAGTAGGTGTATGTCTGAACACATTAAACAAAATCAAATGATAATATTTTTTTATAAGATTCTAGATAAAATTAGTTGACTTATGTCCAGATGTGATGTATATTTTTTTTGTATTTTTTTTCCAAGTAAATAATTAATTATGATTTTTCTGCTACAAATTTTTTTGAATATAAAAACTCTTGTGTCTGACCACCTTAACTTAGTCTAAACTTCATCAAATTGAAAGAATTGTCTATTATTATTATATTAGGTGAAGCATAGAATGTGATGTATATTTTAGATTTTAAAAATCTTATATTGTTTGAAAGTTATAATTGTTTTTCAAAGAGTCTATCAATCAGAACTTCTTTTTCACATCGCCACTATTTGGCATACCATGATCCTGCACATACCCTCAGTAATTACCAAATTTTGGAAATCCAAAAGGCCGTTAGGAACTTTCTCTGGTCTGATGGTAAAGGCAATGAAAAAATGCATGCGGTCAAATGGGACTGGTGTCATACTGATAAACTCCTTGGGGGGCTGGGGCTTTTAAAGACCTTAAAACTCAAAGTATTGCTCTATCTGCCAAATGGATCTTTCACTCTATGGATGGGAACGATCCATGGAAAGTGTTGGTTAGGCATAATATTGAAAGAGGTTTTCCAAAAAAAGCTAAAACTTGGAGAAATCTCCCTTTTTGTGATTTAATTATTGGCAATTTTCCAGTCAACGTTCAAGGCTCTGCTATTTTCAGATCCATCTGGAGAGCCCGGGTTCAGGAAATTTGTCACCAACAAGGATTTCCATGATGGTAAGCATCTTTATGGTGAAAAATCCATTTGGTGGAACTTACACCTGGCTGGTAAACCCCTAGCCCTCTCCCAAGGATGTTCTGCTAGGCTGTGGTCTAAAATGGGGATCTCCCAGTTAGTTGATCTTTTTGAACATGATAAGCTCATCAATTGGGATGAGCTTAGGAACAGATTTAACACTCTGGATTCCCAAAAGAAGACTTATAACATGATTGTCAAGGCTACCAAGGATCTACCCACTGACTGTCATGTGGACTCTCATAGATACTTAAAATGCAAATGGCCAAATGGGGTCATTATGGAAAATCTCAAAGCCAAGAATATCTATAAAATCATTGGTCATAATGAAAATATTATTGATCATGTCAATACTATCTAGTATTCCTCCCTTGATGTTGTGTCATGGAAGAAGTATTTTGATATTCTCTGGAAAGGTGATGTTGAACCTAAAATTAGATGTTTTAAGTGGCTAGCTCTGCTTGACAGACTCCCTATTAGAAAAGATGGTCATGTGAATGATGTTTGTAGCCTTTGCAAGCTTCCTGAAACTAGTAGACATATCCTTTTTTATTGCATCTTTGCTAAGAAAATCTGAAACATGTTTGGTATTACTTATCCTTTAAATGTGAATATTCTGGAAATTATTACTGGTCATATTGATGGGCTAAAAAAGGATTCAAATTTATATGTTGTCTTCTAACATTCTTTGGCAGATCTGGAAGTGCAGGGACGAGGAAAGGTATCAAAGCAACTTTAGAATTCTTACTGAGTTTTTTCGAAAACTCACTTTTTAAAAAAAAATTCTTCAGGTCCACACAATGATGATGATGGAGAAAGAAAAGCTGAGAAGATTCTTGAAAGACGGGCATGCCACTTTCTTCGTCTATGAGCTGAAGCATGGCTATGAGTGGAGGAGGAACTTTGATGACCTCTAGAAGTTTGAACGAACTTGCAAAATGGTGAACCAAGAAATCAGAAAGAATATTAACTCCAAGAAGGATGAGATCTTCATGCTTACGCAAATCTAAGAGTGAAAGAACATTGTTTGGATGGAAGTCCCTCTGGGATGGACTGCTTGGGTCGACACCCATTATGATGTTTTACATTTGTTTCATCTTTTCTTTGAACTATGACTGTCTACATTATACTCTGAGATCGTAGTGAGGCTGGGCCTCTTTTTTTGTACTCTTGGTTGATACTGTAGTATCTCTCCTTTTTTTTATCTACTTATATATAATACAAAAAAAATTAATAAAAACTAATAGATAAAAAATTAAAAAGAAAGAAATTAAAATAAAATTAATTATTAAATCAATCATATTTAAAAAAAAGAAAAAAAAAACATACAAATCAAAAAATTGAAACAACATAACATCTATTCCACGTAAAATTTGCATACCGAGTTGCAATTAATAGCTTTAATCATTTAAGAAAGCTACCAACTACAACATAAGAATTCAAGCTTGAAACCTGAGTTCAAAAATAATATTAACTTTGTAACGATAGGTCTTTCAAATAAGGTCATGCAACCATTTAATCTTTTGTTTCCTTATTCGTTTTCTAATTATGAAAAGGCCAGTTTTCTATATATACGACAATGAAATAGCGAGTTTCTTTAATACACGATAATAAACTAGGAAGCTTCCTTAACATCCGACATGTTTTCTTACCTAAAACTTTCACAAGTCCTCTCAAGGAAATAGAAGATTGAAAAGAGTCCAAATCTAGCTCTGAAAATTATCAGTTTATGAAATAGCAAGGTTATCATTTATTGATATAAAAGTCTACTCCTTTTGCAACATTTATAATTGTGTTCACGCACGTTAGCTGCTGCTCCTGCTAATTGTCGTCTTCCTTGCTCGCTGTTTTCATTGTTTGGGTGAGATGGCCCTTCAGTCCACTTCAGATGCTCTTTTTGATGAATTGATTACAATCATCCTTTGCAATGAGATCACGTTTAGTGAGAATTATCTAACAGAGATGGAGAGGCGGGGCTTCACCAAAGACCAGATCATCGAGGAATGTATGTCAATCGGCAAATATTATGAAAATCGAAGCATCCTGAAGAAGTTAGCAAAAGAAGCCATTAGGAGAAAGGTGATTTGTGGCCTCACTAATTGGGATATCAAGGATGCTATTGCCTTTTCTACGTGGTGCAAAAGCAAGGAAGCGAAAGATCTTGTTGATTTTATTATATCGCCGAGCAAGAAACGAAAAAGAGCTATTGCAGTGGTTACCCAGATGAAGCAGCTACGGAAAAGAGTAGATGATACCCATACAGCACGTTATTCTATCCCACAAGATTGTGCTTGGGTCTCTATCCTCGATATTCAACTGGCTGATCTTAGTGCAAATGTCTCTTTACACAAGGCTGAATCTGAGAAGGAAATTGCTGAGCTCAACAGTAAGATTGATGCCATCAAAAAAAGAATTGCAGACTATGTGGAGGAGAGTAAAAACATGTTTGGAGCAGCTGGGCTTTATAAGCCCCTCGATCTAGAACAGACTAAAAGACAATGCTGGGAGAGATACCTTGAAGAGCATGAGAAAGCTGCTATCCTCCCCCCTACCCATAATAACACTAATGTTATGGATGCAGTTGAAAGACATAAATACTCGGTCTTTGAAGAGCACAAAATAAAGTTTTGTGCAGATAATTCAATTCGTAACAATCGTCAGAAGTATCTCATGGATAAAATCCACAATTTGGAATCTGTTAATAATTTTCATGTAGCTAAGAAGTACAAATATACCTTGGTTGCCGCGGGTTGTGAAATGGATGAGGAAGCTCCTATTGAAGTTGAGGCAGATGCAGCTGCTACGGGGGAGGCAGATGTAGATACTACAAGCGAGACAAATTGTAGTGGACAAAGCCAGAATTAGGATATTTACACTATTATTGTTTATATCAACCCCTAAATATCATATATCCACATCTTCAATGTTTTGAGTCTTATTTAGTTAATTCAAAAGCATGAGTAGTGTGTGAAAGTTAAATTTGTTAATTGGAATTTGTCTCTTGTTGTCCACTTGGCCTCTCAATCAGCAACCAATGGTATAATAGAATTTGACAATTTGTCATTGTTGGTATAGTATTTGTGGTTATTGGAATTATTCTATATCTAAATTAAACAATTATATGTTTGCGAGATAGATTGTTGTGAATATATTATAATTATAAATGTCACGAAAAAATTCATACAAATATTTTATAATTATAAGTCTCACAGAGTCATTCATACGAAAAACCATCCGTATGGATGACTCTGTGAGACTGGTTCCCCACATGGACGCCAGGATGTTGGTTTCTGTCTTGCCTGGTAAAGAGATCCCAGAAAATATATCTGTTAACATTCTCAATGAGTCTTATGTTTGTCCCATAGAAATTTTGGGTGGTCTTAACGCATGTTTTCTCTGTCGTAAAGAGGGGCACCTCAGAAAGGATTGCCCCATTATCCGAAAAAACTCTGCTAAAAACCCTAGTCAACCACAAACTAATCCTCCAACCAAGACCGCGAACTCTACTCCCCTTCCTACCATTGAGAAGATTATTCCGCCAGAGGTCACTCCTAACCCTACTCCTGCTATCACTCCTATTGTTTCCCATTCTCCTATCGGCCCTCAGATGAACCCCTCTGTGAATTTTGCTTTTGACCTCAACTCAGATGATGGCTTCATTGCTGTGCGTGAAAGGAAAAAGTGCAAGGGCAATCATGGCTCTCAATGGAGAAGTTTAACAACTGGAAACATGAACATCATCGGCTCTCAAGGGCATTAGTTGCCTAATTTCTTTGAGGGTCACCAGGTTGCTCAAACTAGTAACTCTACCATGTTGTCGAATAAAAATAATCCGCAGAATGCGGTTGCTGATACTCAATCCACATCTAAGGATTCTTCTCGAATGACCCCCCAGAAAGTTTTCAAGGAAATCGGGGATGATTTTGTCCTCGAAGTTATTCCAGTTGGTCCATCTATTGATGGTCCCTTTGGTAGGCCTTCTATGGAATTTGACCTCCAAAATGATAATATTAAAATTGACGCCGTAGAGGCTAAACATAAAAGTAAGTTTACTGGCTCCAAGATCGGATTTATTGGTTTGAAACCAGGTGTTCCATCTAAGATGACCTCACCCTCGTTTGATGCCAATGTGTGTTCTGCCCCTAACAGTGTTTCCAAATGAATTGCTTATCTTGGAACATTAGGGGGCTCTAATCTCTCGACAAAAAATTTGTCATTAAGCATCTTTTTGCTTTGTTTCATTCTATTGACTTTTTTATGATGCAAGAAATTAAAGCTACTGGATTCATACTTGAATCCAATCTTAACTTTATTTGGAAAGATGTTGTTAAATTTTGTACTAATCATGATAGAGGTAGAGGTGGAATTGCCCTGCTGATTAGCCCTAAGTGGGAAAAGTATATTTCTCAGAATGGTTGTTCCTCGTGTCAGAGAGCTGTTTGGTGTGTTATCCAACAGAACAATCATGTGTTTGGTATTTTCTCTATTTATGCTTCTAATGACACTAAGGAAAGAAGTGCCTTATGGGACTAGTTGATCACCCTCCCTGATATCCCCTGGCTCTTCAAGGGAGATTTCAACATGATATAGTCTCAAGATGATAAGATTGGGGGTAACCCCTTTCATTGGAAAGATAATGAAAAATTTCATTGGAACAGGTTTTTGAATGCCAAAAATTTGTTTGACCCTTTAGCTGGCAATAGAAATTTTAATCTTGGTCTTTGGCACACGTGGTGTAACTTTCAACAAGGTCAATCTAGGATATATTCTAGGCTTGACCATTTTTATGCTAACAAGCACTCCTTTTCTTTTCCCCCTGATAATGTTGGTAATATTGTTCAGGTCACTGCTACTACCCTCTCTGACCATCATCCTATTTTTGCCCGGGTTAATTTTATCAGTGTCCCACTGCATCCTAAGGCTAGCTGTCATAAATTTATTCTTAATGCCAGCCACCTCTTGGATGAGGATGTCCTGGCTACTATTCAGATCATTAGAGGTATTAATAAACACAATCTCCAGCACTGTTCTAATTAGGATAGATGGCAATTTAATCTCTCTGCCTGGAAAAATCTCCTTCAGACTATTGGCCAAAAGAAGGCTAAGGATTATAGATTTGTTGAAAAGCAGTTGAGTACTGATCTTCAGATTGCTGAAAACAACATTCAAGATAATTCATCGGACATTGATCTCCTATCTTAGGTCATGGCGGCTAAGGATGCCCTTAGGAAGCATCAACATGTTAAAATTTGGGGTGCTAAGATAAGATCTAGAGCTCATTGGCTCCAATTCGGAGACAGGGGTTCAAAATTTTTCTTTAACCTCCTTAAGCATAAACATTGTAAAGAGTCTATTGATAAGCTGTCCATTGACAATCAAGATATCTCCGATTCTAATGTTATCACCAATGCCTTTGCTGACTTTTATAAGGCCCTGTTCTCCTCTGAAGATTCTTTGGAGGCAGAGGCCAATAGGAATAAATGTAAACCATTAATTCCTTGCAAGCTGGATGCTAGTGATATTTCCAGTTTATCTAAGGTTATATCTATGGAAGAGATTGAGACTGCAGTTAAAGCTCTTAGTAATGAAAAGGCCCCGGGCCCTGATGGGTTCCCGATTGAGTTTTATAAAGCTAACTTAAATTGGATTTGTAAGGATCTCCTTGATCTCTATACTGAAGCCATTTCTAATGGGACTTTAGGCCCTGAAATCAATAAAGGTATTATTAAGCTTCTTCCTAAGGATGGTAACAAGGCCCTTATTAAAAACTGGAGGCCTATTACCTTGCTTAATGTCTCGTATAAGATTCTTGCTAAAATTTTGGCTCTTAGATTGGTTAATATTCTTCCCAAATTCATTTGTGCTACCCAGACTGGCTTTATAAAGGGTAGATATATCTTGGAGAATCTTATTACCAGCTAGGAAGCCATGGATTGGGCTAAATGCTCTCACCAGAATTCTGCTATGTTACTTCTTGATTTTGAGAAGGCTTATGACAGAGTTGAGTGGAAATTCATTTTGATGATGTTGGAAGCTTTTGGATTCCCTTCTTATTTTTGTGACGCTGTGCAAGTGCTTCTCCAGGATGCCTCTGCCCAAGTTGAAGTGAATGGTATTCTTTCTCCTTCCTTCTCTCTTGGCCGTTCCATCAGGTAGGGCTGCCCTCTGGCCCCTGCCCTTTTTGTCATTGCTTCGAAGGCCTTATTTTATATCCTCAGAGACAACTCCTTATCACCTGATGTTAGAGGCCTATATCTCCCTAATGATGAAGAGCTGATTAATTGTCAATTTGCTGATGACACCGCTCTTTTCTTTGAGCTTTCTGAAAATAATTTTAAGTATCTCCAAGGAAAACTTGATTTTTTCTGCTCTGTCTCAGGTGCTCACATTTCTCAAGCTAAATCTATATGTCTTGGTTGGGATGAGCACCCCCCTAACTGGTTTATCAACTATGGCTTCCAATGGGGAGGCCCTAATAAGATTGTGAAGTATCTTGGTATCCCCTTTTCTGTGGAACCTGCTCTTAAGGACATGTGGTCCTGGATTAAAGATAAAATTCTTAATAAACTTAATAAATGGCATAATAGAGCTCTCTCCTTGGCTGGCAGAATTCAAGTCTGCCAGAAGATTTTGTCCTCTTATAGTATCTACTACTCCTCTGCCTGGCTTTTCAGCAATTATCAAATCTATGAGATTCAAAAGGCTATCAGATTTTTCCTCTGGTCTGATGGTAAAGGTAATAAGAAACATCATGCAGTTAAATGGGCGTGGTGTCACACTGACAAGATCCTTGGAGGGTTAGGGCTTATGGACCTCAAAATCCAGGGTATTGCCCTTTCTACCAAATGGATCTTTCACTCCTTGGAGGGTAACAACCCTTGGAAGGTGCTGATTAGACACAACATTGAGAGAGGTTGTCCTAAGAAAGCTAAGTCTTGGAAGAACCTCCCCTTTTGTGATCTCCTTTTTGGTACTTTCCCTGTCATGGTCTGAGGTTTTGTGGTTTTCAAATCTATATGGAAGGCCTAGGAGCATGTCAGGGTTTACATCACCAACAAGGACTGTTGCAATATTAACCAGCTCCACAGGGAAAGATCTATTTGGTGGAATTTGCATCTTAATGGGAAGCCCCTAGCCCTGTCCCAAGGATGCTCTGCCAGAGTTTGGGCTAAGAAAGGCTTAAATCAATTTATGGACATCTTTGAGCTTGATTGCCTCTCTTCATGGGATGAGCTCAAGATAAAATATGATATTCCTGATTCTCAAAAGAAAACCTACAATATGATTGTTCAAGCTTCTAAAGATTTTCCTACTATTTGCCATGTTGATTCCCATAGGCATCTTAAATGCAAATGGCCGGGTGGAGTGGTTATGGCTAGTCTGAAGGCCAAGAACATTTATAGCATTATTAACCACAATAATGATATCATTGAACATGTTAACTCTGTTTGGTTCTCTTCTTTTGAAGTTAATGTTTGGAATAAATATTTTGATTACTTGTGGAAAAGTGCTATTGAACCAAAAGTTAGTTGTTTTAAATGGCTGGTTTTGCTTGATAAACTGCCTGTTAAAAGATATCATGTTGATTCTGATATTTGCAGTCTTTGTAGACTTCCTAAGACTAGTAGACATATTTTTTTTGACTGTATTTTTGCTAAAGAGATTTGGAATATGTTTGGTTTCAGTTATCCTATTAATGTGAGCATTTTAGACATTGTTACTGGTCATATTTCTAGTCTTCCTAAGGATTCAAATCTTTTTTGGAATATGTTGTCTTCTAACATCCTACCGCAGATCTAGAAGTGTAGGAACGAGGAGAGGTACCAAGGTAAGCCGAGGGTTCTTATTGAGTTTTTTCGGAAACTCACGCGCTTAAAAATTTTCTTGCAGGTTCATGCTACCATGATGATCGAGATGAAGAAGCTGAAAAGGTTCTTTAAAGATGGTCATGCGACTTTCTTTTATTATGAGTTGAAGAATGGATATCAATGGAGGAGAACGTTGGATGATCTTCTTGCCTTTGATTAGGCATGTGATAGGCTCAATAAAGAAATCGGAAAAAATGTCAATACCAGAAAAGAAGAGCTCTTCATGCTATCTCAAATTCAAACGCATAAGAGTATTGTCTGGATGGAGGGTCCACTTGGCTGGACTGCCTAGGTGGATGTTCATATAGATGTTCTACACTAGTTAGTTGTTCCATGTTTTGAGTTTTTTGTATAGTTGAGACTATGGGTTCAGTTGGAGGCTAAGCCTCCCTGTTGATACTCGTTGGACTTATCAGTTATTCTATTTTTTGATCTCCTTATTATTAATAGAAAAAAATAAGTATTAGTGTTATGCAAACAAATATTCTTTTATGTGTTTAATTATAAGGGGTGGTAATATATAGGCATTATGTGATTCTATATTATATATTTGTTCTATTACAAATATAAAAGTTGAGGACATTATATATTTTGTATGGTCATTTAAAGTCGAATATAAGTTGCATTTTAAATAATAGTATTTTTTTTTAATAATAATAAGTAGGATTTTGTATTTAGTTATTAGAATATTTGTTGTAGATATAAATGTCAAAGATAATAGCATTTCCATTATAATAATGCATTGAGATCATGTAGATTGTATATAAGTTATATGTTTTTAAAGAATATGATAGTATTCTAAAAAATATTATTATTTAAAGTTTGCATTTTGAATTTTCCCTTGTTTGAGTAAGTTAATAAGAATGTTGTGGACTTTGGTAAAACCCTTCCCTTTCAACAATGATTTATAAACTCTTCTAGTATAACTTATCCCTCACTCCTATTCTTACCACTTACCTTAGAGTTAGTAATCCATCCATTATCCTTTAGAATGAGGGTCTCACTCCTACGAAGAAAAATTCTATAGTGTTTTCATCTTCCACCCCAATTGCTTCCAAAATTTTGAAATCAAGCCTAGAATCACCTTCGACCTTAATGGTTCAATCAATTTCTTGGCCTAAGGCCCCCTTCCAAGATGAAGGATGATTCCCCTAAGGGAAAACCCTAATGGATGAATTTACTTCTCCCAATCTAAAGGCAAAAAAGTTTTTATTTTGGACCCCCAACAAGATTCCCCTATTTCAGTCTTTGAAGATGACTTTGACTCTTTCAACTCTTTTAGCCTCAATTACCAAAGCTCCCCTAATTTGACTAGCTCCTTGAACCTTTTCCCCTTGGACATCATTACTCTTCCCCTCCCCCTTCCCATTGAAAGGAGAAAGTGTGGAATAAAGATTTGTATTTAGTTCCCGTTTTCTCACCCAATTAGCCATTGTGCATCTTCTTTATTCAACTTCTTGACTAAGTAGAGGAAATATATCAAACTTGTAACCTCTTTACAAACATAAACTAGTAGCAAATGACCCAATTGTACATGGATAAATAGAAATTCCATGTTATTGATTCCATGTTTTTCAAAAAATATCATGAGTGGCTGGATGGGTATGTAAGAAAGGATATTTGGGATGTTATGAAGAATGTAGTCGCTACCTTGATAACAAGGAGAGGCTAGATAAAGAAGTCCATAACATCAAGCTAGAGGTGAGCTATGTGGATCAAATAAAGCATTTGAAATATGAGGTTACCAAGTTAAATGACAAATCAAGGGGTACTATTGGAAAACAAAATTGGGATTTAATTGTTGATTGCAAGGAATTTATTAAGAACATTGTCTCCACAATTCAAGTTTTCCAGCATGAGGTATATAAGAGAAAAGAAAAATAAAATATATTTAAATCTTCTTTTCATCCTCATCATAGCTCTCACCTCTCTGGTTTAAAAAGGAGAAGTCACTCAAAGGACAATCCACACTCCTGTCCTCCACAACTGTATTGGTTGATTTGATTTTTTTTCCTTCGTGAGGTGTCAATTAAAGTAAATTTGAATCTTTTCAATAAGGAGTGGTAGGTCATGAAAGATCGTAAATTGTTAAAAATATGTTACATAATTTAACTAGATCTAATTCCTTTAATAGTCAATCAATCAAGTGTTGTAACAACAAATAATAAACAATAAAGCAAATAAGAAACATTAAGGAAAAAATGAAGATTTCAACATACACCTCAATGAGGAAATTGTGAATTATTTATGAATTGTATAAAAGAATTACAAAATAATCTATAAATTAAAGTCTATAAATTTTATATACTCAGAGTACAAATGGGATTCTATATGTACATATGAAGTTTATTAATAGAATTTTAATTAACTTTTTTTTTGTTTCTTTAGAATTAGTAATTGAAAGTATGGGTGAGCAATGAGTTAACCATCATTAGAATACTAACATCACTTGTAGTATTTACTAGCCTTGTCTAAACACTGGCCAAAAATACCCCTCAAATATAGGTAAATAAAGTTCATTACAACATACATATTCAATTTCCAATTTGAAGCATGAATTGATGTTGATTGATTGGTGGGTGGGTAATGAAGGGAAACCTATGAAAAATATGGAGAAGAGGTACTCAATCTTACTAAGTTGATAGGTATGCTTTCTAGGGTTTAGGGATGGACTCTCATTATATTTAAGTCCCTATCAAGGGACCCCTACTTCAGCTTAGAATCAATAATTACCCTCGCCCTCGGCTAGATTTGTTGAATGGACTAAGACCCCATTCAGATGGGAGCATGATCACTGTCTTGCTATATGATCAGGTTAGGAACTTGGCGAAGAATGGTTTATTGTATCCTATGTTCCTAGATCACTCATTGTCAAGATTGGTGATCTCTTGCAGGTAAGTAAATTTATTAAATTTTCTCATCCCATTCATCTTGTTTATATGCAATTGGAGTTTAATATTAAGACAATCTTCATAACCTTTTGTTCATGAGCTTGAATAGTACACTTTGACACTAATTCCATTTAGGAGATTGTCAAATTTTTAACAATTCTATTATTCTTTGGAGTAGGTTGTTTTTACTGGTCGTCATGCTAATTGGAGGTCCTAGATAAATAATATGATATCAGAGTTACACCCTTGAGAAAACAAATGTGGCTTTGTAATGCTGGGAGAAAACTCCATAGTCTAGATCTCAAAGGGATGAGTAGTTGGGCATTAAAGTATTCCTACTTTTCTAGGGGCTCCTAAACTTGAGTCTAATCTGGTTTTTGAAATATATATATATATATATATATATATATATATATATATATATATATATATATATATATATATATATATATATATATATATATATATATATATATATATTGAAAATGGATAATTTGTAGTTGGCATTCTATATATCTATCGAACCTGCAGGCTGGCTCCTTTCTTGAAGAGGGTAGTTTGGGGTAAACCACAACAAAGGTTTAGTAGGATCCATGTTAGGCAAAATGTGCCACATGGGGTAAGCCTAAATCTTAACAGAGTTGTATTAAGATACATGTGCTATATATGGGGCACAATAAATAGCATGAAAACTGCACCACATCATACTATGTTCTTCAAATGAATTTTCATAAGGGATGGTATTCAAATTGCATGCACACGCATGCATGTGCACACACACACACATGCACACACATACAATCATGTATTTACATTTTAGTTTTCCCAATAAAAACAATTATGTAACGGATAAGAACAATGACATAAAAATAAAAGAGATGATTTATTTTTCCTAACAAGTCATTTGAAATGTGCATAATGTAAACAAATTTGCATAGCTATCACATTATTTGAAGCATAACATTCAATTTAAAAGACATATCCATACCAACATAAAATGTAATATGAAACCATCCAAAAATCAATATGTATGCAGCTATAAGAGTGTGTGTGCATTGGATTTTTTTCATGCCAATCATGAACAATAAATAAGCATTTTAGAAAACTGCATTTGGTTGAGTTCTCTATAAATATCTAGAAACAAAAAGAAAAAGGAAAGTTGCTTTAGACTATTTGGGGAATTTTACTTAGCCAAATCCCTACTTTGATGTTTCCACCTACACGATAGAAAAAATATAGAAATAAATACAAAGCATGTGTGAGTACTCTTCTCCCAAGTGTGTTTAAGAATGGTAAACACTATTATGTGCAATGAAGAAAATAAAATGAAAGAAAGAGAGATGTAATAATCTAAATGCTAAAGGTCACAAAGAATTATTGCAATAATAATGATATAATGAAACAATATAGCCTATAAAGGCTCGAACTAGACAATAAAGAGATCTTGAGAGAGGGCAGAAAATAGTGTTATAAAAGAGCTTCTCTTTGTTTCATAAACATGTGATAATAAGTTTGGAAAAGTCAATGACAACCCTAAACATGACTACTTCCAATATAAATCAGCTTTAAAGTTTGATCCTTCACTTGTTAAGTTACATATTATCTTCTCTTTTAGATGCCCAAAGATATAATTTTTGAATGCTTCTTTTTTACTTTTACTAATTTTATCAAAAAATAACTAAGTTGTCGGTTTGAGTTTGGGTGCGTTAGTACAAAAATCTGTGTGTGTGTGTTTGTGTGTGTGTACATCCTAGAAGAATAAGTTAAGATTAGAATGTCACATAGTATCATAAAAACATTTAAACAACCCAAACACCATAAACTTGTAATCATAGCATCATGAATCATGATCATACCATCATAGCATCATATACTTCAAGTTCAACATCAAAGATTCAAAATATCATAATATCAAGTTATGATTTATCATAACATCAAGTTCAAGTATCATTGTTTCAAGTTCAAACTAATGGATTAAAAATTTATTGATATTCTTCTTCTTCTTCTTCTTCTTCTTCTTGGTGTAAAAATATTCAAATTCATCAAGTGTAAGTTGAGAAGTGGAAGCATGCGAATTTGCAAGCTTTGCATTTATTTCCCACATCTTCACCTCTGCTTCTTTGTATTCTTTATTCTTGTGTGAGATGAGCCGCAAGTTTCAATACACATATACCAAGTTCTTCACTCTTTTTTATTCCAACCTATTGTTCTTTACTAAGTGGATGAAATAATATGTGCTTCAATTTATTTCTAAGGTAGATGAACTAGCAACCTATGAGATCAAGACAAAGCAAACAATTAAAATGAAATTATTACTCTTATAAAATAAAAATTACTAGCAATTTATGAAGACAAAGTAAATTACATTTATTAAATAAAACTTACTTGTGATATAATTTTGATTGCAAGGGGTTGCCATATTTGGAATATTTGGCCATGGAGGTACCACCAACTACGAACATCCTTCCTAAAATGATGATGAAGATCATCATTAATTAGACCTTTTGCATTCACAAAATCTATGAACTCGTCCATAATCAAATCTTACATGGCATATCATCATTAAGAAATAGTCTCTCAAATTTTGTCTTGTACCCATCAAACACTTCTAAATCTCTATACAATGAAAACCTTCTTGGTAGATGAGTATATTGGGTGCTATAATATTTTGGTGTCAGTGCATAGGCAAGAAAATGTAGAGTGGTCATCTTGTTCCATCATTCTACAACAATTTCTTCAATTATTTGAAGAAGGTCTCTTCGGGATCTTGCTCTTTTTTATTTACAATTTTCTTGATCTTCTCAAGCATTAAATCTATTCCATCATAGACCTCTCCAAGGCAAGGCCTATCCATGTCAGTGTACCAAAGCATGCTCATAATGGTCTCAGTGAACTTAAGGAGATACTCAACACATTACCATCATGAGTCATCCAATATCCTTTGCTTAATTTGGTTTCCCTCTCAATGTTTCTTTGCTTCCATATAGACCAATTATTTCTCATTACCATATTGCAAAGTAGCACTTTCACTTGCACAAGTTGTCTCAAGATGGTTAAGTTTGATGCAAAATGGGTCTTAGCAACCTGTAACATAGATTAGAGAAAAAAATAAAACTATTAGAGATATACTTTAAAAATGAATACACATTACAAAATCAAATTATAAAATTTAGAAATTGTAAAATACTAATTTTATTTTTTTAAATTAAATTACTACTTTAAGTTCAAGTTCGCTTACCTTCAATAGCTCCAAATGTGAGAATAATCTGAAAATTCCTTGAGTCGTGTGGTGGTTTGTGATGAACATATGGATGTCCTCAACCTCTTCATACACCTCTTTGATCCACCCAATTTTGTTCCTAATCTTTTGTAGCATAAGATTGAGTGAATGGACTACACAAGGTGTCCAAAAGATATGTTGATATCACTCTTCAACCAACAAACTAGTAGCTCTACAATTATTTGTATTGTCTATTATGACTTGGACAACATTTCTAACTCTCACTTGCTCAATGGAAAAGATGAGAATATCAAAAATAAATGGCCCATCTTTTATTCGACCCTCAAAATCCATGGATTTCAAAAATAGTGCCCCTTTAGGAGACACCTCTATGACATTGATCAAGGGATAATTTATTGCATCTTTCCACATATGTGAAATAATCAATACTCTTGTCTCAATCCATGAATCCATTATGGGCTTCAATGTATTGTCAATCCCGTTGACCTCTCTATCCAAAATGGTGGTTCATCCTCTCTCATAATTGGGGACCTTATAACCTCTTGTTTCTTCATTAACACTTTTCAACATCTCCTTCTAGTATGGGGATAGAAAAACACCAAAAGGTATCTCATTGCATATAAGTATCTTGCCACATTAATGTTAGTAATTTTATGACTCTCATTTTGTAATGCAGTTTGTAATGGTCCCTTTATTTTGTATGTAACAAGTGCTTCAGTTTCAATATCAAGGTCAATTGAGGTAGTATAGAAGGGGTGGTATTCTATCACAATATTTGTAGACGTGGGTTGCATTCCCTTTTCTCTTTTTTTAGTTTTACTACTAATTGTTGTATTTTGTCTATGTGCTTCTCTCTTTTCAGTTGCTTCATGCTCTGCATTATATCTTAATAATGTTTTATTTGGTATAGGTGCACCTTTTTTTCTACAGAATTTCATGACTCCTCTTCTATGAACACACAAATATCCTACCACCAAGCAACAATATGAACTATTCCTTTCTACATAACAACCCTGATATTTCCAATAGTTGTTTCACCTTCTAGAAGGGGTCTTACAATATCAACATACTTCTACAAAGAAGAATCTGAATGGGGTTCTATTCTTTGTTTATGATGTAGTCAAGGTTGGTGGATCCAATTAAGGACATACCGACCTTGTAGCTAAACCAAATATGCAGTGGAAATACACAATAAAGAAACACATATTTGGAATGAAACAAAAGTCTTTATTCTTCAAATCAATGATTACATGCAATGTGTCGGGCTATAAGGCCTTCCCAGTTATGACCAATTACAAAACAGGTAACAATCTACAAGATCTAGCAGGATCTAGATCTTTTCCACAACATCAGCAATCAGCTAGCCCAGGTCTGTAACACACAGCACACTGGTAGGCACCTAGGAAAGATCTAAACTTGTACTCCAACTTCCAAGCAATCTTCCTGCTCCTAAGCTCACTGGCTACTAACCTCCCAACTTCCTGATCCTCCTAAATAACTACCCAAGCATCCTATAAATACTAATTCCTAGCCACAAGTCAGTTAATCAAACAATTAACCCAAACAAACAAATATTAAATGCTAAAACATCAGTCGACTCTCTCATAGCTTTACAAAATAAATAAACTTCTAAAGATGGCCCTAACGGTCATCAGATCCGCATAGAAGAATGCAACACACCAGATCTAGGTCCCCACGTGTCCAATGGTCAATCCATAATATGAGGAGCGTGACCCAAATTAAATACATTAGACGGCCAAGACGATCTATCCAAACAATCTAGTCGGCAAGAAAGAACACCGAGCAGCCAAAGAAATAATTGAGCACCAGTCGACCAACCATGCCAAGCATGACCGAGCAACATAGTTAATGTCGAGCAACAGGAAACTAATGCCTTTAGCTATCGAGTGTTCTTCAAAGACCGATCACCCTGGTAACCAAAGAAACCGAGCAAGAACTCCACCAAATCATGATCAAAACCAACAATCTACCTCCAAAGACAAACATATTTTTGGTTGATATAGGATTGCCAAGAATCCTAGGATGCTCCTGCATCAGACACCCTAGGTCAAAAAGATTCCTCATAAGGAAATCAGGAACGCCTCAAGGGAATCAAAACAAGTATGCCAAATCTATTCTTCACCCACATCTCTCCTTGTCCTTCATCCCATGTAGTCTTTGCTTCATTCACAGTTTCATACAGAAAGTCCTTCTTCTTCCCACTATGCTTATCCCTTCGGTCAGCAACTGATAGTAACCTATCCTGACCACTACCGACCATAGCAATGCCTCAGTAAGGTTCATCCTCTTCAGATTTCTCAATCAACTCAGTATCATATGCACCTCTCTGTGTCACAAATGTCATCATCTGCTGAACCATCTCTGCTAGCAAAATCATCTGCTTCTTAATCTCAACAAACTCTTCAGATATCTCATATGCCTTCTCTTTCAAATCAGGCTTAACAGGAATAGGCCCTTCCACCTTGTGCTCCTGAGGTTTGTCACAAGGACAACACCTGATAACTCCACATCCTTTAACCCCTGTCTCCTATAAAGGTATCATCTTATGCCGAGCTCCTTCATGCCTACCCACATAAGTGTTAGCATGACCATCAGACAACACATTTCTGTCAAACTGCCAAGGTCTACTAAGCAACAAATGACAGACATCCATAGGCAACACATCACACAATATCTCATCATGGTAAGATCCAATCTAGAAATTAACCAAGCATTGCTCCTCAATTTTAGCCTTAGAAACATCTTGAATCCAACTAATATCATAAGGATTAGGATGCTTCCTCCTTTCTAGATTCAACTTACTAACCATTTCCTCTTAAACAAAGTTCTCAGAACTGCCACCATCAACTAGAACATTACATACCTTATCTTTGCACTTGCATCTAGTCCTGAAAAAAATTCTCCTTTGCACTGGTTCAGAGACACATGCAGCCAATCTTTTAGTGATAATACATTCACCTTTCTTAGGAACATTCTCAATGTCTTCTTCAGCAACTAATGCAACTCTTTTCTTAGAACACTACCAACTTCTATGACCAGCTTCACCACAGTTATGACACATACCAGTGAACTCATTCTCCCCTCTACCTCTATGTCCAGCATTTTTAGTAACTTGACCACTGCTAGACCCAACATCTGGTTTAGGATTCTCTGTCACATTGCCTTCAACAATTGTCTCACTAGTCTTACCACCTCAGTTCCTATTATTTTGTCTACCTTCAAACTTATTCAACTTCTCTTCAATCTTTAATGCCATATGATAAGCATCTCCTATTGTTGTCATCCAAACAGTAAGCAATTTTTCTTGAATACTAGGTCTCAAACCATAGACATACCTAGCAACCTTCTCTTTATCAGCTTCAAAATGACTAGTCCTAATCAGAAGTCTGTAAAAATCCTAGGTATACTCCTGTACTGATTTGTTAGTCTGCTTCAAAGCTTGCATCTTCTTGAACATCTCCAATTCATAATCCACCGGAATGAATTGCTTCTTCAACTTGTCAACCATTCGGTTCCACTTAGTGATTTTCTCTTTTCCTCTTCTATCTCTTTCCAGCTGAACTTCTCTCCACCAAATATTTGCATGACCCTTCAACTTAGTCTTTACAAACCTAACTCTATCAAGATCTTCTATTTCTTCATACTCAAAGTATTCATCAATCTCATTGATCCAATCAATCAATTCTTCGGGCTTAAGACTTCCAGCAAATGTAGAAACTTCAATCTTAGGTCTCTTCCCAATCTTAGACATAGCTTTCAAGATTCTATTCTCCTCTGGATCTCTAGCTTCTTCTACAGCTTCTTCAAAATGATCTTCTTCTTCAGATTCATCATCACTATCCTCTCTCAAGGTAGGCTTCTTCTTTCTCAATTCTTCTTGTAGGTCTTGCACTTGTTTCTGCAAAGTCCTAAAATCATCAAGACTGAATTCTCCAACAGTCTCTTCATCTGAAGTCTCACGATTTCTCCTTGGAGGCATCTTCAAATCAAGATTTGGACACACAAGATTCACTCAGCTCCAACAAGAAAAAAACTTTGCTCTACCAGATCAACTTGCTCCAACTTGAACAAACCTTTGCTCTGATACCACTTGTAGTCAAGGTTGGTGGATCCAATTAAGGACAGACTGACCTTGCAGCTAAACAAAATATGCAGTGGAAATACACAATAAAGAAACACAGATCTAGAATGAAACATAAGTCTTTATTCTTCAATTCAATGATTACATGCAATGTGTCGGGCTGTAAGGCCTTCCCGGTTACGGCCAATTACCAAATAGCTAACAATCTACAATTTCTCGCAGGATCTAGATCTTTTCCACAATATCAGCAATCAACTAGCCCAGGTCTGTAACACACAACACACTGGTAGGCACCCAAGAAAGATCTAAACTTGTACTCCAACTTCCAAGCAATCTTCCTGCTCCTAAGCTCGCAGGCTACTAACCTCCCAACTTCCTAATCCTCCTAAAAAACTACCCAAGCATCCTATAAATACTAATTCCCAGCCACAAGTCGGCTGATCAAACAATTAACCCAAACAAACAAATATTAAATGCTAAAACATCAGTCGGCTCTCTCATAGCTTTAAAAAATAAATAAACTTCTAAATATGGCCCCAATGGTCATCAGATCCGCATAGAAGAATGCAACACGCTAGATCTAGGTCACCACATGTCCAATGGTCAATCCATAACATGAGGAGCACAACCCAAATTAAATACATCAGTCAGCCAAGCTGATCTATCCAAACAATCCAGTCAGCAAGCAAGAACACCGAGCAGCCGAAGAAATAACCAAGCGCCAGTCGACCGACCATGCCAAGCATGACCGAGCAAAATAGTTAATGGCGAGCAATAGGAAACCAATGCCTTCAGCTACCAAGTGTTCTTCAGAGACTGAGCACCCCCGTAACCAAAGAAACCGAGCAACCAGTTTCCCAAACTGAGCAAGAACTCCACCAAATCACGATCAAAACCAACAATCTACCTCCAAAGACAAACATATTTTTGGTTGATACAGGATTGCCAAGAATCCTAGGATGCTCCTGCATCAATTTAGTATTGCCTATAGAGGAATAGGTAGATGTCATTGTTTTCTTTTCCTATGAAAATAAATTTTATACATATTCAATATAAAAAAAGAGAATGAAAATTTAAAAAAAAAAGGTAGATCTTATGGACATCATAAAGGAAATCTCCCATAGAAAAAGGAACCCATAATACTATGATAATAGAAAATTATATCATATTATGTTATCAACAACCACCTTTACATCTCATATAGCTTATATCCACCAAGTTTTCTCTCCCCACTTCTCCCCTTCTCCCTAACCCTATTTATAAAATGGTTGTGGTTTCCCCTATGTAGGAAGGGGAAGTGAAAAGCTTCCAACCATTTACATCTCACAACCTTTCAAAAACATAATCGTAATTACAAAGGTTAACATTTAGAAGAAACTCTATGTATCCTAACCATTATAGTAGCCAAAAAGAAGTCATTGATCAATGATTTTCAAAAGGGGGGCAAAGGGCCTATGTGCATATGGTCAAACATTTGTTGAATGTCATCATGGAACTGTTCAGGATCAAAAAAAAATTCTTCAAACATGGCTCATAACTTATCTTTGTCCTACTCCTTTTCTAACTCGAACATATTTCTTTGGTATTAGGAATAGCTGGTAGAATGATCTCATGCTGCATACGTGAGATGATTCAAAACATCGTGTTCATCCTCTTTGTCAAAATTCAAATTTGGTTGGATAACAAGCCATGGATTCTCATTCGATAACACCTCAGCTACTGGAAGACCCATTATGTTATCCAAAATTAGAAAGTTCTATGTATTGTATGTGATGGCTATCAAGCTCTTTTTATAAGGGATTTTTCAGTTACCGATTTCGCAATGAATTTATGTCAAAAGAATATTTTGCACAAGGTGACTGCGCCTTGGAAATGAAAAATAATAAATGATATCGCATCACAGTTCATACTCTGTAACATTTAAATCCTTTTTGATATCTTTTCTAAATTTCCCCTTTAGATTATGTGCTAATGGACCATTAATAGTCTTTATTAACCCCTTTTTATCTCAAAAGTCTGCCTACGATAATCCAAATGGTGTCATCACAGTCACATCACCTTAACTTCTTATGAATAATGGCTCACCATTTCACACCACCTCACCGCCCATGATGTGATGTATCAAGTACGGTGCAATATTGTTAAAGCTTTAAACCTAAGTATTACGAAATAGCGGTTTTGTCGCTATTTTGCAAGTCACCATTTATGCAGTTTGAGATATAGAAAAGTTTCTATTTTTCAATCCTCAACCTGATGCTTCTGTGAAACAATGACAAGAAAACCTCCCGGCTTGTATCATCATGCTTGGTAATGTAATATTTATATATTCCTAGAAATTTAAAAAATGATTCCAATAGTGGCTCTATCTGGAAAATGCATATCCCCTATGGATATGAAAAGAATCTAGTTATCTCTAGAGAAAGAAGATCATGTGCATTATCCATTGGTAAATAGAGTCTAACTTACTCCTACTTACAGGGTGGCCCTTGGCCACCAAAAACATGAACCCATTACTTTCCCCTGTCAAAAACCCTATTTTGAGAACATCTCCAAAATATGATAATGTACATCTTATTTAGGATATTCTAAAAGATACTCATCTTTATGCGGACACAAAAGTAAGTCTTCTTATAAAACAATTTGGGTTGAGAGGTGACAAAATTCTGAAATGTTTGGACATCTTTACTGCTTTGTATGTCCCAAGAATTTGGTTTTCTAGTTATCCCCAAAATCGCACCGCCATACACCTTCATCCAAATAGAACCATCACCTTCATAGATTCCTTGTTCTTCTATTGTTTGGTCTTGATAAATTATATCATTCTTCCTATTAAGAATGTTTATGTCATTGGGATTGTCAGATGAAGTCTCTTTCTCAAATATGTGCAAAATTTGTTATCAATCTTTTCATTTACCTCCTTATCCGCAATGAACTACAACTTTCTTCTTCATATAATGGATTTGAGTAAACCTAAATATCACCCCATTGCAATCCCAAACAAACTTTCCTTTCTTCATGTTTTGTTTCTTGATCAAACAAGGGAGTGGTCACTATATAATTGCTTCTAACTTCTTATCTATCATCATCAGTTTCATTAGCATAGGAAGACTCAATCTCTCGATCTTCTATTTCCACCTCATGTTCATTCTCAATTGCTCTAGTCATATCATAATCATACAAAGATGAATTATACCTTGTTTCGTGACTGATATCCTAATATACTGGAACATAATTAGACTATCCCAGTGTATTTTTATTTAAAATAATTTGTGATTCACATATGTCCTTATTCCTTTTTGCAGGACAATTAACAATTTCATAATCATAGAATAGATTATTACCCAGGGTATCACATTGTGGACAACATAACCCTAGCTCTAGTCTAAAATTTCTTACCCTACCATACCTTTTTACCTTCTCAATATTATTTTCAATTTGAGAGGCTTCATAAATTTTTTTAGGGTTTTCCATGCTTATTTCAAAACTCATTTCTTCATCAAAAGCATCCAAATACACAAGTAATAACCATGCATCATTAGGTTTCATGGTATTAGGTAATCTTCTAATTATTTCTAAAAACCTAAGATTGAACAGAGGAACAGTTTCATTCTCTTGGACACGAGCATGTATAAATTCTTTAAGCATCATAGATTCACTTACCTTTTTACCAAACTATTATATATAGACTAATTTCAAGCTTTCCCATGAAGTTACAGAATGTGGGGCCAGATCAGACAATCACTCTCTTGCATCTCCTCCCAAGGACTGAACAAATAATATCATTATAACATCTTCATGTTCTACTTCATAATCGTCCATCAAGTGCTCAAATTTTTTCATATGTTGATTTATTGATTCTTTTTTCGTGTCATTAAAATTTGGAAGCTCATTCCTAATATTGTCTAGGATAGAATTTGGGAAACCATAAATTCTATTAAAATTTAATGCTTTATATCTTTCTATTCAGGGATTCATATTTTGACATAATAAGTAACATTTCAAGGAGGCATAACTGTATGAGAATACATTTTAAAAAATTGAAGTACAAAGTCACCACCTCTCTTGCACTAGCTAGGGTAACTTCTCCCTCGCAGAGCCCTTCTTTCTATAATGATGACAAATTTTCCCCAGCGGAGTCGCCAATTTGTTGGGTCTCAAGACTAAAATTTGGAAAAGACCACAAATTTACAACACTGAACATATAATTCTGGCCAACGAACAGGAATAACCCTAAAGGGATAATTCCTATGCTCCTTTGATCTTATCAAGATAAGGGTGGGTATACCCTAGCTATTTAACAATATAATTATGCTTTATTCTTAAAAATTCATCATTAAGTAAAATAAAATCTTTGTCTTTATTTGGTGTTGGTTGTCCATGACTTGTCTCATTGGTTGTATTAGAAGGGTTCCTTTTTATCTGAGAACTCGCAAACAACTTTATGAGATGACACCATTGTTGTATCATCACCTTCTTAATTCTATCAATGCCAATTTATCACTTTTATATTTAGGATTTTAGCCCAACCAAATTTAATTCATGTTTTAGGAAACCAATTAGATAAGGAGATACATGACAACACTTCAATGTACATCCTTATTTGGACATCAAACCAAATAAACAAAGTGATAATTGACACAAGAATTGAAAGTAGTCTTTGAAAATGAATTTCAACTATCATAAAGGACATCGCTCATAGAAAAAGGAACCCATAATATACTTTGATAACATAAAATTATATCATATTATATTATGAACAGCCACCTTTACATCTCATATAGCTTATATCTAGTAAGTTTTCTCTCCCCTCTTCTCCCCTTCTCCCTAACCCTATTTTTAACATGGTTGTGGTTTCCCCTATGTAGGAAGGGGAAGCGACAAGTTTCCAATCATTTACATCTCACAACCTTTCAAAAATATAATCGTAATTACAAAGGTTAACATTTAAAAGAAACCCTACGTATTCTAACCATTATATTAGCCAAAAATAAGTTAGCATTCAACGATTTTCAAAAGGGGGGCAAAGCACTTATGTGTATATGATCAAACATTTGTTAAATGTCATCATGGAACCATTCAAGATCAAAACCAAATTCTTCAAACATGGCTCACAACTCAACTTTGTCCTACTCCTTTTCCAACTTGAACATATCGCTTTGGTATCCGACATAGCTGGTAGAATGATCCCATGCTGCAGACATGAGATGATTCAGAACATCATATTGATCCTCTTTGTCAAAATCCAAATTTGGGTGGAGAAATGGCCATGGATTCTCATTGGATGACCCCTTAGCTACAGGAAGACTCATTATGTTATCCAAAATTAGAAAGTTCTTTGTGTTGTATGTGATGGTTGCCAAGCTATCCTTTATAAGGAAGTTTTCAGTTACGGATTTCACAATGAATTTATGTCAAAAGAATATTTCACACAAGGTGACTAGGCCTTGGAAATACAAAATAATAAATGAAATCGCATCAAATTTCATACTCTATAACATTTAAATCCTTTTTTATATATTTTCTAAATTTTCTCTTTAGATTATGTGTTGGGGGACCATTAATAGTCTTTATTAAAACCTCTTTTGATCTCAAAACTATGCCTGTGATAATCCAAATGTCATCATCACAGTCACATCACCTTAAGTCTTTACTAACAATGGCTCACCATTTTGCACCATCTCACCGCCCATGATGTGATGTAGCAAGATCAGTGCAATGTCGTTAAAGCTTTCAACCGAAGTTTTATAAAATAGTGGTTTTGTTAATATTTCACAAGTCGCCATTTATGTAGTCTGCAATATAGCGATGTCGCTATTTTGTAATCCTCAACCTAACCCTTCTACAAAACAGTGACAAGAAAACCTCACAGCTTGTATCATCATGCTTGGTAATGTAATATTTATATATTCCTAGAAATTTTAGAAATGGTTCCAACACAAACCACCCCCCGTGGGTCAGACCCATAGACGGACTGGACCAGAACCACAGACCAGTTCATACTGTAGCTGGTCCGGGGCCTTAGGAAGGAACTGGACATCTTTAAAAAATAAAATGAAAATGATGTATCTCTTTAAAAAACTAAAGCAATATATTGAACATTCATTGTGATTAATTAATAAAAGAGAATCATAGTTTTGAATATTCAATGCCTCAAGTTCAACCTCATTATTCGAGGTGACTCCCATGGAACCATACATAGCCCATAGCATATTTCCATTTTCATCCTTGATAATGCATTTGAACCTTGTTTCTCTTAGATTTCCTCTTGTTGCTCCATCCATATTAAACTTTACCCAGTCCACTGGTGGAGCCATCCAATGTGCATCTTTCTTGTCAATTAATATTATGGGACCAATACCATTCGGTAAAGTAAGAGATTGCCAAGCTACCCACATATAAGCATCCCATTTATTTGAGAACAAGATGGTGTTGTTGTGAATCTTTGTATTGACCATCTCACTAATTCCCTACTGAATTGTTCCAATGGTGTACTCCACCAAAGATGACTTGCTATTGAAAATTATGTCATTTCTTTCTTTCCATATCCTCCATACAAGGAAATATGGGCTAACTACTGAGATATCTCCCCATACTGAATACCTCCCTCTAATTGGCCAACTCTATATGAGTTTGAAAATCCTTTCCATCTTTGCAGTCATCCACCCTAAAGAATTGATCAACCAATCCTAGCACCCCAATGTATACGGGCACCATAGTAGTAAATGATTGACGGTTTCTTTTCTTTTCATACATAATGGGTAGACACTAGGTCCTGCAATACCACAAGAGACTTAGAAGATACTTTCTTGTTCCAACATAGTATAGTATAGCTTGCCAGTAAAGATCAGTTATTTGTCTCCTCTAAATTTCATATCCCACTTTAACATTGTATACCCTTGATTTGGTCGCACACCATACAATCTCATCCTCTTCTTGTGAAAAAAATATTATAGGCTTCTTCAATTATGATTGTAATCTATCTACATCCATGGCATGTGGGATATATTTGTCCACTGGTTTCCTTTTGTAGCTCACCTTAGCCTGATCTATGCAGATGATATATAATTTGCCACGTTCTCCCCCATAACCCTTTCCACCTCATCCAACCAATCCACATTGTTAAATAGATTAACAAGAGCCTCGTGTCCATTCCATGAGTCTCCAAAATTTGGCTTTGCCCCCATTTCCGATTCTCCATGAAATATAGTTAGTGATGATGCTTCTACTTTCCCAAATGAATTTCCAAATAGCTGACCCTCATGTCGATTTGCAAGAGTAAGAATTTTGATCAGATCATCTTCATCCAAATATCGATTTCTCATAAACTTACACCATAATTTATTGGGGTATTTGTACATTTTCCATGTAAGTTTTGCTCCCATTGCCAAATTTTGCATTTCTAACCTCCTAAGACTAGCCCCTCCTTAGTAAGACATGCATCCTCCCATTTAATCAAAGGAATTTTCTTCTCTTCCTTTGCCCCTAACATCAGATTTAGGTTAAGATTCAATTTACTTTTGTGTTAGGTTTATAGTAGATTTTATTTTATTATCTAATTTTAAATATTAAATTATAATAATTTTCTAATACAAGAAAATTTAAACAAATATTATTATTATTAGTGAATCTAAAATTCTAATTCTAACTTTTCAATATTAAATTGTGTTAGATCTACATTTAAAAAAAATATAAGTTTATTTTATTTGTACATTTTCCATGTAAGTTTTGCTCCCATTGCCAAATTTTGCATTTCTAACCTCCTAAGACTAGCCCCTCCTTCTTCCTTAGTAAGACATGCACCCTCCCATTTAATCAAAGGAATTTTCTTCTCTTCCTTTGCCCCTAACATCAGATTTAGGTTAAGATTCAATTTACTTTTGTATTAGGTTTATAGAAGATTTTATTTTATTATCTAATTTTAAATATTAAATTATAATAATTTTCTAATACAAAATTTTTTAAACAAATATTATTATTATTAGCGAATCTAAAATTCTAATTCTAACTTTTCAATATTAAATTGTGTTAGATCTACATTTAAATAAGTTTATTTTGTTCATTTAATTAAATTATTAGTAATTATAATTTTAAAATAAATAAAGAAAAATTAGATTTTAAGAGCTTTCTATTCTATTTTTCTTTTTGTTATGCAAATAATTTAATATTCTAAAATTTAGATTTAAAAGAAACTTTCTATTCTATTAATCATTTATATAATCAATCTTTCCATTCTATTTTAATATTCTAAAATCTAGATTTAAAACTAACTTTCTATTGTATTTTTTGAATGCAAATAATTTAATATTTTAAAAAAAAATAAAAAATCTTAATATGAGAATGTAGATCTCTAATCTAATTACCGCATTTGATAACTAAACATATACAATAATATTTATTTACATAATAATAATACTTATTTAGATAAACACCTTATTTTATAAATGAAATGCCTAAATGATTTTTTGGCAATGTTCATAAATTATAATATAATCTATCTCACAAACATATGATTGCCTATTAATTTAGAAATAAAATAATTCCACTAACCACAAATACTGAATAAAAATGACTAAGAAATTATCAATTTCTATTATGTCATTCTTAAATGGACAACAACAGACAAATTCCAGACACTCCTCACGCTTTTGATTTAAGAAACAAATTTAACTTTCACACACTCCTCATGCTTTTGATTTAACTAAATCAGACTCAAAACATAAAGATGTCAGTAGATGATATTTAGGGGGTGATATAAACATTAAAAGTGGAAATATCCTAATCTTGGCCTTATTCACTGGGATTTGTCTCGCCTGCAGCACTTGCATCTGCCTCATCTCCAACAGGAGATTCTTCATCCATTTCACAACCAGCGACAATCAAAGTATATTTGTACTTCTTGGCTACATGAAAAATTTTAACAGATTCCAAACCGCGGATTTTATCCTTGAGATACTTTTGAAGATTGTTACGAATTGAATTATCTCCACAAAAATTTGTTTTGTGCTCTTCGAAGACCGAGTATTTATGTCTCTCAACAGCATCAATAACATTAGTGTTATTATGGGTAGGAGGAAGGATGCCAATTTGCTCATGCTCTTCAAGGTATCTCTTCCAGCATCGACTTCTAGTTTGTTCCAGATTCAGAGGCCTATAAAGTCCAGCTGCACCAAACAAATTTTTAGTCTCCTCCTCGTACTCTACAATTCTTTTTTTTGATGGCCTCAATCTTACTTTGGAGCTCAGCAATTTCCTTCTCAGATTCGGCCTTGTATAAAGAGATATTCGCACTAAGATCGGCCAATTGAATATCAAGGATAGAGACCCAAGCATAATCCTCAGAACTGATAGAATGAAGTGATCCGAGGGAATGACATACTCTTTTATTTAGCTTCTCCATCTCAGTAACCACTGTAATAGGTCTTTTTCCTTTCTTGTTTGGCGACGTAAGAAGATCAATAGCATCTTTCCCTTCCTTGTTTTCGCTTGGCAATGTAAGAAGATCAATAGCATCTTTCTCTTCCTTGCTTTTGCTTGGTGATGTAAGAAGATCAATAGAATCTTTCCCTTCCTTGTGTTTGCTTTGCGATGTAAGAAGATCAATAGAATCTTTCCCTTCCTTGTGTTTGCTTTGCGATGTAAGAAGATCAATAGCATCTTTCCCTTCCTTGTTTTTGCTTGCCAATGTAAGAAGATCAATAGCATCTTTCCCTCCCTTGCTTTTGCTTGGCGACATAAGAAGATCAATAGCATCTTTCCCTTCCTTACTTTTGCTCGGCGACATAAGAAGATCAATAGCATCTTTCCCTTCCTTGTATTTGGTTGACGTAAGAAGATCAATAGCATCTTTCCCTTCCTTGCTTTTGCTTGGCGAAGTAAGAAGATCAATAGCATCTTTCCCTTCCTTACTTTTGCTTGGCGATGTAAGAAGATCAATAAAATATTTCCCTTCCTTACTTTTGCACCACCTAGCAAGGTCAATAGCATCCTTGACACCCCAATCAGTGATGTCAGAAATCACCCTTCTCCTACGAGCTTCAATGGCCAACCTCCTGAGGATACTTTGATTTTCATAAGATTTAAAGTCACCACATTCCTCAATGACCTGGTGTTTCGTAAAGCCCTGCCTCTCCATCTCTGTTAGAAAATTCTCTTTAAACTCGATGTCATTTACAAGGAGGATTCCTATCAATTCATAAAAAAGAAGATCTGAGATGGACTGAGAAAGCTCCACCATCTCACCCAAACAATAAAAAATGCAAGCAAATAACAGAACGGAGAAGCAGCAGCACTTAACGGGCACAAACAAACTTGAACCTGCATAAACTGTTGCAAAAGAAATTGAATTTATATACATAATCTTGCTAATTCATGAACTGATACTTTTCAGAGCCAGAAATAGACTCTTTTCAACTTTCTATTCCCTTGCTATTACTTCTGAAAATTTTAGAAAAAAACACACATCGGATGATAAGGAAACTTGCTATCATTATAGTATATTAAGGAAACTTGTCATTTCATAATTAGAAAACATTTAAAGGGTAAAGGGAAAAGAAAATAGAGATGGTTGTATGAGCTCATCTGCAAAGAGTTACCACTACTGAGTTAGTATTTTTTTTCACTCCCGTTTCAAGCTTAACTCTTACGTTGGTAGCGTCCTTTAATGAATAAAATTAACATCGACAGGTGTTGGGAAAGTACTAAGCTAACAATAATATAACACATTGCATTCTCTGTGTTGTGATAGAAACAATCCTCAACAGATCCATAATCTAGGGATGTTGTCCTGAAATAGTAATTCAAACCATACAAAAGATGCAATGTTTTTTATAGTATAAAGTCTAATTTATTTGGAAAACATTAAAATATAGTATAAAGAAAAAGTAAAGCATTGTACAGATGCAAGATTTAAGCCAAAATATCTTTAAACATATTTGAAATGTAAAGGTATTTCTATTTTAAGTGTATATTCTTAAGACAATAAGTTCTTCTAAAAATAATATTATTCTTAGAATTAATGATAATATATCATAACTCTTTGGACTACAATAAGACATAATCTACTATGGAATATATTTTCTTTTCTTTGATTAGTAAGAATTCATTATGATAACATCTTGCAAGGTCCATTACTTTATATGGATCCCATAAGACTTAGAGATTGTATCCTTTCAATGTATGAATATTTTTTCTCTACGCAAAATTTTGTGAGTGCAACATAATTTGAGATGTATGATCATTTCGAATTTATGTGCACCTCAAATTGATGCCAAAATATAATGCTGAAATTAAAACCTTACATTACTTCTCACTCTGTTTTGTGTCACTTTTGATGAAATGCCTTAATACAAGTACATAATGAAAAATGGCAATATCTTGTGCAAAGTTGGGCCCATTTGTTGAATATCTTGCTCTTACATTCACATAGTTCAATACCTCGGCCTATTTGTGCGAATCACATTTATCCTACACTAGTCCCAAAATAGTCATTCTCTACCATGGTCATGTTGGAATTGGTCTCCCAAAGTCAGCTCTATAATTGCAAGGTCATCCCACAAGAACAAACTTGACCTTTCCTAAATCAAAATTAAAAATAAAACTTAGTGGGTTGGTACCCTTACCTTCCTACCCAAGGCTAACTATTGTGAGGTTTTCACACCATCGCCCCAAAATTTTGGGGACCCCCATTTTTCGACTAGCCTTGGCTTTTCCTCTAGATCCTGATGCCTTGACGATTTTGTGGGACTTAGATGCACGATGTTGAATTTTGAAAATTGATGTAATTGAAAAACTTGAACATCTTCAAAATTTAATTGTGAATTTGGATTTTTTTTTTGAGAAAATCTTGTGAATTTTGTTTGGTGGAGAAAAATGGAAATTAAAGAATAGATTTAAAATTGCCAAATTTGAATTAAATTGCAAAATGATTTTTGGGTTGCAAAATAATAAAAATTAATTTTGGTTGTCATGATTAAATGCACATTAAAATCATATTTTTGGGCTGAGTGTTTGTAATTTTAGAAATTTAATTTGGGCCCCCTTTGTGTGTTAAATTCAATGTATTTTAAGGCCTAGGAGGTGTGAAATTCAAGGTAAGTTATTGGGTCCACAATGGAGAAGGTTTAAAACTATATTAGAGGCCTAAATGACCTTTTTTCAAAATTTCAATTTTAGGGCTTATGATAATTTCAAATCTGGCTAATTTAAACTCATAATTTTGCACTAGGCTAGCCCAATTTTAAATTAAAATTAAATCTCATAGGGCTGGACAATTTATTTCATTTAATTCATTTAAACTTGACAATTTTAATTTATTTTTTTTCCCTCCTACAAAGTCGGCCTTGCTTTTTTGGAGGCAAAAAATTTGATATATAAAGGGAGCTCTCCCCCACTTCATTTCACCATCTCATTCACTTCTCTCCCTTTCTCTTGGCAGCAAGGAGTAGTCAGAAAAAGTAGTCCGAAAAAGCAGATCCGAAAATAGCAAGTTGAACATTTTAATCTTAGAATTTGGGAAAAGAGGGAGTTTGTTGCTTGGCAAATTAGAGTTTAATTTCCAGATTTTGTAAAAAGTGGAGTTGATTGTTTGAGGTCTCATCTCAGAATTGTGAAAGACATTTTGAAGGAAGATTTTGATCTATACTTGGAAGCTATATTTTCAGAATTTTAACAAGTGTAGAGGGTGATATCAAGTCTAAAAGATCAAAGAGGAACATTTATCAGGCTAAGGCAAATACATCAAGGTAGAATTCAGAATTTCATAACCGGTGAGTGGCTTATCTTATCTTCTTCTTCTTAGTTGTTTTCACTTCATTGGTATTATTGTTAAGTGTCGAAAACTAGTTTCAAAAGTAGAGTTAGAAGTTTGGTTAGTAGGTTGATTACTCGATTGTCTTGATTAGCTTTTTTTTCCCCAAGTTCTTGCTTGCATTCCATCATATCATTTCATCATATTAGGAGGAAGATTTGAGTGATAAGTGTAGTCCATTTCATAAGAAACGGTGGGGAGTGATAAGTGGTAGTCCCACCCCTAGGGAGAAGATTGGAGTGATAAGTGTAGTTCATCTTAAGGCAAATGCGGGGAGTGATAAGTGTAGTTTTATTCATTATTTCATCATTAAGGAGAAGATTGGAGTGATAAGTGTAGCTCATCTCTTAAGGTAACGGCGGGGAGTGATAAGTGTAGTTTCCATCTCATTGAGAGGAAGTTTGGAGTGATAAGTGTAGTTTCACCACCATTGTAGAAAAGGTAGGGAGTGATAAGTGTTTAGGATGGCGGATGCCAATGCAAGCAAGTGACCCAAAGGAACTAATGCTAAAATAAGAGACAAGGAAGTCATGATACCCAATTCCAACTTCCGCTCAAAATTGAAACACGTTGGAGACACCAACATTGGTACCCTTGACTTGATTCAATTAAGAGAGAGGTTGAGAGACAGCCAGTCCCCTATGGCAAAGATCAAATAGTATGGAATTGTGCAAGAGGAAGGTTCAATCTACCCCAGTAGCAGACGTGATATGGCAAAATTGGTTACACCAAGTCATCAAGGCTCACAAAGTCAGATTGCAAATCAGAGTGCAGCGACCTCATCGTGCTTCTCAGTCGGATCCCAGGCTATGAAAAAGGTACACAGTTTGATCCTTGGATGTTTTATTTTATTGAAAGCATTGAAAATGGTAAAGAAAGATTGATTGGATTAAGATCATTAGCATGAATTTAGAGTTGCAACTTAGATAGTACAAAATCGGGGGCAAATCTACATGGGGTCCTACCTCTTCAATTCAAATGCAAGACTACTAGTGATGCTTTGCTAGTCGAACCAAATCCGATTTTGGGGAGATGCACTGCACCACTATGGTTGAGGCAGATGCTTATGCCAAAGGGCAAGGTTGTGGCAATTCGAATAGTTGAAGACATCCAAGGGTAATGAAAGAAAGCAGAGAAGAGGTGCATGCAAATCGAATTCGAATAGAAAGGTTGGAAAGATCAGGAAGGTTAAAAGAAGGCAAGGATAGTAAAGAAAGAAAGCAAGATGAAAGGTTGAGGGAGGTCAAGTTTGATTTCAAGGCGGTGGCCAAGAGCAAGGCTCTCTAATTGCAAGAAGGTTCACATCCAGGCAAGCCACCAAGGTCAAGGCAAGATTACCCCAAATACATGGAGACCTCACCCTTTCAAGGTCAGGACATCAAGTACAAGCAAGTTCAAGTGGTGATGAGAAAGTTTCTAAGGACAAGCTCAAGCATCCAAGGCTTCACCTCATCTCAAGGATTAAAGAACTTTATAAAACAAGGTTGATGAGGTGGCAATGTCATGTGCATGCAATCAAATTAGGCCAAGTGTTCTATGTTCTCATTGGTTGACAAATTATTGTAATTTTCTCATTGGCCCACAAAGTTGGTGCCCTTTCGTAATTGGTTGAAAGATGGTAACCCTAATTAGGGTTTGTAAGGTTTAATCTTGGCCCTTGATTTTGCCTCTTAATTTTGGCCACTCATTGTAATTTTGAGCCTCTATATAAGGCCATTTGTACTCATTTGTAAGAGAGTTATGTTGGAGAATTGTTGCCAAAATACTATCAAAATTGTTCTTTATTCATTGTTGTGGTTTGCATGGTGGATATACATGATCATTTTGGTGTATTGCATGGTTCCTCTCATCTCTCAAATTAAAGTAGGATTTCATTTCATGTTGTTAAGAGTAGAAGTAAATGGTTAGTTGCAATGGTGATGTTGGTAAATGTTTGATAGGGATCTATATACTAGGCCACTAGCATCCTAGCGGCTTGTTAGGAAGCCTTGTGTGGTAATCTAGTCCAATTGCTCCCAAGTTCTACTTGCATTTCATCTTTCCACTTGTACTTCAAGTTGCGTTGGAAGATAGGTGTTAGTGTGAAAATCGTAAGAGTATCCCTTAGAATCATCGCACCGATGGAGGTAGTGCCGCAGACAAGCTTTCATTTGGTTTGATCCCCGTCCATTTGCCAATCTTTCCATTCTATAGGAGTAGCAGTAAAGGAGTAGTTTAGTAGTTGAAGTTTTCAAAGAGCAAAGTTGAAAGTGATATAAATTGGAAAATCATTGAGTATACATTGCAAAGCTAAATTTCATCATAGCGAGAGTTTGACATTCCTCAAGTGAACAACGTAAGCCCGCCGAAGTGATTAGCAGCAAATCACATTTATAAAACTGAGTTAGTATCCACAGGTGTAAGGAACCTTGGAGTATTCTTATATACTTTTCAAGAGAGGGTTGAGTGTTTGGTACGCCGTATCAAGTATTTCAATTGCTATATGTTATGTAGTGGTACAAAACTAACATCAACACTAACCAATCACACATTCGTATGACTCGATATAATGTGTCAGAATTCAATTATTTTTATTACTTTCATTCTAATTATCTTGAATCAGTTATCTCATTGTTGAACATTAAATACAAGTTGATCATTCTAGAAGAACAATCAATAGTGGCATGCTTAGGTTTGGTGTTTAAAACGAAGCAATGAATATGCATTATAGGACTTCATTTTTAATCTTTGATCTCTTTTTATATCAAAGAGTTGATCAAGATTAAGAGCCTTCACAAGTTGGTCATAAGATAACTTAGCAAAGTTGTTTATCATTACCACTAGTCAATAGATTCTAAAGAGGCATTGGACAATCATCTATAGGCTCACATAAAGAGTAAAAGCTAGAGTAAAACATAGGTCGTATTCATTGAAATTGTTTTAATTTGTAGTCACAAATTAGAACTTGATTAGTAAAATTGACACCACTAAAAAATATGTTCTGATTAGAATTAATAAATTCAATTTTTATAACCATTTTTTAATTTTAAACCACAAAAGTTTTAGCACCATAATTGATCTATATTCATTCTTCAATTCTAAAGCTAAGCAACCTTCCCTTCTCATTTTGCCCCTCTAAAAAAACAATTATAATATTTTCATGCATTTAGTTTCACCTATTAATTTTTATTTAATTTTGGTGAATATATAGTTCTGTTTGAATTTCACAAGATCAGCTTAAACTAAACATATCACTTTCTATTTGAATGTTATTTAAATATATATACAATGAGTGAGATTTTAAAATAGACAAATGTAAAATATATGATTTGGAAAATGATCATTGAATTAACATTAATGTATTTTGTAAACAGACTTTACCATTAAAATCTAACCGTTGCATCAATTGTAGCTACATTTTCAACACAATAAAATATATGAATACTGGGCAGAACTCAAGAATAATTAGTCCAAGATAATATAATTATTATTTATTCTGTTGGATTTTATAAATTCGATGAAATATTAAGATTTCAAAGATCATTAGAATTTCAAGAGAGTAAAACTGCCTATTATAGACTCATCTGGTTGACTAATTTTGGATGAGTCACTTATAAAGAACATGAAGAAAAGTGCAACTTTAATAAAAAAAAATCACTACTATTAGACCCATTGATGGCATTAGAGTGACCATTCAGTCTACTGAGTAATGAGTAATATGGCATACTGTATTCAAACACAACATATATCCATTTGCTATAAACATAATCACTATGTTAAAACTGACTATAATGTACAAATATATTCAATTTATCTTCTTTGATTTAACAGATTTACATAACATCATATGCATACTAGACGACCCGCTTCCTTCTATCAATAAAGTTTGTATGACATCTAGGTAGAATTGTCTATTAAGGTGATTGGTGTCTGGTAGATGGGAGCATGTATAAGAAGTTTTATATATTTTGATTCCTTTTGTAACAATGATTTTTAGTTCCCTGCTCTTGGATTTGGACCCTATAATACCAGTTCTTACTTAAGAGGAATAATATCACATTATGCTAGAAGCATACCGACTGCATTCTAAGACTGTTGCTCTATAAGAAGAGCTTCTAGTGGAGATTTTCCTCGAACATCCTTGCTCACATAACTTGTTGCATACTCTTCAGATAAAGTAGAATGATACAATCTAGGATGAATTTCATGAATTAGTTCAGGGGCTGGAGCAATCACCACGTCATCTTGTGGACTTAAAAACATGACAACTGACATCCTGTACTGATTTGTATTTACCACTGCCCTGTGCTCTGCACTCTTGTATGTTCCATTACTTATAATCTGCAATTGTAGAACCCAAAAAGTCTCAACCACTTAAGAGCTGGATATCTTGTATATAAACTACAAAATAAAAATATTCAAGATCTATTCCTCCAAGTAATAAGAAAACCTGAACAGATGAGCCATCACTAGGGTATTTTCAAATCAAAGCGCATTTCATTACTAGTACAAATCCATTCATACAAGTATTAAGAAAACCTGCATAGTTGCTGAGTTAGAATTATACTCGTGCAACTTGGTTTAGGTTTCCTTTCAACTACCCATGTAGCAAAAACTACTCTTACAAATAAAAAAGTAAAACTGCTAATGCATGAGAAAGATATTTTATACTCTAAACTGCACTTTTCAAAAAAGGAAACCTATATATAAACTTTTACATACCAGATTCAACCATACGGAAACCTAAATGTTATTTTTTCACATATCAGATTGGAGTTTGGACTGAAACTTAGGGAAATCTATATGTTGATGAGTAGAAAATGTTTCTGTTGTAAGTCAAATTCTGATGTTGCTATTAAAATTCAATTATATAGTTTTGAATCAAATTTATTGATCTATATCTTATGAATAGTGTCACAAGAACTCATCTCTTATAAGAATAAATAATATACATAAACATTCATTGCATGTAGGTAAAGTATAAGCCTTCTGAAAAAGGTCACCTGTTGATACAGGAACATCATACATAATCGTATGTTATGGTATGACAGTAGAAAGATTTAAAATGCAATGCTATTTTGATAGTAATTTTGGTATGGTCAAATGCACATTGATGGGGATGTAATGCCTTCGAGGAGAGAGAAAATACTGTTCTTGGGAAGGTGAGCGGATAGGGACAACTTGGGACCAATTAATATTCTCAGCAAAGAATAGGAGCGGTCACAAGAAGAATGCGTAATGGAAGGAAGTGGAAGGAGTGGCAGCTAAGAGAAGGCGTGAACAGACTATCGAATGAGGATAGAGAAATTAGAAAACTGAAAGATTCGATTCAAAGGAATTAGTACAAAGGAAGTTCATGTGCCTCACGAAACAAACGTAGAGTGAGGAGATCAATGTGATGGCCAGCGATATAGGGAAGTTGATTCTGTAATAGTTGCAGCAGAGTGAATATGTGAAGTTAAATTTCAGGATAAAAAAACATTTGAAGGGCATGGAGAGCTTCTGTTGATTTTGTGTTTAAAATAATGAATTCCTATGTAGGGGTAATTTTACAATCGCAGATTTGTTATGAATAAAGTTGTCTTTATTTCTTGCAATCTGATGTTCAGTCCAAATATTATGTTAGAGAAGATTTTGCATTTTAGTGTTTGTGAATAGAAGGGATTTGTTCATTCCGTATTACCTTTCTTATATTATTCCAATTCAAATGCACTTAATAATAGAATTTCTACCAAGATTAAATTCACTTAATTTGCTACCCATTTTTATGCAAATCAGAAGTACCTTACTGCCCCATCTGCTTATCCCTTTGAAATCTAGACTATAGAGTGCTCTTCCAGTATTCCAAGTACACATTTATTTGCTTGGATTTCCTACTCTAACTCTGATATCATGTTATTTACCCACCACCTCCAATTAACATGATGATCAGTATGAATAAGTTATAACCTACTATAGAGTACCACAGCATGTTAATGGGAGGTTCTAAGGCGCGAGTCTCCATACACAACAAATTAACATTCTCCTGAACTCCAATTGCATATAAACGAGATTATTAGGACAAGAGAAAATTGAATGATTTTACTTACCTCCAAGAAATCACCAACGTTGATAATAAGCGATCCAGGAACAGGGTATACAGTCAACCATTCTCCTCCTTTCCGAACTTGGAGACCCTCAATCTGATCATCTAGCAGGACAGTGATCACAGTCCCATCTGAATGGGGTCTCAGTCCATTCACCAAATCTGGCTGAGGGCAAGGAGGGTAATAATTGATTCTGAGCTGGAGCAGAGGTTCCTTGATAAGGGTTTGAACATAATCAGAGTTCAACCCCAAACCCTCAGAAAGCATGCCCAGCAATTTATCTGTAAGATTGAGTACCTCTTGTCCATATTTTTCATAGGTTTTCCTTCATTATTCACCCACCAATCAATCAGGATGAATTCATGCTTCAAATTGCAAATTAGCTATCGATGTTGTGAATTAACTTTATTTTACCTGTATGTGAGAGGTGTTTTTGGCCAGTGTTCTACAGCCTTGACAAAGGTAGGGGAGATATAATGAACAAGGGCATCAACCCAATCCAAGACTGTGTCATCTGAGATGTCATAGAAGCGACCATAGCCTTCAAGCAAATGAGTACCAGGCCTTACTGGACACTGTCTTCTTTTTTCCTCCAAAGGAAGATCAAAAAATTCTTTTGACACACCTTTAACCCTCTCCAATAATGAAAGATCTATCCCATGATTTATTATCTTCAAAAGAAAAAGCCAAACCCCTGAAATCATTGACCCAGATAGAAAATATTCAAAATACCTGATTCGGGTATTTATTTTTTAATGGTGTCAGGGTACAAACCTGGAAGAAGCCCCATCCTTGGGCAGCTTGGGTCACTTGTGTCACTATTTCTGAGTGCTGAGCTGCTAAATCGATGACAGGAATAGATTGTGGAGCTTCAAAAGCAAGATATGGTCTTTGATCAGACGGAAGAATATATCGAGCAGGGACTTCCTTGATTTGCCGGTCATGGAAAGTCTGGACCAGGTCTATTGGCCTCTGTAATCTCTCAAATTGCTTCAGAAGAGCATCCATTTCTAGGGATAATCAACAGACTTGGAGTACAATGAGTTTTTCTACAGGAAAGGAAGTCTATTAGTAATCAAAGAAGCACTAAAACAAGATAAATATCTATTTTAAGCGATGATATCCCAGGCATGTGTTGAGAGGTGGCAGTAAACATTACAAGCAATGTTGATGTTGATGGTGATTTTGTTAATGAAAAACAGAGCAGATAAAATAGTACATAAACAGTGGGAAAACAGAGATGTTAAAAAAATACACATTGGCCAGAAATTGATTGGAAAGTGAGTACATGTTTGTCTTTTATTAATTATTCATAACAAATATTCAAAACTATGATTCTTTTTTATTAATTATTTACAGTGAAGGTTCAATATATAATTTTAATATTTTTAAAGGGTAAAAATATTCAAAACTTATATCTTTTGGTATCTGAAAAATAAGATAAAATGTCTAAAAAGTGAAGTGTCAAATTTAACGTATAAATAATTTTCTACTTAAAACTCATCTCCGACTTATCAATGTTTAGAATTATCACTCATTTCTAAGCATATTGTCACATGTTTACTAAACCAAGAAAAGCTTTGCCTAAGCTCTCTTATAACACTCTTTACATATTTACTAAGCCAAGATAAGCTTTGCAAAGGCTCTCTTATAACACTCTTTATATATTTACTAAGCCAAGAGAAACTCTACAGAAGCTCTCTTATAACACTCTTTACAACCCTCTTTCAAGCACTCTTTGTTGGCTACTTCAGGCCTTCATAGGTGATTGTTTCATTGTATTATTATTATTGTAACAAGTTCTTGTGCCCTCTAGCACTTCAAATTATTACATACTTTTTTCATTCATTTTAGTTTCATCATGGTCTATAATAGTGTTGACGATTCTTAAATACTCTTGAGTTGGAAGTATTCACACACCTTTTGTACTCCTTACTCTATTCTGGCTATTGTGGAGGTGGAAACATCAAAGTAGGAATTCGGCCAAGTCGGATTTTCCAAATAGTCCCAAATAGATTTCCTTTTTAATTGTGTTTATAGATATTTATAGAGCACTCAACCGAATGAAGTTATATACACATACATATTTGTGTGTTATATACTTTAAGATGCATAATCATTTAGGATTCATGTGCATCTTAAAGTGAGTCCAAAATGTAATGGAGAAATCACAATTATTGTGTTCTCTTATTTGGTTGTGTGCTAATAGTTAAAGAATGTCTTAAAGAATGTACATGATGATACATGACACTATCTTGTGCAAAGTTGGGCCCACCTAATGGACACTTATCCATATACAGTTCTATGTTTATTCCCTTATTTTTCACTTATGTTCACACATCCCTATACATTTGGCCTAAATGACTAATTTTCAGATTAAATCAAACACTACTGCCTACATAAACATTGTTTATCATGATCATATTGGTCTTTTGTTCCCAACTAAGTCAATAGTTTCAAAGTTATCCTTCCATGAACAAATTTTGCATGTCCTAAAACAATCAACTAGTGCTTTTAAGGGACAAATAACCTACATTCTATGGCTTCTTTATTGTCTTTGATCTTGTATTCTATCAAGGGGTTCATTAAGGTGAAGAGCCCTCACAACTTGCTCATAAGATAACTTAGCAAAGGCATTTAACATTATCACTGGTCTATAGATTCAAAAAAGAGATTATACAATCATATAAAGGATAGAAGATAGAGTAAATAGAGGTTTAGCCCACTAACATTATTATAGATTTTGGTCACAATACTTGATAAGCTGATAAAAAACAAAACAAGAAGAACATTCCTCTATAAAATCAATTCCTACAACAATTTTGTAATCCTAAGACATCTGAACTTCAGTATTGTAGTATTTTTTAATCATTCTTCAAATCTTATTTTCCCTTCTAAAAATAGTAAATATAATTAATTTATGTGCTCAACTCAATCTTCTAGCTTCTATTTAGTCTAAGCTAATGTGCATTAATGTGTTTGAATTCCACAAGATTAGCCTCTAGACTAACCCTAGGGATCATATCATTTTCTATTTCAAGGATATTTAAATAACCCTGGGGATCATATCATTTTCTATTTCAAGGATATTTAAATATTTATATGATGTGTAAATTTTAAAACAGAAAAAATGTAAAATATGTAATTTGGAATGACCATTTAATTAATGTTAACAGATTTGTAATCACACAGTCATTAAACTCCACTTCTTATTGTCATTGTTGTTACACTACTAAAGATGATAAAATACATCAATAATGAAAATGAATCAATTTATTTGTGGAACCCTATGACAAAAGCCCAAAACAATAGAATTCTAATTTATAATCTTATTTATTTCCTTGATTTTTTATCAATTAATTTAAATATTAAGATTTCAAAATATGAATCTTATTTATTTCCTTGATGTTGAAAAGCTGGCATGGGTTGAAAGCTCCTAGCTCTTTAGGAAGAGGTTGCAAGAATAGTGGACTTCTAAGACAATCATGTGTTTGGAAATCTCCATCCCCGGGATGGGTGAAATTAAAATTTGATGGCTCATCAAGAGGTAATCCTAGGCCTTCGGGTGCTGGGGGCATCATTCATTCTTCACAAGGTCAAGTTATTGCTCAATTAGCCATTCCTCTAGAACCAGATACTAACAATGCTGCAGAGATTAAAGCCCTTTATCATGGTCTAATCCTTGTTAGGGATTTAGGATTTAATAAAGTGGAAATTGAAGGGGATTCTATGATAATCATAAATGCAATCAGATCAGGAGCCACTGCAAACTGGAAACTTCAATCTTTTTTAGAGGTGATTTTGAATATTATCTCCAAATTTGAATCAACAACGGTTAACCATATCTACCGTGAAGGTAACGGTAAAGCCAATGAGTTGGCTAATATGGCAGCAAGTGGAGTACACGTCAGATCCATTTTGAATGACTGACATCTTAGTCAGAACCCGGCAAGGTGAAAGGATGGACACTTCTTTCAAAAAGGATTATATCACCTGAACCAACTTATCAAATCGGGCAATCTGCTTGCCCAACTCCATCAGTGCAGCGTGCATCACAGGGTGGTCTTATTCGCGGTCAAATTTTCTTCTAACAAGGCATAGAAACAGGATGATCTTCCCTCTCCATTTGGTGGTGACTTATGAAAAATGGTTGTCGCATGAGAGTGGTCGCATGATCACATGAATAAAATAATGCTCATGCGATCATGCGACAAGAGCATTAGAGGGGACCCACGCGCTGTTGAAACATTAGCAAAGGTTGTTGCATGAAGTACTAGTCGCATGATCGCATAAACCAAATGAGTGTTATGCGATCATGCGAAAAGGTAAAAGGAGAGGGCCCCACACAAAAGACAAGCCAGGGAATATGCGCGGACGGTAAACAAAAACACTGGGCATTTATTGAGATCGCAGGTGCGCATAAAAACAAATGCTGGGCAAACAAAGAGGTTGTCGCATGATCGCAAGAGAGGAGAGAGAAGCCTTGCGATCATGCGACAAGGCTTAAAGAAAGAGCCCGGGTAGGTGGGAAAAAACAGGGAAGATTACTATGCCAAGCTGGAACCCACATCTGCAACAGACTCTTCCGAGAATGAGGAAGAAAATTCTAATGATCCCCAGGGTTCAGAGGAGGACGATGAAGAAGAGATAATTACTGATGGAGGAAGGAACAAAGCAATCAACAAAGCTTGATATATAAAGCCAAATAGAACAGAAACACACTCAAAGATTTTCTGAGAGCTGCCAATGCTCACACTATCACATATCTTGCAGAGACATAGAATTTTCTGGACACAAAAAACTAAGAAAACATTCCTCTTCTGTTTTCAAAATATTCTTCTTGAAGAAAGTTCTCGAATTGCCTGGAGAATAACCGATCGATTCAAAAAGTCAGAGAAAAAAACAATATAAAATACACTGCATTTAATACAGTAGTTGGCGGATGAAAAATGGCTGTCGTATGAGAGTGGTCGCATGATCACATGAATAAAATAATGCTCATGCGATCATGCAACAAGAGCATTAGAGGGGACCCATGCGCCGTTGAAACGTTAGCAAAGGTTGTCGCATGAAGTACTGGTCGCATGATCGCATAAACCAAATGAGAGTTATGCAATCATGCGAAAAGGTAAAGGGAGAGGGCCCCACACAAAAGACAAGCCAAGGAATATGCGCGGACGGTAAACAAAAACGCTGGGCATTTATTGAGATCGCAGGTGCGCATAAAAACAAATGTTGAGCAAACAAAGAGGTTGTCGCATGATCGCAAGAGAGGAGAGAGGAGCCTTGCGATCATGCGACAAGGCTTAAAGAAAGAGCCCGGGGTAGGTGGAGAAAACAGGGAAGATTACTATGCCAGGGTGGAACCCACATTTGCAAACACAGCGTACTTCAACAATTACTGTATATTTTATTTTCTGCTTAATACAACAACTACGGCTTCGGCCTTTGCTGATCAAAAAAAAGATTTCAAAATATGAGATTATTAGAATTTTAAAATTGTGAAACCACTTAGATTTATCAGGGTGATTAATTTTGCATCAGACTCTAATAATAAAAAAGAAAACATAAAACATAACTTTCATATTAAAAATTTAAAATCACCTACTAATCAGCACATTGATGGCATTACAATGACCACTAAGTCTTTTAACTAAGTAAAGAATAATATGACAGACCAGTATACAAACACAAATCGACATATCCTTTTACAATTAAAATAATTACCAATTTGAAGCTTACCATAATGTACAAATATATTCAATTCACCTTTTTTCATTTTAACATACTTACATAGAAGCATACTCATACAACCTCCTTGTTTCTATCGGTGAAGTCTGTTATAACATAGAGTCCACCAAGGAGTTTAATGTCTGGCTGGTGTAAGAAGTTGTAGTTTATTTGATTCTTTTTGTAACAATTATTTTGAGTTTGACTGCTCTTCGGTTTGGATCCTGTTATTAATTATCTGTTCAAACTTACAGGAATAATACTACATAATGCTAGAAGCATATTAACTGCATTCTAAGACTGCTGCTCTATTAGAAGAGCTTCTACTGGAGCTTTTCCTCGAATATCCTTGCTCATATAACTTGTTCCATACTCTTCAGCTGACGTAGATTGATACAATCTGGGGTGAGTTTCATCAATCAATTCAGGGGCTGGAGCAATCAGCACACCTTCTTGTGGAACTAAGAACATCACGACTGACATCCTGTACTGATTTGTATTTACCACCGCCCTGTGCTCTGCACTCTTGTATTTTCCATTGCTTATAATCTGCCATTGTAGAACCCAAAATTCATCTTAACAAATCTGAAGTTTTTAAAAGCAAGATATCTTGTATGTAAACTGCAAAAATAAAAATGTTCAAGCTTTATTCCTAAAAGCGTTAAGCAAGCCTGAAAAATTGATTCATCAGTAGGATATTTTAAAATTAAAGCGCATTTCATTACCAGTGCAAATCAAATCCATACAAGTACCAAGCAAACCTGCATAGTTGCTGAGTTGGAATTTACAAGCCATAAATCATTGTCATGCAACTTGGTTTAGATTTCCTCTCAACTACCCATGTTGCAAAACTACTTATACAGATAAAATGTAAAACTGGTAATGCATGAGAGAGAGATTCTACACTCTAGACTGCACTTAATAAGCAAGGAAACCTATATATTACTTTTTACATACTAGACTGGAGTCAAACTTAGGGAAACTTATATGTTATTTTTATGTACCAGATTGGACTCAAACTTAGGCAAACCCATATGTTACCATTTACATACCAAATTGGACTCAAACTTAGGATCTCCTAGCAAAGCAGAAATACCTTACTGCCCCATCTTCCTATCTCTTTGAAATCCAGACTATAAAGTGTTCTTCCAGCATTCTAAAGCCACATTTATTTGCTTGGATTTCCTACTCTAACTCTGATTCATCACTAGGATATTTTAAAATTAAAGCGAATTTCATTACTGGTGCAAATTCATCCCTACAACTACAAGTACCAAGGAAACCTGCGTGCTTGCTGATTTGGAACGTACAAGCCATAAATCATACTCCAGCAACTTGCTTAAGATTTCCTCCAAACTAGTACAAATAAAAAAGGAAAACTGCTGATGCATAAGAAAGATATTTTACACCCTAAACTGCGCTTCAGAAGCAAGGGAAACGTATAAAGCTGATATGGTGCAATTTGCATACCATCCCTGATGCAAATTAATTTGAAGAACACAGTTTGATGTGGTGCAGTTTGTATGCTATATATCCTACCCCATACCAAGCATGTAACCTACTAAAGCTCTGTTGAGAGTTAGGTTTACCCCATACATATCCTACTAAAGCTTTGTTGAGATGTACCCTGAACTACCCTACCTACTAGAAAGGAGAAAGCCTGCAGGCTTGATAGATATGTAAATATATGGAATTCTAACTACAGCAAATCCATTTTTAAAAGTCAGATATATAATTTTTTACTAACCAGATTAGACTCAAATTTAGGAGCCCCTAGCAAAGCAGGAATACATTAATGCCCAGCCACTCATTCCTTTGGAGTCTAGACTACGGAGTATTCTCCCAGCATTGCAAAAGCCACATTTATTTGCTTGGTTCAACTCTGACATCGTATTGTTTATCTATGACCTCCAATTAACATGATGATCAGTATGAACAACCTACTTTAGAGCAGTACAGAATTGTAAAAACAATTGACAATCTGCTAAATGGAATCAGTGTCAAAGCGTACCGTTTGAGCTCATGAACAACGGGCTATGAAGATTGTCTTAATATTAAACTCCAATTGCATATAAATAAGATGATTAGGACAAGAGAAAATTTAATAAATTTTACTTACCTGCAAGAGATCACCAATGTTGACAATGAGTGATCCAGGAACAGGGGATACAGTAAACCATTCTCCGCCTTTCCTAACTTGAAGACCCTCAACCTGATCATCTAGCAGGACAGTGATCACACTCCCATCTGAATGGGGTCTCAGTCCATTCACCAAATTTGGCTGAGGGCAAGGAGGGTAATAATTGATTCTGAGCTGAAGCAGCGGTTCCTTGATAAGGGTTTGAGCATAATCAGAATCCAACCCCAAACCCTCAGAGAGCATACCCAGCAACTTATCTGTAACATTGAGTACCTCTTCTCCATACTTTTCATAGGTTTCCCTTCATTATCCACCGCCAATCAATCAGCATCAATTCATCTTTCAAATTGCAAATCGGCTATTTATGTTGTAATTAACTTTATTTACCTGTATGTGAGGGGCGTTTTTGGCCAATGGTCAACTGCCTTGACAGAGGGTGGGGAGATATAATGAACAAGGGCATCGACCCAATCCAAGACTGTGTGGTCGGATATGTCAAAGAAGCGGCCGTAGCCTTCAAGCATACGAGTACCAGGCCTTACTGGACACTGTCTTCTTTTTTCTTCCAGAGGAAGATCATAAAACTCTTTTGACACGCCTTTAACCCTCTCCAACAATGAAAGATCTATCCCGTGATTTATTATCTTCAAAAACAGAAGCCAAACCCCTGTAATCATTGACCCAGATAGAAAATATTCAAAATACCTAATTTGGGAATGTATATTTTAATGGTGTCAGGGTACAAACCTGGAAGAATCCCCAGTCTTGTGCTGCTTGGGTCACTTGTGTTACTATTTCTGAGTGTTGGCCTGCTAGATCGATGACAGGAATAGATTGTGGAGCTTCAAGAGCAAGAGATGGCCTTTGATCAGACGGAAGAATATATCGAGCAGGGACTTCATTGATTTGCCGTTCACGGAAAGTTTGAACCAGATCTATTGGCCTCTGCAGTCTCTCAAGTTGCTTCAGAAGACCCTCCATCGCTTGAAATAATCTTAAGCACAATGAATTCGACTTCAGAAAAAGAATTCTTGAGTAATCAATGAAGCCTTTATTTTCCTCGCAGCACCTTATCCTGTTTATTATTTGTTCACTATTGTAATTTATATTATAATATATTCCAGTCAGGATTGAGAGTCCTGTAGCATGTGTTTTGAGGCAGCCAGCCAATATCATAGGAAAGTTGATATTTCAATCCCACCATCATACATGGTTATTTCAGCAGAGTTATTAGTTCTTAGTTTGCGAGTAATTCTAAGACTGTATAGTATTGTAACTACTGGAAGGGTGCGACTAATTATGCCGAAGGCGTGCAGCACGTGGCAGTACTTTATTATCGTCCACGTCTTCTGTTTACTATTCTGTCAATGATCCACTTGCATTTTTTATATATACTCTATCTGAGGTCGGTTCTTTCTCCTCGGCATGTGACCACAGGTACATATTACATTGAAAGCACTTACTCACCCTATTCGTCATTTTTGAAAAACCTTTTGTATCACGTGGCTCCATCAATTTACTATTAAACTTTTTTTAGTTTACGATATTCAAGCTTATATTAACGTATGTGAAAGAAATATTTACTACACGGTGGCTTAATATTGACCCTTGTATGTGCTGGATTTTGATTTTTTTTTAATCAATATTTTATAATTTCATTGTATTGAATTTTAAGTTTTAATTAATTAATGTTTTTATATTAGATTTTAAATTTTATTTAATTTATATTTATGATCAAAGATATTAGATTTTGACTTTTATTTACTAGGTATTTTATCAAAAATATATTAAGTTTGGAATTTTAATTAATTATATTTGAAAATATATATTTATTATGTTATATCATTTTTTACAATATAAATATTAAATATATATTTAATTTTAAACACTATAAAATAATATTTAAAAATGTATATGTTGTTTTGTTTTATTTTTAGATTGCAATACATTTGATTTGGAAGGGGGAAATGGCTTATTAGTACTTGCCACTAAGGCATAGTACTATTGTAAAAAAATATTTTTCCTGATTATATTGTATTGTAGTTTATTTTAATTTATTTTTCATTAATTAATTATAATTTTTTTATTATGAAAATAATAGCTAATGTGAAATTATATATTATTATTTTAATATTTTAATATCAAATATATAAAATTTAAGTCAATTATATTAGCTCTTTATTATTTAAAATATAATAATATTATATTTATGAATTCATTCATTTATGATATTTATATTTTAAACGAAAGTAAATATATATTCTATAATGATAATGAACAATATTAAAATATTTAAAGAGATTTACAATAATTATAAGAAATTCTAATTAGTTGGTGAGCTCAATGCAAATCAATATATGTCATTCTATTTTGGATGACTATCATCTAAATTATATATTTTATAATTAATCAAAATATAATTATAATTTTAAGAAATTTATTAAAATTTGAATTAGATTGACATTTAATATTAAAATTACAATTACATGACAAAACTAAAAAGTCAAAAAGTTACTTTACAAATAAACTAAAATTTGAATTAATTATATTTCTAATTGAGCTTTAACATAACTATAAACTAAATATTTAATGTAATGTAATAATATATTAAATAAAATTAAAGAATTATTTTATTTAATTTTTTTAAAATTATATGCTAATACAATTAAACCTACAACTAATTATATAACTAAAGGCAAGTACTAGCCACTACGTGGCACTTGTTTAAAACTACAATTAACAAGATAAAGATCAAGATAGATATTTCTTTTTGACACAAAAATGACATTTGTTTTCTAGTTTTATTTTTCCTTACTACTAATTATTTGTAATGATAAACAATTTATTGTCTTATTTCATTTTTTTTTTCATTTTCTACTCTGTAAACATCAACAAAATTAAAATACCACTCCAATAATGCACTTTATACAATTGTAGAGCTATTCCATCTGATGGTTAGTATGATGGTTAGGGTTAGGATTAGGTTTTGAGTATATTGTTAGGGTTAATATTATGTTTTAGGTTTTACATCATAGTAACTATTATAACTAGGGTTAGGATTAGGGTTTACGATCACAATTATTGTTTAGGTTTAAGGTTTATATCATTGTTGTAACTATGGGTAAGCTTAGGGTTTTCCTAAGAGTTAATATTCAAGGTTAAGAGTTTAGGCTTACATCATCGTTAGGGTTAGGATTGGCTTTAGAGTTTGGGTTATGATTTTTTAGGATTAGGGTTTATTGTTTTAGTTAGGGTTAGGGTTAGAGTTAGGATTGGGGTTAGAGTTGTAAATAGGGTTTAGAGTTATAATTATGGTTAGGGTGAGGGGTTGTACATTATAGTAAGTATTATGGTTAAGGTTTGGATTTTGATTACAGTTAAGGTTAGATTGAGCTTAGACTTAGGATTATGGTTCGTTTTATGGCTTAAATTATGATTTTTATTAGGGTTGGGATTAGGATATCGGTTTAGGTCTATGTCATGATTAGGATTAGGATTGTGTTAAGAATTTGTATTATGAATTTATTTATGATTACTGTTTAATGTTTGTGATAAGGTTTAAGGTTAAGGTTTACGGTAATAGAGATTGATTATCTATAAATCGAGAGGTTTTTGACCATATTAGTTGCACAACTATATGAAAAAGAACAGACCAATTTTTTTCTCTAATTGACCTTCACAATCTCTTCGGTGTACCCATTGCACCCTAAGGTGCAATTGCTAGTTACATTTCAGCTAAAAGGAAGAAAGGGTGAATCTCACAAGATGTGAGATTACCCAATTAAAAAAAAAGTCTTGAATAATCAAAGAAGCAAGAAGTAAATATCAAGGAGATCTTGTTAAAAAAATATATAAGTCATTACATTAATATATTTTGGGTAGAGTGTAAGAATCCTGTAGAGTATTTCTAGAGGGGCTGAATAAATATTATAAGTGATTGGGACTCCAGATGTTTCGAGGGGGTGAGTAAATATTACAAGTGATAGATAAGTAGGAGACATTTTCTACAAGAAGTCAAAATTTGATATTGTGTAGTTCAATTTATGGTTAAGCATGTTCAAAATTGAGTAGTACTAAGATGGGTGAGACCTCGAAAGGCCCAATGATTCACCTCTCTGAATATCACTTAGATGCAATGAGTACTAAGTGTGCTATTCATTCTCATGAGACGTGAGTTTATGTGAATCATTACACATAAAACATGGGTCAATGAGTTTGACTTTAAAGACTACATAATTGAAACCCCATAGCAATATCATTATTACAAATGGTGTTGATATTCCAATTCCACCCACACACATGTTGTGCTAGCATGGTATGAGTTCTTAACTAGCAAGTAATAATAGAAACTTGTAGTACTCATAAGTTAGTGGATTTATTAATTAGATATTTGTCAATCTAGTTTTTAATATTTTAGTTCGTGTGCAATAATACTTAAACATTTGAATTATGAGCCTTATTGACTAATTATAGACATGAATTTGACTTAAGACTTAAAAGAAATTAAAGAAGTGTTTTCAATTTTAAAAATAAAGTAAACACTTGTATTTTTCTTCCTTAGTTATTAGATGTATTTTTCAAATGATATAATAATACTTTTATATACTTATATAGGAAAAATTAGTATTGTTTTTTATATCAAAATTATAAAATAATTGACACAATTAAATCTAAAATAATTTTAGCTATCTTTATATATTGTGAAAAATTTATGTGTATTAGAATTTTAAAATTTATATAAATGAACTACAAATTTTCATCCTAGTCACTTCATTTATTCATTAGATTCATTTTAGATAGATTTTAGATTTGTCAATTTATAAATATTTTCACCCTAGTCAATTTTAAGATTCATTTAAGCCAAATTTTAGATTGTTTAGTCCATGCATAATTTCATCCTAGTCATTTTAATTTATCCATTAGATTTATTGTAGGTGCATATTGATTTTTTCACTTCATGCATATTTTCTTCCTAATCATTTTATTTATTCATTAGATCATTTTAGGTGCATTTTAGACTTATTAGTCTAAGCATATTTTCATCCTAGTCATTTTAATTATTGTATCATCTTAAAATGGAAGCACTTCCATGTTAAGAGCGTTTAGCCCTCTGAATAAGTGGTTTGGGGTCATGTCAAGCACCTTGAATAGGTCTTTGCATGAATATGGTTGTTTCCCCCTGTTCTACTTCTCTCTCCACCTGTTTCCAGCCTTTTTCTGGCACTTGGACCTGAGAACCTGAGATCTAAGACCTTAGGGTCAAAGTCAACCTCCTAGGTCAAGGTCGACCTCGACCCTGACCTAGGGCAGAGTCGACCTCACCCCTGACCTTGGGTCCAATTTTCAAATTCTGGAGGTTTCGGGATGTTGGGATTTAGAAAGTTTTATTTTCCCACTTCCGGGTCGACTGTGTTGGATTTCGGAATGGTAAACTCTTAAATTTCATTTAATCTAAGTCCATTTCTAGGGGTTAAGGTTAATTGGGATTTTATTCTCCAATGTGCCTCTCTAGAAGTTTGTGCCCTAGATCACTATAAAAGGAAGTCTTCCTCTCTCATTTTCGCCATCTACTTTCATGATCAAGGCATCAAGTTTTGAGATCAAGTGCTCAAGGTTTTATCAAGGTGATCAAGCAAGCATTCATTCAATCAATCATCCATTTAAGCATTCAAGTTCTCCATTGAAGATCAAGGATTCAAGCATTCAAGCCTTTGGAGGAATTTGGTTGAAGCATTTAAGATTCATCATTCAAAACCCTATATCTATCCATCATGGTGGTGTGATCTTCCTTCAAGATCCTTCATTCATCTTCAAGATATATTCATTCTTCCCTCAAGGTGGATTCCAAGCATACAATCATGGAGGTTTTGATTTACATTTGTTAATATTATGTTCAAGCTTTCATATCAACATACTTGTTTACATTTGAAACACAATTGCATCTCTATTAAATATCATAGCTTTATTGTTAGATCTACTTCTACTACTTGCTCGCATTCTCTATTTCAATTCTATTATTAAGGTTGATTCCAAACTGGGGTTTGACTAAGGCAAACCCCTCATCCAAACAACAAAACCAATTTTCTTGTAGGTACAGGTGCACAACAGTGAATTAAAGTGCAGATCTAGATACCCTTTTCACCGAACTTTCAGGATCCGCAAACAGAATTTCCATCGGAGTAGTTGGGTCAAGGTCGACCTTCAGTGGGGGGTAAGATTGTGCTTCGGGATAAGATTGTGCCCTAGTATTTGGGTCAAGGTCGACCTCCCTCAAAATTGAAAAATATTTTTGGGTTTTGTAGATCTCATAGTTTCGGCTATAGTGTAAGAAAATCAATAGTTTCTGAGACTATTTGATAGGGTTTTCAGCAGATTCTCTTTTGGAGGTGAGTTCTTTTATTTCTTCATTTCAATACTTATATTCCTAGATTGACATTCCATCCCCTTACAATTCAAATGTATGTATAAAATATGGGTTTAGGGTCTCTTTCATATGCATTATTCTAAAACCCTATTTGAACCATATTTTATATCTTACAATTATAAATTAGATTCATTTTAGGTGCATTTTAGATTTGTTAATTTATGCATTTCATCCTCTATTTGATGCACTTTCGGTTTGTTTTAGATTACCCAAACTAAACACATTACTATTAATCTAGGAATCATCATGTAATAAATATGCATGCCACTTTGCATCATCATGTACAAACATCATATATCCATAAACCAAACCATGTATAATCACCATCTGATATACACACTAGAATTATATGGATCCAAATCTAAGCAAGAAGTAGTCATATATCATGTACAACATCACCATACATAAAGCATAAAGCATTTTCCAACACCCTCCAAAGTCCGCAAGATCTCCCTATTGGGTGATGAAACATGATAGTCTCTAATAACCATCTATCCACCAAAATCATAAGCATCATCCTAAGTGTTTAAATAAAAACAATCTAAACCAAAATAAATGATCTCATCCTTCACCATTTTTCCAATATTTTTGCTAAAAATTAACAAATATGACCTTTTTCCTATGTATTTGCCTCTTTATTGGTGTATCCACTTAAATTTTTATGGATCTATTGAATCACTTTGCATTCACCCCTTTTCGATTAAATTTTTTATTCTCTAATGCAACTATTACCTACAATATGAGTTGCCCTACTGGTGGAGAACTTATACTCTTGAAAGATAGGTCGTAGGTTCAAATTTCATGAGGGATAAGGGTATGTAGGCCTCATTTGTAATATAGATAGGTGCCTCCCACAAGGAGTATGGGGTAGTCCCATATTAGTGTCACCATATGTAGACTAAAAAATATATGGCTAGTATCGTTGAACATGTCGAATAACTGAGAGGAGGGTGAATTAGTTATTCACAAACACTTTCCAAATCTTTTAATCTATTCGTAAACTTCACAAATCATGCAAATGATAAAAACAATTATATCTATATTAACTTTTATTATACCAGTAACCACATCAAGCTATTATAACAAATGTAAACATGAAAGCACAAAACCACCGACACAAAGAACACCAAAATTTATGTGGAAACCCAAACTGGGAAAAACCATGAAGAAGCTAATTCTCATGAAATGAAACACCAGTTAAGGCAATTTTAGAAAGGCTCACTATCGGTTGGCTCATTGCCAGTCGGGCTAACTACTCTAAAATATGATTGTGGCTAACTACCAATACAAATTTTATTTACAATATGTGAACTGGTAGAATTGCATATAACTGTTGGTGCAATTAAGTATTTACTAATTACACTTTACTTAAGTTTACTTATGATAATGCATTTGCATATTAGTTGTCTTTGAGACACCTAGGAGTTTGCATTTCTTTTTAGCACATGGTTAGGAGAATCTCCACTTTAGGTGTGATAGTTGTCATCACATACATCTTTGTGTGTGAGATCCACCTTTAGTGCTCTTATCACATTATCATCCTCTCATTGTTGCACATGTTTCTCATACTTTCATATACAATGGAGGATGATCCACCTTTGGTGGACATGTGATTCCACCATGTCTAGTTGATAGCTTATCACTTGCATAACTTCTAGTTATCATGCATTGCCTATATATTGAGACATTTCTACATTGTATGTAATCAATCAATTATCCATCAATTGATCATTATTGAATTCTTCATTTGATCATATTATCTTGTCTCTCTTGTTTGTGCTATCTCTTGAGCTTCTAGATCTTGGTTTCTACTCTTTGCCTTAGGCAAATTCTTACATGGTATCAGAGCCAAAGGAGTCTTCATTGGATAGCCATTGGAGAGTGATCGATTGCTTCAACTTTTGGAGGGCCACGAACCAAATCTGGGATCAACATTTTATGGGAGTGTTTTGAGCAAGATTGGGCCTCACCATTGCATCTGGATGGCTGTTTCCATAAATTTTGACTATAAATTTGCCTATATTGGGCAAAAGTCAAATTTGAGGCAAATTTTTTTTGCAAATTGGACCTCTAAGGCCTGATCTGCAATTTGGGTAATTATTTTGACAATTTTTCATTCAGATCTGTATTATTTCTATTTCTGTCATTTATTTCTCAGATCTGTATTATTGTCAAATTTTTTGAATCTGGAAATATTATTTTCTATTTTCGAGAAAATATTTTCTGTGGCAAAAGCTTTGCCATTTCTGGCATTTCAATAGGAGGGCAACCTACGAGCGAATAGTAAAGTCAGAGGCATCAAGATAGGCATCAAGCACGAGCACTAGCTCATTTTATTTTATCAGCAGGTGCTTTGCATTGTTAAAGGGCTACAAAGCCCATTCCACATTTGATGTGGGATTAAATCCCAATCCCTCACGCCAGCGGCTCAAGACCAGACCTCACGGCACACCGAGCGCGGGCTTGGAAGAGGTGTGTTTCCCAACCGGTCTCTGCAGTGCCACATCACCACCGCTTGGCACCTCTGACCACCACGCGTGCAGCAGGCTGCCCACTTCCCTCCTCCACCGGTGACTGTTGCAGGGCTCACTATGCCTCCACAGCCACCTCCGCTTGCGGGCTCCTCCTGCTACGCGGGCTCCAAGACCGCCACTGTGGGAAACAAACCCCCGTGGCTAGCTCAGCCCTCTACACGGGAGGATACACAGCGCCACCTCCGCACCTCTACCCTCCAAAGAAATGCCACGTCGATAAAACTCGGCAGCCAATCTCAAGCAAACAAGTGGCAGAACACCAGCAAAGGGTATTTTTTTAAAAAAAATTGCATTTTTCGCCATTTCCCCTATGCTACATTTGACGCTTGTTTGGATGTCAACTGGGGCATTTTTTGTTTTTTGGTCACGGTCTGCAAGACGTCAAATTTAAGATATTGATTGCATCATCATTTTGTGATGTTAATTTTGACGATCGTTTGATCGTCAAAACTAGGAACTTTATTACTGCTGTGATGGTCATTTGAATGTCAAATTTAAGACAGGGAAACCGGTGATGTCAACAGCTTTCAAAAATTTCCAGCCCTCACCATTTGCAGTTTGGATTTGGCAGTCCAACTTTGGGAGGCCATAACTTAGTCATCCGGACTCCAAATTGAGTGTAATTTTTATTTTTTTTGGGCTAAAATTTCTTGAACTTTTCTGAAATTGCAGTTTTTGGTGACTGTACCAGTCTGATCCCTATTTTTGCAACTTCAGAGGCTTCGTACAGGTTCATATGAACACATTTTCAGGTGAATTTTTTTTTGAAAGTGCATAATTTTTCATCTACTTTTCAGATCTGATATCAGTTTGGAGAAATTTTGGGTAGAAATAGTACTTTCAAAATATGGTCTTTTTTGGCCTATTGTGGCACTTGTAATTGATCAGATCCTTAAGGGATCTTCTGTCCTATCTTCTCAAGTCTGTTGTAGCTTCATATTTTTAGTTGTAAACATCAAAATTAGAAGTCCACTTTGATCCATTTTGTCAAGTGGCAATTGTACACGCACTAGCTATAAAGTGCCAAAATCATCATTTTGGGGGGGGTTCTTTGATTGAGTGAATTGGGGGGGTGTCTTGTGTGTTGGTGTCTCTCCTTCTTGTGCTCTTTTCATTTTTGCATCATGGGTTCTATTGCAAAATTAACTCCACATAACTATGCTACATGGAAAGATAATGTATGGAGCAAGTTAATGGTTAAAGGTTTAAATCCTTATGTGGATGGTACATTTAAAAAACTCGCTGATGATGATACTACAGCCAACCAAATTTGGTCAAGCAAAAATTATAAAGCATTAGGAGTCTTAAGAGAGAATATGTCTCAAGATGTCATGTATCACATCAAAACCATAAAAGATGCTAAAGAAGCTTGGGATAAACTTGAAGAATTGTTTGGTAAAATAGATGAAGACATGGGATTCAAAATTGAGACTGATCTCCTCAAATTAGATCCCAGGAACTTTGACACAATTCAAGATTATCTCACCAAAGTCAATGACTATAGAGCATAACTTGATGATTATGGTAATCCCATGAAGGATATGAAGTTGGTTAGTCACTTGTTGAATCATCTTCCTCTTGAATATGTGGCTTTTGTTCCAAGTTACAATACTCACAAGTTAACAATGGGTAGTGCCTTCACTAAGCCTTCATTTGAGTCATTTTTAGAAATGTTGGTCTTATAACAAGTAAAATTGATGAGTATGGGGATTCTCAAGTCTTCAAAGTCTAAGGCATTGGTGGCTAATAATGGGAATCAAGGGAATCAAGATTGTAAAGGTTCCAACAAGAAGCAAAAGAAGTGGAAGGCCAAATCACAATCAAACACTCAACAATCTTCCTCCTCACAACAAGGAAAGTCTTCTCCCAACAACAACAACAACAACAAACAAGGGGGATAGTTCTAAGAAGGAGAAGAAAATTTGTGCATATTGCAAGAAGCCAAATCATGATGAGCATCAATGCCACAAGAAATAAATTGATGAGTTGACAAACATAATCAAGAAGCATCACATTGATTTTCCAAATGCCTACAAAGGAAAGGATTCATCACCTTCCACTTCAAAGGGTAAAGGGCAAGCATTTGTGGCAAGTACAACTAATTCAGAGAAATGGATCTTTGATTCAAGAGCCACACATCATATGGTTGCAACAAAGGAGCAATTTTATTCCTTGAAACCATCTACGGTACCTCATATCTATGTAGGAGATGATACTCAAGTGGAAGTTGAAGGGAAAGGGGAAGTTGAGATGGAAAATGGAGCTTTCAAAGATGTTCTCTATGTTCCAAACCTTAGCACAAACCTCCTTTCAATTTACCAAATCACTCACCGTGGAGGTTGAAAGAAAGTTGAATTCCTACCTGATTCAGTTGTAGTAAAAAATCTTAAGGATGATTCTATGGTGGCAATAGGAAAAGCAAATCATGACACAAGGCTTTACTCATTTTCTAATTTTGTACCTAAGACTCCTTCTCATGCCTTGTTGATACACTCAAATTCACAAAGTAAACTTTGGCATGAAAGATTTGGACATCTTAACTATAGATATCTTCAACAGCTTAGCAGCAAGGATATGGTCAAAGGTCTACCTCAAGTCAAGTATTCAGAGGGTGTATGTTCAGGATGTGAAATGGGAAAACATCCTTAAGAGAAGTTTGATAAGGGGAAGTCTTGGAGAGAAACATTTTTTCTTGAGTTGGTTCATAGTGATGCGATGGGCCCTTTTCCAGTGCCATCATTTGGCAAGGCTCGTTATGTACTCACCTTCATTAATGACTTTTCACGCTACACTTGGGTCTACTTTCTTGGTCACAAGAGTGAAGTGTTTGATAAATTTCTCACCTTCAAGGATCATGTTGAGAAGCAATCAAGTAAAGCCATCAAGATTCTTCGAACAGATAATGGAAGGGAATATGTGAACTCAAGGCTTATAGACTTTTGCACACTTGAGGGTATTGATCTTCAATATTCAGTTGCCTACACTCCACAACAAAATGGTGTTGCAGAAAGGAAGAATAGGACCCTTAAGGAGATGGCCACTTGTATGATTCATGCTAAGTCTCTTGATCAAGCCTTTTGGGCTGAAGCTATATGTTGTGCCACTCACATACAAAATAGAACTCCTCATAAAGCTTTGGATGGAGTTACTCCTTTTGAAGCTTGGTGTGGAAGAAAACTAGTTGTGAAACACTTTAGAGTCTTTGGTTGTCCAGCTTGGGCACAAATACCTCCACAGAAATGCAAGGCATTGGAACCACAAAGCAAGCCTTGCATATTTGTTGGTTATCCTGAGACTCTTAATGCATACAAGCTTATGGATCCTGAGACACATGAGATCTTCTTTGAGAGGAGTGTTCACTTTGAAGAGAATTGTCCTATCTTGGATTCTTCAACTCCTTCTACTTCCTCCATTTTGGATAATGATAGTGATGATAGTGACTTGGAAGATGAAACTCCCTCAACCCTGACTTGCAGGCCTCCACCTTCGCAGGGTCAAGACATAGTTGAGGACATTCCTTCATCATCTTCTTCCTCCACTAGGCCTCATTGGGCACAACAAACACTTGATTTAGTAGGTTCACTTGTGGGGAATCCTTCAGACACTAGGAGGACAAGGTCACAACACAGCTCATTTCCACATGCTTATATTGCAATTTCTTCCAATCCAAAATCATTCAAGGAAGCTTCAGGGGTTCCCGAGTGGGACAAAGCTATGAAGGATGAGTATAACTCTTTGATGAGAAATAATACTTGGGACTTAGTTCCTCTTCCTAAGGGAAGAAAAGTGGTTCAATGTAAGTGGATCTATCAGACCAAGTTTGCAGTGGATGGAAGTGTGGATAAGTATAAGGAAAGACTTGTTGCAAAAGGTTTCTCTCAGGTTCCTGGTATTGACTACACTGAGACCTTTGCACCTATAGCCAAGATGAACTCCATTCATTTGACACTTGCTATTGCTGCAGCTCATGGTTGGGTTGTACATCAAATGAATGTTAAGAGTGCATTTCTACATGGGGATCTTCATAAGGAGATTTATATGGAGTAGCCACAGGGATTCATCCAAGATACTACTATGGTTTGCAAGTTAAGGAAGTCTATCTATGGCCTCAAATAGGCTCCTAGGGCTTGGTATGCCAAGATGGATTCCTTCCTTCTCTCAGCATGATTCACGAGGTGTCATTCAGATTTGAATGTCTACATTCTTTGGTAGGATGACTCACACTTGATACTTGTACTTTATGTTGATGACTTGATCATTACAGGGAGTACTTCATCCATCATTACTAGTGTCAAGTCTCTTTGTAGGACAAATTTGCTATGAAAGACTTGGGTTTACTTCACTATTTTCTTGGTATTGAGATCACACAGTCCTCAGCAGGGATCACACTTTCTCAGCCCAAGTATGCTCTTGATGTACTTGCTCAATTTCACATGAGTGGTTGCAAGCTTGCACCCACTCCATTTTTATCAGGTGTCAAGTTAGAGGCTAAGTGTTCTACACCACTTGTTGATTATACTTTTTATAGACAGCTTGTTGGAAGTCTCATCTGCTTGACACATACATGCCCTGACATATCATTTGCAGTTGGCATGGTTTCTCACTTCATGCAAGAGCCACATGAGCTTCATTGGAAGGTATCAAAGCACATATTGCACTACATACAGGGTACACATACACATGGGATTCACTATGCAGTAGGTACAAGACTTTAGTTGGTTGGATATACAGACTCAGATTGGGCAGGCGATCTTGATGGTTGCAAGTCTACTTCAAGTTACATATTTCACCTTGGTTCAAGCCCCATTTGTTGGCAGAGTAAGAAGCAGCATGCTATTGCTCTTTCTTCGATTGAGGCTGAGTATCGAGGGGCTGTTACTATAGCTACAGAGGATATTTGGCTTCAACATATCCTAAAGGAGTTTGGTTTCAGTATTCCATGACCTACAGTCATTCATTGTGATAATCAGGGTGCTATAGCGATCTCCAGACATCCGTTCCAACATCAGCGGACCAAACACATTGAGGTTCATATGCACTTCATTAGAGATTTGATACATGAGCAGGTCATTGAGATGCAGTATTGTCCTACAACAGAGCAGGTTGCAGACATCTTCACCAAACCCTTCATTGAGAGCAAGTTTCTTCAGTTGTGAGCTCTCTTAGGGGTGCAGGATATTCCATCAGGGGGGGTCACATGACTTCTCTATTTTATCTTATGGGGGGGATATTTTCCTCATATGAGGTCTTCTCTCTCATCTTCTCTTATTGTATTTATCTCTCTTTTTGGGGGAGGGTTTTTCCCATGAGGTTTTCCCTCTTTCTTCGCTTTATGAGAGATTGCATTATTATTGCATATTGTACATGGGTACCTAATGTGGCCTAGTAGTTGGGACCCATCTTGCATCGTGAGCTTAAGTGCATTCCCCTAAGTTACATTTAAGGGGGGGTGTTGGTGTAATTAAGTATTTACTAATTACACTTTACTTAAGTTTACTTAGGATAATGCATTTGCATATTAGTTGTCTTTCAGAAACCTAGGAGTTTGCATTTCTTTTTAGCACATGGTTAGGAGAATCTCCACTTTAGGTGTGATAGTTGTCATCACATACCTCTTTGTGTGTGAGATCCACCTTTAGTGCTCTTATCACATTATCATCCTCTCATTGTTGCACATGTTTCTCATACTTTCATATACAATGAAGGATGATCCACCTTTAGTGGACATGTGATTCCACCATGTCTAGTTGATAGCTTATCACTTGCATAACTTCTAGTTATCATGCATTGCCTATATATTGAGGCATTTCTACATTGTATGTAATCAATCAATTATCCATCAATTGATCATTATTGAATTCTTCATTTGATCATATTATCTTGTCTCTCTTATTTGTGCTATCTCTTGAGCTTCTAGATCTTGGTTTCTACTCTTTGCCTTAGGCAAATTTTTACACTAACTATACATGAAATAGTTCCAATTGATAGTACACAGATCACCAACAACAAAGATCTAGTATAGATCCTCTATCATCATACACTAATCTTCTACAACTCAACATATAAGGCTTCTCTCTACAACACTCAGCTTCAACTACTTTGTTGCCTAATATACCTAAAATGGACTCCCACTATATCACCTTCAAGTTTTTGTTACATATGCTTGCACTATACTACTCTTACATCATTTCACACCACTCCCATACATCGAAGACAAAAAGGTTTTTCTTTATTTGTATAGATATGTGATCATACATATTTTCCCTACACCAAATCTGTGGGATGGTCCCAAATCAAAAAAGATATTACAATTGCATTTAATGCATTACTACCGATCCTAAATCTAGGAGGTCTACTTATGAGAATTTTACAACACGCTACCATGAGACCCAAATATAGGTCACACTTAAGATGTATATAGTGCATATTACATTTATCGAAACTATTGGAATAACCCACTGATAGATGAAACTTAATAGAAACATGTCCAAAACATAATACAAAAAAACAACTAATGAGCTACAAGAAAGTCTAGATTACAGGAACACTTGGAAGAACATTGTAAGCATAACATTCAATAGTAATCGATATAAAACATCATGCACCACTTATTGCCGAAAGTATACAAGTGTACAAAAATATGTAAACCATGAGTAGAACCAAGTAAACCTACCATAGAATGCCAAAAGATGTATGTACTGAACCCGTCCTATGTATAACTAAAACTTATGATACTTTACCAATAGCTAGCAAGTACATATTCAAAAATACCAACAACCAATCAATATCACCAAGATGTCAGTACAAGGGTTTTGACATCAATAACAACCAATGCTAGCAACATCTCAATATGTCTAAAAATATCCCCCTTTGGCATTGATGGTAAAACACCAAAACTTCAAAACTAGAAAAGAAATATGTTTTTCATGACCAAAAATTCCCCTTGAGTGGATGCAACATTTTCATTTTTGTTTTTATCTTTCTCTCCCCCTTTTTTCCACAATGGAAAAGGGCCAAAAAAAAAGATAGTCAAATAAATACAATATTTTTTTATAGAAATGACTTTCGTATACCTTTCCTTCATAACTAGAAGCTTCTTCTTCCACTTAGTAATAGAAGCCCCCATTTGGGTACACAAATTGTCACACTTAATAAATTTGTCTAAATATCTATTCCAGTTTGAAGATTGAAACTACTAGGCATATTCTTCTACATTAGCAAGAATGCCAGTAGCATGCTCCAATCAGACTTCTACTATGTCTTTCACTAACCAAAAAGTATTTATCAAATCTTCCCTGTATCTCTATAATAGCAACAACTCTACTTGAATACCACCAATTATCATCCTCTATTTTCCTTCTTTGTCCTTGAACACATCATATGTCTTTCCCAGCTCATTTAATTCTTTCTCAATTACTTTTCTTCTCCTCTAAAATTGTCTACAATAGCAACCCATTGAAGACAATACCTGTATATATTTGTAATTTCCTTTACATAGACCTTTGATAACTCTAGTAAGTTTCTACTTTGCATTTGTCCATTTCTTCTCTAGAGACCTTTTAATTACTTCAAAATCTGCACCATACTGTAACAAATTATTTTTAATGTCTCTAGCTAATTCAACTGGTAACATACCAGACACACTAGATATTGTGATCCTTTATTTAATCAAGTCATCAGTCAACACTTACATCACCAAGGTTTTTTCCACTGATGAACAATATGTCTGCACTTCACCAATTATATCATACTCACCATTTTCCAACAAAGTCTAGACCATATTGGAATCCACATAGTCATATCCTATCAAAGAAACCACATCTTTATCCATATCTTTTTCCTCTTTATCATAAATTTTTCTATTCTTAGGATCTAGAGAAGAACCACCAATAGCTACTTGCAATCTTTTTTTTCCCAAGGAGGAACCCTCCTCACCATGACTTACTGGTACAACACTAGTAACTGTTAAACCTAAACCAATATTCTCATGTAAAGACAATAAATATGCCTCATAGGCATCTACCTTATTATCCAACACATCAAGATATCTGCAATTTTTCTTACCGATAGGAATGTCGATTTTCCACTCAACATTTTCCTTACCAGGTAATGACCTCAAGAAATAGATAGCTAAACACATTACCAATGAACCAAATCAAAAACCATATCTATTTTCAATATAGTCATCCTCACATTTTCAATAAATTTTTCTAGAAACATCTTACAAAGATCCATTTGAATATTCTCCCTTAATTTTTTTATGTGCAACATAAACATCTAACACTGAAGTGGCACCATCAGGATTTTGAAACTAAATTTCATAAGAAATTCCACAGGCAACATCCCTTACCATATACTATTGATGTTGTTTCTTCAGGTCCTATTGAGTCCCCCTCTTTGGTGGGTATTGGCTCTAGGAGTGTTAAGCCTGCTGGTCTGGTTGAGCCTGTGCAATGTGTTGGTACCTTAATGGGTGCTCAAAATTCAATTTTGGATTCCTTATGCTGGCAGGTTGAGGCCTCTAAATTGGAAGAAGGTTGGATTATGGTTAAAGGTAAATCTTTCAAAAGATCCTCACCTTCCTTTGATATGAATCTTCAGTCCCATAAGAAAGGGACCAAGGGATATTCCTGTTGTTGAGTTTTTCTTTGGATTGCCGCTTCCAAATGGTTATTCTTTGGCAGTGATCTTTGTGCTTCTGTTGGGGGTCTGGATTTTTATTTGGATTGGGCCTTTGTTGCTTTTTAATAGTCCTTTGTATTGTTCCACTCTATTGTTGGTCCTCTGGTTATCCTTTTTGTGTTTCATCTGGTAGCTGATTTTGGTGCTTAATGTTTATTCTTTCTAATTTCTTGTAAAAGGTTCAAGACCTTTCAAATTTTGTTTTCCTCCTAATTAGAACATACCTTACCACATAATCTTCTAGGGTGTTTATTAACAATGCATGTTGATTGCAACCAATCTTGGTTATTTCTTCTACCTCCTTTTAGCTTATTGTCTTCTTTCCAAGTAACTCATTGTCACTACATAATCCTATAATAGCTCCAATTAACTATTTCATCATTGGATAGGGTTTATACGGCACTAGGATTTCAACTTTAAACTGACTCAACAAGAATAAAATAAATTCTTTGTCATTGGACCAAGAAACTTCTCCCCAAATATATAGGCCAAGATTTCTAATCCTTTGCATATCCTCTGTGGCCAATCCAAACTCTCAATTCTTGATTATTCTATGATCAAACTCCTTTAGCTCAACCTTCTTCATTTGTTTTTGTTGCAGATGCACTGATACTTCTTGAATGACTAATTGAAACTCCATTATCACTCACAAAATTTTCTCCTAAAGCTATTTCTGCAAATTTTTAGATTTCCTCTTCTTGGTATAGTACTAAATGATTTCAAAATTCTACCTTTAAAACCATGAACCATCATAATTGATATTCCTGCCAAAAATTAATTATTGTTGACGTAATCTAGCTATACTATGCACATCAATCATTCAATCAATAACTACAATCATTATCTATCCATCCATCATATCAGAGACAAGCTAGTTGCAACCGATATCGCCTCATAGCAAGGGAAGTGTGTGATTTAGAATGTTAATACTCCCCTTGGGCCAAAGCAATCGACTTAGTTGTCAGTAGAGGTAGTACCAAGATCCAATAGCACAAGGATCTCTACATCAACAACATCCTTCTTCTTCCATGTCATGTTAGTCTTCTAAGATTCACTTGAAACTGAAACATTATTACCATTCCAGTATTCACAAGAGCATCACTAGATCTACATGTGTTAGCATTTAATGACCATTTTGACCATATTTTATTAGGTCTCACTATTTGAATTCTAGATCTTCATTGACTAGCCTTGTGGCCATAGTTGTGGCATACATAAAAATTCCCATGAAAGATATAATTCACTGCACTCTTCTTATCCTGATTTGAAACTTTAATTTTACACTGACTTGCCTTATGACCAAACTTATGATAGCTAAAGCATTTAACATTTGTTCCTTTCTCATCTTATAATCAACTAACTTATGACCAAAACTCTTAAAAATGTGGTAATAACCATTAAAAGATAGGTATCTTTGAGCATTTGGTTGTCGTACTAGAGTCCATAAGGATGTATTCTAATTTCTAACCTTGCGTGTTAGTTCAATTTTTGCTTCATCTTCAATCACCTTATTTTTGCCTTTGTCCTTCTGATTTTAACATTCACTGGTAAACCCTAATCCTTATTTATCCTTGTGAACTTTCTATAGGGATAATAACTGATCCAAAATAGTACTTCTCTCATACACTTTTTCTTCAGGTCTTGACTTCTTTAATTCTTGATCTAGCCGCCCATTTTCATCTAACTGCATCTTGATGATATTCTTGAGATTATCTTTAGATTTATTTCATTCCTCCATTATAATTTTGAGTTCTTCTTTTGATGCAGGAGCATCTTGGATTCTTGGAAATTGGAGGAATTTTATTAAGGTTTGGTGGATTTCCTTATTGTTGTGGACAAATTTCTAAGATTCTATGTGTGGTAGAGTTGTATAAATCTTGGATTGGAGTGATGAAAAGGGTTTGTTCCTTGGTGTTCTAGGATGATATGTTTATGATTGTGCCTCTTTAGGTTGTGTGGTTTGGGGGATCAAGATTGATCTTTTCTAACCAGTTGTGCTCTTCCTTTCACCAGTTTAGTGTTGGAGATTGCCATGTGGTTGGTGACCGTTTTATTTTAGCATGTGTGGTCATGGATCGTGGTTGTTAGAACTTGTGTAGACCTATATCTAGGACTGTGCATCCTTATGTTGCCTATGTAATTGGTGTTTCACATTTTTGGGTTTGGTCCTATTTTGGTGCCTCTTCTAATGGTTAGATTGGAAAGATCTGGATTGCAGTCGAAGATTTTAAGCAACGAATGCGTGCGGTGTGGAATTTGAAGTGTTCTATGTGTGGTCGACTTCCTTGTGTGAGAAAATGTTATGTTGTATTCACTAGGGGTTGTTATTATGAATTTGGGTCTTGACCTATCCTTGTGTAAATCATTTTCTTATTCTTGGGGGTTGTGATCGAATGAGCCAACTTGTGGCTTGTGATCTTATATTTAAGCTAGATTGTGGTTCTAGTTTAAGGAAGGGTAGCAGTTGGGGAAGAGTAGCTGAAATAGATTGAGATGTAGATATGAGTCTTTTTTTCCTTGTAGAGGCTGAAACTAGGAAGGCCTTATAGCCTGACATGTTGCATGCAATTGTATGTTTTCTTGAGAATAAAGGAGTTATTATTGGTTACATCTTGTTGAGTTACTTTGTGTTTTTCATTGTGTTGGCTCTTGTTGCATGATTGGACATCTCCTATTGGGATTCTCCAGTCTTGACTACATCAAGTGGTTTTAGAGCATGGTTTTATCTTGTGGTAGTGTAAATCCTTATTTCCAAACTTGTGAAGTTGTAGATTTATTGTTTGTGAGGTAGCAGAATTATGGATTGTTGTTCCAAATCTTAAAGTAACAGATTGTTGTTCTTGAGCTTGCAATCTTGTGTGTGGTTTTTTGTAGGGTGGAAGAGTGTGAATCTAACCTATGATTGCAGAGGATTGACATAAGGATAGATTGATGGAGACTTATTCCTACTAGTGAACGTAGGAGGGAGGTGAAACCCTTGAAGAATCCCTTTATTGGTGAATCAATCACCAAATCAAAGAAATTTGCGAAAGTGTTCAGTAGATCATTGAGTGTGAGGTAGTTGAAATCTTGCAATCAAACTACTAACCAGAGGCATTTGCACCTTGGGAGTGAAGGGAAGAAATAGATGGAAGATGTTAATCGATTGGTTGAGGATGAGTTTGTTAATCAACTTGAGAGGAGGCTGGATAAAATATTTGGTAATCTTGAGAAGAATCTTAAGGAGATTAGTAGGTTGAATTGTGGTTGGCATCTACAATTCCAAATAGGGTTCTTTGGTCAATGAGGAGGCTTGTTCTGAAGAGGAGAGGGAAAGTTAGGGTTGTTGTTTCCAAAGTAAACCTTGTGGAAGTTGACTCTGACCTTTATGAGGTTAAGGTGGTTGGTTTTCATGATTAGTTGGTTGGATCTGATGTGGAACTTGTAGAGCATCTTTTTGTTGATGAGATTTTTGGAGATGTTAAGGAGGTTGATGCTACTAGAGTTGGAATTGAGATTCCTCTGGCTGGAGCTGATGAGCTTGCTGAGGTGGTTGAGTTTGATGTTGTTGGTGGTATGGGAGTTACTGCATATGAGACTCTTTTTTGTGTGTTGTAGATTGACTTGGTTCAATTGGAGAGTGGTTTTTTACAGAGATCACTTGAGGGATTTGAGAGTGTGTGTGTTGATGGAATTGTTGATCACTATGAAGTGATAATGGATTGGGTTTTCATTTGTGATGATGATCATGTTGTGGGTGAAGATTTGCAAATTTATTTTGTGGGTATGTTGCTGACACCTTGTGATGTGGTTACTGACCAGTTTGTTATTGTGATTTTGTGTGTTGACTGGTTGGTTGTAGAGAATGGATTGTTTGTGTCTAGTTGGTCTTCTTGTAGTTGAGGATTGGGAAACTGATGGTCAAGCTGAGATAGAGTCTATTTTTCCCTGTGGGATCAAAGTGTGGGAAACACTCTCTATTAACCTTGGGTGTTTGATGTAGGATCATCTTGGATCCTTGGCAGTTGGAGGAATTTCCTTAAGGTTTGATGGATGTTCTTTTTGTTGTGGGCAATTTTTTGAGATTCTATGTCCATTAGATTTGTGTGCATATTGGAATGGAGAGGTGAAAAGGTTTTTTCCTTGGTGTTTGAGGATGCTATTTTTATGATCGTGCCTCTTCAGGTTGCATGGTTTAGGGGATTGGGCTTGATCTTTTCTAATCTTTGTTGACTAGTTGTGTTCTTTCTTTCATCAGTTCAATGTTGGAGATTATAACAAAGATTATTGTCTGTTCTAGTGTGTGTAGTTACAAATTGTAGTTATTGTAACTTATGTGGGCCTATATCTATAATCGTGCATTCTTATGTTCCTGATATGATTAGTGTTTCATATTTTTGGTTTTGGTCCTTTTTTGGGTGCCTTTTCTGACAGTCAGATTGGCAAGATCTGGATTGTAGTGGAAAATTTTGAGCAACAGACATGTGTGGTGTGGAATTTGAGGTGTTTTATGTGTGGCTGACTTCCTTGTGTGAGCACATGTTATGTTTTATTCATTACAGGTTGTTCTTATGGATTTGGATCCTGACCAATCCTTGTGTAAACCATTTTCTTGTTCTTGGGGATTGTGATCAGATAAGCTAACGTATGGCTTGTGATCTTGTATTTAAGATAGGTTGTGGTTCTAGTTTAAGGAGGGGTAGAAGTTGGGAAAGAGTAGATAAGTTTTCCATTTTCTACTCTGTAAACATCAACAAAATTAAAATATCACTCCAATAATGCACTTTATACAATTGTAGAGCTATTCTACCTTATGATTACTATGATGGTTAGGGTTAGGATTAGGTTTAGAGTATATTGTTAGGGTTAAGATTATGTTCTAGGCTTTACATCATAGTTATTATTATAACTAGGGTTAGGATTAGGGTTTATGATCACAATTATTATTTAGGTTTAAGGTTTATATCATTGTTGTAACTATGGGTGAGGTTAGGGTTTTCCTAAGAGTTAATATTTAGGGTTAAGAGTTTAGGATTACATAATGGTTAGGGTAAGGATTGGCTTTAGAGTTTGGGTTATGATTGTTTAGGATTAGGGTTTATTATTTTAGTTAGGGTTAGGGTTAGAGTTAGTGTTGGGGTAGAGTTATAAATAGGGTTTAGAGTTATAATTATGGTTAGGGTGAGGGGTTACATTATAGTAAGTATTATGGTTAAGGTTTGGATTATGATTATGATTAAGGTTAGATTGAGCTTAGACTTAGGATTATGGTTAGTTTTATGGCTTAAATTATGATTTTTATTAGGGTTGGTATTAGGATATCAGTTTAGGTCTATGTCATGATTAGGATTAGGGTTGTGTTAAGAGTTTGTATTATGAATTTATTTATGATCATGGTTTAATTTTTGTGATAAGGTTTAAGGTTAAGGTTTATGGTAATAGAGATTGATTATCTTCTAACTTGAGAGGTTTTTGACCATATTAGTCACACAAATATATGAAAAAGAATAGACCAATTTTTTTTAGTAATTGACCTTCACAATCTCTTTAGTGTACCCATTGCACCCTAAGGTGCAATTTCTAGTTACATTTTAGCTAAAAGGAAGAAAGGGTGAATCTCACAAGATGTAAGATTACTCAATTAAAAAAAAAAAGTCTTGAATAATCAAAGAAGCAAGAAGTAAATATCAAGGAGATCTTGTTAAAAAAAAATATAAGCCATTACATTAATATATTTTAGGTAGAGTGTGAGAATCCTCTAGAGTATTTCTAGAGGGGCTGAATAAATATTATAAGTGATTGGGACTCCAGATGTTTCAAGGGGGTGAGTAAATATTACAAGTAATAGATAAGTAGGAGACATTTTCTACAAGAAGTCAAAATTTGATGTTGTGTAGTTTAATTTATGGTTAAGCATGTTCAAAATTGAGTAGTACTAAGATGGGTGAGACCTCGAAAGGCCCAAAGATTCACCTCTTTGAATATCACTTAGATGAAATGAGTACTAAGTGTGCTATTCATTCTCACGAGACATGATTTTATGTGAACCATTACTCATAAAACATGGGTCAATGAGTTTGACTTTAAAGACTACATAATTGAAACCCCATAGCAATATCATTATTACAAATGGTGTTGATATTCCAATTCCACCCACACACATGTTGTGCTAGCATGGTATGAGTTCTTAACTTGCAAGTAATAATAGAAACTTGTAGTACTCATAAGTTAGTGTTGGAAATATAAATGGAAAGGTAATACTGAGAGGGGGGGTGAATCAGATATCACCTACTTTAACCTTTTCTATAAGATAAAACTTTATGCATAACATAAACAAAACTTGATCATTCTAAGTAACTTAGCATGTTAAGTAGTATACATGAAATCACTCATAACACAGTAATTTGGTAACCCAGAAACCCTTGAAAGGTAAAACTGGGGTGGGGATGACACCCACAAATCTTCACTACTATAGTAATAAATTTTGCCTATTAAGGCTTACAAAATGTGATCAATTCATGATCTACCCTATGAAAGGTTGGCTCTATTAAAAGCTAAAAGATTTATACAGTCTACCTTGCTAAAGGATTTAAAACTTACAACAAAGTAAGAACTCAGTGAAGAGATTACATAAAGTCTATTAAGACTACTCGGTTAAGAGATTTACCCTAATACACTGATTAAAATGTCTCAGTACCTGATCTTTTAGTTTGCACTTATATGCAAATTACAAATCTCCTCTTTACTGTATGTTAGTGATCTCTTCTATCTGATCTTTCTCGATTCTGTCCTTTCACTACTTCACTCGGTCACTGAACTCTATCTCTATAAGCTTTCCTTTAATGAATCATACCATTCTGCTTACACCCTTGACATTCTCTATCCCTTGCTACTACATTTTAGGGTTTAGATCTTGACCTTATATAGTAACCAAAACATCTTAATGATTCAAGATCTTCAGTCCATATTTGTTCCTATTGCCGCTTAAGTTATACAATTTTTTGATTGGCTCTAGGTATTACAATATGTAATTACCTCCATAATTCCCTCAAAAAACAAAATACAAAACACTACTAGCACCAAAAAATAGTTTACCTCAATCATTGTACCATTCCAAACTTATATGTCATTCGTGGCTAACTTGGCAAACATTATTCTTGGTGCTTGATATTCACTGTACTTGGCATCTATTAAGCTCTCTATCACTCAATAATCATTGCATATGTAACTCAGAAAAAATTGTACTCGGCATAATATAAACATGTAGTGACCATGACTTTACTCGGCAGTGCTATTGCTCGGTAAGTATACAATACATAACTCAGCCTCTACAAAATGACTTGGTCGTAGTGATGACTGACCATAATTTCCTAGATATATGACTAAGTGTGAAGCACTAATGATCAACAAAACTGTAGAGATCTACAATCTCCCCCTTTGACATTAGTGGAAAAAACACTTTGTCAGGACATTTGTACTTACAATTACAAAAGCATGTTGTCTTAGCCTAATACTCCCTCTGAGATATATATACATTCAAAATTGTGTTACCTATGCTTAATCCTGTCATGATGATTCCCCCTTGTTTTTGACATGATGAATCTCTTCATTAGTAGGGAGTTCCCAAAATTTCTCCAAAAATGGTCTATGAAACACCATGACCATGTGTAGTGCAGTTTCCTAAGCTATTGTAGCAAGATTTAGAACTTCTGTCTGCACTTCTAGCTCGGCAGCTAAATTGACTAAGTTCTCAGCTATGGACAAATTTTGATTTCTTTGAGCTAATTCCTTGGCCTTGACTAACTTTCTTTGTATGGCCTCCAGATGAGGTGTCAAGATAGTTTGCATAGAAAGTAGTCGAGATCAAATCTTGCCATCATTAGCCACTAGCTCGGCTAACTTACCTTGGGTATGTAGGATTTTGGCATAATGTTCAGCACTAGTGTCTGGATCTAAGCTTAGAGACTAACTCGTAGCCTTAAGTTCTTGTTTTAGTGTGTCAACTAGTCATTGATTTGCATCAGTGAATAGTTCAACATTATAGAATTTGGCCAATAGAGACTATCCATTCACGACTACCTCTTCGATCTCTTTTACCAAAGTAGACAGATCAACCTGTTTCACTGCTATCTCGACAGATACCTTCTCTAGCATTTTGGTCTCAAACTTTTGTTTTGACCACTCAAATAACTTATCACTTACACTTCTAGCTTCATTATTTACTTTTTGAACAATGTGTACAAGCTATTCCAATATGGGGGTGGAACTGTTTACATCTGATAATTCATAAAATTCATTAAATATATATTTTATGTCATATAGGACCTGTTTCTGCTGATGTTCCCTTCAGAGTTCTGCTTGCTTGCTTTTCCTCATCAGTAGATCCTTCAATATCTACATTTGTTCATAAGATAGGTTATCGGTATCCCATTTAGGAATAACAATGACCTCGTCAATTGTTACTTCATTTTTCTCCTTCTGTATTCTTGGTGGGGTGCTTCCACTCGGCATCTCTACAAGAGCTTGTATTGCCTCTTCCTCCTTAGGCTCTCACACCTCAATAGATTTTCTTTTTGTATCTATTTCACCTTTACCCTTATCCTTGGCATGAGGACTAACATCTTGTCCATCTAACTTATCTCCTTGTTCTTCTTTTCTATTATCTTCCATAGGAGGACTCTGGATTTTTCTTTCAAGATTTTTTGCTTTGTCCTTTTGTTCGGTAGATGTAGATTTAGTTATCAGTATCAAATTTATGGGTTCCTTAGTAAGGCTTGTACCGACTAACTTGTCAATAGTTGCAACTTCAGGTATGGTAGAGCTCATATCAACTAATTGTGTGCCAACAATTGTTCAATAATCCTTGACCTGAAAAAGTACTATGTTACTACCTGGCAAGGATATATCATTTGTTTTCACAGTCTTTAAATCAGCCTCAGTCAAAATTGAATTCTTGATGGGGCTCTCCTTAGTCATGTCAATAATGTGAACCTCTAATTTGTCCTGATCTTCCACTTCCTTAGGAGTTCCAGTCTCCATTTTATTCTATTTCATTTCAGGTTAAACAAATTTTGAAGTACTAGCACCCTTTTCTTCTTCCTTGTCACACAACAATCCAAACACTATTTTCTAGATTTTGAGACTTTCTTGTACAACTTCCTCAACCTTGTGTTGAAGAATTAGATAAGCTCTAAGTTTGGGATCAAACTTAGCTTTGTATTGTTTAATTATCTGTTTGATGTTGGCAGGGGTGAGACTAGACTCAACTTGAGCTAAAGTGCTCTCCCTTATTTCCTTTTCAGTTTGTAGAGCATATTCCCATTTTTGTGCAACCCTATTGCTTAATTCCTTGGGAATTCTATTTTCTATTTGAATCGACAGCATCTTGAAAATGCACAACATTTCAATAATAACATCTTCTACTTTTTCTTTATCTCCAATGCTCATGTTCCCAAATTTTAATCCTTTCAACTCATCCACTACTGCAGAGCTAGTAATCTTATTGCATATTCCATCAATAGTGAGTGGAGTATCCTATTGTGTAACCTTCCTCTTTACTACTTCATCACTCTCTATTTCTTCATCATTGTCTTGTTCTAAAACAAGTTTCCTTCTAGGCCTCTTTATAACCTTATTCGACACTGCCTTAGGTAGTGTGGGTTTTCACTTAGCAGATGCAGGGGGCATCTTAGGAGTCTTGGCAACAACTTTCCTTGTTCTGGACCTAAGTACTCATGTCGATGACACTTTAGGTTTTAAAATTCTTTTCTTAGCCATTGGCTCGGCAATCACTGGTTTTTCTTCTTTCTCTTCTTCTTCACTATTACTAGTTTCACTCGGTTCATCTTCTCCCAATCCTTGGGTCAACTTGAGTGGTGCATCCTTGTAAGATTCTTTGACATATTTTTCCAAATTCTTCACTATCTTCTTTCTTTTCTACTTTGTGGTGGCAACCATTAATCCCAAAGAGATCTTGGATTTAGCTTCATCAAAAGTTCCAAAGTAAGGTGATTTAATATTAATTTCTTTAGCTAGGAGGGCTATAATAGCAGCAGTAGCTTCATCTATATTTAGTTCATAGGGTAATGGAATAAACCATGAAACCCTAGGTAGGATTACCTATGCATAATTAAAATCTATGTCTACTAGAAAACATATATCCTTACTGTATTTTTCAATCAAAGACACAGGGACTCTAGTCCTTTTTCTCATCTTCTTCTTAAACTCAACAAAATATTTGTCCATTATTCCATTAAAGTTATCTCCAATCTAATTTATAAATTCATTAATTTGAACAGTGATGGGTCTCTTCTTATCCCATATAACACCTCCATGTGTAGGAAAACACTTGTTTACATAAAAGAACAAACAGATCAGTAAGGAACTGATTTTACACATAGAATTCTTTACAGTCTGGATGGAGTTCAGATTATCGGCAAGTTGAGTCAGCTGGAGCTCGGCAAGGTCCTACGTGTGTCCTTTCTTGATTATCTTCCATGCCTGGTCCACTTCTATATAGGGGACACTGTCCAACCGACTAGATTGATAAAACTTGTGTGAGATGACTCTAATAGCAAAGTCAATTTTTGGATTAGTTATGGTAGAAATTGTCATTCCTCATTTGTTGCAAATTGCTTGGGTGTTGGTTTGAATATCTTCCTTTCCTACACATTTCATCATTCTTTTTCCTTCAATTGTACGATACCCAGCGACTCGATGTATCATCTCCTTTTTAATCTTTACTGGTCCATCTTCTAGCCATAAATGCATGTCATGTACTCAACTCAACAATCTTTATCCATTCCACTTTAAAATTTTGCAAGAAATCTGGGGCATGCACTAACCCTTGATTGGCAACAACCTTATGTTCCGGCTTTAGCACTCCATCAGCACATAGTCTGTCATAAGCTTCCCTAATCTCGTAATCACCAATTTCTCCAATTTTACACATGTAGCAAGACCCAATGTTGTTCATGATAAACACATTCTCTGGAATGGAAGATAGGGCTCCATTTAAATCACCTTTGATTGCACTCTCTGATATTTCCTTGAATACCTTCGGCTTGCATACTTCATTTCTTACTAATTGCACATTAAAAACTTCCATCCCTTGTTTCTTGACTGATGCAGATGATGATGATGCCATTTTAAACAATAATTTTTGAAAATAAATATTTACTTGGTAAAATGCCTTTCTTGTCAATAACCTGTAGATAGATTTTTCCAACAGCACACTGAGAAAACTCAGAATCGTCTTTCTTATACTAGTTGCACGAACTCTGAATCTCTCTTTGAAATCTCAAATATCATTGTGAAATGAAATTAATGGCAACTTTCCACTTTATAGAATCTGAAAAGTAGAATTAGGGCCTCATAAATGCTTCGTACAAGATTTGGTGGAATACAACTGTCTCGGCAGACTCACGTTAACTCTGGTTAATTACAAGCTCAGTTGATATAACCGTTACAATACAACTTGACATATATAGCATTTTGGCCATAATAGGTGCTTGGCATACATTGATAACTCGGTCAAGACACTGATGCTTGACATCAAAAATGAAATTCCCTATTTTTCTTAGATATGTCCTAATGCATCTTAATCTATGCAGATATGGACTTTTGCTCAATTCTATGTTAGGAACTGATGAAAAATAAAACTTTGCAAGACTCAGTTCCAAACATACCTTCCATGCTTAGTTAGAAGAAGTTTGATCACCTGATCCCTCAGATTGGGTGACTGTAGATGTGCTAGCTTTGCTTATGGTTTCTTCTTCTTTCTTCTTCCATGTCTTGTCCATCTAATTCTTCAATTTCTTACAGATATCTTCATTCAGGTTCTTATCATTGTTCGGCATGGGTGATCTACAATCTTTCTTTAGGTGACCAACCTTATTACATTTGTAACATACCATGCTTCCGTTCATCTAGCTTTTAGACTTTCCTCTAAAATGAGTCTTCATGCAATTTTCTCCAATGTGTCCATATTTACCACAATAGTGGAAATTATACCAAGTGTTGTAATCCCAATTATATGAGTTATGCTTTGTGACTGGCTTAGTTTGTTCATTTGATGACCACCTGGGTCTAGATCTGCATTCAAATGCTTTGTGCCCATATTTCTGACAATTGAAACAACTTCCTTGAAACTTAGGTGAGGTGGATGAATTGCTAGCTTTAGATCTACATTCATGTGCTTGATGTCCATGTTTCTTTTAGTTGAAACAATGTCCATTAAACTTAGGTTTAGGATTAGACTTACCATGTTTGCTTCTGCATATGTTGGTTGTATATCCTAGATTTCCACAGTGATGACATGTGGGCTTTGTGTTCTTTAGTTTCACAATCTTCTATTCTTCATTCATTGATGATTCTCCTTCTTTAGTAGATGATGAATGTTCATTCAGTCCAAGTATAGCTCTATCACCAGATCTTCTAGATGATCTCAACAGCTCTTCAAAATACTTTGCAGCTTCATTGGGTTTGTTCATCCTTTCATTGATTTCTTTTTTAGTTCTCAATTCATGTTTCAGCTAATCATTTTCAGACCTTAGTTGATTGATTTCCATGTCTTTCCTACCCAATTCTTGATTTTCCAGCAGTAGTTGATTTACCATATCTAATTGATTATTAGTCAACCTTTGCATGTCGCTTGTTCTTTCATCTAGCCTTGTTGCAATTTGTCTTTTATCTTCTTCAGCCATTGCCTTATCATCTTCAGCTTTCTTTTTCTATTCCACTACTTCACAAAGTCTGACAGATTGAGTTTCATGTTCTCTCTTTAGAGTTTTGATGTCATCATTTAGTATGGTACTTTTCTCTAGTAGTTCTTTTATAGCTTTATCACTTTTTGTAAAGTTACCATTGTCAAATAGTCCATAAATATCTTCTTCTTTGTACTGTGGCTCCATTTTGTTGAATAGCAATTTCTCTTCTTTTGCTCAAAGATTTCTTTAATTCCCCTCTAGCTGCTTCCAGTTGTTGTAATGCCAATTGTACATCAATCTTTTGATTCTTTATGATCATCCTAAGTTTATAAGCTTCCATCTTAAGATCTTTTTCTTCAAGTGGTTAGACTTTCCTATAAGAAACCTTGTAGCATTGATACTAATTGTTGGAAATATAAATGGGAAAGTAATACTGAGAGGGGGGGTGAATCAGATATCACCTAAAACTTTATGCATAACATAAACAAAACTTGATCATTCTAAGTAACTTAACATGTTAAGCAACATACATGAAATCACTCATAACACAGTAATTTGGTAACCCAGAAACCCTTGAAAGGTAAAACTAGGGTGGGGATGACACCCACAAATCTTCACTACTGTAGTAATAAGTTTTTCCTATTAAGGCTTACAAAATGTGACCAATTCATGATCTACCCTGTGAAAGGTCTGCTCTATTAAAAGCTAAAAGACTTATACAGTCTACCTTGCTAAAGGATTTAAAACTTACAACAAAGTAAGCACTCGGTAAAGAGATTACATAAAGTTTGTTAAGACTACTCAGTTAAGAGATTTACCCTGATACACTGATTAAAATGTCTCAATACCTAATCTTTCAGTTTGCACTTATATGCAATTACAAATCTCCTCTTTATTATATGTTAGTGATCTCTTCTATCTGATCTTTCTTGATTATGTCCTTTCACTACTTAGCTTGGTCACTGAACTCTATCTCTATAAACTTTCCTTTACTGAATCATACCATTCTACTTACACCCTTCACATTCGCTATCTCTTGCTACTACATTTTAGGGTTTATATCTTGACCTTATATAGTAACCAAAACATCTTAATGATTCAAGATCTATAGTCCAGATTTGTTCCTATTGCCGCTTAAGTTATACAATTTTCTGATTGGCTCTAGGTATTACATAGGGATCAATGATTACAAGATGAATGTGTAATTACCTCCATAATTCCCTCAATAAACAAAATACAAAACACCACTATCACCAAATTATGGTTTACCTCGATCATTGTTCCATTCCAAACTTATATGTCATTCCTGGCTAACTCGGAAAATGTTATTCCTAGTACTCGATATTCACTGTACTCGGCATCTATTAAACTCTGTGTCGCTTGGTAATCATTGCATATGTAACTCAGCAAAAACTGTACTCGGCATAATACAAACATGTAGTGACCATGACTTTACTCGGCAATACTACTGCTTGGTAAGTATACAATACATAACTCGGCCTTTACAAAATGACTCGGTCGCAGTGATGACCAACCATCATTGCCTAGATATATGACTAAGTGTGAAGCACTAATGGTCAACAAAACTATAGAGATCTACAGTTAGTGGATTTCTTAATTAGATATTTATCAATCTAGTTTTTAATATTTTAGTTCATGTGCAATAATACTTAAACATTTAAATTATGAGCCTTATTGACTAATTATAGACATGAATTTGACTTAAGACTAAAAAGAAATTAAAGAAGTGTTTTTTATTTTAAAAATAAAGTAAACACTTATATTTTTCTTCTTTAGTTATTAGATGTATTTTTCAAATGATATAATAATACTTTTATATACTTATGTAGGAAAAACTAGTATTAGTTTTTATATCAAAATTATAGAATAATTGACACAATTAAATCTAAAATAGTTTTAGCTATCTTTATAAATTGTGAAAAATTTATGTGTATTAGAATTTTAAAATTTATATAAATGAACTACAAATTTTCATCCTAGTCACTTCATTTATTCATTAGATTCATTTTAGATAGATTTTAGATTTGTCAGTTTATAAATATTTTCACCCTAGTCAATTTTAAGATTCATTTAAGCCAAATTTTAGATTGTTTAGTCCATGCATAATTTCATCCTAGTCATTTTAATTTATCCATTAGATTTATTGTAGGTGCATATTGATTTTTTCACTTCATGCATATTTTCATCCTAATCATTTTATTTATTCATTAGATCATTTTAGGTGCATTTTAGACTTATTAGTCTAAGCATATGTTCATCCTTGTCATTTTAATTATCAATTAGATTTATTTTAGGTGCATTTTAGATTTGTTAATTTATGCATTTCATCCTCTATTTGATGCACTTTCAGTTTGTTTCAGATTACCCAAACTAAACACATTACTATTCATCTAGGAATCATCATGTAATAAACATCCATGCCACTTTGCATCATCATGTACAGACATCATATATCCATTAACCAAACCATGCATAATCACCATCTGATATACACACTAGAATTATATGGATCCAAATCTAAGCAAGAAGTAGTCATATATCATGTACAACATCACCATACATAAAGCATAAAGCATTTGCCAACACCCTCCAAAGTCCGCAAGATCTCCCTATTGGGTGATGAAACATGATAGTCTCCAATAACCATCTATCTACCAAAATCATAAGCATCATCCTAAGTGCTTAGATAAAAAAATCTAAATCAAATTAAATGATCTCATCTTTCACCTTTTTTTCAATATTTTTGCTAAAAATTAACAAATCAAACCTTTTTCCTATGTATTTGCCTCTTTTTTGGTGTACCCACTTAAAATTTTATGGATCTGTTGAATCACTTTGCATTCACCCCTTTTCAGTTAAATTTGTTATTCTCTAATGCATCTATTACCTACAGCTTGAGGTGGCCTACTAGTGGAGAACTTATACTCTTGAATGACACGGGGTAGGGATGGAGGATTCAATAATGGATGGTCCAAAACTACACTGCTAATTATAACAACAACAAGCATAATGGAATACAACAATATAATGTTTCAAAATAGAATTTCATTCAACATGCCCGGTTGTAAGGCTTTTCGAGTTTCGGCCTATTACAATGAAATAACAAAGTATCTCAACAATCTCCCAGCTAGTCCAACTCTGAAACACATCAGCAACTGATGGAAACACTAAGGTAGATCTAAACTTGAGCTTGCAAGCCTCCAAACCATCTTTGTGTCCCCAAGTATGCAAACCACTAGCTTTGCTATTACAATATTAGATAAAACATTTGATCTACAAGATCTTGCAAGATCCAATTATGATTCTACTCTCATACTACTACTGTAATACTCCAAAAATGGGCTATAGGTTGATTAACCTCCTACATTGTCAAATCGATCGAAATTGACATCAAAGTCCTAACTAAAGGCACATCTATACATCAGTTTATCAAAACCCTAATTGATTTTATCTTAATTCTGCATTGGGGAATATTCCTAATTTATCCTAATTATCTTTAATTGAATATTATTTGGCAATAAATGTCATTATTTATCCTAATTTTGATTAATTGAATATGCTGAATATTTAATTAATTAATTTAATTACTGCCACTTAATTATTTAATTAGATTTAATTCTATTTATTCCTAATTAATATTGTTTTATTTTGACAATAAATCAAATTTGCTAAAAATAATCAGTTGAATTCTTATTTAATTGATTAAATCAAATTGTCAAATTTATTGATATAGTTTTGATAAAAGTTTGATTAAATAATTTATCAACCCATAAATCATTTATTTTAAATTTAAGATTAGTTAAGTTGAGAATAAATCACTTTATTTTTGAATTAATTCATGATTATCTATGCACATTCAAAAGAGTAGTTAAACTTTAAATTAGAAAATTAATTCAAGTTGTTATCTTTTTGAAACTCAACATCTATTTTGAGTTCAAAGCTAATCTAAACTTCTGATTTGAGTCAAAAACCTATTTTTGCATGATTTTATGAGTTAATTGATTCTGATTTCTTGTTAACTCAAAAATCAACCTGAGTTTATCTAGAGTGATTTATGGTTTTTCTCAATGCATCCTCAAGCCTTGGATTTCTATAAAATCAAGGCTCAGCTCTTCACAATTACATCTCTCTTGAATTTGCACAATTACTTTGGGAAAATTGCATTTGAAGAATCGAGCTTTTACGAATAGGCAATTTGTGAGATCTTTCATTTATTTTCATAGCTTTTCATTCATTTTCATATCAATTCATATCATTGTTAGAATAATCTACATATCAATTTCATACATTCTAGATTAGATTCATACAATTTTTCATCTTATTGCATCAAAAATCACAAAAAAATAGATTAATCTGCACTCATTATCATTTGCATTCAAATCCTTCATTTAGGTGTTGCATTGTCACTGATCTCAGTCTGAATCTGAGAATACCATACTCACACCTACTAGAAGGCAGTAAATCACTTGGTTAGCTTAGTTTCATATATATTACGGATTTCTGATTTGCTAACCTCTCATGTTTTACTGAAGTGTTGTGTCCACAACTAGGTACAATTTTCACACACACAACTACCAATCTCCTATCATATCACCCCCCCACTACAATAATCCAAGCTCTCAATATATAGCTAGCTAAGCCACAAGTTGGCCAGTCAGGCATTTAATTACATTATAGGTCCAGCCTTAGGAGAGATACCAAAACTAAATAAAGAATGATCAAAACATATTGCACCTTTAGATTTAGGTCCACACATGATCCAAGAACATGTCCCTAACTTAGCAAGATCTAATTCCATCATACGGAACCGTGCAAGATGAAAAACTCCATGTTTCACGTGAAACAAGCTAAAAATTGATACCTGAGAAAAATGGTCATAACTTTTAACTCATAATGAATTAGGACTTGCGGTCTTAGGAGAAGACAATAATTTAGGTCCTCTTAAAGTCCCTAAGAGCACAAAGTCTGATTTATTAAGGATCAATGGTTACACTCCGTGAAATCATCACCCAGAAAGTAAGAAAATACGGCTCCGACGGTAAGGAAAACAACTCTAACTTTGAAACAGTCCATCCAATCCTTATGCGATCATAGGAGAAGGTTCCAAAATAGGTCCTCAACATAATGTAAGCTTCACACAACATGAAACCAATAAATGCAATAATTATAATTCAAACAATAGAAAAAAGGAAATGTTTTTGGTTGATGCAAGATTGCTCAAGGCCCAAGATGCTCCTGCATTAGACACCCCAGGTAACTAAAATAATGTTGTCATGAACATCTTAAGGGAATCATAATAGGTATGCCATATCTTTTCTTAACCCATATCTCCTCTTGTCCTTCATTCCATGGTGTCTTTACTTTATCCACTGTCACACTTAGCAAATCAGCTTGTGTTGCACCTTTCTCATCTTTCCATTTTGCTACTGATAGAAATTGATTCTGACAATCTTTTCCACTTTTGATTACACTAGCACTTCAGTGAATCAAATCTTCTCTAGACTTACTAATCCACTCGGCATCATTTGTAGTCCTCCTTGTCACTAGTGCCATCATTTTCTACACTATCTTTGTTAGAAAGTCCATTTGCATCTTAATCTCTATAAATTCCTCAACTATGTCATGCTCCTTTCCTTTCAAATTCAGCTTCCTTTCATTCACAGGAATAGGCTCATCAACTCTTTTCTCTTGATGTTTGTCATGAGGACAACACTTGATAAATTCACATCCCTTAGCTCCAACTTCCTGCAAGGGTAATAACTTATGCCTAGATCCACCATGCATTACCACATATGTATTGGCATGACCATCAAACAAAACATGTCTATCAAATTACCAATGTCTCCCAAGCAATAGATGACAAGCATCCATAGGAAATATATCACACAATATTTCATCATGATAAGATCCAATCTGAAAATTAACCAAGCATTGATCTTCAAGTCTAACCTTAGACACATCTTGTATCCAACTAATCTGATAAGGATTAAGATGTTTCCTTCTTTCCAAATTCAATTCACTAACCATCTCTTCTGAAACAAAGTTCTCAGAATTGCCACCATCAACTATAAAATGACATACCTTATTCTTACATTTACATCTGGTTTTGAACAAATTCCTTCTTTTTACTGGTTCCTGGACACATGTAGCCAACCTCCTAGTGATAAGAAATTCACCTTTTTTCTACAACATTCTCAATGTCTTCTTTGGCAGTTAGTGCAACTCTTTTTCTAGGACATTGAAAACTTCTATGACCCTGTTCACCACATTGATAACAAGTAACAATGAACTCATTTTTCCATCTCCCTCTCTGTCCATTATTGTAGTTCTTAGTGACTTGACCACTTCCAGATCCTTCATTAGTCTTCTTAGGATTCTCTACCACATTACCTCCAACAAATTTTTCACCATCCTTACCACCTCGGTTCCTATTATTTTATCTTCCTTCAAACCTCTTGTTCAAGTTATCCTCAATCTTCAATGCCATCTAATAAGCATCTCCTATAGTTTTCATCCAAATAGTAAGTAACTCTTCTTGAATACTAGGTCTCAAGCCATAAACATACCTAGCAACCTTCTCTTTATCAGCTTCAGAATGACCAATCCTAATCAGGATTCTATAAAACTCCTCAGTATACTATTGTACTGATTTGTTGTTTTTCTTCAAGGCTTGCATCTTCTTAAACATCTCTAACTCATAATCCACTGGAATGAATTTATTTTTCAACTTGTCAACCATTCTGTTCCATCTAGTGATCTTTTCTTTTCCTCTCCTACTTCTTTCCAATTGAGCTTCTCTCCAAATATTTGCATGACCCTTCAACTTAGTCTTTACAAATCGAACACCATCAGGATCTTCTATTTCTTCATGCTCAAAGTATTCATCTATCTCATTAATCTAATCAATCAACTCTTTTGGCCTAAGGCTTCTAGCAAATGTAGAAACTTCAATCTTAGGTCTTTTTCCAATCTTAGACATAGCCTTCAGGATTCTACTTTCTTCTAGATCTCTAACTTCTTCTATAGCTTCTTCAAATTGATCTTCTTCAAACTCATCACTATCATCCTTCAAGGTAGTCTTCTTTCTCAATTCCTCTTGCAAATCTTGCACTTGTTTCTACAAAGCCCTGAAATCATCAAGACTAAATTCTCTAGTAGGTTCTTCCTCTGAGATATCATGAGCTCTCCTCCGAGGCATCTTCAATACAAGGTCCTGGTGCAAACTACCTCACCTCAGCAATCTATCCACACACTCATAATATTCAAGCTCTGATGCCACTTGACACAGGGTAGGGATGGAGGATTCAATAATGGATTGTCCAAACCTACACTGCTGATTATAAAAACAACAAGCACAATAGAATACAACAATATAATGTTCCAAAATAGAATTTCATTCAACATGCCCGACTGTAAGGCCTTCTGGGTTTTGGCCTATTACAAGAAATAACAAATTATCTCAGCAATCTCCCAATTATTCTAGCTCTGAAACACATTAGCAACTGATGGAAACACTAAGATAGATCTAAACTTGAGCTCGCAAGCCTCCAAGCCATCTCCTTGTCTCCAAGTATGCAAACCACTAGCTTTGCTATTACAATATCAAATAAAACATCTGATCTACAAGATCTCACAGGATCAAATTATAATTCTACTCTCATACTACTACCAATCTCCTATCATATCACCCCCCACTACAATAATCCAAGCTCTCAATATATAGCCAGCTAAGCCACAAGTCGACCAGTCAGGCATTTAATTACATTATAGGTCCTGCCTTAGGAGAGATACCAAAACTAAATAAAGAATGATCAAAACATGATGCACCTTTATATTTAGGCCCACACATGATCCAAGAGCATGTCCCTAACTTATCAAGATCCAATTCCATCATATGGAACCACACAAGATGAAAAACTCCATGTTTCACGTGAAACAGGCTGAAAATCGATACCCGAGAAAAATGATCATAACTTTTAAATCATAATTAATTAGGACTTGTGGTCTTAGGAGAAGATATTACTTTAGGTCCTCTTAAATTTTATAAGAGTGAAAAGGCTTATTCATTAAGGATCAATGGCTACACTCCATGCAATCAGCACCCAGAAAGCAGGAAAATACGGCTCCGATGGCAAGGAAAACAACTCTAACTTGGAACAGTCCATCCAATCCTTATGCGATAATAGGAGAAGGTTCCAAAGTAGGTCCTCAACAACATGTAAGCTTTGCACAATATGAAACCAATAAATACAACAATTATAATTCAAACAACATAAAACAAGAAATTTTTTTGGTTGATGCAAGATTTCTCAAGGCCCGAGATGCTCCTACATCATTGAAAGATAGCTCACTTGTTCAAATTTCATGAGGGATAAGGGTATGTAGGCCTCATTTTTAACATATTTAGGTGCCTCCCACAAGGAGTATGGGGTAGTCCCATATTAGTGTCACCATATGTAGACTTAAAAATATATGGCTAGTATCATTGAACATGTCGAATAATTGAGAGGGGGATGAATCAATTATTCACAAACACTTTCTAAAACTTTTACTCTATTCATAAACTTCACAAATCATGCATACGATAAAAAAAATTATATCTATATTAACTTTTGTTATGTCGGTAACCACATCAAGCTATTATAACAAATGTAAACATGAAAGCACAAAACCACCAACACAAAGAACACCAAAATTTATGTGGAAACCTAAATCGGAAAAAACCATGGAGTAGCTAATCCTCATGAAATGAAACACTAGTTAAGGCAATTTTAGAAAGGCTCAATATTAGTTTTCTCATTGTCAGTTGGCTCATTGCCTGTCAGGCTAATTACACTAAAATATGAATGGACCTAACTACCAATACAAATTTTATTGAAAATATGTGAACTGGTAGAATTGCATCTAACTATACATGAAACAATTCCAATTGATAGTACATAGATCACCAACAACAAAGATCTAGTATAGATCCTCTATCAGCATACATTGATCTTCTACAACTCACTATATAAGGCTTCTCTCTACAACACTCATCTTCAACCACTTTGTTGCCTAATATACCTAAAATGGACTAGACCACTATATTACCTTCAAGTTTTTGTTACATATGCTCGCACTATACTGCTCTTACATCATTTCACACCACTCCCATACAGAAAATAGAAATTTTTTTTTTCTTTATTTGTATAGATACATGATCATACATATTTTGGCCACACCAAACATGTGGGATGGTCCCAAATAAAAAAAGATATTACAATTACATTTAATGAATTACCATCGATCCTAAATCTAGGAGGTCTACTTATGAGAATTTTTCAAGACACTACCATGAGACCAAAATATAGGTCGCACTTAAGATGTATATAGTGCATATTACATTTATCAAAGCTATCGAAATAACCCACCAATAGATGAAACTTAATAGAAACATGTCCACAATATAATACCAAAAAAAAACTAATGAGCTAAAAGAAATTGCAGATAACAAGTACACTTGGAAGAACATTGTAAGCATAGCATTCAATAGTAACTGATATAAAACATCATGCACCACTTATTGATGATAGTGTACAAGTGTACAAAAATATGTAAACCATGAGTAGAACCAAGTAAACCTACCATAGGATGCCAAAAGATGTATGTACTGAACCTGTTCTATGTATAACTAAAACTTCTGATACTTTACCAATAGCTAATAAGTACACATTCAAAAATACCAACAACCAACCAATATCACCAAGATGTTGGTATGAGGGTTTTGACATCAATAAGAACCAATGCTAGCAACATCTCAATATGTCTAGCAATCTCCCCCTTTGGAATTGATGGTAAAACACCAAAACTTCAAAACTAGAAAAGAAATATGTTTTTCATAACCAAAAAATCTCCTTGAGTGGATGCAACATTTTCATTTTTGTTTTTATCTTTCTCTCCCTCTTTTTTCCACAATGGAAAGGGGCCAAAAAAAAACACAGTCAAAGAGATACAATATTTTTTTATAGAAATGACTTTCATATACCTTTCCTTCATAACTGGAAGCTCCTTCTTCCACTTAGGAATAGCAACCCCCATCCGGGCACACAAGTTGTCACACTTAATAAATTTGTCTAAATATCTATTCCAGTTTGAAGATTGAAACTACTAGTCATAATCTTCCACATTAGCAAGAATGCTAGTAGCATGCTCCAATCAGACTTCTACTATGTCTTTCAATAACCAAAAAGTATTTATCAGATCTTCCCTATATCTCTATAATAGCAACAAATCTACTTGAATATCACCAATTATCATCCTCTATTTTCCTTCTTTGTCCTTGAAGACATCATGTCTTTCCTAGCTCATTAAATTCTTTCTCAATTACTTCGCTTCTTCCTTTGAAATTGTCTACAATAGCAAGCCAATGAAGACAATACCTATATATATTTGTAATTTCCTTTACATAGGCCTCTCATAACTCTAGTAAGTTTCTACTTTGCATTTGTCCATTGCTTCTCTAGAGACCTATTAATTACTTCAAAATCTGCACCATACTTTAATAAATTATTTTCTGTCTCTAGCTAATTCAACTGGTAACATACAAGACACACTACATATTGTGATCCTTTTACTAATCAAGTGATCAGTCAACAATTCCATCACCAAGGTTTTTTCCATCGATGAACAATATGTCTACAGTCCACCAATTCTATCATACTCACCATCTTCCTAAAAAGTCTAGACCATATTGGAATCCACATAATCATATTCTATCAAAGAAACCACATCTTTATCCATATATTTTTCCTCTTTATCACAAATTTTTCTCTTCTTAGGTTCTAGAGAAGAACCACCAAAAGCTACTTGCAATCTTTTCTGTCTTGAGGAGGAACCCTCCTCACCATGACTTACTTGTACAACACCAATAACTATTAAATCTAAACAAATATTCTCATGTAAAGACAATAAATATGCCTCATTGGAATCTACCTTATTATCCAACACATCAAGATATCTACATGTTTTCTTACCCATAGGAATGTTATTTTTCCACTCAACATTTTCCTTGCTAGGTAATGATCTCAAGAAATAGAAAGATAAACACATTACCAATGAACCAAATCTAAAACTATATCTATTTTCAAAATATTCATCCTCACATTTTCAAGAAAGTTTTCTAGCAACATCTTACAAAGATCCATATGAATATTCTCCCTTAAATTTTTATGTGCAACATAAACATCTAAGACCAAAGTGACACCATCATGATTCTGAAACTAAATTTCGTAAGAAATGCCACAGGAAACATACCTTACCATATACTACTGATGTTTTTTCTTTTGGTCCTATTGAGTCCCCCTCTTTGGTGGGTGTTGTCTCTGGGAGTGTTAAGCCTGCTGGTCTGGTTGAGCCTGTGCACTGTGTTGGTACCTGAATGGGTGTTGGGAATTCAGTTTTGGATTCCTTATGCTAGCAGGTTGAGGCCTCTAAAGTGGAAGAAGGTTGGATTATAGTTAAAGGTAAATCTTTCAAAATATCCTCACCTTCCTTTGATATGACTCTTCGGTCCCATAAGAAAGGGACCAAGGGATAATCCTCTTGTTGGGATTTTCTCTGGATTGCCACTTTCCAATGGTTATTCTTTGGTAGTGATCTTTGTGATTCTCTTGGGGGTCTGGATTTTTATTTGGATCGGGTCTTTTTTCCTTTTTAGTAATCCTTTTTGGTGTTCCACTCTATTGTTGGTCCTCTAGCTATCCTTTTTGTGTTTCAGCTAGTAGGTGTTTTTGGTGCTTAATGTTTATTCTTTTTGGTTTCTTGTAAAAGGTTTAGGACCTTTCAAATCTTGTTTTCCTCCTAAACAGAACATACCTTACCATATAACCTTCTAGGGTGTTTATTAACAATGCATGTTGATTGCGACCAATCTCAATTATTTCTTCTACCTCCTTTTAGCTTATTGTCTTCTTTCCAAGTAACTCATTGTCACTACATAATCCTATAATAGCTCCAATTAACTATTTCATCATTGAATAGGATTTATACAACACTAGGATTTCAACTTTAAACTGACTGACAAGAATAAAATAAATTCTTTGTCATTGGACCAAGAGACTTCTCCCCAAATATATAGGCCAAGATTTCTAATCCTTTGCATATCCTCTATGGCCAATCCAAACTCCCATTTCTTGATTATTCTATGATCAAACCCCTTTAGCTCAACCTTCTTCACTTTTTTTTGTTGTAGATGCACTCATACTTTTTGAATGACTAATTGAAACTCCATTATCACTCACAAAATTTTCTCCTCAAGCTATTTCTACAAATTCTCAGATTTCCTCTTCTTGGTATAGTACTAAATGATTTCAAAATTATGCCTTTAAAACCATGAACCATCTTAATTGATATTCCTGCCAAAAATTAATTATTGTTGACATAATCTAGCTATACTATGTACATCAATCATTCAATCAATAACTACAATCATTATCTATCAATCATTATCTATCCATCCATCATATTAGAGACAAGATAGTTGCAACCAATATCGCCTCATAGTAAGGGAAGTGTGTGATTTAGAATGTTAATACTCCCCTTTAGCCAAATCATTTGACTTAGTTGTTGATAGAGGTGGTACCAAGATCCAATAGCACAAGGATCTCTACATCAATAACATCTTTCTTCTTCCATGTCATGTTAGTCTTCTAAGAGTCACTTGAAATTGAAACATTATTACCATTCCTAGTATTCACAAGAGCATCACTAGATCCACATGTGTTAGCATTTAATGACCATTTTGACCATATTTTATCAGGTCTCACTATTTGAATTCTAGATCTTCATTGACTAGCCTTGTGACCATAGTTGTGACATACATAAAAATTCCCATAAAAGATATAATTCACCTCAGTCTTCTTATCCTGATTTGAAACTTTAATTTTACACTGACTTGCCTTATGACCAAACTTATGATAGCTAAAGCATTGAACATTTGTTCCTTGCTCCTCTTACAATCAACTAACTTATGACCAAAACTCTTAAAAATGTGACAATAAGCATTAAAAGATAAGTACCTTTGAGTATTTGGTTGTCGTACTAGAATCCATAACGATGTATTATGATTTCTAACCTTGCATGTCACTTCAATCTTTCCTTCATCTTCAATCACCTTCTTTTTGCCTTTGTCCTTCTGATTTGAACATTCACTGGTAAACTCTAATCCTTATCTATCCTTGTGAACTTTCTATAGGGATAATAACTGATCCAAAATAGAACTTCTCTGATACACTTTTTCTTTAGATCTTAGCTTCTTTAATTCTTGATCTAGCCGCCCATTTTCATCTAATTGCATCTTGATGATATTCTTGAGATTCTCTTTAGATTTATTTCATTCCTCCATTACAATTTTGAGTTCTTCTTATTGGGAACTATGGGTGTAGGTGTAGGTGGGTGTGTAGGGTGAGATGTCAAGGTAGGATCGGGTGTCCATGTTGCAAACACATTAAGGGAAGTAGAGCAAGGAGTAGGGCACATTGTTTCCAATATCAACATGAGAATCCACAAGGAACGATGGGGAGATGAAGTCAAGTGTGAAATTCCTCTTTAGCAATTAAAAAATAGGGTTTCCTTTGGAACTAATAATAATGGCAGCCATACTCCCCAATGGGTCTTTCGATCTGGCGAATGGGTTGATGAATCTTCCTTATATTGCCCTCAATGGGTCTTTCATTTAGCTCAATGGATTGATTAGACTTTGTGGGGCTTTGCATCTTTGAAACATAATCAACTTCCACAATGAGTCTTCCAATCTGGGAAATGGGTGGATGAGAATAATATCCCACCAGGAGATTTCCGACAGTCCTATAAGTCTAAAATTTTTTCCAATTTGTAGCGGAGGTATTTTAGATCTAAGCGTCTTCATCATGATCTGTCTAAACCTAGAGAAATTTTTGATATTTGTGAGTTTATGTTGATTATGGTTTCCTTCTCTATTCATTATCCTCTTTTTCCTTCAGCTCTTGGTAATCTAGAGGGTATTTATAATTTCCTTGGTTCGATTGTTCATCAAGGAAGCAGTAAGGAAACTGGAGGTCTCTCTACATTTTCTAAGGATGGATCCACACTACAAGTTGAGGAAGTTCCCCTGGTTGTAATTGTCAATGAAGATAGGTTAGAGGGGACTTAGAGGAGTTTAGAACTAGTAGGACTGAAGACTTCCAATCCTGAGATAGATCATCTTCAGGTTATTCCTTCAAATATGGATGAGTCTCAAGCTCATTTTTCACTAATTCCCCAGGTGGGGGTTGAGTCTGTAGTCAGGGAGTATGATAAGTAGAGGATTGAGAATGTGGTAGAATTGAAGGTTGCTAATCAAGAGATTGTTCATCATATGGAAACTGTTTCTGGAAAACCCCTTTTTTTTCAAAGGCTGATGGTTTGCATATTCTTAAGAAATTGGACAAGATGACTTCGGTTCCTTTCCCACAATTGCTAGGAACTCCTATTGATTCTTAGATTGGCCAAATTTTCTCCTCCCCCAAGTTGGGGACCCAAATCTTCTTCATCCCGAGGAAGGCTGTCGTAGCCACAACATCCACAATGATATGAGTTCTCACAGTCTAGTGGCCTTTGTTTCTGGTTCTTCTCCTCCTTTTTCACCATTAGTTAGATAGAACCTTCAGAAAAAATTTCTTCAAGAATTGGATTCGAATCAGGTGGCTCTTAAGGCTCTAAGCTAGTTTCACTCTTCTTCTCCAGTTAGATAAGGTCCAATTGGCAAGGATAAGGCTCGAGAAGTTTAGACTCATGAGACTATGTCTGAGGCTTCCCTTGAAAGCTTGGTGCATAATTTAATATTGTGTTTTTCTGATAAGACATTTGATGATATAGCTCGAGAGGTAGATCTAGATTATGACAATATTATGGGGTTTTAGACCGAGCCTTCACTCCATACTGGTATAGATAATCTGAATGATGATTTTCCTCATTATTCTCCTTTGTCTTTGGGTGTTCAAAATGAGACCTCTCTTCCTCCTTCTCCTTTGGATAATCTTCCTGCTATTGTATAGTTAGATGCTGATACTTTGAAAATTCTTGGTTGTTCTTCCTCTAAAAAACCTAGAGGTTGACCTCCTAAATAGAATAAGACCACAACAAAAGTTTCTTTAGGGGTCTAATCTACACTTCCCTTCTCTAAACTTCCTCAGAAATCCAAGGAGGATGCTTCAACTTCTATAGCCAAACAAATGAAGTAGGGTAGGAGAGAAACAGGCTCTCTAAAGCATCAATGAGGATTATCTCCTAGAAAGTTAGAGGCATTAATGCCTCTAACAAGGTCGGGCTTATCAAGGACCAGTTCTTGGTAAGTAAGGCAGATATAATACTAGTCCAGGAAACTAAATTTTCTTAGTTGAAAGGAGATAAGGTTTTTGGTTCTTGGATAGGTTGGGAATTTGCTCATGTCCTTTCCTCAGGGGCCTTTGGGGGCTTAGCTATTCTTTGGAAATCTCAAAAGTGTAATATTTAGCTGATCACTTCTAATCCTAATTGGATGTCGGATGAAGTTTCAATGTTTGGAGTATCTTTTTTCCTGCTTAATGTTAATGGTCCAGTTTCAGTTTTGGGGAAGAAACAATTATAGAATTCCTTATCTCAAGTTCTTCTAAATTTGGGCAATTCAAAAGTTATCTTGGGAGGCAATTTTAATGCTACTTTGGGGGAGATGGATAAGGTTGGTGGTACAGATCCTTCATTTAGAGTCACTCAATATTTTAGGAGTTTCCTTGATGGTAATGCTCTTTTTGATTGTATGCCAGTAAATGGTAAAATTACTGGGTCTAATAAGAGAAAGGGACTCCAATTTTTTGGAGTTAGGTTGGATAGATTCTTACTCAATTCCCACTGGCTACTTGAGTATGGTTGTGGTACTTCAAGTATTCTTACTCTGGCTGGTTCCAATCACTTTGCTATATCTTTTGAACCAAATTTCCAATCCTCCTCTTTCAAGCCTCATTCATACTTCAAGTTTGAACGCATGTGGTTTAGAGTCAAAGATTTTTCATCTCTCCTTCAAGATTGGTGGGTTAATTTTCCTCAATATGAGGGCTGTAAAATGTACCAACTGCATAAAAAATTGGTATTCATGAAGGAAAAAGTTAAGGAATGGAGTCATAACACTTTTGGCAATATTTTTGCTGAAAAGGAATCTCTCCAATCTCAGTTGCAGGATTGGAATGCTCATGTCCTTCAGTATGGTCTCTCCCAACAAGTCTATGATACACAGAAGGATCTTCAGGCAAGGATGGATGAAGTTTTATTGAGGGAAGAATATTACTAGAGACAATGATCCAGAGACTTATGGCTTGGAGAAGGGGATCGTAACACAAGTTTTTTCCATGCTTTAGCTAAAATCAGGCGAAAGAAAAATGCCATTTTTCAAATTAAAGATTCTCATGGTAACATACTTAATAAGGAGCAAGATATTCAGTCTAAAGCTATTCATTTCTTTCGAGATCTTCTTTCGAATCTAGCAGGTGGAGTAGTTCCTCCTCACCACCCTAACTCTCTTCACTTCATTCCTAACTTGGTCTCTCAAGAGGATAACTATTTTTTGTTGTAGCCTTTTACCTTGGAAGAAGTTAAGTCTTTAGTTTTTGCTATGGAAGCAAATAAATCTCCTAGCCCGGATGACCTTACTCCTTTATTCTTTTAGAAGTGTTGGGAATTCATGGGTCTAGACATCTTAGAAGCAGTTGAGGAATCTAGGAAGAATGCTTGTATGTTTAAACCTTTTAACAATACTTTCATTACATTGATTCCTAAGCAGCTAGATCCTTCTACCTTTGCAGACTTCATGCCTATTTCTCTTTGCAACACCATTTACAAGATTATCACTAAATCCATCTCCCTCAGGCTCAGTAAGCTTATTCCTAAAATTATCTCTGATCAGGAGGGTAGTTTTGTCCCAGGGAAGGACACAGTTGAAGGGGCATTGATTTCCCATGAGGTTCTCCATTCTATTAAGGTTCAAGGACATAGATCTTTGGTTCTTAAACTAGATATGATGAAAGCATACGACAAGGTCAGCTGGTCATTTCTTAGTCAAATTATGCGTAAGTTGGGCTTCCATGTCAAATGGATTAAATGGATTATGGCTTGTGTCAAGGGGGCCAGATTTTTAGTCTTGGTTAATGGTTCCCCTTTGTGGTTTTTCTCATCCTCCGAGTGTTTTAGACAGGGGGATTCATTATCTCCTTTTTTATTCATAATTCTAGCAGAAGGTTTGAGCATATTGATCTCTTATAAACACTCACAGGGTTCCTGGTCAGGTATTAATCTTCATAATTCTGGCATTTTAGCTACTCATACTTTGTTTGCTGACAATTCTCTCTTATATGCAATGGGGTCAGTTCAGGAAGCTATTGAGATCAAAAAGACTTTGGATGAATATTGTTCTTTATCAGGTCAGAAAATTAATCATTCCAAATCCAAGATTTTCTTTTTTCATCTGCCTAAATCCTCCCAACTAGCTATCAAAAAAGTGTTGGGCTTTGAAATTGCTAAACTTCCTAGCAAATACCTGGGAATCCCTTTCTTTCAAGGGTCATGTAAATCCTCTTTTTGGGATCACATCTTTCTCTCCATTAGGGAAAGAATTGCCTCTTAGAAGGCCAGATGGCTATCACTAGCGGGTAGAATTCTTCTTGTGAAATCAGTTATGTCCTCTATTTTGAATTATGTCATGTCAGTTCTTTTGGCTCCCAGGGCAGTTTTAGAAAAGATTCGTAAATGCCTTAAGGATTTTATTTGGAAAGGTAATATGGATGGGGTAGAAAAGGTTCCCCTTGTTTCATGGGACAAGATCTGTCTCCCTAAAGATTGTGGGGGGGTTGGTCTCCATAGCCTTGTTGAGAGAAACATGAGTTTAGGGGTGAAATTAGCTTGGAAATATTATGAGAATCCTTCATCCCTATGGGCCAAGATCATTAGAGTAAAATATTTGGATTTAGAAGACCCTGCTCATATTTTTACAATTAGGAGTCCACCCTCTGGCTCAGCTATGTGGAATTTTGTCCTAAAATGCAGAAAGGTTATTCTCCCTCACCTTTCATGGGTTGTTAATTTCAGGGTTACATAAAATTTATGGGATGACTCCTAGAATGGATTATCTCCTATCTCCTCTTATCTAGGCATTAATCTCGACTGTAAAACTTGGTTTCAGCAACATTTGGGGGTCAGGGTGGTGGATTATTTTATGCTATCTCAATCTCCAAAAGGTTCTTTAGTAGTTTGGAAAGATTTCTTCTCTTTGGACATTCCTAAAGATCAGTTGGATTACTTATCTAGGATCTTGGATCATCGGTCCCTTCATATTAATGGGTCTAGAGACAAACTAATTTGGTCAGTAGCCCTAGATGGTAGATATTCAGTTAAAATTGGTTATAAAGCCCTTACTACCAAGGTGGGGCCCCCCTCTCATTTGTACCATTTCTACTGGCACCCAGCAGTCCTCCCTAAGGCTAGATCTTTCCTTTGGTTGGCTATCCAGAAGAGGAACCTCACTAGTGACCAGCTTTGCAGATTGGGGATTGCAGACAGATTTGTGTGTTATGTAACTCTTACTTGGAAGACTCTGATCACCTATTTATTTTTTGTCCATTTGCATAGGAAATATGGTATTGGATCTTGGGAAAGCTTAATTGGCAAGGACCTATTCCAACAGATTTAATCAATCTTCTTCATCAATGGCCACTCCTCTATAAGGATTCTTTCTTTGCTCAAATTTGGAGAATTTTTCCAGTAGTTGTTACTTGGAGCTTGTGGTGGGAGAGGAATAAAAGAATTTTCAGGAAAGAATCCTGTTCCTCAGTTCAAGTTTGTCAGGAGGTGGAAAAATTGGTATCAGAAATGGTTAATGCATATGTTGCAAGGTCGAATCTCTTTCCTCCTCTTTTTCCTCTTAGGATCCTAGTATTTTAAACTCTTGGCCATCTATTTGTATCCCCTTTAAGGGAGTTTTAATTGGGAATTAGTCTAAAAAGGATAAGAGGAAGGATGTGAAATGGGAGCTCCCAGATTCTCATTTTGTTAAATTAAATTTTGATGGGGCCTCTAGAGGCAACTCGAGTGCATCTGGAGGTGGTTTCATCTTGAGAAATTCAAACTCTTAGATTATCAAGGCATCTTGCTCTAGATTTCCTGATGGATCCAATAATGTTGTAGAAGCTAGAGCTCTTGTCCAAGATCTGAAGTTGGCGATTTCTTGTGGCATTCACTGCATTCATATTGAAGGGGACTCCCAAATCATTACCTCTACCCTTATGACAAGGGTTGTTTTTAGCTGGCACTTGCATTACATTCTTAAGGAAGCTTGGGGTCTACTTTCCCATTTTGAAGAATTTAAAGTATCTCATTGTTTTAGGGAAGCAAACAAAATGGCAAATTGGCTTGCTAACCAAGGTGTTAATCTTCTCTCCAACTCTATGTCATGGGACAATGATTATCTTAATAGAGAACTTAACAATAAATTAGGATCTCACTTATCTCCCTTATGGGCCAAGGGGGAATGCACTTTGAATTCATGATCTCTTAGGGGGTTGTGTATATATACGCATTGTTTTCATGTTATGTTAATATTGGCCTATTTGATCGGCATGGGGGTTCAGTTTTTGTAAAATTAGGTGACCCTCTTTTGGGCTTTCATGCTGCTCTCACTTATATGTCCTGAGGCAGTATAGAATCATGGTATTATGTTTATATTAGTCCTAGGGTGGTAGTCTTATTTTGGTTTTGTATACTCTTTGGGTCTATGTTCATTTGTACTTCGGCTAAGAAGGGAGTTTCTTCATTGCTTCTTTCCTCTTGGAGCCTCACTAAAGCATGTATTAATAAAATATAATGGCTCTACCATTTTATCAAAAATAAATAAAATTTTGAGTTCTTCTTCTGATGCAAGAGCATCTTGGATTCTTGGAATTTGTAGGAATTTTATTAAGGTTTGGTTGATTTCCTTATTGTTGTGGACAAATTTCTTAGAGTCTATGTGTGGTAGAGTTGTGTAAATATTGGATTGGAGTGATGAAAAGGGTTTGTTCCTTAGTGTTCTAGGATGATATGTTTATGATTGTGCCTCTTCAGGTTGCGTGGTTTGGGGGATCAAGATTGATCTTTTCTAACCGGTTGTGCTCTTCCTTTCACTAGTTCAGTGTTGGATATTTCCTTGTGGGTGGTGATCATTGTATTCTAGAATGTGTGGTCATGGATCGTGGTTGTTAGAACTTGTGTGGACCTATATCTAGGATTGTGCATCCTTATGTTCCCTATGTAATTGGTGTTTCACATTTTTGGGTCTAGTCCTATTTTTGGTGCCTGTTCTAACGTTCAGATTGGAACGATCTGGATTGCAGTGGAAGATTTTGAGTGACAAAAGTGTGCGGTGTGGAATTTGAAGTTTTTTATGTGTGGTCGACTTCCTTGTGTGACCACATGTTATTTTGTATTCACTAGGGGTTGTTATTATGGATTTGTGTCTTGACCTATCCTTGTGTAAATTATTTTCTTGTTCTTGGGGGTTGTGATCCAATAAGCTGACTTGTGCCTTGCGATCTTATATTTAAGCTAGATTTTGGTTCTAGTTTAAGGAAGGGTAGCAGTTGGGGAAGAGTAGCTGAAATAGATCATGATGTAGATATGAGTCTTTGTTTCCTTGTAGAGGCTAAAACTAGGAAGGTGTTATAGCCCAACATGTTACATATAATTGGATGTTTTCATGAGAATAAAAGAGTTATTATTGGTTACTTCTTGTTGAGTTACTTTGTATTTTTCATTGTGTTGGTTCTTGCTGCATGATTGGACATATCCTATTGGGATTCTCTAGTCTCGACTGCATCAAGTGGTTTCAGACCATGGTTTTATCTTGCAGTACTATAAATCCTTTTTCCAAACTTGTGAAGTTGTAGATTTATTTTTTGTGAGGTAGCAGAATTACGTATCTGACCTGCATCATCAAATAACTTGTGCTAGGTGATCAGAAGGGATTTATTGTTGAAGGTTAATTCCTTGTGATGATATATGAGTTACAAATCTTGAAGTGATAGATTGTTGCTCCTGAGCTTGCAATCCTCTGTGTGGTTTGCTGTAGGGTGGAAGAGTGTGAATCTAACCTACGGTTGTAGAGGATTGACACAAGCATAGATCGATGGAGATCTGTTCCTATATACACCTTAAAATGGTTGCCTAGAATTTGGGCTCCATTCTTGCAATTTATCAAATCACTGAATCAATATTTTCCTAAATTAACATTTTTCAATTTTATCAATTTCTTTGATCAAATCCTATTTTATCATTTTTGATTATTTGCCTTGGGCTAACCATTTTATCCTAAGTCTTTATTTATTTAAAAGGAATTTCCTCCCCTTTTAATAAATAAAAAGCCCCCACTTTTCCTCTTATCCTAAGTTGCACAACTAAAGCATTATTCTTATTTTATAAGAAGAAAAAAAGCACTTTTTGTCTCATATGGACACAAAAGTCAACTCTTATTTTCTCATTGGAGGATATTTGTGAACACGGATTGCTCCTCTTTCAAGCTCCACCCTTTATCAAATCTTTTGCCTCTTAATCTCCATGGTCCATTCCTTTTCAATTCCTTTAAAAGGAGAGCTCCCTTCTCATTTTAGCATCCATCTTTTGAATACTAACCTTATGCTGCAGGATTGCTTGGAGACTTTGGAGCTTTTGGAGATCATTCTTGCATCCTTGCATTCTAGTTTCATTTCTTGCATCATAGCTTTCATGGCATCTAGCTTAGTTTCCTTTATGCTTTAGGTTAGCTCACATAGCTTAATTAGCAAGAGTTTGTAATACTTTCCTTTCATAGTTTAGCTTGCATCTTCATTCATAGCTTAGCTTGCATTTCATTACATTCTCATTGATTCTTGAGGATATTGGCATTCTTTCCCTTGTCTCATTGAATCTCCCATTGTGTGGTTTACTAGCAAGGTTGCATGCTTCAATAGCTCTAGCTGAGAGCAATATTCAAACAATCTTGTGACTCCATGCCTAGGGAGCTCTAGGTCGCTTTCTCAAGGTTTCCCATTCATGGATTCCCTTGGAAGAAATGGCTTAGAGAAGTGCCCATTCTAGTGTGTACATTTTTGGCACCCACCATGGGGCAAAACATTCTTGTTTTGTCCTTCATTTTCTGCATTTTCGTCATTTTTTTCGTCAATATTTGCTTGCTATTTCGTCAAAAATTTGCTCTCTAGTTTTTTTGATATAATTATCATGTGACATTTTTCTAGTGTCATACGATACTTTCTTACATTCTAGTGCAATATTTTACCAGTTATAATATTAGACGCTTCAACAAATTATATCGCACTCTTGTTCTGTTCTTTGTCACACGCAGGTAGGAATTATCACCCGGAGATATATTATTGCACTAGTACAGGGAAAAATATTGCATGACTGTTTCTCTGACAGAAATATCGCCCAGGCCTGGCAGTGAGCAATTTTTGTTATTTCTTTGCAAGATCTACTTGGTTTTGATTCAAATTTCTGATTTGTTGTTATAGGACAGGGGTCTATTTGCAGATTTCATTTGATTTTTGATGTGCTAACCCTTTAAGGGCTAACAAGTGGTGCTTGTAGGTGCTCCTATTTCTTGATTATTTGTGTAAAAGAATGCATGTCAAAGCTTCAAATGCACAAGGGCTACTAACGGTTTTTGTAGGGCTACCCAAAGCATAAAAACCAATCAAGTGCTTGTTTAATTGCTTTCTTTTGAGTGTGGCATATACTAGTTGCTTCATTTCATAGGCACTTAATATCTTGTTGTAGGAATCTTTGGGTGGTACAAGAAGTATGCTCTTCACCCTTGTGGTAAACTAGAGAATCTTGACCCATCTTTAGATTTTGAAAGCAAGAGGGTAATTGAACCATTACTTGGTGTGTTTGAGAGATATTTTTGAGCTAGGAGATTATGCTCTTCACCCTTGAGGTGAAATAGAAATCCTGACACTCAAAGGTTGATCCACTCTTTGTTTAGTTCTTTAGAATCCTTTAGCGGGCCTACTCTTGAGCAATCAAGAGGAACGACCCAAGTGGGGACAAGCTTTTGGCTAGCTATTCCAACCCACTATAAACTCATGGCTATCAAGGACACAAAACCTTGGTATATACAGTACTTGTCTTCGCTTAATGTGAGTACTTGTGGGATTGTGACCATGAGGAAAATGTTGAGTAAGAATGCTTAAGGTACTCTTGTGGCCGTGAGGTCCATTACTTGCCGCAAGGTAAGGAGTCCCTTTGGGGAGCAAGAGGGGTATTACGAATGGAAGCCCTTATTAAGAACCATAGATAGAAGCCACCCTATTTTTCCACTTAGCTTCTTGGTGCAAGGATTGATCTAAGTGGAATAACCTAGATCACCCCAAGATTACTCACCATCTGTGTTCCTTTGGTTGTGTCATTGGCACTTCCATGACAAAGCCAATATCTATTGTGGGCAACCACTTTGTGTGAGGCAATGGGACATCAAGTGTGGGCCAAGTTGTTAAGTATTGAGCCATTGAATTTTTAGGCTAGTAAGTGCTTGAAGTGTTCTCACTATGATCTACCCATGTAAATGTTCTCAAACATCAAAGATCACTGTAGCATTCATAGGATTTTATTGCTTTGATATCACAATTGCTTGTCTTGGCAAGGTTGCTTTTCCCCTTGTGCAAGTGTTTTATGACATGTTTGATCACCTACTATTTGCAAACCTATCTATTTACTGCTATCACTATGCTTGAAACCAAAAAATCCAACCTTCAAACTAAAATTTTGAACAAACTGCCCTTAAAATTGAGATTTTTAGCACTCACTGGTCAAGAGTCTTACGATCCTAAAACTGTATCGCACATTGTACTGAGAATTATTGTGTGATAGTTCATCATTGGAAGACTATTGCACAGCTTGCCTAGAAATTATCACACAGGCTGCCTGGAAACTGTCACCCTGCTTATTGCAAAATATTGCTTGCTTAGAAATTATCACACTGTTTTCCTGGAAACTGTCGCACAAAGTCTTTTTTGCTGCCTGTCTGGTTTATGCAATTTTTAGTCTTTCCTTAGTCGACCAAATTTTAGTAGGTGACCTCCTTTGCTGCTAGAAACCTATTTGTACCTTGGGTTCCTAATTTTAGACCCTTTGAATTAGTGTTCTCTGATTTTACAAAGTAGTCTTGCTTGGCATCGATGAGTTAGGAATTATCCTTGTTGAAAAAGTACACCTTTAGATTCTTTGGTAACATGATTGGAGAGTTTTAGTACTCTTTTGTCCAATTCACTTCCATCAAAATTCAATTTCAATTATATATTTTCTTAAATCCATTTTCTTGGCCCATATGTGTTAGGATACTCATCCTTTTATTATACACCTCTGTGGTAGGATTGGTTTACACCTTTTGTAGCTTTCTATCTTACCATCCTCTTTTTGTACAATTGAACACTTTCACTATCCTAGTTTGGTATTGACATTTCATGAGGTCATCTTATCACCAAGGTTCTTTTTCTTTCATGTCGGTTACAACAAGGTACCAAGCTAGTCAAGGAAAATGACCTCAAGTTGTCTTTTAACAATTACCCTTAGTCCAAACTCATCAAAAGTGAAAGGGGAAGAAACCCATCTTTGATCAATCACCTAGGAGTGAGTCTAAGGCTTGGTTTGACCCAAAGAGAAATCCTAGTGAGTTGAGCACCTCTTTACCATCCTCTCAATCAAATATGGACATGAGCTACATTTTTTACTAGGAAACAAAGGGAAGTAATGGATCAAACTCTTAATGACATTTTCCAAAGACATAGGGATAACATGTTTTTTGGTGATGATAATCAACTTGAATAACCCCCTATTAACTCAAGATATTTAGATGTCCATCAAAGAGTCGAAAGAAATTATGGGCAAGCTCACCAAGATGCATGGTCACAACATGAAGACCAAAACCATGAATTTGGTGATGCTCATGTGTATGCCACATTCACTAATGACTTGTTCAGACACTCAAGGTCCAAATCTCCACTCAAAAAAACCTCAAGATATGCTAATGAAAGGCTTAAAAGAATTGAGCATGAAAAGAAAGCCTTTTTGGATGAACAAGCCGCTAAAGAAGAAAGGTTTAGACACCTAGAGGAAGAGCAACAAGCCTTGTTGGAATTGAGAAGAAAAGCATTCCAAGAGGAACAAGATAGGCTTCTAGCCCAACAACTCAATGACCAATTTAACAAAAGGGGTACCAACAGTGGAAACAACTCTCCACCCTCTACTCCCTCAAGAACCCCAAGAAGTAGAAGGCAGTCAAGGACCCCTTCAAGATCTCCTAGTCCTAGAGGAAGGAGGATTTCACAACATAAGAGACAAACACCTCTTAGGAACTCAAGACAACCCTCCCAACGAGCTCATCATGGCTCTCAACATGGAGCAAGTAGTGCAAGTTTTGATGATCAAGACTTTATGAGAATGCAACAAGAGCCATTGTTCCAACAATATGTGGAAAATTACCTTGATCAAAATAAAGATAGATTCCTAGAGAGTTTGATTAACAAGGGTGCCAGAGTCCCTTACAACTTTGATGTGGATAGTATGATCAAGAAAAAAGGACCCTCTCAAGAATAGGAAATCAAGCAACTCAAACGAATGATGGAAAAGGTGTTAGCACCTAAAAGTTCCTTTTCACTTGATTCTTTTTGTCCCAATCCTTTTGACAAGAGTGTGACTATGACAAATTTTCCTAGGAAAGTTGAAATTCCCCAATACGACAAGTATGATGGCAATGGCGACCCACATGATCATGTGCATCATTTTTATATCATGAGTTTTGAGTTCCACCAAATGTATCTTACCTTATGAGATTATTTCCAAGGAGCCTCAAGGGCCAAGCCATGGAGTGGTTTACCAACATAACTCCTCCGATCAAAACTTTCAAAGAAATTGTCCACAGATTCATTCAACATTTTGCATACAACTTGTCAAGATCAGTCACTATGTTGGACTTATGCAATTTGAAACAAAACCAAGGGGAATCCTTTGTTACCTTCTTGCAAAGGTGGAGATGATTGTGCTCCCGCTATTCTAGGACTATTCTTGAGCATGAAAGGATTGACATCATTGTTAGTAATTTGGTGCCTAAAATGTGTTATGAGGTTCAAAAAATGGTCTTTGATTCCTCTGATACTATGGTTGAGACAACATGTCAAATTGAGGATGTCCTAAAAGAACAAGGCATTTTGACCAAACATAGCAATACCAACAATGGTCAAAATCCTAACAATGCTAATAAGGACAAAGGCAAGCACTCGCACTAGAATAAGAATAAACAAGTAGTCAACGAAAAAGTTATAGACTCTTCCCTACCCAAGGATCAAGGAGTCTTACATTTGTCTAGTGTAGTCCAGGCTATGAAGCTCAATACATCCTCCAACCAACAAGAGAATAAACCTAAGTATCAAGACAAGCCCAAGAAAAAGTTGAGACAGTTTTCTAAACTGGGTGACTCCTATGAGGATGTTTTCAAGACCCTTATTGCTAATAATCTTGTGCAACCACAAGATCCAACAAAATTTCACATACCTAATATTTAGACACATTGGTGGAATGAAAAATCTTTCTGCAAATACCACAATGGCATTGGACTTGACATTGAACATTGTTGGAAACTTAAACACCTTATCCAGGATCTTATTGAAAGTGGTAAACTTTAGATTGATGGGTTGAATACAAATGCAGACCACAAGGCATTCAAGGAGCCTTTGCCAAAATATGAAAAGGGGGAAACCTCTAAACCCAATAATGGAAAAGCTAAAATCAACTATACCTACACAGGTGCAAAAAATGTGGTTAATATACTTGAGATTGTTGAGGAAAATGTCAACATGATGCAAAAAAAAGATTGTTATAGTCATGATGTGGGCTCTCCTCCTATATTTGATGAAGAACCCATGGTGGTGCTTAGGGGTCCTCACTCTCAAAGGTCATCCCAAGATCTTAATGCTATCACTAGAAGCCAAAGTCAAGGTCCTGTGGTTATTAGAGGTCCTAATTCCAACTAGTCTAGCAAACCCAAGTAGGTGACATCCCAGAATGTCACCACAAAGTCAGCAATAAATCTTGAAATGAGCTACAATCTTGTGGACTAGTTACAAAGAACACCAGCTCAAATCTTAATTTTTGAACTCCTAGAGTTGTCTCCAAGACATAAGCATGTTCTCGAGGATGCTTTGCATACAACCAATGTTCCTAACAACATAGACGTTGACCAATTCCAAAATATGGTTAACCACCTTGCCAACCCTCACTACCTCACATTCTTAGAAGAAGATGACAAAGCCTTGAGCCATCCATATAATCTTTCCCTTCATATCGAAGTCATGATCCACAAGACCCATGTCAGGCATGTGTTGATTGATGGGGGTGCTGGGCTTAATATTTGTTCCTTGAGTTTGTTGAAGATACTGGGTTACTTCGAGCAAGTTATTGATACTCATAAGAAAATAACCATCAAAGCCTATGATGAGGTAGAGAGAAGCTCCAAAGGCTTGGCCATCCTTCTTGTCAGGATTGGCCCCATTGAAAAGGATATTTTGTTCCAAATTATTGATGCTGGTCCTTTAGCCTATAATCTCTTGCTTGGTAGACCATGGATCAATGACATGCAAGAAGTGCCATCCATCTACCACCAATGTTTCAAGTTCCCCTATAATGGAGTAGAAGTTTGTATACCCAGGGATAGCACATTATCTATTAATGTAATTTCAGTAGGGACTCATGTTCCTCTCAATAGGGAAGTTGGGGATTTTGATGCCACTTTAGCACAATGTCAGAATAAGTTTAAAGCCATAGAGCTTGGTATGGGGGGTTATCAAATTGAATCCTTCACAAAACTGCCAGTCTCACCTAGGTCCTATGGTAAACCTTCACAAGAGATGCATCCCTCATCTTCAACAATGACTCTATTTGGTACATTTGTAGAGTCCTCATTGCCTCTACAAGATGAAAAAGAAGAGGTAGCTATTAGAGATTGGATTTACAAGGAGGAAAAATACAAGCATAATGAAAATTTCTCCCCATCTCCTAAAGCTTATGGGAGAGGATACACTTTGGTAAAAAATATGGGCTACCCAAGTCATGGTCCTCTTAGTCATAGATTACATGCCAAGGCTAAACCACTTAATCATGCTCTCTTTGGCCATAGATCTAAGACAATGGTTGGCCTAGATTTTGAAAGTCAAAATAAGAAAACCACTCCTATCCTTGCTGCGACAGATAGTGATGATGAATCTAGCTACATACCCAATTTACAAAATCAACAAGATAGGTGTGAAGATTGGGTCCCTTCCACCAATCTCCTTTAGGGAGATTTAGATGCTCCAATTATCAATCCAACAATTTCAGACCTAGAACAAGAACAATCCACTATTGAAGATCATGTTGAGGATCCTATTCAAGAAAATTAGTACACAAATGGCATTCAAGAAGGTGTTACCCTTGGTGACATCAAAGCCTCTACGTCAAGGCCTAAAAATCATGCTTGGTGTAAACATCTCAGCTAAGATTCAGATACAGACTCACATGAGTATGAGTAGGAGACTCTTTCTGATTGTTCTACGGTTGACATGGACATTAATGTTGTCCATACATATAGTTCCCAACCTGAGATAGCTAACGAGTCTAGTGTAGGATTAGAGGATTGGAATCCACGAGTTGCTTTAGTGGACGATGCTTTTCTTGGTAGGAGAGGTCCTGATTTGGGTACCTTAGAAGGATACTTGAAGAATCCTAACTTTGCAATCACCAGAGATGATACCATTCGCATACACAATATCAAACCAATCATTGACTTGCTACCTGCCAATCCTCACTTAATTGATTGGTCTCAGTGCTATCAAGAGCCTCAGCTCCTAACCTTTCAAAATGACTACGAGATAGCCTGTTACCTAAATGCTCTTATAGTCTCTTCCACTAGTGAACCGACTAAAAGCATGACAGAACCAGATATCAAGTACCTTAGTCACAAAATGAAAAGAAAGGAAAAAAAGAATAAGAGTTCTAATGGTGAAAACCACTATGTGGCGGTGTCAAAACCTAAAAAAGTAAAAATGAAGAATGTATCCGAGGGTGAAAACCTCGCTAAGGCACCTAAGGATGAGGTACTTGATCATCTCCCAAGTTAATTTCAAGATAGATCTTTAGTGCTTGTTGAGCCTACACAACCAGTTAATTTGAATACAAAGGAGGTTCCACAAATTGTGCATTTAGCTTAGTCTTTATCAATACAAGAAAAAGAAGCATATACCAAGTTCCTACAGACCAAGAAGATCAATTTTGCTTGGACTTACTCAACATGCCAGGATTGGACACTAATCTCATTATGCATCACTTGTCCATAGCTCTAGGTATCAAACCAGTAAAACAAAAATTGAGCAAAATGCATCCTCACATAGCTCTTCTTGTCAAAGCTGAATTAGGAAAACTCCTCTGTGCAAGATTTATAAGAGCCATTGAATATACTGAATGGATATCCAATATTGTACTAGTTTCAAAACATGATAAGTCCATTCACGTCTGCATAGATTTTAGAGATCTTAATAAAGCATGCCCAAAGGATGATTTTCCACTCCCAAACATAGACATGATAGTGGACATGACTACGGGCTATGAAATCTATTCTTTGATGGATGGTTTTTCTGGGTATAATCAAATCAAAATAGCTCCTGAAGACTAGGAAAAGACTGCTTTCACTTGTGCATGGGGAACCTACTGCTGGAATGTCATTCCATTTGGATTAAAAAATGTAGGAGCTACTTATCAAAGAGCTATGACAACTATCTTCCATGATATGATGCATAAGAATATAGAAGATTATGTGGATGACACCTTAGTAAAATCTAAAAAAAGGGATACATGCCTAGGTGATTTGGAAGTAATTCTAGATCGTATGGAATAGTTTCAATTGAGATTAAATCCCAAAAAGTGTGCATTTGGAGTCACCTTTGGAAAACTCCTAGGATTTATCATTTCAGTTAAAGGAATAGAGGTGGACCCAAAAAAATTTCAAGCAATAATGGATATGCCACCTCCCAAAAACATCGGTCAAATGAGGAGTCTTCAAGGATGCCTTCAATCTATAAGGAGGTTTATTTCACAACTGGCTGATAGAGCCCAACCCTTTAACAAGACTTTACACAAAGGGGTTAAATGTGTCTGGAATGAAGACTGTCAGCAAAGCATGGAACAAATCAAGCAATACTTGGCTAATCCTCCAATCTTAATGCCTCCTATCCCAGGAAAACCACTCATATTGTATGTATCAGCAACAGAATCTTCCCTGGGGGCATTATTGGCTCAACTTGATGATACTAGAAAAGAAAGAGCTATCTATTACATCAGTCATACTCTTGTGTCATATGAGGTCAATTACACTAGTATTGAAAAATCTTTCCTAGCAGTGGTGTTTGCTTCCCAAAAGTTGTGACATTACATGCTTGTGCATACAATACACCTCGTTGAAAAAATTGACCCTCTCAAATATTTACTTGGTAAGGCTGCTCTCACAGGTAGACTTGCTAAGTGGATGATGATCCTATCAGAATTTGACATAGAGTATGTTGAGCATAAGGCCATAAAAGGACAAGCCATTGTAGACCAATTGGCTGATTTTCCAATACAAGACAAAGCACCAATTCAAGTTGAATTTCCAGATGAGCACATAATGTACATGATAGAAAGAACATGGAAGATGTTCTTTGATGGCTCTTTCATGCAAAATGGTTCAGGAGTAGAAGTGTTGTTTGTTTCTCCTCATGGATACACAATTCCTAAGTCCTACAAACTATTGTTCCCATGCACAAATAACATTGCTAAATATGAGAACTTGACAAATGGACTAAAAATGGCTATAGAGTGGAGAATCACATATCTACATATCTATGGGGATTCGCAACTAATAGTCAACCAAGTTAATGAAGAATACCAAAAAAAAGATGAAAAGTTGGTACCCTACAAGAAAATGGTTGATTCATTATGATAATACTTCACCTTTGTTACATTTCAACAAATCCCTAGAGCAGAGAACAAAGTAGCTGATGCTATGGCTACATTGGCTTCACTTCTTTAGCTAGAACAACATGAGTCCAGATTTGAATTCCTGGTGGAAGAGCTACGCTACCCTATCTATGACTCCCAAGAAAGCCAAGTTGTTTGTACCCTTATTGTCCATGAGTCATTCTGATATGGTGCCATTTACTCATACCTCCATGATAGTACTATTCCCAAAACCTTCAATCATTCTAAATGAAGAAACCTAATCTGAAATGCCTCTCGCCACACCCTTATATCTAGTGATCTGTATAGGAGGGGTTTAGATGGGACACTTCTTAGGTGTTTATGTTAGGAATAAGGTGTCTCAACCTTGGATAATTCCTATTCTTATTATTTGTTTTGCAAAATGTATTTCTTGCAAATAATGTTGATGTGTCAGCATCTTGAATTGTGTGTAAGGAGATCATGGCTAAAACAGTTATGACAGATTCCTATGACATGTAAGAGCTATGTCAGGAAGATTCAATGATAGGTGAAGACATGTGGAAACTGATAAATTTGAGTACTGTACACTCTTCCCCAATCATGGGGTTCGGGGAATGGTAAAACCCTAATACGGTTATCTTTGGGAGTAGCCCTAAAAGTGAAGTGCATGATATAAGCTTTTTTAGGGTTGCGAAGAGATGTGATGTGAGTGTATTGTTGGAACATTTTATGCTGTCGTGATTTGTCTTCAAGGGTTTTGAAATCTTCTGAAAGAACTTGCATTGCAAGTGTATTGTAAGTTGTAATAGTTTTGATCAATACATTGTGCAGGTTTTGGAGTGCTAGGGTTTTTACCGAAAGGTTTCCCCAGGGTATATCATTGTGTCATTCTCTATTTTTCTGTATGCATGGTATGTGGTTGCAATATCTTTGTTAAAGTAGTTAACGAATCTGAAATTGTAAGGATTTATAAGAATTTGCACAATACTCTCCTATAGAGATTAGCGTAGGAAGCTATTTTCGCACCTGAGTTTCCTTACAATTTAGAGAAAGATGAGTCTAACCAAGCGTTAGTTGACATCCATGAGGGAATTTGTGGAGACATTCTAATGGTCTTTCCATGGCTCAAAGGTTGCTTAGGGCGGGGTACTATTGGCCTACCATGCAGACAGATGTAGTAGCTTTTGCTAAATCTTGTGAAAAGTGTCAGAAACATGGTAACCTGATAAATGCTTTGGGTAGGGAGCTTATTCCTTCTATTTCTCATTGGCCATTTCAGCACTGGGCCTTTGACCTTGTTGGGCAGATTCATCCCAACTCATCGGGTGGACAAAAATTTATTATCACTGCTACTGATTACTTTACCAAATGGGTAGAAGTTGTCCCACTTTCTGTTGCCTCAGGCAAGATAGTTTCTTTATTTATTTTGAACCATATCATCTGTCGGTATGGAGTGCCTTCTGAAATAATCATTGACAATGGAGGTCAGTTTAAAAACAAGGACCTTAAGCATCTCTGCAAGAAATTCAAGATAAAATAGCATTGGTCCTCCATTTATTTCCTACAAGGAAATGGACAAGCAGAGGCTTCGAATAAGACCATTCTTAAAATTCTCCACAAAATAGTTCACAAGAATGGTAGAGATTGGCATCTATAGATAAATTTGGCCTTGTGGGCCTACAGAATGAGTATTCATACTCCAACAGGGGCTACTCCTTTTTCCCCAACTTATGGTGCTGAAGCAGTGTTACCTTTAAAGGTGGAGATTCCTTCTCTTAGAGTTTCCCTTAAAGGTTTAGTGACAGATGAAGACTACCACGCCATGAGACTTCAAGAACTAGAACTTCTAGATGAAAATCATAAATCATCTTTTGATCACATGAGAGTTTACCAAAAGTGTATGACCAAAGCATTCAACAAGAAGGTTCGCCCTAGAGAATTTCAAGTGGGGGATCTCGTCCTATGAGAAAACCCTAAGAACCAACAACATAGAGAGCAAAAGGGAAAATTTGAACCCAATTGGCTTGGACCATACATCATTACTATTACTTTTGGTACAAGTGCTTATTTACTATCTAATCTAGAGGGGAAGCAGGTCCTTGATCTTATCAATTTTTTGCACCTCAAGAATTTCTATCCACGATGCCTATTCTGTTTGGGGGCATCCTTTGTACATATTTATTGATCCTGAAAAAATTCCAAAAAAATTCATATATGATGCTGAGAAAATCCTAAAAAGCATATAAAGTCTTGAAAAAAAATACAAAAATATCAAAAAATTCAAAAAATTCAAAAAAATAGAAAAAGTGCCTTGGTGAAAACCTAGAAATAGGTGCCTTGGTAGCAAAAATACAAAAAAATAAAAAAAATAAAAAAAATCTCCAAGTGGTGAAATCCTGGAAACAGGCGCTACTTGAGGCCTTTGCACCCTTGTTTCTTAGCATGTGTCCTTGACCCTTAGCCTCTCTCCATTATGCCTTGACCTTTTTGCCTTGGTTTGGAATTGGTCCTTGTCTTTGTCTAGGGAGCATAATTGTGTTAGCTTTGGTCTCTAGGATGCGTTGGTCTTTTGCAAACGGTGTTTTTTAACACCACCCAAAATTGTGTTTTTTAACACTACCCTAGCATCATGTGTTTCTCAACACTTATCAGATATCTTACCTACAATCTAGCATGATATGGTATTTCTCACTCATAGACATGATACTCAAAGTTTGACTCTATGACCTACACACACACACTTAAACACTTGACTCACTGAGACTTGTTTGACTTTCTTTCTTTGTGTGCTGTTTATGATGATTTCTTTGATGAGTGTTCTTTCCCTAAGAAGTTTTTGATGATGCATAGCTAGAAGACTAAGGGCACAAGGACATGTTTTATTGCTTTTTCTTCTTGTGGGTATATTTTGTTGGTCCTAATTGTCATTAGCATTTTTGCTTGTTCTACTTGACAATGGGATCTACAAGGTATTATCCTTGACTGTTGCAAGTGCATACTTATAGCTATCTTGAATTTCCCTGTGTCTCGATGCGAGTATAATATTTCTATATCAAACTTAGGTAATCTCACTCCACCAGTCATCTTGACCTATATGTCTTTGATGTCTAGGTGGGATTCCCACATATCTATCTAATATAGATCATATTCAGATTCACATAGTCATACTAGTGTGTATTATATGATCTTGTGATGCTACCAATAACACTCGATGATAAAAATTAGAGTCTAATAAGCTTTGTGACCTTGCAAGTAAATCACTTTTCATAGTAGCTTGCATTTTGAGGTTCATGATAGTTAGTTTTGCATTTTGCATATGGAGAGAGCTCTCCTTTCATCTTTCATGGACCTGTCGGTCAACTGCACTCACTTTTCCTTTTTTCGATCATGTCTTTCGCTCCTTGTCTTTCACTTCACATCCTTTTTCCTATCATCACAAGGGGTTAATCTTATCATCATATCTATATCCTAAAGAGATCATTTTCAAAAACATGAGTCTATATCATAAATATGAGAACTAAAAAATACATCTATGAGAGAGATTATACATGAGCATATATGACAAACATTTTGAGCAATATGACAAGACAATATAAAAATTGAAACATCCATCACAAGTGGGACAAGTATGCAAGATATATCATCAATCTAATAATCTCATATATATATAAATGTGTCATGATACAATGTGGGATACACAAATCTGGATAAAATCCTAGGATATGTCTCTATACATCTATCTAACCTAGACCTAAGACTTGCTGGCACCATCATGTGGTGCTGGTGGTGGAGGAGGTGGTGCCATGTCTAGTACCATATTGGATCTCCCAACTATAGCTGAGTAGGGTAGTTCTCTTTGACCCTATGGAACAGCCTGTATATAGAGACCATGATAATATGTAGCTCGTGCTACCTCTCTCCGGCTCTCTATAGTAGCAACCTATATGACCCTCTCTCACCGCTTGATTTCTACTCTCAGATCAATCACCTGCTAGTCTCTAACAACTATGGTGATCCACTGCTACTGCATCCCCATCTCTAGGACCTAGATCCTAGCTCTCAGGTCCTCTCCCCCTACAGGCTGATCCTACCTAGTATCCACCTGATGGTGAGCTGGCCTCGCCTCTTCATCACCCTCATTTGCAAAACCCTATCCCTGTGGCTATTTTTGGCCACCTGATCGAGAGCTCTGTCTAGTCTCTCTCCCTCCTCCAACTCCTCCATCCCCATCATCTCCATCATCCCCTGTGCAGCCAGTTGTGCATCAGGTATAGTGAACCTAGGGAATAGGAACCTCCATCACTCTGCCTTATAGGCCGCATCAACCCCTACATTTGGCATATCTAGGTGGTAGTCCCATGGCTCCTAGCATATCATAGCTGTATCCTATACTGCCTGCTGGTAATCTAGCATCAGTAGCCAACCTTGGCCCTCCTCATCCCTAACTCAAGCATATGTGGTAGTCTTGGTGGGTACTCTCTACTAGCGCCTGAACTGTCTCCAGACATGGGTGATAAAAAATATCTCTACAATATCTAAATGTCAACCTACTAGTGGCTGACTGCATAGCATATAATCCAACTCATCTTGGTCACCCCACTGTTCGCATGCCCTGTATGGTCTCGACTAGAATGAGGTGAGCTCATCCAGTACCTAGCAGTAATACGTGACATCTCTGCTATGTGGTTGGGAGATGAGCCCTATGTACCTGTATATGTAGGGGTGTCTCTGCTCCCTTAGTTGCACTCATGGTTGCACTACAACAATGTGCTCCCATACCCATATCTGAGTGAGAATGGCTCCACATGCTAAGGTCCTGCTCTCTCAATAGACTATCTCATGGAGCTCATGGTACATGTCTGCAAGGATGGTTGGCCCCCATGCCATCCATCGTGGGTGAGCAATCAAATCCACCACTAACCTCCCCCAGCCTAAGCGAAAACCCTTTTGAATCCTGTCAGTAATAAGGGCCTGTGCAACAATAGAACAAATGATGCATGGCATCAAAAAATCCCTACCAAAATCCTTGACTAACCGATCCTAGCTCAGATGCCTATCAATAATAGTAACATCCTGAAACATATTCTACATGATCTACCTCCCCTTTGTCAGATCTTGATCATAGTACACCTGTGCCAACAAACAATCATGTCAGTTTCTATCATATGGAAATTTTACATCTATGACTATCTATAAACAAGATTATACTTACAGGATCTCTGTGGCTCAGAACTTGTAGGATCCAATAGACATCCTCTAGGCTAATCATAGCCTCTCTAGTGGGCAAGTGGAAGGTGTTATGCTCACTGTGCCATCTCTCAAACAATGCTATAAGCAACCCATGATCAGCCTGAATATGGGGCATCTGCAACAAGTAGCCAAACCCCATCTCCCTCAGGTCCACTCGTCTTGGATCATTGAGATCCTGAATACATCGTAGACCAGTCACTCGAGGCACTCTAACGAGAAGCACTAGAAAGTTCTCCTACAAACCATTAACCCAAACTAGATGTCAGAACATATCATGATGGATGTATAAAATTAGTATAAAACATCTTAAAAGCAAACATTGTCAGGACCCATGTCATTTTTCTCAAAAACATTAAAACATGTCATTTTTCTATACTGTGCGATACTATTTTTTGACTAAGTATTGTGCGATACTTTCTTCAATAACAGTGTGATGGTATCTTCGCCTATAATATTTCACATAGCATCACATGATATTTCATCTAGTATCGTGCGATACTAGATTCAATATTGATGCGACACTATTTTGACCCACGAAGTATCATACGATAAAGATCCTCAAAGGGTGCAATGCTTAGAAAGTATCGTACAACTTTTCATACAAAGAAAATTTAAAAAACTTTAAAAACTTTAAAAACATGTTTTAAATTGACATTAATGCTCATAAATGACCTACAAAGTGAGTTTTTCTGAAAACATACCAAGGCACCATACTGCGGAGGCCAGTTGTGCAACCGAGCGCACTCAAATCGATGTCTGTGGACCAGGATTGCTGCTTGCTGGGCCATTTTCTCTCTCTAAGCTCTAAAGATTCTCAAATCACTCAAAGACAAATGATTTTTAAAATGACCTTTTTACCCCCTTTTATAGCATTTTGACTTTTTGACCTAATTTTCAAACACCTCAGAATTGTGCAAAAATTGCACCCCAGCTAATTTCGACATCCTAGATTCATTTTCGAGATCAAAATCAAAATCCATGTTCATCTTGATAGTCAAAATTGCATTTCAAAACTCTTCCCCTTCTTCTGTGCAGTTGGCTGACCATTTGAGGCTTGATCCTTTGACCTTTGTTGGGGCATCTTCATTTCTTCATCCCCATCTCTTTCAAACTCCTAGTATTTCAGTCATCTTCATTCGATCAATCTCTCTGAGGTTTGACTTCATTTTTATCCTATATCTTTCTTAGTCAAACCTAGTTAATTTGGGGCATATGTTCATTTCTTGATGGTTATCCTATCATCTTTCACCTTCGATTATGATTTCTAGTGACTTGATCAAGTTTATCAATTTGTTGTTCTCCTCTACTTGATTTCAAGTTTGATTCCGAGTGGGTAGTACCTATCAGCTTCAATCTTTGATTCAGCCTATCAATCAGCCTTGCTTGAGATTCTTATCTCTTATTTGAGACTTGATTATCACCTAGCTATATAGGTGTTGGTCTTGTCTTTCAGCTTATCTTTGTCAGCTTTTGCTTATACTTGTCCTGATATGTTCCCATCCATTGAACACATGTCTCGATTATTTTGTGATCCCAAATCGATCTCACATTTCAATTCCATTCTTTGACCACATGTGATCCCAAATCAATTTCACATTAGTCAAAGAGGGGAAAATGTATACACCCTAAAATGGTTGCCTAGACTTTGGACCCCATTCTTGCAATTTATCAAATCCCTGAATCAATATTTTCCTAAATCAACATTTTTCAATTATATCAATTTCCTTGATCAAATCCTATTTTATCATTTTTTATTATTTTCCTTGGGCTAACCATTTTATCCTAAGTCTTTATTTATTTAAAAGGAATTTCCTCCCCTTTTAATAAATAAAAAGCCCCCACTTTTCCTCTTATCCTAAGTTGCACAACTAAAGCATTATTCTTATTTTATAAAAAGAAGAAAAGCACTTTTTGTCTCATATGAACACAAAAGTCAACTCTTATTTTCTCATTAGAGGAGATTTGTGAACATGGATTTCTCCTTTTTCAAGCTCCACCCTTTATTAAATCTTTTGCCTCTTAATCTCCATGGTCCATTCCTTTTCAATTCCTTTAAAAGGAGAGCTCTCTTCTCATTTTAGCATCCATCTTTTGAATACTAACCTTATGCTATAGGATTTCTTGGAGACTTAGGAGCTTTTGGAGATCATTCTTGCATCCTTGCATTCTAGTTTCATTTCTTGCATCATAGCTTTCATGGCATCTAGCTTAGTTTCCTTTATGCTTTAGGTTAGCTCACATAGCTTAATTAGCAAGGGTTTGTAATAATTTCCTTTCATAGTTTAGCTTGCATCTTCATTCATAGCTTAGCTTGCATTGCATTTCATTCTCATTGATTCTTGAGGATATTGGCATTCTTTCCCTTGTCTCATTGAATCTCCCATTGTGTGGTTTACTAGAAAGGTTGCATGCTTCAATAGCTCTAGCTGAGAGAAATATTCAAACAATCTTGTGACTCCATGCCTAGGGAGCTCTAGGTCACTTTCTCAAAGTTTCCCATTCATGGATTCCCTTGGAATAAATGGCTTAGAGAAGTGCACATTCTAGTGTGTACATTTCCTACTAGTGAACCTAGGAGGGAGGTGAAACCCTTAAAGAATCCCTTTATTGGTGAATCGATCACCAAATTAAACAAATTTGTGAAAGTTTTTAGTAGATCACTGAGTTTGAGGTAGTTGGAATCTTGCAATCAAATTACTGACCAGAGGAAGTTTCACCTTGGGAGAGAAGGGAAGAAAAATATGGAAGATGTTAACTGATTAGTTGAGGATGAGCTCGTTAATTGACTTGAGAGGAAATTGTATAAGATATCTGGTAATCCTTAGAAGAATCTTGAGGAGATTAGTAGTTTGAATTGTAGTTGCATCTACCAGTTCCAAAGAGGGTTCTTTGGTCAATGAGGAGGTGTGTTTTGAAGAGGAGACAAAAAGTTAGGGTTATTGTTGCTGAAGTAAACCTTGTGGAAGTTGAATCTAACCTTTATGAGGTTAAGTTGGTTGGTTTTCATGATTAGATGGTTGGATATAATGTGGAACTTGCAGAGCATAGTTTTGTTGATGAGATTGTTGGAGATGTTAAGGATATTGATGCTACTAAATTTGTAATTGAGATTCCTTTGGTTAGAGCTGATGAGCTCGCTGAGGTGGTTGAGTTTGATATTGTTGGTGGTATGGGATTTGCTTCATATGAGACTATTTTTGTGTGTGTGTGTTGTAGATTGACTTAGTTCAGTTGGAGAGTGGTTTTTTATAGAGATCACTTGAGGGATGTGAGAGTGTGTGTGTTGATGGAATTGTTGATCACTATGAGGTGATAATGGATTGGGTTTTCATTTGTGATGATGATCATGTTATGGGTGAAGATTTGCAGATTTAGTTTGTGGGTATGTTGTTGAAACCTTATGGTGTGGTCACTAACCAGTTTTTTGTTGTGATATTGTGTGTTGACTGGTTGGTTGTAGAGAATAGATTTTTTGTGTACCAGTTGGTCTTCTTGCATTTGAGGATTGGGAAACCGATGGTCAAGCTGAGATAGAGTCCATTTTTCCTTGTGGGATCAAAGTGTAGGAAACACTCTCTATTAACCCTAGGTGTTTGATGTAGGATCATATTGGATCCTTGGCATTTGGAGGAATTTCCTTAAGGTTTGATGGATTTTCTTTTTGTTATGGGAAAATTTTTGAGATTCTATGTGTAGTAGAGTTGTGTGCATATTGGACTGGAGAGGTGAAAAGGGTTTGTTCCTTGGTTTTTGAGGATGCAATATTTATGATCATTCCTCTTTAGGTTGCATGGTTTGGACAATTGGGCTTGATATTTTCTAATCTTTTTTGACCAGTTGTGTTCTTTCTTTCATCGGTTCAGTGTTGGAGATTATAGCAAAGATTATCGTGTAGTTGGTGATCATTGTGTTCTATCATGTGTAGTCATAGATTACATAGTTATTGGAACTTGTGTGGGCCTATATCTAGAATCATGTATCCTTATGTTCCCTATATGATTGGTGTTTCATATCTTTGGTTCTGATCCTATTTTGGGTTCCTTTTCTAATGGTCAGATTGGCAAGATCTGGATTGCAGTGGAAAATTTTGAGCGACAGAAGCCTGCGATGTGGAATTTGAGGTGTTTTTTGTGTCACTGACTTCCTTCTGTGAGCACATGTTATGTTGTATTCATTACAATTTGTTCTTATAGATTTGGGTCCTGACCTATCCTTGTGTAAACCATTTTCTTGTTCTTGGGGATTGTGATCAGATAAGCCAACTTGTGGCTTGCAATCTTGTATTTAAGCTAGGTTGTGGTTCTAGTTTAAGGCAGGGTAGAAGTTGGGAAAGAGTAGATGAGATAGATCAAGATGTAGATTTGAGTCTTTTTTTCCTTGTAGAGGCTAAAATCAAGAAGGTTGCCTTACATCTTGACATGTTGCATTTCATTGGATGTTTTCCTGACAATAACAGTTATTATTGGTTACATCTTGTTGAGTTACTTTGTGTTTTCTATTGTGTTCACTCTTGTTGCATTATTAGACATCTCCGATGGGGATTCTCTAGTCTTGACTACATCATGTTCAATCTTCCTAATACTTTTCATTTTGTTCTTTAACCCTTCTTTGATTAATTCCTCAGTATATACCTTGTCATTCATCATCTTCTCTAGGTTTGTTTCCTTTTATTTTAATTCATTTACTTCTTGTTCTAGGTTTTCCATTTTTTCTTTTGATTTCTTCAAATCCTGACTAACTTTGTTATGTCTTTCTTTGAATGTTTGGATCTGATCCTTCAACTTACTGATGCATGCATTCACTTCCTTTATGTTTTATTTCAACTCCTCATTTTTTGATTTAGTACTCTTAATGTCACTCATCATGATCTTCAAATCCCCATCAACATAGTATCCTCCTTCCATTTGTTCAAACAACCAAGATCTACCTCAAGCTGTTAAGCTCTATCTACAAGGGACCAAGCTCTAATACCAAATGTTGAACATGATGAATAAGTGAGAAGGGGGGTGAATCAATTATTCACAAACACTTTCTAAAACTTTTATTTTGTCAGCAAACTCAATAAATTAGGCAAATGATAATAATAATTATACCTATATTAATTTTTTTTCTACTAGTAACTACATCAAGCAATTATAACAGATGTAAACAGGAAATCACAAAACTACCAACACAAAGAACACTAGAATTTACATGGAAACCCAAAATGGGAAAAAGCATGGAGAAGCTAAATCTTATGAAATGAAACATCAGTTAAGGTGATTTTATAAAGGCTCACAACCTATTTTATCACTATAGGTTGGATCACTATTGGTCGGGCTAACTACCCTAAAATATGGATGTAGCTAATTGCCAATATAAATTTTACTGGCAATAGGTGAAATTATATAATTGCATCTGACTATGCATAAAATAGTTCCAATTGGAAGCACATAGATCACCAATAACAAAGATCCAATACAGATCCTCTATTAGCATACACCAATCTTTTGTAACTCAGTATATAAGGCTTCTCTCTACAACACTCAACTTCAACCACTTTGTTGCCTAATATATTGAAAATGGATTCCCACTATATCACTTCAAGTTTTTGTTACATATGCTCACACTATATTGATCTTACATCATTTCACACCACTCCCATACATCATATACAAAAAGGTTTTTCTTTATTTATATAGATATCTGATCATGCATATGTCAGCCACACCAACCATGTGGGATGGTCCCAAACCAAAAAGGATATTACAATTACATTTAACACATTACCACCTATCCTAAATCTAGGACCTACTTATGAGAATTTTACAACACACTACCCTGGGACCCAAATATAGGTTGCACTTAAGATGTATACAATGAATAATATTACATTTATGAAAAACTATCAAACCACAACAACCATGTCCATGACTTGATTATCACAATCTCTAAACCCATCGATAGATGAAACTTGATAGAAACATGTCTAGAATACTATACCAAAAACCAATTGATGAACTACAAGAAAGTCTAGATAACATGAACACTTGGAAGAACACTGTAAGCATAGAAGTCAACACTAACCAACAAGAAACATTATGCAACACTGATTATGAAAAGTATACAAGTGTACTAGAACATGTAAACCATGAGTAGAATCAAGTACACCTTCCAGATAACACCAAAAAATGTGCATACTGAACCTTTCCTATGTATAACTGAAACTTATGATACTTTACCAATAGCTAATAGGTACACAACCAAAAATACAATTAACCAATCGATACCATCAAGATGTCAGTATGAGGATTTTGACATCAATGAAAACCAACACTAACATCTCAATACGACTAATGCTCCTTTACATTATTTTTCCAAGTTCATTTCATGATTAATAGATATATTTCACATCTTCTGTCCCCTATTATTAATGATCTTAAACTACCCTTAAGGACATGTTTCATGTTACATACCTATCTAAGGTATCCTTATGATCACTCATACCTCCTTCATTATACTCAATGCTTTATCAATGTCACATGTTTCTTCGTGTTCTTCTTAGTTCCACTATAAATTAGTGTAAAAAAAGAAATTTCTTTGGGCCCATTTATTCATCCTTCATCACTTTATTTTACCAGCTTTTCTTCAACTACATTCCACATTTTTCTCTCTTTTTAATTTATTTTTCCTACTCTTTTTTTAAAGAGGTCACTCAAGCCCCTCTTCCTACTACCCCTCTCAAGGATGCATCAAAATCCTAATATTTTTTCTTTCATCCCTTACATATTGGACATACATATATTTTATTTTTCTTCTTATGGTTTGGGAAAAACCTTAAGTTAAATTCCTTAATTGTTAAAATTTAAAGTAACTTGCATGACATTGGCAATCTCTTCACTAGTTAGAAAAGCATAGCATTTAGATTATATAAGTTATCAATTCGAGGATGCTTCTAAAATTATTTAGTTGAGCTTTTATTATCTATAATAGATTGAATAAATTTATGTTTGAATTAATTTCTATAGAAATATATATTTTAAACCAGTATATGTCCTCCTTGATCTTACATAATCATGGCAAAGATGATTGAGATTAGAGAATCTAAGTGTCAAGAATGTAATCTACATGGAAATGATAATGTCCAAAGATCTTATCTTGTCTAGATTTGTAATATTCTATTGTAGGTAAAATTATATGTTCAAGTCATAATATATGTTTGTTTGGTAATATCTGGAAGGTATGAGAAATGATGGTGACCTATTAAGAAGTATTGTGAGGATCACTATCCAAGGTTTAAACTTTTGGTTATTCTTGGGATTTATTTAAGCTCCAAGGTTGGGGCAATATTTTTTGAAAATTAGGGGATTCTTAGTATTTCATGAACGTGCATGCTATTATTTAGGTTCACTAAGTGAACTCCATGTGAAGTCTTCATTACCTTAAGTTTCACTTAAGTGGGGGTGTTGGTGTAATTAATTTCTCATATAATTACACTTTTACTAACTTAGGATAATGCATTTTATAGTAATTTTCAAAGGAGACACTTAGGGAATTGCATATCTTGGGAATATGGATATAGAACAAATCCCACCATTGGTGATGTTACCTTTTTATTACCTTTTCATATCCACTTTATAGTGGAATGATAATTTCACCTTTGGTGGGTGATCCACCTTTAGTGTAATTATCTATTCTTTTCTCATACCTACTCTTGCATTTCACTGAGCCACATGTCATCCATGAGTGCTCTCTTCTCCTTTTTCCTTGCCCATATAAGAAGATACATGCACATTATACTTACCTTAGTTCTATAGTTTAGTTTAGCTTATTGCATCTTGATGAGAATAAAAAAATTCTTGTCTATTTTGTTCTCTCTACTATTTATTGGCCTCTAGATCTTTGCTTTCTATAGGAAAATTCTTACAAAACATCTTTTCAGCAAGCCCATTCTTTAAAAATGTGTAGACTAAATGATTTGACGGGTTTGTAAAATCATTTGGAAAATTGTGCATGAAGGTATAAAGCTAAAATTGGTTACAATTATTAAAAAACTATAAAATTGGAAATAATCAAGTAAAATAGTAAGATTGGAAGCCACAAAGAACTCGCAAAAAAATGTAAGGAAACACACTATAAAAAAAATCTCATGTGGAGGAATCCTTCATAAAGGATCTACCATCTAGCATCATCTATTAAAATATATATTACTTAAAAGGATTATGATATGACAAGATAAAATCATTCATTGAGTCTAAGAAACATTTTCTTATGGTATCTATTGTTAATGAGTCATTATCATTATGAAGGCTAAAAAATTACCTAGAAGGATAAGTATGTGTATCAAAAGATTAGGAACTAGAAAAATGACCATGAGTTAGCAAAGTTTGGGTGCTCTATCTTGGAATATACGCAATAGATGGAGAAATAATTCAAGTATATGAACACATTATTAGGTATTGGCCAAAGGTTTTCAATCATTGTGGTTAATGGGTTTCAATTTTGATAGATTCTTTTCCCTTGAAGTGTATTACCTTAAAGTGTATTACTTAGAAGCATTATAGGATCACAAGATATAATTGTTCATTGATTCTAACCAATATTTTCCATTGGTATCTATTATTGGCGAGTCATTTGTTGGAAATTTAGTTGGGAAAGTGATACTGAGAGAGGGGGGGGGGGGGGGTGAATTACATATCACCTATTAATACATTTTTTCATTACTGAAAAACTTTGCATAGCTTAAATAGAAATTAAATCAATGTAATGAAGCTAATACACTAAACATCATTCAAGAAAGTATTCATAACACAATAAATTTGGTTATCCATAAACCCTTGAAAGGTAAAACTAGGGTGGGGATGACACCCACAAATCTTCACTACTACAGTATAAAGTTCGCCTATTAGGGCTACAAATTTGATCACAAAATATGATCTACCTTGTTAAGAGCTAAAAGACTTATACAGTCTACCTTGCAAAAGGATTTAGAACTTACAACTAAGTAAGAACTCGGCTAAGAGATTACAAAAGGTTTGTTAAAACCACTCCATTAAGAGATTTAACCTGATACACTTGTTAGAATGTCTCAGTACCTGATCCTTCAATTTGCACTGTATGTTGATTACATATCTTCTCCTTCCAATATTTGATTTGATCTCATCTATCAAGTTTATCTCTATTATGTCCTTCACTGCTTTAATTAGTCATTGAACTCTCTCAGAATACTTTACTAGTCTAAATGTATTCTCTTCTCATTCCTCTCATTCCCTTTGCATCCTCTCACACACACATTAGGGTTCAGATCTTGTCCTTATATAGACAACTAAACTTCCTTAAGATTCAAGATCTATGATCCATATTTACTCTTTTTGCCGCTTAAGCTTTACTAATTCTGATTGGCTCCAAGTGTTGCATTAGGATCAATGATTACAAAATAGGAGCATAATCACCTCCATGATTTCCTCAACAACAAAAATAACAAACTTGAATGTCGGCCAAAAAATGTTTTACCTCAATGATTGTGCCATAACAAACTCATATGTTGATTCTGGCAAACTCGAAAATTGATGTCTTTGGTACTCGACATTCACTATACTCAACATTCATTGATATCATTATTTCTTGGTATACATTACTTTACATAGCTCAGCAAAAAAATAACTCGGCTAATACAAAAATACATAGTGACCATTGGTTTACTCATCAGTGACTACTGCATGGTAAATATATAATTGCTTGACTCGGCCTATACATGATGACTTGGTCATAGTGATGACCAACCAACATTTCCTAGATAATGACTAAGTGTAAGACACTAATAATCAACAAAACTATAGAGATCTACAATCTCCCCCTTTTACATTAGTGGCAAAAACACTTTGTCATGACATTACAATTATATTTACAAAAGTACTTAGTATTAGCAGAATACTCCTCCTAAGATATATACATATACAAAATTGTCTGTTACCTCCCTTTGTGCCTAGATATGTCATGTCATTTAATTTCCCCCTTGTTTTTGGCACACTTGATTTATTTGGGAGTAGGAATTGTGATGTATTTCTCTAGAAATGGTTTATGAAGCATCATAACCATATATAATGCAGATTCCCATCCTAATGTAGCAACTTTCAGAACTTCTGACTGCACTTCTAGCTCAGTAGCTAGATTGACTAGGCTTTCGGCTGTAGACAGATTAGGATCCTTTTGTATTAAGTCCTTAGCCTTTGCTAACTCTCTTTGCATGGAATCCAAATGGGGTGTCAACATTGTTTGCATAGAGATTAGATGAGCCCTTATCTTACCATCATTAGCCATCAACTCGGCTATCCTTCCTTGTGAATATTGAAGCTTGGCATAATGTTTTAAACTAGAACTTGCATCCAAGCTCAAGGATTGACTAGTAGACTTGATTTCTTGCTATAGTTTGTCTACTAGCCCCTGGTTATCCTTTGTAAATTCTTCTACAGCGCATAGTTTGGTAAGAAAGGATTGTGCATTCACTACTACTTCTTCTGAATTAGTTATTAGAGTAGAAAGTTCTACCTATTTTACTACAATCTCGATAGATACCTTGTTCAATACCTTGGTTTCAAACTTCCTTTTTGACCACTGCAACAACTTATCACTTGCTTTGCTGTCATCATTAGTCACTTTGTTGACTATATGGACAAGTTTTTCCAATATGGGATCAAAATTATTTACATCATACATTTCAAAAGCATCAATAAATATGTCTTTTATATCCTACAAAACTTGCTTTTGCTGATGTTCTCTTCGTAATTCTTCTTGCCTGCTTTTCCTCTTTAGTAGGTCTTGCAATATTTGCATATGCTCATATGATAAGTTATCAGAATCCCATTTTGGAATTACAATAACTTCATCAATGGTTACCTCTGATGAAGAAAATTTCACCTTCTTTTTCAATGCCTTCTTTGGTGTACTACCACTCATCATCTGTACAAGAGCTTTGATTGCCTCTTGCTCTTTGAGCTCTTGGATGTCAGTAGCTTTTCCCTTTTCTTATTTTCCCTTGTCCTCCAAATGAGGACTTACATTCGCTAATGTAGATGAATTTCCTTTGTCTCTCTGTGATTCCTTGGTAGATGTAGATTGAGGTTTGGTTGTCGACTAGTCAAGTTCCTTGGTAGTGCTCATACCAACTAACATGTCAACTATTACAACTTCTAGTTTGATAGGAGATGATTTTATAGCTGATGTATCATTAACTTTCAGATAATCTATTACTTGTAAAAGCACAATATTACTACCTAGAAAAGATGTATCTTTTTCTTCCTCAACTTGTATGTCTTCTTCTATCAATATCGGAGTCTTTACTGGTGTATCCTCTATGATGTCAACAATACTTACTTCAGATAAAATTTGACATATTTCTTCCTTAGGATCTTCTTCCTCCTAAATAGGTGGCTCAATTACATCTTCTGCATCTTTTGGCTCGACACCCTTAGATGTGCTAGCATCTTGATGCGCATCCTTGTCAATTATCAAACCAAAAATTATCTTCCAAGTCTTTAGACTTTTTGTACAACATCCTCAACCTTGTGTTGAAGGATATAATAGGCTCTAAGTTTAGGAGCAAATTTGTTTTTGTATTGTTCCACAACTTTCTTGATACTGGCAGGGGAAAGGTCTGGTGAAACTTGTACTAACGTGCTCTCCCTTATCTGCTTCTCGGTCATTAAAGAAAACTCCCATTTATTTGCAATTCTATTACTTAGTTCCTTAGGGATTAGTTTCCCCAAGTGTATAGGTAGCATATTGAAAATGCAAAGCATCTCAAGAATAGCTTCTTCTATTTTCTCCTTATCCACTATACTCAAGGTTCCAAAACTTAATTTCTTCAAACCTTCAAGTCCAGTAGAGTTCTTGATAGTGTGGCATATTTCATACACATTTATTGTTATACTCTGTATTGCAACCTTCTTCTTTACCTCTTCATCACTTTTTGTCTCCTCATCGTCTTTTTCTAAAATAAGTTTCCTTCTAGGCCTTTTTCTTGCCTGGCTCAACATTGCCTTGGGCTGAATGGTTTTTCTTTTCCTTGATGCAGGGATTTTCTTTTGTATCTCAATAGTTGAAGAGACTGCCCTTATTCTCGGCCTAAGCACAGGTGATGATGTAACCTTAGGTTTTTGCATCTTTTTACTTATGGGCTCGGCAAGTACTACCTTCTTTCCTTTCTTCTTTTCTACTTCTACCTCTTCTTCTTCATCACTCTCACTAGGATCACTTGCTTCATCTTCTCCCAGTCTTTTTGTTAATTCAAGAGGTGCATTCTCCTATGTTTCTCCCATCATTTGTACTAGATTTTTCACAATTTTCTTCCTTTTTCTTTCTACAATTGCAGCCTTCAATCCCATGGTTATTTTGGATTTAGCCTCTATATACATTCCAAAATAAGGAGCCTTTTTATCAATTTCTTTAGCTAACAGGGTTGTTATAGCAATTGTGGTTTGATCAATATTTACCTCATAAGGTAATGACATCACCCATGAGACCCTTGGTAAAACTACTTGTGCATAAGTGAAATCTGTGTTGACTAAGAAAAAGATGTCTTAACTATACTTTTCAACTAAAGACACATGAATCCTACTTCTCTTCCTCATTTTTTTTTGAACTCAATGAAATAATTCTCCATAAAACCCTCAAAACTTCCTCCTATCTGACTTATAAACTCATTAATTTGAACTGTGATTGGTTTCTTCTTATCCCATATTACTCCTCCAACAGTAGGGAAACACTTCTAAATATAAAAGAATAGACAGATGAGTAGGGAACCAAACTTACACATGGAATTCTTTTATTTCCAGATTGAAGTTAGGTTCTCAGCAAGTTGAGTTAGATGGAGCTCATGAGATTGTGTGTCCTTTCTTGATAATTTTCCATGCCTGGTCTACTGCCATGCAAGGGACACTATCCAATTGACTAGATTGGTAGAATTTGTGTGCAATAACCCTCACTGCAAAATCAATCTCCAGATTGGTGATGGTGGAAATTGTCATTCCACACTTATTCCAAACTGCCTTAGTGTTCACCTAAATTTCCTCCTTGCTTGAACATTTCATTGTTCTCTAACCAAAAATTGTAGGGTAACCAGTTACCCAGTGAATCATTTCCTTTGTTATCTTAACTGGTCCATCTTCCAACCACAATTGCATGTTGTGCACTCTATGTTAATATGTTTTAGAACAACAGAGAGGGGAGGGGGTGAATTAGTTGTTCTCAGGTCTAGATGTATAAAAAAAACTTTAATACACTTCAAAAAATTCAGATCTGATAACCAAAACTACTTGGTCACTACTGAATATATACCAAAAACATAAAATAATGCATTCCACTATCCAGCAATATTTAACTTGTAAAACATAGAAATGTTCACACCAAAACATTCACACAAGTATTGACATTAGGATTTATAGTGGAAACCCAATTTGGGAAAAACCACTTTGTAACATGTTACTAATATATTCACTCTTCTAAAGTGAGCTCTGTGAAAAGCCAACCCTATTAAAGGCTATAAACACATTGTTAGGTGTGACCCTGTTAAAGGATTTCAACCACCCTGTTAGGAGTGCGCCTGATTAAAGGACTTAAGTACATTCCATTAGAATACAACCTTGTTCAAAGGATTTATACAAATGACTGTTAGGTCAATCTTGATTAAAGTATTTTCATTGATACAATGGTTAGAAAGTAATAGTAGTATTGATCTGAAAAAACATACAACTCACTTTGCAAATAAAAGATCCAATTACATACATTCATGTATGCAAGCTTACTTACTATGCTCCATTTCCATCCCCATCATTGATCTGTTCAAAAATCCCTTCAAGCAATCACAACTCTTCACCTTCAACCTTTTTGCTTAATCACAACTCAAGTATTCTCTTCATACTCTGCATACTCTACACATCTTGCATAACTCAACCTTCCTCTCAAGTTTCCTTATATCTCTTCAACAGATAGATTTTCTCTTTTGCCACTTAATCTCCTCTATTGATCATAGGGTTAGGTAAGATTTGTTGAATCCTTCCAACATTATGTTCTTTGTCCATTCTTCTAGAAATATCTTAAATCCCCTTAATTGAATCACAATAAAATAGTTTACTATGCATTAAATACTTCCATACAATCAATTAATAAAGTCAACATGATTTACATAACCCAAGAATTCAACTATGTGAGCTTGGTGTTAGTCCATTTTCTAGTCAATGCAAAATCCTATGAAAACGGCCTCTTCCCTGCTAATTTTGAAGTTGTCCCGCCTTGTTGCAAACTTGTTTTAATGTGCGAAGAAAATCCATAATGTTTCATGGTTTGTGCTCTTAGCCCCGTGCTCTTTAATGTATCACCTTGCTCTAGTTCAGATCGCATCTCCTAAATCACAAAACCCAAGGAGATATTCAAGTTTTAAGGTCTGCGGGGAATAATCTCAGAATTTGCCTAAGTGTCGAAAACCCACAATGTTTTTGAAAACCCATGATGTTTTCAGCCTTCCTACCACCTTTTGGTCTGCATGAAAACCCTGGATGTTTTTGATCTCTCACCGAAAACCCTATGTGTTTTCGACCTCGCACTTTTTCCTCTTTATCAATGCTTCCTATCTGCACAACTGCGACCTGTTGGTGGGCCCCATATTTTGGAGGAAGGCATTGTGAAAGTCTTTAAAACTTGAAAAACAATGATCCCACATGCAAGCCAAAACAAATCTTTGTGATGTTTAAATACAATGCCCAACACAATATGAAATAAGTTGAAGTTCTAAAGGCTGTGCACGCGACCCTTTGTAACTGCCTTGATTTCTATGCCCGTGCCCGAGGAAAAGATAATTTTGTAGTGATGCGCGTGCTGACTGGTCAAAGATGGCCATGTGTAAAGTGGTCGCATGATCGCAAGGGCCAACTTCAGCCATTGCGAACATGCGACAGGCTGACATGTGGCAGCCCAATGCGGTAGCGGTGATTGTATGGAAGGTGTGTCGCATGTTCGCATGGGCCATTTCTAGCCCATGCGATCATGCGACAAGGTGACACGTGGCAGCTAGGCATGAGTTCGCTAGATAAACCGGGCGGTTAGTGAAAGATTCTGTGACTCAGAGGTGGCGGTCTATTGATAGTGTTCGCCAATTCGCTAAATGCTGGCAGTTAGGCCCTGAACATTCCGTGATTCGGAGAGCATACAATCGCTAGTTCGCCAGTTAGCTGGCGGTTAGCCTGAAACTTTAAGTGAATTGGAGAGTCAATAGCATTCGCTAGTTCGTGAAATTAGAAAGGTAAGGTAAAAATTCATTCAGTGATTTAGTGCTTGATGAGTTGGTAATGGTGGTCGCATGATCTCATGGGCCATTTCTGGCCCATGCGATCATGCGCTAGGCTAACACGTGGTAGCTGGCCAGTGAGGTGGCACCCAGGTCAGTGATGCAGGAGAATTAGGTGCTGACACGTGGCATGTGGGTCTCGGCAGGGGCATTAATAAAATGTATTTTATTCTTTTCTTCCGCACATTCAAAGAGTTCAAAATCAAAGTTATAAATGATAAAATTGTATAGTTCTGACTATATGATAAAATTCAAATATCAAAATGGCAGAGCATGGAAGATTGAAATTAATGGCCGGGGGCTTTGTTTTTCGCCCAAATACCAAGTATCATATACTGACGGAAAGGTCTCGACGCGAGGATTCCGATTCTGGAGTCAGATTTTGCAGAGGTGGCCATTTGCTCATGATATTTGTAATTGAACAAAATAGGGGGCCGGGAAGATATTTTGAAAATATCTATTTTGTTCAATCCAGTGATTCACAGTTTGTTTGAAGAGATGATAGGTGCTTTCCAGAGTTGAGAGCAGGTTCCATTTCCAGTTTGAAGGCAGATGATTCATCCTATGAACAGATGAGAGAAAGACAAGTGTCACTATGTAATGATTTCGGAGTTTCTTCCTTCTCCTTCTTATTCTACAATTCTTTGAGGGTAGAGGGTTCCGATTTTGGAAGAACTCTGGTCTAGGTTCCAGATTCTGGGTAAACATCCATTGAATGGTTCCAGGTCTGTGGTGATTCCAATAGGGGGTTCTCCAAGAGAAGGGTCCAAATGAAATTCCATTTTGGTTTATGATTGTCTAAGTGTAATGGTTTGCATTCTTCATTTTATGTGATAGATTTAATACAAGTATTTGTAAATTTGATTGCAAATTGAAGTACATGTAAGGCATGTATGGTTTTCAGAGAATTGTCTTCATTGTATTGAGTTTCAATTTCAGTATGAATTCAGTGTTCAAGGGATATTGAGTTTGTCTTCTCCAAGGGAGAATGTATCTATTTGTATTTGGATATCCTTCAAGGAAGGATTGTAAAATCCTTAAATGCAAATTGGAAATTAATTAGTACTATGAATTTGTATGATTCTTTATATTGAGTGATGGAAATGTGTTAATGTAAGGCATTAATGCAGGAATATTAATCAATGAAACATGGTTTGCAATTTGGGTTTATATCTATTGGTTTTGACTCCATGCCCAGATTGAAGGCATTGATCTTTACCATTAGAAGTCATTTGCCAAACAAGCATCAATTTAATCAATCAACTTTCCCTTTCTATTGATGAGCTTGAAAGAGGTTTGTAGCATGTGGGTAGGCTTCCCATATCAGAGATTCATCTCAATTATGAATCCTATTGTAGGACATATTTATTCTATTTAATCCATTAGTGAATCTGCTTATTAGGTGTTTGTATTAGTTCATATCAATTTGCATAAGTAGAGAAGTAAGGTACACCCACCTGGGTCTGTGGAGCCCGAAGTGAAGAAGGATTCCATCCTTGTTAATTACCATTTCTCTTGTCAAGAAAAGAGCATCAAAAGGGAGAGATCAGGTTTATGATCTAGTTATTTACCCGTGCAAGAAAAATAGCTAACAAAATGGTGACTCTACTGGGGACGCAATAAATGACAGCAAGTTGAAGATGTTCAATTCCTTGCTTTGCTGAATCATCCCAGGGTCTGGTCTAGTTTGGATATAGAGTCTATTCTTTTTAAATTGTTATATGTCCTCTGAAAAGAGGTGGTGACTCTGAATCTCTGTTTGATCAGTGTTTTGTAAAGAGATTGTAATGTATTTTTATCCTAACAAACAGTGCATCCTGTGAAGTGTTTTGTGTTTGCTGATAAAGATGGTTCAGATTTGAGATAGAAGGTTCTCAGCTAAATCTAGATTTGTCCTCTGAAAAGAGGTGGCGGCTCTATGAAGTTTTGGAAGGTGATTTGAAGGAAACTTTAAATCGGAATTTTACAAGCAACAACACTTCTAGGTAATCCTTTGTCAAGGTATAAAACAATCCCTAAATAAGTGAATCAGTCACTAAGAAAAAGGAAATTTAATTTGAAAATTACTACCATATTTTTGGATAGAAGATTTAGTTTCTAAAGAGTATCAGAAATATGTTGATGTTAAATGAAGTTGTGACTACATAAGTTGTAGAAGAGAAAGGACACACTGTCAAGAAGTTATGTCATCTAAAACAGCAAATTGTGTAAATCTAGATGTTATTCCTAGATCTTCTTTTCCTTTGTTTGGTTTTGAAAAAGATGAAAATAATCTTGCAATGATTAAGCATGAAATTCGGGCAAAGGAAATTGAGTTCCTGAAAATGGAAGTAGGGAGAAGGAAAGACGAATCAGTGTGTCTATTTTATGAAAGGTTTGTTGCAGCATTTAATCAGCTTCAGGTTGATGATGTATTTCAGGAACTTTATCGTATTGATTTGTTTCTAGAACTGTGTGTTCCTAAATCTATTCACTGGGATGCGAGAACAAAAGTGAAGTATATTGTGTGGGTAGAAGGATCTCAGTTTGAAAATGAATGTGAAAGTATTGCGGTCAAAGATGAGAACAAGTGTGATCCTCAATCTGAAAAGGAAGTTTATGAGGACAAATTTCTTTCTCCTATTGCATTCAAAAGTGAAGTATCTCAGTTTTTAGATGTACCTGATGAATGCAATGATGATGCTAATGATGAATGTCAGAGTGATAGGGGTGAATCGGTTGATGGCGACTTCTATGACTCTGAAAAGGATAATGATTCTTAGTCTAGAAATGAATGTAGTTTAGAATATGATTACCCGAATGAAGATGGTGTAAGTAAATATAGTAGTTCTCTCATTGATAAATGTGCTGATGTATTGGATTCAGATTTAAGTGATTTAGATTCAGATTTATCTTTTGCTGAGAGTATCCGTGACAGTGAGTCTGAATATGAGTATAATGATATCTCAAATCCTTTGTTTAATGAGAAGATTGATTGTGATCAGCCGACAATATGTACAAACTTCTATGATTCACATTTTCATTTGGTTTCTAACCCGCTGTTTGAAGAGTTTATTGAAGATCCAGTCCATGTTGAACCTAATACAGTACATTCATCTGATGATGAATTTGGATATGAATGTGAATCTCGGGTCTCATCTCAGCCGGATGAGAAAGAGGTAATATACGAGGAGCCTCCTGATTGTTTTCTATCTTTGCATGGGTGTGAATATGAGATTTTTTCTTTCGATTTGCAAGAGGATGCTGAAGATAATGGTAAATATAAGGGTTGCAATTAGCAAGTTTGTGTGCTCCCATTTTGTGAAAATCAGTTCCATATTAGTTTGTCAGATGTGGTGGATAGTATTTCTTTTTCTTTTGTGCAAACTAATGATATCAATGAATGTGACCAGCACATTTATGAGAATGATCAGTATATCCAGATTGAGTTTGATTCTTAGGCTTTGGATGGATATGAATATATGGATTATATGTTGCATAATGTGCTTGTGGAGAATATTCATGTTTTCAGCCATGCAGATGCAAGTGACATTTTCAATTTATTTTCAAAGCATGGTGGAAAAGAGAATCATGTTTTTGATCGGGGTAAGTGAGCCTCGGTTGGTTTCCATCTGTAAGAAGTTTGTGTATATTGTATAATTGCTTTGTTTTCAGCAGTAGTGTAGTTTCTTTCAATAAAGGAGCCTCAGAACTGAATAATGGATTGGAGGGATAAGAAGATAAGCTATTTTTTGGGGTGGTCTACTCTTCCAAGAGATTCTGATATTCTTGTACTGATCTTACACTCAACCATCCCCAGATAGAGCCATTGTTAGTCCATTTTCTAGTCAATGCAAAATCCTATAAAAAAGGCCTCTTCCTTGCTAATTTTGAAGTTGTCCCGCCCTGCTGCAAGCTTGTTTTAATGTGCGAAGAAAATCCATAATGTTTCATGGTTTGTGCTCTTAGCCCCGTGCTCTTTAATGTATCACCTTGCTCTAGTTCAGATCGCATCTCCTAAATCACAAAACCCAAGGAGATATTCAAGTTTTAAGGTCTGTGGGGAATAATCTCAGAATTTGCCTAAGTGTCGAAAACCCACAATGTTTTTGAAAACCCATGATGTTTTCGGTCTCCCTACTACCTTTTGGTCTGCATGAAAACCCTGGATGTTTTCGATCTCTCACCGAAAATCCTATGTGTTTTTGACCTCACACTTTTTCCTCTTTATCAACGCTTCCTATCTGCATAGCTGCGACCTATTGGTGGGCCCCATATTTTGGAGGAAGGCATTGTGAAAGTCTTTAAAACTTGAAAAATAATGATCCCACATGCACGCCAAAACAAATCTTTGTGATGTTTAAATACAACGCCCAACACAATATGAAATAAGTTGAAGTTCTAAAGGCTGTGCACGCGACCCTTTGTAACCGCCTTGATTTCTGTGCCCGCGCCCAAGGAAAAGATAATTTTGCAGTGATGTGCGTGCTGACTGGTCAAAGATGGCCACATGTCAAGTGGTCGCATGATCGCAAGGGCCAACTTCAGCCCTTGCGAACATGCGACTGGCTAACACATGGCAGCCTGATGAGGTGGTGGATGAGTCAGTGTTGAGGTGGCGCAGGTGGCGGTGACTGGTCAAAGATGGCCACGTGTCAAGTGGTCGCATGATCGCAAGGGCCAACTTCAGCCCTTGCGAACATGTGACAGGCTGACACGTGGCAGCCCGATGTGGTAGCGGCGGTTGTATGGAAGGTGTGTCACATGTTCGCATGGGCCATTTCTAGCCCATGCGATCATGCGATAAGGTGACACGTGGCAGCTAGGCATGAGTTCGCTAGATAAAATAGGCGGTTAGTGAAAGATTCCGTGACTCAGAGGTGGCGGTCTATTGACAGTGTTTGCCAATTCACTAAATGCTGGTAGTTAGGCCCTGAACATTCCATGATTCGAAGAGCATGAAATCGCCAGTTCCCCAGTTAAGCGAATTGGAGAGTCAATAGCATTCTCCAGTTCGTGAAATTAGAAAGGTAAGGTAAAAATTCATTTAGCGATTCAGCGCTTGATGAGTTGGTAATGGTGGTCGCATGATCTCATGGGACATTTTTGGCCCATGCGATCATGCACCAGGCTGACACGTGGCAGCTGGCCAGTGAGGTGGCACCTAGGTCAGCGATGCGGAAGAATTAGGTGCTGACACATGGCATGTGGGTCCTGGTAGGGGCATTAACAAAATGTATTTTATTCTTTTCTTCCGCACATTCAAAGAATTCAAAATCAAAGTTATAAATGATAAAATTGTATAGTTCTGACTATATGATAAAATTCAAATATCAAAATGGCAGAGCATGGAAGATTGAAATTAATGGCTGGGGGCTTTGTTTTTCACCCAAACACCAAGTATCATATACCGCCGGAAAGGTCTCAACACGAGGATTCCGATTTTGGAGTCAGATTTTGCACAGGTGGCCATTTGCTCGTGATATTTGCAGTTGAACAAAATAGGGGGCCGGGAAGATATTTTGAAAACATCTATTTTGTTCAATCCGGTGATTCATAGTTTGTTTGAAGAGATGATAGGTGCTTTCCAGAGTTGAGAGCAGGTTCCATTTCCAGTTTGAAGGCAGATGATTCATCCTATGAGCAGATGAGAGAAAGACAAGTGTCACTTTGTAATGATTTCGGAGTTTCTTCCTTCTCCTTCTTATTCTACAATTCTTTGAGGGTAGAGGGTTCTGATTTTGGAAGAACTCTGGTCTAGGTTCCAGATTCTAGGTAAACATCCATTGAATGGTTCCAGGTCTGTGGTGATTCCAGCAGGGGGTTCTCCAAGAGAAGGGTCCAAATGAAATTCCATTTTGGTTTATGATTGTCTAAGTGTAATGGTTTGCATTCTTCATTTTGTCATAGATTTAATACAAGTATTTGTAAATTTGATTGCAAATTGAAGTACATGTAAGGCATGTATGGTTTTCAGAGAATTGTCTTCATTGTATTGAGTTTCAATTTCAATATGAATTCAGTGTTCAAGGGATATTGAGTTTGTCTTCTCCAAGGGAGAATGTATTTGTTTGTATTTGGATATCCTTTAAGGAAGGATTTTAAAATCCTTAAATGCAGATTGGAAATTAATCAGTACTATGAATTTGTATGATTCTTCATATTGAGTGATGAAAATGTGTTAATGTAAGACATTAATGCAGGAATATTAATCAATGAAACATGGTTTGCAATTTGGGTTTATATCTATTGGTTTTGACTCCATGCCCGGATTGAAGGCACTGATCTTTACCGTTAGAAGTCATTTTCCAAACAAGCATCAATTTAATCAATCAATTTTCCCTTTCTGTTGATGAGCTTGAAAGAGGTTTGTAGCATGTGGGTAGGCTTCCCATATCAGAGATTCATCTCAGTTATGAATCCTATTGCAGGACATATTTATTCTATTTAATCCATTAGTGAATCTGCTTATTAGGTGTTTGTATTAGTTCGTATCAGTTTGCATAAGCAGAGAAGTAAGGTACACCCACTTGGGTCTATGGAGCCCGAAGTGAAGAAGGATTTCATCCTTGTTAATTAGCATTTCTCTTGACAAGAAAAAAGCATCAAAAGGGAGAGATCAGGTTTATGGTCTAGTTATTTACCTATGCAAGAAAAACAACTAACAAAATATTCTGGCCCTTGTGATCATGCGCTAGGCCGACACGTGGCGGTCCTGTGAGGTGGCGAAGTGATGCTTGTTTGGAGCTGACAGTAAACCAAAGAATGACATGTGGCATGGTTGGTAACATTGCAGTCAGTCCTGTGAGGTGGGAATGACATGGTCTACAAGACCAATCTAGTGATGCCACATGGCACATGTGGGACCCACCCTTTTTTTTAATCTGTTCAAGATTTAAAACAAATTATAAAGTCTGACCTTTATGCTATTTTCAAATTTTTTGAATGTGACAAATTGGCTTGGGAGTTGAAATTTGAAAATGGTGTTGAGGGTTGAAATTTTATCAGAAATAGCAAGTGTTATATATTGCCGGAAAGGTGAGAGAACAAGGAATCCATTTCTTAGGTCAGATTTGACGGATGTTGTGTTGGTTTCAAGTTATCTATAGTTGAACAAATCAGGGGGGCCGGGAAGATATTTTGAAAATATCTATTTTGTTTAATCCGGTGATTCATAGTTTGTTTGAGCAGGTGAATAGGTGTTTTTAGGGATGAGGGCAGATCATATTTGCTGTTCCAGACATGGTGATTCATTCAGTGAGTAGTTTAGAGTTTGACAAGTGTCAAGTTGTGATGCTTTCTGGTGTTTCCCCCTTCTCTTCTTATTCTCCTTTCTTTTTAGTTTGAAGGGTTCCAATCTTTTTGCATGAGCAGAGCTCTGCAAGTTTGAGTTCCAACTAATGCAAGTTCTAGTTAAGTTTAGGGTTCTAGTTTTTTGAGTATTTTGGCATTTTGAATGTATTGAAGAAATTTTTTATTAATAAAATACACCCGAAGTCTCTTTGCAAGGACTTGATGTCTCTGTATGTTTTTTGGAATTCTTATGAGCTAGATTTGTAAGGCATTTCTAGTTTTTCGTCTATAAGGTAGACTGTGATATTATTCTTCAGTTTCCTTCAAGGAAGGAGTAAATCTTGTTGGATAGTTTCTAAGAATGTCAAGGATATATGGATTTGATGATCATGTGTTTGTAATGATAAAAGTAGTATGTAAGGCATGTTGTTGGTTTCAGATGTGTTGTGTTGTAAATCTTTGTGAATGTCTGTTCAATTTGACTCCATACCCAATGGATTAGGCACTGATCTTTTTCCAGAATTGCATCCAAACCTATTCAATCAACCATTTCTCTTTCTATTTTTGGGTACTTTGATTGTTAAATCTAGCATGACGGGCTGGAAACCATCCAATGATTCGCTTGAAAGGGTGAATCCAATTACAGGACATTTAGTATCCTACTGATCCATTTTTATATTTTCTCATGTTGTGAAGAAGGAATGGTTTGCCTGTGTTGTAAGAAGATATTTTGAGGTACACACGCCTAGGTCTGTGGAGCCCGAAGTGCAGAAGGCATTTGAAGCCTTGTCAAAGTTGGGTTTTCTCTTGTTGAGTCAGTTTGTGAACTGGTTTAAGAAGGTATGTTTTGGCCAACAAGAAAAAATGCTAACACTTGGAATCTGAATTCTTCCTCAAATGTAAATTACTGATGCTCAGTCAATACTATGTTCAACTCCTCAATCATCACTACATAACTCGATCAACAAATCAAAACTATTTCACTTAGCAATACACTGATGTTTGGTCAACACTGAATTTTCTTGGCATATACTAACTCGATCGACACTAACATCACTCAGCTTAAACTAGATTTCTTCATTTTTGTGTAGTTAAACCTACCTTTTTAGTCTTCCTTCTTACTTGGATAAACAATACATTATCTTATCATTGTGCCATATAATCAAGTACTCATTGAAGTACCAAGATAACTCAACCTTTCCCAAAGTGCTATTGTTACCAACCTTGCCCTAATCCTTCTCATCACTCAAATACATATAGTACTTTCTTAGATTGCAACAGTCTTACCAGTTAAGGTTTAACATCAATAAAAATACAACAATTGCTTCAGTTGCAGTTTCCAACAATCTCCCTCTTTGGAATTGATGGCAACACCATATGAATAACACATGTGCACCAACCAATCCAAAACTTGTAATATCCTTAGCTTCATTCTAATTTTGAATTGCTCAACTAACCACTATGCTAGATTTCTATGACCATGTCAATCTTCCTCTGAATCTCCCTCTTTCTTGATCTTCCATTAAATCTCACCATGTGTTTTCATCTGACTTATCTCCCTCTTTGATAATAATGCCAAAGCAGCAAAAAAAAAATGTACATCCTTCAAATGTAGATATCATCTTGTCAGTTTAGTAACATTGTTTCTCCCTCTATCGTCTTGCTTATTATTTTTGTAGCTTTGCTGATCTTTTCACAACTCTAGGCTGCTCCTAAAGTGTGACCTTTTCTGCTTCAATTTGTCAGATACTCTTTGCAGCACATTTGATGCAGTGTTCCTAGCTTGGAAACCTTAGTTAGGGGAAGAACCCCCAATTGACTTCTCAGATACTCATGTGCCTCCTTTAGTAAGGCTTTTGTGAATATGTCTGCTAATTGTTCCTTTGTATTCACATATTCCATTCTCACTTCTTTATCTTGTACCAATTCTCTCAAGTAGTGATACTTGATAGCAATGTGTTTGGTCTTTCTGTGCATCATTGGGTTCTTAGATATATTGATAGCACTTGTGTTGTCATAGTATATGAAAACTAGTTCAGTGATTTCTTCTTTCATGCCTACCAACAATTGTTTTATCCATATCAGGTTTGAACAATTCACTACGGCTGCAACATACTCAGCTTCAGCTATAGATTGGGAAATGCAAATTTGTTTCTTTCTTGTCCAAAAAACTAATCTTTGTCCAAGAAAAAAAGCTCCACCACTAGTACTTTTTCTGTCATCCACATTTCCTACCCAATTTGCATCAGTATAGACTCTCAGTTCAAATCTTTCATGCTTCTTGTAGTACAGTCTGTCATCTCCAGTTCCTTTCAAATATCTCATTATCCTCTTCATAGCCATCATATGAGTTTCCTTAGGATTGGTAGAGAATCTTGCCACAATCCCAACTACTAGAGCAATATTCAATCTGCTGTGAACAACATACTGTAGCTTTCCAATCATGGACATATACAAAGATTGGTTTAGTTCAACAACATCATCATTTTTAGATAGTTTTTGTCCAGTAGCCATGTGAGTACTAACTGGCCTTGAGTCCTCCATTCAAAAAGTTTTTAGTATTTCATTGACATATTTAGACTGAGTAATGAAAATACCTATTTCCATTTGATAGACTTGCAAACCAATAAATAATTTGATCTCCCAAAACATTGACATTTCAAATTTAGTTTGCACCTTATTTGAAAATTTCTTACACAGGGCATCTTGTCCACCAAATATGATATCATCTACAAAAATCTTAGCTAACAATATTCCTTTACCTTCTTCATTATTCATGTACAGATTGTTGGTGTCATTTGTCCTTGATAATCCAATCTATATCAGGTAATTGTGCAGCCTCTCATACTATGCTCTAGGGGCTTGCTTCAATCCATACAGTACCTTATTCAGTTTGCAAACCATGTGTCTCTTGTTTGGATCAACAAATCCTTCAGGTTGTGCAATATACAATTCTTCTTCTAATATACCATTAAAAAATGCAGACTTAACATCCATTTGGTATACCTTGAAATATCTATAGGTAGCATATGCAAGTAAAGTTCTCACTCCTTCTAATCTTGCTACAAGGGAAAATGTTTCCCCATAGTCTATTCCCTCTTCTTATGCATAGCCCTTCCATACCAGCCTCACTTTGTTCCTTATGATCTATCCATGTTCATTAAGCTTGTTTTCAAATACCCACTTTGTTCGAATGACATTTTTGTTTTCTGGTCTCAGCACCAAAGTCCATATATTATTCTTTTCTATTTGGTCTATCTCTTCATTCATGGCTTGGATCCAGTCTTCATTTTCTAATGCCTCCCTTGTTGTCTTAGGCTCAAATTCACACAATAAACATGTAGGGTCTCTTAATTTTCTTCTGGTCAGAACTCTAGTTTCTTTGTCTCCAATGATCTGCTTAGGCTTGTGATGTCTCCTTACATATTGTGCCAAAATAGGTTCTACTCTCTTTTCTTCTAGCTCTTCAGGTTCACCAATCAGTTTATCAGATTCAACCTCTGAATGCTTGGCAACCTCTTCCAAATTATTGACAATATTTTCTCGATGCTCAACATTGCTAGCTTGAGACTCGACATCAGGTGCAAGTGTGTTACTTTCCTCTCTTTCTTCTATATAGACAAAAGATCTATAATCTTCAGGTTCTCTATTGCTTTCCTGTTCATTTTTCTTTGCAAATTCACCAACTTTCACATTTGCACTTTCAACAATTTTTTTAGTGTTAGAGTTCAAACACTTGTAAGCTTTACTCTTTTTGGAATAACCTAGGAATATGCTATTAGGAATGAATTCTAAATATATCCTATGGGGGATTATTCATAGCCATTCTGTAGCACTTGTTGTTGCATGCATGACTGTGATTGTCATTGATGTCAACACAGTGATCTACTGAAGATTAGCAAAGAAGCAGACAATGTTTGAGGTAGCGCACTTGGGATATTGAAGATGAAGTTATGCAGAGTTAAGGACTTACTCTATGATGTTCTATAAGATCATGGTTAAGAGTGCAGACAAAAATTTATTTATTCATGACAACTATGAGGAAATCAGTGGAAGCAGTATTCAGGCAGTGTTCCTGAGTAGCAGTTTGTGGAAATCAGATGATATCTCCTAATTGGGTTTGAATCCAATCATGCATAGTTATGAGGTAGTTGAAGACATTTTATTTATGATGTGGACATGAGCACAAGATTTGAGGTTGCATGAGTGAAGAATTATATTAATTGGAAGCCGATAGTTTTGTGTAATTTTTATGTAGCATGTGAAATTTTTATTTTGTAATTTGTATGCCGACTCATTTGTAATTACTTGAGTGTGGTATAAAGGAAAGAATTTTTTCCTTGTTTTAATGTGTGAATGAGAATTTGGAATATGTAATTGTGAAAGTGAATTGAGGAATTGTGCAATACTTGTTGGAAGAGGATATGTGAAGTATAGAGATCTAGTATTGAGATATGAAGAAGCAATTGGTGCAGTTTGGCACAGTCAGAGAAGGAGTATTGAATTGTTGAGATCAGTAATCTTATGGTATTATTCTATTGATTAATACAAAGATCAGTTGGACAGTGGGTTCAGTGATCTTACCTTGAAGCTATTTAGGCAGTGGGTCCTATCTTTTATAACTCCTAATAGAGTTAGAATCTTTTAGCAGAGATTCAAAGTCTCCTTATAGGGACTCATATGTACTAAATGTATTTCATAAGACTCCTAACAAAGTCCATCCTCTCAAAAGGAACTTTCATAGTAGTGCATCTTTTGTGGGCATCATTCCCACTGGGATTTACTCTTTGATCAAGAGGTTCCCTAGTCAACATATCTTGCGTCATTATGTTATTGTGTATGAATATCTTTCTATGGTTATTGATTACATTTCTTACATGGTTAAATTTTGTTAATGTTGATAAAGGTTTTATTTATATAATAACTGATTCACCCCCCCCTCTTAGTTATCTTGATGGACTTTACTTTTTAACAATTGGTATCAAAGTAGCAGGTCCCTGAACGAAAAGTTTAACAGCTTAAGGAGATCCATGGAAAATTTTAGGAAAGAAATCCCTAAGTTTGATGGAGTAAATTTTGACAGCTGGAAAGAAAAGATGAAGACTCACCTACTTTGATTAGGACTAGGTTATTGGTTGATCACAAAGAATCAAAAGAATAACATTGATGAGGATAAGATTTAAGATTGTACTAATGAAGAAAGAGATCTATTCATGGGTAACATACTTGCCAGAGAAGCACTTTTGTCAGCCCTTCCGAAAAATGAGTATAGCCAGGTAAAATATCTAAAGACATCTCATGAAATTTGGTTAGCTTTACAATCTACTTTTGAAGGTGATGAACATGCTAAGAAAGTCAGATTACATAATTGGATATGTGCATTTGAAGATATAAGAATGATGGAAGATGAATTTGTTAGAAGCTATATTGGTAGAATGTTAGAGATTGTTGCAGGTATAAAATCTTGTGGAGGAACAAAGATAGAGAATGAAATGATATGGAAAATTCTAAGGATATTGAATCCTACATTTAATCAGACAAAACAGATGATTGAACAAGTTATACCTTGTACTACAAAATTTACCAGAGAAAATCTTCTTGGAAGATTGAAAGTAGTAGAGATGAACTTGAGGCTATTAGGAGATTTACTTAGAATGGAGACAACATTCAGTGCTCTTAGTGTTCACCCTACTTTGTCAAGAAGCATCAGTGTGAGTAGAGATTATGCTAGTAGTAGCAGATTGAGAAATGAAGAAGATAGGAAGATTGAAGAAGGCATTGCCTTACTTGTGAAAAGAGAACCAGACGGTAAGAAAATCTTTAAATGTTGGACTTGTTAAGAATTTAGTCATTTTGCATCTAATTATCCTAAGAGAGTTAAGAAGTATAGGAAGAACTTTAATCCTAGGGGATCTAAAGAATGTTACTATGCAAATGATGAAGAGCTTGAAGGTATTTTAGAGAAATCTTTGAGTGAAAATGAAACTAAGAATGATGATATAAGATTTGTAGCAATTAAAGAAGAAAATCTTGAAACAAAAATTAAGGAAGAGAAAGCCTTAGTTTTTGAAGTAGAAAAGAAAGCTGATTGGATTATAGATAGTGGTTCACATTATATGACTGGAGACATGAAAAATTTCATAAAGTTTAACAATTATGATGGAGGAGTTGTTAGAGTTGGAAGCAATGCCCCTTGTTTGATTAAAGGTATAGGATCTATTACTCTTGATGGAAAGACTAATACTAATGATGTTTACTTTGTGGATGGTTTCAAACATAATCTTTTGAGTGTTGGACAACTAGTTGATAAGGTATATCAAGTTTGGTTTACTGAGAAAACTTGTGTAATCAAAGATAAGGATCGTAATTTGATTGGTACTGGATCTAGAACCAGAGGTAATGTATTTCAGTTGAATCCTATTGAGATGACATGTTTGATTACTAAGATTGATGACAATTGGTTATGGCACATAATATTTTGTCATATAAACTTTGATAACATTGTGAAAGTGAGTACTACACTTGCAGTAAGAGATTTTCCTAAAATTATGAAGCCTACTAACATGATTTGCAAGGAATGTGTGATGGCTAAACAGAAGAGAAGCTCATTTCCTAGCAAGAAGTTTACAACAATAGAGAAGTTGGAAATTTTTCATACAGATTTGAGCGGTCCCACAAGGACTAGAGGATTCTATGGAGAAAGGTATTTTATGATTCTTGTTGATGATTTTACAAGAATGATGTGGATTGCATGTCTTAAAGGAAAATCTGAAGCATTTGATAAGTTTAAGATTGTTAAGAATAAATTTGAGAATGAATTTGGAATGAAAATTAAATGTTTGAGATCAGATAGAGGTGGAGAATTTAATTCAAAATAATTTAATAGTTTTTGTGAAGTGAATGGTATTAAGAGACAGTTTTCAGCCCCTAAAACACCTGAATAGTGAATGGTATTAAGAGACAGTTAGCAACTAGAGCTATGTTGTTTGAGAATGACTTGGAGAAGATATTCTGGAGAGAAGCAGTGAACATAGCATTGTATACAATGAATAGCGTACAAATCAAAGCAGACACAAACAAGACACCCTATGAATGATGGTTTGGACATGCACCATCAGTTAAGTATTTTAGAATTTTTGGAAGCAAATGTTATATTAAGAGAGATGATGACATTGAAAATTTTGATCCTAGAAGTGATGAGGGTATATTTCTTGGATATTCATTGAAGAGAAAAGCTTATAGATGTTACAATAAAAAAACTAAGACTATTGTTGAGAGTGCAAATGTTAAAGTTGATGAGAAGTTCAAAATTCAGGAAAGAATGCTTGATTATGAATCAAATGAAGGAACTCATCCTAGACCTAATTCAGAGACTACTGAATTATTCTATGAAACTGACAGTGATTTTTTGAATGAAAGCCATAGTGAAGGAACCATTGAAGAACCTACAACAGAAACAAGTACTGAGACAGTAACACCTAATAGGAATCTATCAAGGAATCATCCTTTTGATCAAATTATTAGAAGCATAGAAAGAGGAGTTCTGACACAAAATAAGGTACAAGAACAATTGTGTTTGATTTCTCAATTTGAACCTAAAACTACTAGTGAAGCCTGTGAAGATGAATATTGGATTAAAGCTATAAAAGAAGAATTAGATCAGATTGAAAAGAACAAGACATGGGAATTGGTCCCTAGACCTAAAGATAAGAATGTTAGAGGAACAAAATGGGTGTTCAGAAACAAGATGAATGAACAAGGAGAAGTTGTAAGGAAAAAAGCAAGATTGGTATGTAAAGGATACTCACAAAAAGAAGGAATTGACTATGAAGAAACTTTTGCACCAGTAGCAAGAATTGAAGTAGTAAGAATGTTTTTGGCTTATGCATCTTATAAGAAATTCAAAGTGTATCAAATGGATGTGAAGTCAACATTTCTAAATGGAGAATTGGAAGAAGTCTACATTGAGTAGCCTGAAGGTTTTCCTTTAACTCAAGAAGGAGATATGGCATGTAAATTGAAGAAAGCTTTATATGGGCTGAAATAAGCACCTAGAACTTGGTATGCTAGATTGGATAAGTATTTGATAAAATTATGATTTGCAAAAGGCACAACTGATAGTAACCTATACACAAAAGAAATTGAAAATGGTTTGTTGGTTATTGTTATTTTTGTTGATGATATTATCTTTGGAGGAGAAGATGAAGCTAGTGATAAATTTGCGAATGAAATGAAGATTGAATTTGAAACAAGTATGATTGGAGAGATGAAATACTTTTTATGATTGTAGATAACACAAAAAAATGATGGTATATTTGTAAGTCAAACAAAATACTTGAATGATTTATTGAAGAGATTTGGAATGGAGAGCTATAAACCAATTGGAACACCTATGGTAACTAGACACAAGTTATCTAGCATAGATTAGACTCCTGCAGTGGAACAAAAAAAGTACAGATCTATGATTGGAGGATTCCAATATCTAACTCATACAAGACCTAATATATCACATACAGTTGGAATTGTAGCAAGATTTCAAGCTGAACCTAGAGAATCACATTATGAAGTAGTGAAGAGAATACTAAGGTACTTAAGAGGCACAATTGAGTATGGATTGTGGTATGAAAAATTTGATGATTTTACCCTATGTGTATATATAGATGCTAATTGGGGAGGTAGTGTTGATGATAAAAAGAGCACCAGTGGTGGAGCATTTTTCCTTGGAGGAAGATTAGTTTCTTGGCTAAGCAAGAAGTAGAACTATATTTCATAGAGCACAATAAAAGCAGAGTATGTAGCAGCAGCAAACAATTGTAATCAGATAATTTGGTGAAGAAAATGCTGAAGGATATTGGAATAAAATTTGTTGAGCCTATTGTTATACATTGTGATAACACCAACATAGTTAGTATGTCTAAGAACCCTATGTTACATTCTAAGACAAAGCATATAGAAATAAAGTATTATGTTGTGAGAGAGAAAGTTGCAGAGAAAGAAGTCAGACTTGAGTACATAAGCAAAAAGGAGCATATAGAAGATATATTTACAAAACCTTTGCCTAAGGATACATTTGAGTATCTAAGAGGTATGCTTGGGGTTATGCCCCAACCTACTTTTGAGAAGTGATGCAGATTGTTGCATTCGTCTAGTGGTATATGATCCCTATCTTTCTTTTGGACTAGATGGTGACACTTCCTCTATGGGGGAGTATGTGTATTTAAGCTGACTCATGAGGACTCTAGTGAATGTATTTTCTGAACAGTTTCTTTTGACATTGAAGTTATTGTTGACATAATGATGAAACATCTATCATTGATGTCAATGGGGAGAAGTATACATGATCATCTATTGGAGAGAACTAAATGGGAAAATGAAGCAAGATTTGATTGATGAAGATGACTTAAAGAATTTTTAGAGTAGCAGTGTTGCAGTGTTGGTATTCATGGAACTTGGATGTTTTTTCATCTAGTGTTGCCATCAATGCCAATGGGGGAGATTTTTAGGAATGAATGCTGAATATATCCTATGGGGGAGTATTTGCAGTCATTCTGTAGTAGTTGTTGTTGCATTCTTGACTGTGATTGTCATTGATGTCAACACAGTGATCTACTGAAGATTAGCAGAGAAGCAGACAATGTTTGAGGTAGCGCACTTGGGATATTGAAGATGAAGCTATGTGGAGTTAAGGACTTACTATATGATGCTCTATAAGATCATGGTTAAGAGAGAAGATAGAAATTCATTTATTCATGAAAGCTATGAGGAAATCAGTGGAAGTAGTATTTAGACAGCATTCCTGAGTAGCGGTTTGTGGAAATTGGATGATATCTCCTAATCGAGATTGAATCTGATCATGTGCAGTTATGAGGTAGTTGAAGACATGTTATTGATGATGTGGACATGAGTGCAAGATCTGAGGTCGCATGAGTGAAGAATTATTTTAATTGGGAGTCGACAATTTTGTGTAGCCTCTGGAATGTTTTATTTTGTAATTTGTATGTCGAATCATTTGTAATTAATTAAGTGTGGTATAAAGGAAGGAATTTTTTCCTTGTTTTAATGTGTGAATGAGAATGTGGAATATGTAATTGTGAAAGTGAATTGCAAAATTGTTCAATAGTTATTGGAAGAGGATATGCGAAGTATATAGATCTGGTATTGAGATCTGAAGAAGAAGTTGGTTTGGTTTGGCATAGTTAGAGAAGGAGTATTGAATTGTTGAGATTAGTAATCTTATGGTATTATTCTATTGAGTAATACAAAGATTAGTTGGACAGTGGGTTCAGTGATCTTACCTTGAAGCTATTTGGGCAGTGGGTCCTTCTGTCTTCTATAACTCAGGACTAATAGAGTTAGAATCTTTTAGCAGAGATTCAAAGTCTCCTTACATGGAATCATATGTACTAAATGTATTTCATAAGACTCCTAAAAAAGTCCATCCTCTCAAAAAGAACTTTCATATTAGTGCATCTTTTGTGGACATCATTCCCATAAGGGTTTACTCTTTGATCAAGAGGTTCCCTAGTCAACATATCTTGTGTCATTGTGTTATTGTGTATGAATATTTTTCTATGGTTGTTGATTAAATTACTTACATGGTTAAATTTTGTTAATGTCGATAAAGGTTGTATTTATCTGATAACTGACTCACCCCCACTCTCAGTTATCTTGGTGGACTTTACTTTCTAACATATACCCTCATCACTTTTAGCATCAAACTTTACATTTCTATTATCTTTTATTATATAGCATTTGCTCCCATAAATTCTAAAGTATTTTACATTAGGTGCATATCCATGCCATAATTCATAAGGTTTAACATTTGTAACTTTTTTGATCTGTACTTAGTTTAAGGTATAAACAGTTGTAGTTACAACTTCTTTCCAGTACTTTTGTGCAACATTCTTTTCAATCATTAGTGTCCTTTCACAATCCATGATAGATGTATTCCTTCTCTCTGCTATGCCATTCTATGGAGGTGTTCTAGGTGCAGACATCCATCTCTTGATTCCTGTATCATTGCAGAATAGATTGAACTCATTTGATATGAATTCTCCACCTTGATCAGATCTTAGACACTTCAGGTTCCTACCTGTCTCCTTTTCAACCTTAACCAAATACCACTTAAATAACTGAAATGCATTATATTTTTCTTTTAGAAACATTACATTCATCATCCTAGTATAATCATCAACAAAGAGAATAAAAGATCTAGCACCACAATAGCTTTGTATACCCATAGGTCCACAAAGGTCAGTATGAACCAAATCTAAAACATTTTCAGAAGTAAAAGTCTTTCTCTTGAAACTAGACTTTGTCATTTTACCCAACTGACATTATTTGCACATTACATTTTTAGGTTTCTTCAATCTCGACAGTCCTCTCACTTTCTTATTTTTACTAACATCTACCAAATTGTCAAAGTTAACATGACATAGCCTCTTATGCCATAACCATATATCATCAAGTTGTGCAATCAAACATGTCTCTTTAGATAGGTCTAGATAGAAAAAATTACCTCTAGTTTGTTCTCCACTTCCAATCAGTTCACCATTAGGATCAAATATTTTGGCCTTTCTATGATGAAATTCCACTTGGTAACCAGTGCTATTAAGATGTGTAACACTTAGAAAATTATAGTTAAGACCTTCAACCCAATAAGAATTTTCACAAGTGATCTTATCAGTCAGTTTAATCAAACCTTTACCCTTTACAGGACATGGTGCATCACTACCAAATTTTACACTTCTACCTTTGTAAGGATCTAGAGTATCAAACTTAATTTTATCACCAGTCATGTGGTGTGAGAAACCATTATCAATAATCCATTTGTCACCTTTTCTCACATAGGATACAAGTGTAGTTTTCTCATCTTCATCAGAATCATCCTTTATAGAAACGTAAACTACTTCTATTTCAAAATCATCATTATGAATGTCAGTTTCTTCTTCAGCTATGTAGCAGGATTTCTCACCTTTATCATTATAGTCCTCATACCTTTGGTAACCTCTATTTTCTCTCTTGTATTTATACTTGCTTTCTCTATCCTCATCCTTTTCATCCCTATCAGGACATCTTGTAGCTATATGACCAACTTTTTTACATGAGAAACATATGATAGGGAGTTTACCTTTATACTTGCCTTTTCATCTTTTTCAGTCTTCTAGCCACAAGAGCTTCAAGATCCTCTAGTTCTTCATTAGATGTGTCACTATCACTTTCACTCTCACTGATGCATCTTTCCTTTTCCTTCTTAGACTTATTCAGAACCAATTGTGACTTAAATGTAGATTCAACATTAGCAATAGTGAAGTTATCATAATTAGAAAGTTCAAAAGTAGTAAGCTTACCAATAAGACTTTCCAGTGTTAAAGCATTACTAGAGTTACATCTAGATTCTTGAATTGCTGAAATTTTGATGGCATAAATACGACGCAAAGTTCTCAGCATTTTTCCAATAATAGTCTCATCATCAATAGTTCCATTGGATCCTCTAATAACATTTACAACTTCTTTTATCCTACCACAATATTGAGTAATATTCTCACCTTCTTGCATTTTCATTTCATCAAATTTGCCTCTTAGGCTTTTAGCTTTTGCCCTTAGTACATTCACATCACCACCATAGATGTTTGCAAGAGTGTCCCACATTTGATTTGCATTTGTGCAATCTTTGATGTCTTCAAATTTTGGATAACTTAAGCTAGATGCAATATCCATCATTGCTTGGTTGTGTTCTTGTTTAGCTCTCATTTCCTCAGCAGTCAATGGTGTAGCACATGTGACATAGTCATGTTCAACATAATATTTTGCTGAGTCACCAATATCAGCTAGATGCAACTTCATTAAACTCTACCATGCATGGAAGTTCTCCTTATTCAGCTTCGGTACCTCCTTCTTATACATCCTAATCATTTACTTCAAGTACCTTTAAAATTTTTCTCTGTAAGTACCAACAATGCTCTCATACCAATTTTTAATATGTTTTAGAACAATAGAGGAGGGGGGGGGGGGGGGGGCTGAATCTGTTGTTCTCAGGTCTAGATGTATAAAACAAACTTTAATACACTTCAACAAATTTAGATCTGATAACCAAAACTACTCGGTCACTACTGAATATATACCAGAAACATAAAATAGTGTAGTCCACTATCCAATAGTATTTAACTTGTTAAACATAGAAATGTTCACACCAAAACATTCACACAAGTATTAACACCAACATTTATAGTGGAAACCCAATTTGGGAAAACCCACTTTGTAACATGTTACTGATATTTTCACTCTTCTGAAGTGAGCTCTATGAAAAGCCAACCCTGTCAAAGGTATGCCTGGTTAAGGGATTTAAGTACATTCCATTAGAATGCAACCTTGTTCAAAGGATTTATACAAATGACTGTTAGGTCAACCTTAATTAAAGGATTTTGACTGATACAATGGTTAGAAAGTAATAGTAGTATTGTTCAGAAAAACATACAACTCACTTTGCAAATAACACATCCAATTCTGTACATTCATGTATGTAGGCTTACTGACTGTGCTCCATTTCCATCCCCGTCAATGATCTACTCAAAAATCCCTTCAAGCAATCAAAACTCTTCACCTTTAGCCTTTCTGCTTAATCAGTCAATAATAACTCAAGTATTCTCTTCATACTCTACTCTACACATCCTACATAACTCAACCTTCCTCTCAAGTTTCCTTATATCTCTTCAACAGATAGATTTTCTCTTTTTTCACTTAATCTCCTCCGTAGATCTTAGGGTTAGGTCAAATTGATTGAATCCTTCCAACACTATGTTCTTCATCCATCCTTCTAGAAATATCTTAAATCTCCTCAATTGAATCACAATAAAATGGTTTACTATGCATTTAAATGCTTCCATACAATCAGTTAATAAATTCAACATGATTTACATAACCCAAGAATTCAACTATGTCAGCTTGGAATCTGAATTCTTCCTCAAATGTAAATTACTAATGCTCGGTCAATACTGTGTTCAACTCCTCGGTCATCACTATGTAACTCAATCAACACATCAAAACTATTTCACTCTGCAATACACTGATGTTCGGTCAACATTAAATTTTCTCGGCATATACTAACTCGGTCGACACTAAAATCACTCGGCTTAAACTAGATTTCTTCATTTTTGCTCAATTAAGCCTACTTGTTCAGTCATCCTTCATACTTGGATAAACAATACATTGTCTTATCATTGTGCCATATAATCAAGTACTCATTGAAGTATCAAGATAACTCAACCTTTCCCTAGGTGCTATTGTTACCAACCTTGCCCTAATCCTTCTCATCACTCAAATAGAGATAGTACTTTCTTAGATAGCAACAGTCTTACCAGTTAAGGTTTGACATCAATGACAATACAACAATTTCTTTAATTGTAGTTTCCAACACTCTACTCAATATTATTTTGATCCACTCCACTTTGAAATTGTGCGGAAAATCTAGGGCGTGAACTAACCCTTGCTCGACAACTATTTTGTGTTCTAGCTTTAACACCCCATTGTTGCATAATTTTTCATATGCCTGCCTAATCTCATAATCTCCAATTTCTTCAATTTTGCACATGTAACATGACCTAATATCATTCATTATCAATAAATTTTCCAAAATCAAAGACAGAGTACCAGTAAGATCTCCCTTGATCGCGCTCTCTGGAATGGCCTGAAACTTTTGCGGCTTACATATTTCATTCCTCAGTAACTGAGCCTTGAAAAATTCCATCCTTTGTTTCTTCATTGCAACAGATGAAGATGATGCCATTGATTTTAACTTTAAAAAAAATTCTGAAATTGTTTTTTTGCTTGGTAGGGTACCTTTGTGTAAGTGTTCTGTAAATGATTTTCTGATAGGATGCTGAAAAGATTTGAAATCGCCTTCAAAGAAATAGGTTACACACTCTCTAAATCGCTCAAAGAAATTTCAATTCATTGGTGAAATGAAATGAATAGTAACATTCTTCTTTAAAGACTTCAAACGGTCTAATTAGGGCTTCATAAATGTTCTGTACACATTCTCGATGGAATACAACTGTCTCGACAATCTTATGCTAAGCTCAGCTAACATAAGATCAGTTGATACAACCATTCAGATACAGCTCGGTGTACACCACATCTTGGCTACCATAGGTGCTCTACATTCATTGATAACTTGGTCAAAACGCTGACACTCAACATCAAAAATGAATTGCTCCATATGACTCAAATATGTCCTAATGCATCTTTATCTATGTAGATATGGACTTTTACTCTACTTATGTTAGGAAGTGATATAAGATAAAGCATTGTAAGACTCAACTCCAAACATACCTTATTTTCTTAGTTCAAAGAAGTGTGATCACCTAATCCATCGGATTGGGTGACCGTAGATGTACTGGCTTCACTTGTGCTTTCTTCTTCTTTCTTCTTCCATGTTTTGTTCATCTGATTTCTCAATTTCTCTTATAGATATTCATTCTTTCTTTGTTCATTGCTCGGTATGGGTGATCTACAATATTTCTTTAGATGACCTATCTTGTTACACTTGTAGCATACCATACTTCCATTCATCCAACTTTTAGATTTACCTCTGAAATGAGTCTTCAAATAGTTTGCTCCAATGTGTCCATATTTTCCACAGTAATGACAACTCTACCAAGTGTTATAATCCTAGTTGTATGAGTTATTCTTCATAGGTGACTTAGTCTATTCATTTGATGACCATTTAGGTTTAGATCTACATTCAAATGCTATATGTCCATACTTCTAATAGTTAAAATAGTGTCCTTGAAATTTTGGTGAGATAGGTGGACTACTGACCTTAGATCTGTATTCTTGTGCCTTATGTCCAAGATTCTTATAGTTAAAGCAATGTCCATTGAATTTAGGTTTAGGAGTAGACTTACCATGTTTTCTTCTGCATATGTTAGCTGTATGTCCTAGTTTTCCACAATGATGGCATGTAGGCTTGTTGTTCTTTGGTTTAGCATTCTTCTCCTCTCCACTTTTTGATGACTCTCCTTCCTCAATAGATGATGAATTCTCATTAAGTCCAAGTCTAGATCTATCACCAGATCTTCTAGGTGACCTTAATAGCTCTTCAAAGTATTTAGCAACTTCATTTGGTTTGTTCATCCTTTCATTAATTTCCTTTTCAGATCTCAATTCATTTCTTAGTTGATCATTCTCAAATCTTAGATTGTTGATTTCCATATCTTTCTTGCCCAACTCTTGATTAACCAATAGTAGTTGATTTACCATGTCTAGTTGATTGTTAGTCAACCTTTTCATATAACTTGTCCTTTCATCAAGTCTCATTGATATTTGTCTTTTGTCTTCTCCATCCATTGTCTTGTCTTCTTCAGCTTTCTTCTTCTATTCAACTACTTCATAGAGTCTGACAGATTAAATTTCTTGTTCTCTCTTTAGATTTCTGATGTCATCACTTAGTATGCTATTTTCTCCAGTAGCTCTTTTATGGATTTGTCACTTTCTGCAGAGTTCCCATTATCAAATAGTCCAGTAGTATCTTCTTCTTGATATTGTGATTCATTTTTCTGAATAGAAATTTCTCTTCTCCTACTTAAAGGATTTCTTTAGTTCTCCTCTAGCTACTTCAAGTTGTTTTAATGCCATCTGAACATCAATCTTCTAATTCTCTATAACCTTTCCTAGCTTAAAAACTTCCATCTCAAGATCTTTTCTTTAAGTGGTTAGACTTTCTATGAGAAACCTTGATGCTCTGATACCAATTATTGGAAATTTAGTTGGGAAGAGTGATACTGAGAGGGGGGGTGAATCAGATATCACCTATTAATCCATTTTTGCATTACTAAAAAACTTTGCATAGCTTAAATAGAAATTACATCAATGTAATGAAGCTAATACACTAAACATCATTCAAGAAAGTATTCATAACACAATAACTTTGGTTACCCATAAACCCTTGAAAGGTAAAATTGGGGTGGGGATGACAGCCACAAATCTTCACTACTGTAGTATAAATTTTTCATGTTAGGGATACAAATTTGATCACAAAATATGATCTACCATGTGAAGGGTCTGCCCTGTTAAGAGCTAAAAGACTTATACAGTCTACCCTGCAAAAGGATTTAGAACTTACAACTAAGTAAGCACTCGATTAAGAGATTACAAAAGGTTTGTTAAAACCATTCTATTAAGAGATTTACCTTGATACACTTGTTAGAATGTCTCAGTACCTGATCCTTCTTTCTACACTATGTGCTAATTATAGATCTTCTCCTTCTAGTATTTGATTTGATCTCATCTATCAAGTTTATCTTTGTTCTATCCTCCACTACTTTACTTGGTCAATGAACTCTCTCAGAATGCTTTACTGGTCTGAATGTATTCTCTGCTCATTCCTCTCATTCCCTTCACATCCTCTCACACACACATTAGGGTTCAGATCTTCTCCTTATATAGACAACTAAACTTTGTCAAGGTTCAAGATCTACGATCCAAATTTACTCTTTTTTCCGCTTAAGCTTTACTAATTCTGATTGGCTCCAAGTGTTGCATTGGGATCAATGATTACAAAATAGGAGCGTAATCACCTCTGTGATTTCCTCAACAAACAAAATACAAAACTTGAATGTCAGCCAAAAAAAAGTTTCCCTCGATGATTGTGCCATAACAAACTCATATGTTGATTCTGGCAAACTCAACAATTGATGTCTCTAGTACTCGACATTCACTGTACTCAGAATTCATTCATATCATTGTTGCTCGATATACATTACTTTACATAGATTGAAAAAAAACTAACTCGGCTAATACATAAATACATAGTGACCATTGGTTTACTTGGCAGTGACTACCACATGGTAAATATATAATTACATGACTCGACCTATACATGATGACTCGATCGCAGTGATGACCAATATTGCCTAGATAATGACTAAGTGTAAGACAATAATAGTCAACAAAACTATAGAGATCTACATCATAATCAATAGGCAGGTTAAAAAATCACCTAGATGGCTAAATACATATATCAAAACATTAAGCATTAGAAAAATGGCTATGAGTTGGCAAAATTTGATTGGTTTGACTAAGAATAGAGGGTGGTCCCACAATAGTGGGTTACACTCTTTTGCCAACTTTGACATTGAAATGAAAATTTTGAAAATAACCTTTGCATTTGAACACCTATTGCCACTAAACCATTAGGAATTTGAAGATGGTGTAAAATAGTGATTTTTAGCATTTTATGTGTAAGTTCTAAATATATTTTCTTGATTTTTTTGAAAATTGATTTGTATCCATTTTCCATATCCTTCAAAAACTAGTTTTTAACATAAAACAACATTTTTAAAGAGTGGCATTCACTTACTACTGCATAATTTTTTTTCTTAAAGGGATAAGAAGGTGATTCCTTTGAATTTGGATTTGGAACACCGATATCTAGTGATTTCAATTAGTTTCATTTGATTGTGTAAAATATTTTGTATATTATTAATTTTTGAAGTGATGTTAACTATAATTTAGATATAAGTTCACTTACTTATCCATAACTTGTTATTTATGTATCAAAATGCAATTTCCTTTTTTTTTGGTTAGAAAGAGGACATCAGTATCTAGTTCTTAAATGTTTTTCATTTTTTTTTTACTTATTTTTCTATGTTTTCATAAACATTGGACATAGAAGTTGATATATGGTACAAAATATATGTTTAATAAAACTAAAAATAAGAAGTCATAATAAACTCAATATATATTAAGATCATAATCATTGGAAATATTTTTTTGTGTAGTACCATCCTGCATCTAGATTTGTCAAATTAATTCAATTAATCCCCTAGAGAGGTAATGTCAAAGTGATTTTTTGTCAACATTTTGATAGGTGCAAAATAGACTCCATTACAGGTATGCGTGAGGAGTAGAGAGGCTCTATCAAAGATATTTTTATCAAAGAGGCTTTGATCTAACCATTTTTAGTTAATTCCTTCAAACGAGACCTCTCAAAACAAAAATCCTCATTTTTTAAAAAAAATGTGTGGTTTTAACAAGAATCAAGATGTTTGAGAAAGTGTAACCCACTATTATGGGGTCACCCTAGACCTAATAGACATGGAGAAATTAATTCAAACATATGAACATATTATTGGGTCTTGGCTAAAGGATTTCAGTCATTGTGGTTAATGGGTTTCAATTTTGATAGATTCTTTTTCCCTTAAAGTGTTTCAACAATCATTCCCAACAAATGGTGTTGGCACCTTGAAAATACATATATAGATCATGCATATATGTTGATATAGTAAAATAATATTTGATCTTATGATGAAGATATTGAAACCTTCCATGACCATTATGTAGGTTGATGAAGTCACATTTAGCGAAACATGGTGATTAGATTAAATCTCTAGAGAATCTTCAAAGTTGGAGATGAGGGCTACCTTAATGCAAACCCTCTTGTTAGGATGAGTGGAGATAAACCTATATAATTTATTTTTTATAAAATATCCCAATGTCACTACATATTTTTTTCCTAAGAAAGCCCCAAAAATGAACATAGAGACCCCAAATCTTGACCGAAATGAAGAAATCGAGTCAAGATTTCTTAGAGACCTTACAATTATGGTCCAAAGAGGAAAATGAATTTTTTTTTTTTGCATGAACTAGAAAATAAAGTAGTTAAAGTGCATAATAAATTATTAGTGATTCTTAAAGAAGAAAATAAATACCTCTAATAAGGTTATAAACCCTTGAAATATTTATTTTGTACGGTTCCTAAATAGAAACCAACAAGTAAGAAACATTTTGAAAGTACCAAAAACATAATACACAATCAAATTGTAATTTTAATACTATTGAAAAACATTATCTTCAAAATCTATAAATAAACACATCAATACGATATCTAAGATCATTATTATTACATACTATAAACACAATCCTTATCACTCTCTTAATTAACATTCTTCTTTTTATTTCCAATCAATTTGTACAACTTGGAAAATAAGCATTGTATACACCTTAATCTATTCTAAAATGAGATTAAAGTAGAAATAATATATAGAACCTTGAAATACCCATTAAGATAATTAAAAAAATAGAAGATATTGAATAATAATTCTTAAAGCCATTCCAAAACTAGCCTATTGAATTCACACAAACAAGTTATGTTTTGAAATATAAAAATAAAATGAATAGCTTAATTCATTATTTATTGACATGGATCACATTTTCTTGACATTTAATAATGGCTAACTTGGAATCTCCTTGCTTTAATATTGGACTAAATTTATACTAGCACTTGCACCTTTAAGGGGTGCAATAGCTATGCTGATAGTAGATATCAATTGATGATATTGTGGTTCTAGATTTTTAGGCATAGGAAAATATTTAGTTGTTCCATATGTGCAAAATAATTACAAGAATATGTAGAATAAGCTCAAACACAAAATAAATAAACTTTCAAGTACATCAAACACCAAGCATATACCATTGCCTTAAAATATAAATGTATGTGGGTATATAAAGATTGAAAGTATTGTAACTAAATAATTTTAAAATATTATACATATTAAGGTCCATGACAAGAAGAAACTGAACCGAAAATTGAATTCACTATAAAATTTTGGAATAATGAAAATTGACCATTTACCACAGAATAATTATTATAAGCCAATATTATAGGGCCATAAATAGTTTCCCATAAAATATTATCGGATCATAATTAGTTTCCCATAAAATAGAGATAGTTATCTCATATTGCAAGGGTAAAATATACGCAATTAACCTAGAAAAGCTTTACCAAAATGAGTGTTGTCGGCCACTATCTATGCAATTGTAATTGTGTTTGCTTGTGCTTTGTAATTGGGTTTGTTGTTAGTGGAGGATAAGAAGGAAACTTTTCCTCTCTTCATGTCTGTCACACTTGTTAATATTTTCTCCTCGCACTCATCTATCACTATCTCCACCTAAATCAATCTAGCAAAGGAAACCTAAATGAAAAATACATTTTCAATTATGGGGAAAAGTAAATATTATATGCAACAAAACTTCCCAAAAATGCAATGCAAAATAAAATTAGGTTTTCCTTAGGTAATTTAAGATTTCCATATAATACATTTTAGTATATGAAATCTTTCATATATAGGCAACTAAATTTCAATGAATGTAGGTACAAGGTATGATTCCTATGATATCAGAGCCCAAAGAACAATATATATTTTAAATTTTTTAGAAATATGCTTCAATTTTAGAGGTATCAAGTGAGGTTATAAACTAGTAAGACAAGAAGATCAAATCACCATACATGATACCTAAGAAGTTAGCATTTAATAAAGGACATCAAGCCATATACAACCATTATGAAACCACTGAAAAAATTCAACTAAAATCATATCATACCAAACTATCTTTTCTTTTGGGCATCGTCGACCAATAATTAGATTAATGAGATGGTATTTTGGTATCCTCTTAAGTGAAGACATTAATTACAAGTCAAAATTGTAAAATATACAATCTCCTTACTGGTGGAAAAACTAACCAAAATCATTTCCTTTACATTGATCTAGAACTAAGAAAATATTACAATGTCTGCCTTGAGAAACAAAGGTGGGTATCCTACTGAATTTCAAACATTGCCACACTTTGAAGATGCTATACTTCCACCATGCTCATTTTTTAAATATTCTCATCCTGCAACCAATAAGGTATTTTATCAAATATTTTACTACACACAATCACTTTGTACCTTGAGATACATTTTTATCTAGAGCTTAATTCCTTGAAGATTTATTTTCTTACATCTGCTTCATCAATACTAACTGTTATCCTCATTTACCTTCATAATTCAACATTAAAAAACATACAATATTTTCTAATAAGAATCTCTAAGAAGACATTGCTTCAATCTATTCATAATCATTATCAAGACAGTAGTTTGGATGGAGCCAAGAAGTAATGTGATGTTAGGGAAAATGGTTCTGGATAATTTTTCAATATCTTAGCCTATATACTCAAAAAATTTAGTCAGAACTTAATCGTACAATTGTTATAACAAGGGTTCCATGAATGTGATCAAAGCTTCTTACAACAAGCTGAGTAAAATCTAGAATGAAAAGGAGAAGATCATCCTCGCAGGAATCTCATGGCCATTGTTCCACATAAAAATCACTGTATCCACAATCTTGAATTGGCTATGAGCACACTTTGCATCTACTTTCTCTATTATACAAAGAAGAAAAGTCCAGTTTCCACTAAACTAGAAAACCCAGGGCATAAAATAGAAGTCAATATTTCAAGAAGTAGAAAACATGATTACCGAGTACTCACCCAAAATCCCATGTGATGATGAAAATTATTGCAGGGTATTGCAAAGAGGAACTTTCTTGGTGTCCCTAGATTGATCAATCATTGTAACCCAAATCGAGTCCTTCCATTTTTTGTGATTGTTTTGGGCATGATTTTGGAATATGATGGGTTTCATGGGACATTTCTTTCATGCCCCTAAAAACAGTTACACACCACACTTAAATATCCTTGTTGGGTAATCCCTAATGATCCCAAAAAATCTCAAATACACAAAGCACTGGGGCACCCATAGGTAATCTCAACAAAACCATTTCCTAGTGTAGACACCTAAAAATTGTCAAGATCAATTCAAGTGAGCAATCAAGGAAAAATCAAGGCATTATTTGCAATCAAGCCAAAAAATCAAATATTAATTGAAATCAAAATATAAAAGAATTAAATAAATCAAAGAAATTATTTAATTGTGCAATTAATCTAGTTAATTGTATAGTTGAATTAAATCAAATTTAACCCATTCAAAGGGTACACATGGCTAAAGAAATTAATTAAATTCAATTAATTAATTCCTAATTTCTCTCACCTACCACATGGGAGGAATTACCTCAACCAATAGGAATTAAGGATTGGACTCACATAGATCAAAGACACATTGAATCTCAATCACTCATAAGGAGAGAGCATCTTGTCCATCCATTTTATCTCATTGTCCCAAGCTTTGAGGATAAAATATTTAAATTGTCCTCATATTTGAAACCATGGACTTAACTCAAACTCAACCATGATCAAACTTAACTCCACCCTCTATGCTTGCTAAAATCTATAAATAGAAGGAAAAAATCAATAGAAAAGGATCCCAATTACATCTTACAATTGTATCATTAATATAGTGAGTTTGAGCGAGGAGAATTTTTAGCATAATTGAGCATTGTTTTGAGTAAAATAGGCTTAATTGATGTAGGGGCATTCTAGGGGACTCGATGAATCTGTATGGAGGTGTGTTATTTTGGTTCTATGTTACTCGGTTGTAGCTTTAACCAACAGTTTCAGTTATTGAAGGAAGCTTGGTCGCTGGAGGAACTCAGTGAAACCTCTGGCGCTTGATCAAACTTGTGCTCAGTGATGCTTGTGTTGCTTGGTGTTTCTTGGCTTGGTCGATTGTTTTAATGGTGTTTGGTTGTTTCTCTGGCACTTGGTAGTTCTAGTTTACTGACTGGAGTTCTTGGGGATTTGGTTGGCTAACTTGGTGCATTTATTGTTGGTATCTTTTGTTGTATTCTCCTATGTAGAGCTAGAGGTTGACATGGATAATTAAATGTTTGTAAGGATATTTGAGAGTTGATTGTTGTTGCATTTAATATTTGTTTGTTATAGGAGCCAAATTAGCTTAGGATTTAATTTTTTCATCCAGTCAACTTGTGGCTGAAGGTTAGTATTTAAAGAGTGTTTGGGTAGTTGTTTAGGTATCAAATTGGAGAGAAGTCAGTGATAGATTTGGATCCTGCAAGATCTTGAAGATCATATTGTTATCAGATAGTTTGTAATAGAAAAGCTAGTGGTTGCATACTTGGAGACAAGGAGATTTCTTGGAGGCTTGCAAGATCAACTTTAGATCTGCCTTAGTGCTTCGATCAGTTGTTGATTTGTTTTAGAATTGAACTAGCTGGGGTTAGGGATTGGATCTTTGTTGATCTTGCAGAACTATTTCTTGTTTGTAATTGGCCATAACCCAAAAGGCCTTACAGCTAGGCATGTCAATGAAAATTCTATTAAAGACATTATCTTGATGTGTTATTCCACATTGTTGTGTTTGGTTGCTAGTGAGGACTATCCTTGATTGGATCCTCCTTACCTATCCTACTTTGGGTGGTATCAGAGCTTGAAGATCTTGAGTGTGTAAACCAACCTCCAAGTTGAGGTTGTTTGTACCAGGACCTTGTTGGTGACTTGTTGCTTTGGGTTTTCAAAAATATTGAAGGATGACTCCGAGAAGAGTGGACCCTAAAGCAATTGTAGATCTCTGTGATGTCATGGAAGAGAAAGTTAAAGTTGATTTTAGATTTGAGATGGAATTGATGAAGAATGACATGATCACTGAGGTCATGAAGGATATTGTTGGTATGTTGAGGAATCTTGTTACTGATGATGGTTATGAGGAAGCTGCTGAAGACTTTGAAGCTATTGGATCTAGTGGCGATGACTGAATAGATAGATCTGGTGAAGACAAAACTAGTCGGTTGCATAGATCTGGAGCTTGGTTAAGTACTAGTTACCGAATAGAAGTTTCTACTTTCCCTGGTACTTTGAGACCTACAGATTTGATTGATTAGATTGGTGAACTAGAAGATTTCTTTGAGCTAGAAGAAATTGAAGATCCTCTTTGAGTAAGATCGACACAGTTTAAGTTGAAAGGACATGCTACTCTTTGGTGGAAAGAATTACAAAGAGATAGAGAAGATGAAGGTGAAATGAAGATCAATCAGTGGAGGTTGATGGTGACTAAATTGAAAGCTAAGTTCATACCTGCTAACTATGAGATTGACTTTTAAAAGAAGTTGCAGAATCTAAAGAAAAAGAATTTAACCATGGAGGACTATATAGAGGAGTTCTATAAGTTGACTATTTGGTATGGACATAGAGAACTTGGTAAAGAAAAAGTAGCTTAGTATGTGAATGGTTTGAGATCCAATATTTAGGATGAGCTTGGTATGTTGAAGATTGATTTTTTTGAAGATGCTTATCATTATGCCCTGAAGGTAGAAGATGCCAGGAATAGTCCCAAGAGATAACTGAGAGGGGGGGGGGGGATGAATCAGTTATCTACAAGTTTCAATTCTTTATCCAATTAAGTATACTTAAAAATTAAGCATAAACACAATGAAAGAACACTTGAACACAACACCAATCTTTTGGTTATGGGGAAACCCAAATAGGTAAAAACCTCAGTGGGAATTAACACCCACTAATAAATTGCACTAGTGTACAATGATCCTTGTTAGAAGATCTTACAACCCTATTAGGATTTTATCTTTACAAAGCAATAAGTATAGTGACTTGGTCAAAGGTCAAACCCTATTAGGAGTCTTTTATGATTAACCTTGTTATGGGTGAGGATGCACTGTCCGAGAGCTCACTACTCAAAGGGGTGAAGGCTGCAACCTTCTGAATAACAGATACACACTATATCTGGATCTTGATGAACTGTGAGGTAGACCTATTGTCTCAATTAGTTCCAATGAAAAACACACTCTATCTTCTCTATAACATAGACCTCTTCTTGATGACACAATACTTCACACTCTCTGTTCTGCTCTAATCTTTCATCTCCATGCCATTCTTCTAGCAATCACAAATGACCATCTATAAGTATCTTTCCTCTAAATGATATAATCAAGTTGGCATATTAGAACCACCATGAAATCATATTAGAGAAAAAATAACACTCTCCAATATCATCTTAGTCAACTCTACTAAGCACGCAACACAAATTGGGACCTGTCCAAATCAATAAGTGTAGACGTACGCTACACACTGTCAGCTCTACCATATTAATTGATACTTTCTCCTCAAGATAAATTATAGCATGCACTCTTAACCAAATATTCTTAACTCTTCTCCAATCACTAATCAAAGCATGCATACCGAAATGATAGGTGCAACTTCTATACCAATATAATCTTTGTCAGCTCTTCTGCATAAACACAGGAAACTACAACTAGTGAATAGCGACTGCATAACTTCACTTCTACTACACATCAAACTCTGCCTACATGAATATAACAATAATAACATGTCTCCATCACATATCCAAATTCACAAGGATCCATGATAACTATATGGACCAACACTCATAGAACACTGCCTATAACTCTATCAGGAACATTACTGACACAAGCTGCTACATAACTATCTATACTAACAATTAATCTTTGTGTCCATGATGTCATGTTGATAATATGTCCATGCTATATATAATAAAGTCTTACTACATAAGTCTTCTATGCATGCTACTTACCATATGTTGTCATCAATGACAAACATACCGTCAGCACTGGCTTGCTGGCAAATCTCCAAAAATCACCCCCTTTGGCATTGATGGAAACATATGGAATGAAAAAAACCACCAATCCAAATGAACAATTCTTTTATAACATTCTCCATTTCCTCATCAAAACTCCCCAAGGGATGAATCCTCCATCTACTGCAATATTCTTCAACATTCTCTATTTCCTCAACTTGACTGCTTCCATGACTGAATACTACTCCCCCTTACTGCTATATATTACTCCTCCTTAATTCTATATGTACTCCCCCTTTAATATTTTTTTTCATGGCTATATACCACTCCCCCTTTGACATCAATAGAAAAGGGTGCCGAACCTTTAAGCACTGGTACTACTCCTAAAGTAGAGTAGTCAACCATCCATCAGTCATTGAGGAGTGATGTTCTCTCCACTTTCTCTAATCAGAATCAAGGAAGGGAATTACTCCCATCTTCTCCATGAGATACTCAAAAGTATCCTTTGGTAATGGCTTTGTGAATATGTCTTCTAACTAATCTTTAGTACGCACATAGTCCAACTTGACTTCTTTCTCTACCACTTTCTCTCTTAGGAAGTGATACTTTATCTCTATGTGTTTTATTTTTGCATACATCACAGGATTCTTTAATATGTTGATAATGCTAGTGTTATCACAATGAATAACAATAGGATAATCAATCTAAATTCCAAAATCCTTTATCACCTACTTGATCCAAACAATTGTGGAACAATTCAAAGTTGCTGCAACATACTCTACTTCTACTATTGACTGAGAAATACAATTCTGCTTCTTGCTTGTCCAAGTGACTAGTCTTTCACCAAGAAATAATGCTCCTCCTGATGTACTCTTTATATCATCCATGCATCCTACCCAGTCTGCATCTGTATATACATGAAGCTCAACATTCTCTAAAATAGGATACCATATACCATAATCTATAGTGCCTTGCAAATATTTGAATATTCTCTTTACTGCCATGATGTGACTTTGTTTAGGCTCTACTTCAAATCTTCCAACTATGCCAACTACATTAGAAATATCAAGTCTAGATTGAGTAAGATATATGAGTTTACCAATCATAGACTTGTACAATGTCATATCTATGGATGGAGAATCATCTTCTTTTGTAAGCTTGCATCCTATTATCATAGGTGTACCCACTAGCTTGCAATCATTCATCTTGAACTTCTTCAATATCTCTCTTACATACTTAGACCGATTAATGAAAATACCTTTCTCTGTCTAAGGCACATTTAATCCTAAAAAGTATTTGATAGGTCCAATCATGCTCATCTCAAACTCGCTCTGCATCTCCTTAGCAAATTCTACACTAAGTTTTTCATTACCCCCAAAGATAATGTCATTAACAAATATGGCTACAAGTAGTAAACCTTTAGATGTATCTCTTATAAATATATTGTGATCTATTTCTTATTTCTTGAATCCAATTTTTGTTAGATATCCATCAAGTCTCTCATACCAAGCTCTAGGGGCTTGCTTAAGTCCATAGAGGGCTTTTTTCAATGTGCTTACCATATCAAGTATGTCTGATAAGGTGAGTCCTTTTGGCTACTCAATGTATACTTCTTCTTTTAACTCTCCATTCAAGAATGTTGACTTAACATCCATCTGATAAACTTTAATGTTTTTGAATGTCGCATAAGCTAGAAACAACTTAATGGCTTCTAATTTACTCACAGGTGAAAATCTGTCTGAATAATCAATACCTTATCTTTGTGCATATCCCTTACATACTAACCTTTCTTTATTCCTTACTACTATACCATCTTCATTCATCTTGTTTCTAAATATCCACTTGGTTCTAATCACATTCTTATCACTAGATCTTGGGACTAGTTCCCAAGTATCATTCTTAACAATCTGATCTAGTTCTTCTTTCATAGCATCATGCCAATCTAAATTATTGCATGCATCTTCAATGCTTAAAGGTTCAATCTAAGATAGTTAACATACTACTTCATTGCCTCTTTAACTCTTTACTTTTGATCTTGTTGTGACTTTTTCTGCTTTGATCTCCAATGACATCATCCTTAGAGTGATATCTAGATGTAAACTTTGGAACTTTAGGTGATACTGTCTCATTTGCCTTCCTAGTTTCTTCTTCACTTATTTTAGGGTCATTGAATAATAAATCAATATTGTCAAACATCTCTTCAACAACTATCTCACTAGTGGAAGAATTGGGTTCTTCTTCAATCATAGGTGCATAATCATGATATCTTTCTTGAACCATAAACTTTTTATCAATCTTAACATGAGCACTTTCAATGATCTTCTTCAATCTCAAATTAAAACATCTATAAGATTTTCTTTTAGTAGAGTAACAAAGGAAAATTCCTTCATCACTTCTTGCATCAAACTTTCCTATTGCTTCATCCCTCTTGATGTAGCACTTGCTTCCAAAGATTCTGAAGTATTTCACTATGGGAACATTACCAAACCATAGCTCATAAGGCATCTTGTTGGTGTCAGGCCTCAATTGTATTTTATTGATGGTATAGACTGTTGTATTGACCACATCTCTCCAATAGGTGTGTGCAACTTTTCCTTTAATCATGATGGTGTGTTTTTTATCAAGGATGATCCTATTCCTTCTCTCTACAATCCCATTCTGCTGAGGGGTTATAGGTGCACTCAAATATCTTTTTATGCCATGTTCTTCATAGTACTCATAGAATCTGTCAGAGGTGAATTCTCCTCTATCTGATCTTAAACACTTTATCTTTAGTCTAGATTCATTCTCAACCTTAGCTTTGAATATTTTGAACTTCTCAAATGCTTCTGACTTATCTTTTAAGAACACAACCCACATCATTCTAGAATAATCATCAACAAACAAAATGAAATACCTTTCACCATAGTATGATCTTGTTTAAGTTGGTCCACATAGGTCTATATGAATTAGATCCAACTTGTTCTCTACTGAATTATGCTTGCTTCTGGATGAATTCCTCACATCCTTTCCCATCATACATTCCCTGCAAATAGTATCAACTAGCTTTTCTATGCTAGGTAGATCTCTTACTACCTTTACATTGCTTATCTCTAGTATGTTATCAAAATTGATATGACATAATCTTTTATGCCATAGCCAACTGTCATCTACTTTAGAAACAAAACAACTTGCTTTTGAATTAAGCTGAAAAACATTACCTTTAGGCTTTGAACCTAATGCAATCATTACACCTTCCTTGTTGTTAATGATGCACTTGTTGTTTTTGAACTCCAACTTATAACCTTTGTCAAGAAACTGCCCAACACTAAGAAGGTTATGATGCAAACCATCTACATAAAGAACATCATCAGTTTTGTTCTTTCCATCCAATGTAATAGATCCTCAACCAATGATAGGCTTAGGAGTTTTGTCTCCAAATCTAACCATGCCACCTTTGTATTTGTTCAGATGAACAAATTTTTCTTTGTTACATGTCATGTGATGTGAAGAGCCGTTATCTATAACCCAATTTGTGCTTATGTCTTCTTGTGAAATCAATGCTATCTCTTGTTCCTTTTTATCATCTTCATGATCCATCTCATCAAACATCTTCTCCATAATAGCAATGAATCCAATTTCATCTTCAACTAAATCATCATCAAAAACTCCATCACTAGAATAGTAACATTCTTTTGTATACTTAGGCTTGTAGGTAGTTCTATATTTCTTAACTCTTGTAGGACACTTAGATGCAAAGTGACCAAACTTATTACATGAGAAAAATTTGAATGGTAACTGGCCTTCATACTTTCCTTTTCATTTTCCTTCTTTTTTAGCAATAAGATCATCTATCTCTTTATCTTCATCTTCATCATGAAAATTACTAGAAGTGTTTGAAGATTTCTTACCATGTACTGATGATTTGAAGGTTGTCTCACTTTTAGGCTCTGTCTTCAATCTTGAAATATCAAAAGTTGAAATTTTGTTGATCAAGGTCTCTCTCTTGAAATTTTTTGTAAGCTGCATGGTCTCATCAAGGATGTTGATCTTGTTTTCATACTCTATTGTAAGAGTAGTCATCAACTTATCCATAATGTCTTCCTCTAAGATCTCTCCACCGTTGTTCAGGATTCCAACAACTATTTCATTAATCCTTTGGTTGTAAGCTATGATATCTTCTTTAGGTAGCATCTCTAATGCATTGTATCTTTTCTTCCATGTCTTTTCTTGTGTATCTCCTTCAAACATGTCTTCTAGCTGCTTCCATATCTTGTAAGTTGTGTCTACTTTCTTTATCTCTGAGAACTCACTATCAGATAAGGTGCTAATAAGGGCTTCTTTGGCTATTACATCATGATGGAAAAATTATTTTTTCTTTCCATTAGCATCATCCTTTGCAAGATCTTCTAGAGAGGGAATCTTAACTTCTTTGATAGCCACTCCAAAAACTTAAAAAGAAATGTACTACAAATGTGTCACCATTTTGTTCTTCCAATCAAGATAGTTCTCTCCATCAAACTTAGGACTGTCTTTTCTAATGAATGCCATCTGATCAACCTCAAGCTATGATATTTCTATTAGGATTTAACTATGTAGTTTTTAAGCCAAACTCATTGACCCATGTTTCATGAGTAGTGGTTCACACGAACCCATCTCTCATGAGAATTAATAGAACACTTAGCACTCATTAGATCTAGGTGATGCTCACAAAGGTGAAGCATCGAGACTTCCTGAGAGGTCACCCATCCCAGTAAGTCCTGGTGACCTCCTGGGAAGTCCCGATGCTTCACCTCTATGAGCATCACCTAGATCCAACTAGTGCTAAGTGTTCTATTCATTCTCATGAGAGATGGGTTCATGTGAACCACTACTCATGAAACATGGGTCAATGAGTTTGACTAAAAAAAGTACACAGTTGAATCCTAATATAAATATCACAATTTGAATTGCTATGGAAAATATCTCATACTTATCAACCTCAAGTTGTTACAATTTCTCTCCAAGACACTTGGCTCTAATATCAATTGTTAGGAATAGTCCCAAGAGATAACTGAGGGGGGGGGGGGGGGGGGGGTGAATTAGTTAACTACAAGTTTCAACTATTTATCCAATTAAGTATACTTAAACATTAAGCATAAACACAATGAAAGAACACTTGAACACACTACCAATATTTTGGTTATGGGGAAACCCAAATACATAAAAACCTTGGTGGGAATTAACACCCACTAATAAACTACACTAGTGTATAATGATCCTTGTTAAAAGATCTTACAACCCTATTAGAAGTTGATCTTTACAATGCAATAAGTACAATGACCTGGTCAAAGGTCAAACCCAATTAGGAGTCTTTTATGATTGACCCTATTAGGGGTGAGGATGAACTATCCAAGAGCTCACTGCTCAAAGCGGTGAAGGCTGCAACCTTTTGAATAACAAATACACACTATATATAGATCTTGGTGAACTACGAGGTAGACTTACTATCTTGATTAGTTCTAATGAATAGCACACTCTATCTTCTCTATCACATAGACCTCTTCTTGATGACACAATACTTTGCACTCTCTGCTCTTCTCTAATCTTTCATCTCCATGCCATTATTCTAGCGATCACAAATGATCAGCTATAAGTATCTTTCCTCTAAATAATATAATCAAGTTGTCCTATTAGAACCACCTTGAAATCATATTAGAGAAACAATAAGACTATCCAATAACATCATAGTTAGCTCTACTAAGCACGCAACACAAACTGGGACCTATCCAAATCAATAAGTGTAGACCCACGCTACACACTGTCAGCTCTACCATATTAACTGATACTTTCTCCTCAAGCTTAATTACATCATGCACTCTTAACTAAACATTCTTCACTCTTCTCCAATCACTAATATAAGCATGCATGTCGAAGTGATAGGCACAACTTCTGTACCAATATAATCTTTTTCAAATCTTTTGGATAAACACATGAAATTGCAATTGGTGAATAGAGACTACATAACTTCACTTCTACTAAACATCAAACTCTGCATCCCTGAACATAAAAATACTAACATGTCTCCATCACATATCCAAATTCCCAAGGCTCCATGATAACTATACGGACCAACACTCACAAAACATTGCATGTAACTCTATAGGGAACACTACTGACACAAGTTGCTACATAATTATCTGTACTAACAATTAACCTCCACATCCATGATATCATGCTAATAATATGTCCATGCTACATATACTCAAAGCTTATTGCATAAGTATTCTATGCATGCTACTTACCATATGTTGTCATCAATCACAAACATACAATCAACATTTGTTAGAAAGTAAAGTCCACCAAGATAACTGAGAGGGGGTGGGGGGGGGGGTGAATCAGTTATCTAATAATTATAAATTTTATCAATTTCAATAGAATTTAACCATGTAAGAAATATAATTACCAACCATAGAAAGATATTCATACACAATGACACAAGATATGTTGACTAGGGAACCTCTTGATCAAAGAGTAAACCCCAGTGGCAATGATGCCCACAAAAGATGCACTAATATGAATATTCCTTATGAAGGGATGGACTTTGTTAGGATTCTTATGAAATACATTCAGTACATATGAATCCCTTCTAGGAGATTTTGAATCCCTATTAAAAGATTCTAACCCTGTTAAGAGTTATGGAAGACAGAAGGACCCACTGCCCAAACAGCTTCAATGGCAAGATCACTGAACACACTGTCCAACTAATCTCTAGATTATTCAATATAATAATATCAAATATGTTACCTCCTTCCTTATTGTGCCAAACCGCACTCTCTGCTTCACCAGATCTCAATCTCAGATCTTCGCATGTCTTCCTTCACAAATTCTCTTTCACAATTGCATTAGCTCTTTTCTTCACTTCATGCGTACATCATCACATCCAACCATTAAAACCATTATAAAATAAGGAAAAACATTCCTTTCTTTATACCACACTCAAGTAATTACAAATGATTCGGCATACAATTACAAAATAAAAGTTTCCACACGCTACATAAAAATTACACAAAACTGTCAACTTCCAAATACAATAATTCTCCACTCATGTGACCTCCAAGTTTGAATTGTCATTGAATTCAATATCAATGTGTCTTCAACTTCCCTTTAACTGTGCAAAATTAGATTCCATCCCGATTAGGTGATATCATCCGATTTCCACAAACCACTACTCAGGAACACTGCCTGAATACTGCTTCTACCAAAATGCTCATAACTTCAATGAATAAATGAATTATTGTCTATGCTCTTAACCATAAACATATAACATATAAAAGAGTATATCCTCAACATCACATAGCTCCAACTACAATATCCCACATGCGCTAATCCAAACTCCATCTGCTTCTCTGCAAGTCTCTGGCTAATCACTGTGTTGACATCAATCACAATCATAGTCATGAATGCAATAAAAAATGCTATAGAATGGATGCCAAACATTTATCATTCATTCCAAAAAATATCCCCCATTGGCATTGATGGAAACATAGATGAAAAAACATCCAATGTTCCAAAAATCCAATACTGCAATATTGCTGCTCTAGAAAAAATATTTCAAATCCTCTTCATCAATCAAATCTTGCTTCATTTTCCTGTTCAGATAGTACAAATAGTTTTTTCATGTACACTTCTCCCCCATTGACATCAATGACAAAAATCTCATCATTATGTCAACAACAACTCTAATGTCAAAAGACACTATTCAGAAAATACATTCACTAAAGTCCTCATGACTCAGCTCATATACACATACTCCCCCATAGAGGAAGTACCAACATCCAGTCCAGAAGAAAGATAAGGCTCATATACCACTGGACAAATGCAACCAACTATCTCACTTCTCAAAAGTAGGCTGGGGCATAACCCTAAGGATATCTCTCAGGTACTCAAATGTATCCTTAGGCAAAGGCTTTGTAAATATATCTTCTATCTGCTCCTTTGTACTTATGTACTCAAGTCTGACTTTTTTCTTAGCAACTTTCTCTCTTACAACATGATACTTAATCTCTATATGTTTTATCTTAGAATGTAATACAGGGTTCTTAGACATACTAACTATGCTGGTGTTGTCACAATGTATCACAACAGGTTCAACAAAATTTATTCCAATATCTTTCAGCATTTGCTTCATCCAAATTATCTAGTTACAATTGTTTGCTACTGCTACATATTCTACTTTTGTTGTGCTCTGTGAGATACAATTCTACTTCTTGCTTAGCCAAGAAAACAATCTTCCTCCAAGGAAAAATGCTCCACCACTGGTGTTTTTCTTATCATCAACACTGCCTCCCCAATCACCATCTGTATATACACATAGGGTAAAATCATCAAATTTTTCATACCACAATCCATAGTCCATTGTGCCTCTTAAATATCTCAGTATCCTCTTTATTACTGCATAATGTGATTCTCTAGGTTTAGCTTGAAATCTTGCTACAATTCTAATTGAATGTGCTATATCAAGTTTTGTATGAGTCAAGTACTACAATCCTCCAATCATAGATCTATATTTCTTCTGTTCCACTGCAGGAGCCTCATCTGTGCTAGATAACTTATGTCTAGTTACCATAGGTGTTCCAACTAGTTTATAGTTCTCCATTCCAAATCTTTTCAACAAGTCATTCAGGTACTTTGTCTGATTTACAAAGATATCATCATTGTTCTGTGTTATCTATAATCCCAAAAAGTATTTCATTTCACCAATCATACTCATTTCAAATTCAATTTTCATTTCATCAACAAATTTATCACTAGCTTCATCTTCTCCTCCAAAAATAATGTCATCAACAAAAATAACTATAACCAACAAACCATTTTCAATTTTTTTTGTGTATAGATTGCTATCAATTGTTCCTTTTGTAAATCCCAACTTTAACAAATACTTGTCCAATCTTGCATACCAAGTTCTAGGTGCTTTTTTTAGTCCATATAAAGCTTTCTTCAGTTTACATACCATGTCTCCTTCTTGAGTAAAAGGAAAACCTTCAGGCTTCTCAATGTAGACTTCTTCTTCCAATTCTCCATTCAGAAATGCTAACTTCACATCCATCTAATATACTTTAAATTTCTTGTAAGCTACACAAGCCATAAACATTCTTACTGCTTCAATTCTTGCAACAAGTGCAAAGGTTTCTTCATAGTCAATTTCTTGTTGTTGTGAGTATCCCTTACATACCAATCTTCCTTTTTTTTTCTTACTACTTCTCCTTGTTCATTCATCTTGTTTCTAAATACCCATTTAGTTCCTATAACATTCTTGTCTTTAGGTCTAGGGACCAATTCCCATGTCTTGTTCTTTTCAATCTGATCAAGTTCTTTTTTCATAGCATTAATCCAACTTTCATCTTCACAAGCTTCACTAGTAGTTTTAGGTTCAATTTGAGAAATCAAACATAACTGTTCTTGTACCTTATTCCAAGTTAAAACTCCTCTTTTGATGCTTCCAATAATTTTCCCAATAGGATGATTTCTTGACAAACTCTTGTTAGGTGTCACTGTCTTAGATCTCACTTTAGGTGTAGGTTCTTCAATGACTTCACTATGGCTTTCATTCAACAAATCACTGTTAGTCTCATAAAAAAATTTAGTAGATCTAGTGTTAGGTTTAGGATGAGCTTCTTTATTTGATTCATAATCAAGCATTCTTTCTTGAATTTTGAATTTTTCATCAACTTTAACATTTGTGCTCTCAACAATAGTCTTAGTTCTTTTATTGTAACATCTATAGGCTTTGCTTTTCAAAGAATATCCAAGAAATATACCTTCATCACTTCTAAGATCAAACTTTCCAATATCATCATCTCTCTTTATATAACATTTGCTTCCAAAAAATCTAAAATACTTAACTAAGGGTGCATGTCCAAACCATAATTCATAGGGTGTCTTGTCTGTGTCTACTCTGATTTGTACTATGTTCATTGTATACACTACTATGTTCACTACTTCTCTCTAGAATATCTTCACCAAATCATTCTCAAATAACATAGCTCTTGCTACTTCAGTCACTAATCTATTTCTTCTTTCTGCAATACCATTTTGCTCAGGTGTTCTAGGGGCTAAAAATTGTCTCTTAATGCCATTTTCTTCACAGAAGGTGTTAAACTCTCTAGAAGTAAATTCTCCACCTCTATCAGATCTTAAACATTTAATCTTCATTCCAGATTCATTCTCAACTTCATTCTTAATGATCTTAAACTTATCAAATGCTTTAGACTTTTCTTTAAGAAATGCAATCCACATCATTCTTGTAAAATCATCAACAAGAATCATAAAATACCTTTCTCCATAGAATCCTCTAGTCTTGGTAGGACCACTCAAATATGTATAAACAATCTCTAGCTTTTCTACAGATGTAAACTTCTTATTGGGAAAAGAACTTCTCTTCTATTTAGCCATCACACATTCTTTACAAATCATGTTAGTAGGCTTCATAATTTTAGGCAAATTCCTTATTGCAAGTGTAGTACTTACTTTCACAATGTTGTCAAAGTTTATATGACAAAACCTTCTATGCCATAGCCAAATGTCATCAATTTTAGTAATCAAACATGTCATCTCAATAGGATTAAATTGAAATACATTACCTCTAGTTCTAGATCTAGTTCCAATCAGATTTTTTGCCTGTAACAATTTCTGACATTCTACGAATATAGCTTCTAACAGATTCATCTTCCAACATTCTTATATCTTCAAATGCACATATCCAATTATGTAATCTAACTCTTTTTGCATGTTCATCACCTTCAAAAGTAGAGTGTAAAGCATTCCAAATTTCATGAGATTTTTTTAAACATTTTACCTAATTGTACTCATTCTCTGAAAGGGTTGTGAAAAGTGCTTCTCTTGCAAGTATCTTACACATGAATAGATCTCTCTCATCGGTAGTACATGTTTCAAGATTGTCCTCTTCAATGATAGTCTTATCATTCTGTGTAATCAACCAATAACCTAGTTCTAAACATAGTAGGTGTGTCTTCATCTTTTCTTTCCAGCTATCAAAATTTACTCCATCAAACTTAGGGCTTTCTTTTCTAAAATTTTCCATGGATCTCCTTAAGCTATTAAACTTCTTTTTCAAGGACCTACTGCTCTGATACCAATTGTTAGAAAGTAAATTCCACCAAGATAACTGAGAGGGGGGGGTGAATCAGTTATCTGATAATTATAACTTTTATCAATTTCAACAACATTTAACCATGTAAGCAATATAATTACCAACCATAGAAAGATATTCATACACAATGACACAATGACACAAGATATGTTGACTAGGGAACCTCTTGATCAAAGAGTAAACCTTGGTGGGAATGATGCCCAAAAAATATGCACTAATATGAATATTCTTTGTGAAAGGATGGACTCTGTTAGGAGTCTTATGAAATACATTAAGTACATATGAATCCCTGTTAGGAGATTTTGAATCCCTATTAAAAGATTCTAACCGTGTTAAGAGTTATGGAAGATAGAAGGACCCACTGCCCAAACAACTTCAATGGCAAGATCACTGAACACACTATCCAACTAATCTCTAGATTATTCAATAGAATAATATCATATATGTTACCTCCTTCCTTACTGTGCCAAATTGCACTCTCTGCTTCACCAGATCTCAATCTCAGATCTTCGCATGTCTTCCTTCACAAATTCTCTTTCACAACTGCATTAGCTCTTTTCTTCACTTCATGTGTACATCATCACATCCAACCATTACAGCCATTATACAGTAAGGAAAAACATTCCTTCCTTTATACCACACTCAAGTAATTATAAATGAGTCAACATACAATTAAAAAATAAAAGTTTCCACACACTACATCAAAATTACACAAAACTGTCAACTTCCAAATACAATTATTCTCCACTCGTACGACCTCAAAGTTTGCGCTATCATATATGTTACTATTAATGTGTCTTCACCTTCCCTTTAACTACGCAAAACTAGATTCCATCCCAACTAGGAGATATCATCCTATTTCCACAAACCGCTACTCAGGAACACTGCTTGAATACTGCTTCTACCAAAATGCTCATAACTTCCATGAATAAATGAATTACTATCTGTGCTCTTAACCATAAACATATAACATATCAAAGATTATATCCTCAACATCGCATAGCTCCAACTACAATATCTCATGTGTGCTAATCCAAACTTTGTCTACTTCTTTGCAAGTCTCTGGTAAATCACTATGTTGACATCAATGATAGTCATAGTCATGAATGCAATAAAAATTGCTATAGAATGGTTTCCAAACATTTAGCGTTGATTCTTAACAGCATTGGCCTACTAAAAAATCTCCAAAATAAGGTAAGTTGAAAAGGAGACAACATAATAATCCTCGAGGGAAGGAAAAGATTGATCACTCGATGAAGGGTAAAATGACTGATGAAGATGAACCAAAACCTATGGAATTGAAAAATAAGATGGGTAAATTTATCTTTAAGGGTACTTGTTATAATTGAAGTGAAGAAGGACACCATTCTTTTAAGTGTACATAGAAGAATTTTGGTGACCGAAGGACTGCTGTGGTAAATGAGAACATTCAGAATGAACCTGAATCTGCAAACTTTCTAGTTTGGAGAACATTGCTCAGTGCAAAGGAGGAACCTTGTCAAAGGAGTAACTTGTTCAAAACTTGGTGCAAGTTCAGAGGTAAACTTTTTGATGTAATTGTTAATAGTGGTAGAACTGATAACCTTGTTATTGAGGATATGGTTTAGAAACTTGGTTTGAAGAGAATGAGACATCCTAATCCTTATAGGATTGGCTGGTTACAAGATATTCATTCTTTGGAAGTAAGGGAGCAGTGCTTTGTTGATTTTCAGATTGACCAGTATAAGGATCTTGTGTTATGTGATATTATGGAGATGAATAGTTGTCATATATTGCTTGGTAGTCCTTGGCAATATGATTTCAGAGCTATGTATGATTGTGTGTGTAATACCCCAAAAATAGGCTATAAGTTCATTAATCTTCTATATCAACAATTCGAATGAAATCGACATCAAAGTCCTAATCTAAGACACATTTAAACATCATCAAATCCTAATTGATTATCTTAAATTCTGCATTGGGGAATATTCCTAGCAATATTTCTAATTATCTTAATTATCTTTAATTTAATGATTATTTGGCGATAAATCACATTTATCCTAAGTTTGATTAATTGAATATTTTCATATTTAATTAATTAGATTTAATATCTTGCCACTTAATTGTTTAATTAAATTTAATTCTATCTATTATTAATTGTATTATTTGATTTTGACAATAAATCCAATAGCCTATGAATAATTGATTAAATTCTTATTTAATTAATTAAAGCAAGTTGTCATTATTTAATAATATAGTTTTTAATAAAAGTTTGATAAAATAGTTAATTGACCCATAAATTAATTATTTTATTTCAAAAAGTAGTTAAGTTGAGAATAAATCACTTTATTTATTTATTAAATCATAATTATCCATGTGCACATAAAAGGACCAGTTAAACTCAAAATTGGAAAATCAATGCAAGTTGTTAGCTTTTTGAAACTCAACATCTTTTTGAGTTTTAAAGTTGATCTAAACTTCTAATTCGAGTTGAACTGTGCTTTTGCATGATTTTTGTGACTTAATTATCTGTTATTTAAAAATAACTCAAAAATCAACTTGAGTTATTTGAGTGATTTATGGCTTTTTCTCATGCACCTCCAAAGCCTTGGATTTCTATAAAACCAAGGCTCAGCTCTTCATAATTCATATATCTCGCAAATTGCAAACTTACTCTACAAGAATCATAACATATCAGATTTGGAGAATTTGCACAATTGGAGCTTGAAAGATAAATTTGAGGATTCAAAGCTTTTTGAGATCAATTTCAAATTCATAGCTTTCATATTATTGTTAGAATTTTCATTCTCATATCATATTGTTTCTAGATTAGCATATCATAGGTCAGTTTTTACATATCATAGATTTCATATCAAGTTTTTATCATTCTTATTACATAAAAAATATTAAAAAAAATAGATTAATTACATTCAATTCATATCTAGATCAATTACATTCAAATCCTTCATTTAGGTGTCGTCTAGGTCACTGATCTCGATAACAATCTGAGAACATCAATCTCACACCTACTAGAAGGCAGTAAATCTCTTGGTTAAATTAGATTTTAATTTTGCATGATTTTGATTTTGGCTAACCTCTAATGTTTTACTGAAGTGTTGTGTCTACAAATTAGGTACAATTTTCATACACACATTTGTGGCACCCACCGTGGGGCAACCCACCTTTACATGCTAGTTTTGATTTTTTTCAGGAGCTAAAGCACTAAAATTTCAAAGATTTAATTTTATCTCTCAAACAGCTTGGATTTTTGCTCTAAAATGTTTTTTTCAAGTTGGACATATATCAAAGAAGCTACAGTAAAAAATTTAGAATTTTCTGAGATGTTTTGAATTTTTAATAATTTTTTCTTGAAATTCTGGAAAAAATTAATATCTGACGTAAATCAGCATATTTTTTGGAAATTTTTATATTTTTGGAAAGATCTTTAAATTATATAGGGGGTCCATTCTTTTTATTTTAAATTTGGATGCAATATAATAGCTCAAATAGTCAATTTATAAAAACTAGTCTGTTTTGATAAAATAGGTCTCTAGGGCACAAATGAATAGATTTTTCTAAAATTTTTACATTTTTGGAAATCTCTCTATTTTTTAGCAAGGGTCTCTATTTTAAATTTCTATTTTTGTGGCCAAAATCATAAAAAAAAAAAATTAGATCTTGTTGACTAGGTCAAATGCAGCAAAAAAAATAAAGTTTTGTGATGGGTATGCACTTATTTTTTTACATGGTTCAATGAATGATATGAGTTGTCATTTGGGTTAATTTTTGGTTATTATTGTTGATAATAATTGATTTTTAGAGCTAACCCTATGGTTTTTATAAGTTGAATATATGTTGCATATCTTGTTTGCTTGTTTGCTTGTTGGAGAGTTCATCACTTGCTTGCATGGAAAAGCTCAACAAGAATTGCTAAAAATTAGGTAAAATCTACTAAGCATGTTGCAAGGATCCTAGGTATTCTCCTTCATCTAATAACATTTCAATTTGAGCTTAAAATAAATCTCTCGTGTGTCTAGCTTGGGTGATTCTTTTCATGCTTTTGTTTTACACACTTGCATACTTGATACTAGGTTGTGACACCTTAAGTATTTATTAGTAGTCTTAGATTACTTGTGATTGATCTTGATTTCTATCTTGGGTTATTGGACTGGCTAATCCACCGGCCCATCATTCTACCCCATGGTTGCAATCTCAGCACCATAAAGGGGAGGGGTCAACAAGACAGAAGCGTTAAGTGTTCCACTTGGCAACCCTTTTGTGCTTTTAGGAACTCACTTATTTTCTAAGTTGGGGACTCATTTTTAGCTTGTGTGAGGTGTTAAGTGTTCCACCTTGTGGACTCATCTCATATTCTCTTTAAGAGTTAAGTGTTCCTCTTTCTGCTTTTTCGATACTTTTGGTAGATTTTCTTTTGGAAACATACATCTGTGCTCACATAGTAATTAGGCCCTATGAACACTATTCATGATTCTTGAGAGATTGGATTCCCAGTGAAATCCTCTTTGATGATAGAATCCTTGTAGGTAGGGAGGATACTTAGTGTGTTTCACATTCAACTTGGTTAGTGCATCTTCTCTTATTGATCGATACATTCTCTCCCAGGAGAGGTTGATAGATCACGTGGGGTAGACATCACGAGCTTTGGTGAATCAAAATTGGTTAGTGCATCTTCCCTTATTGATTGATACATTCTCTTTCTGGAGGGGTTGATAGATCATGTGGGGTTGATATCATAGACCTTGGTGAGACAAACTTTGTCTTAGCGTGTCGGATTAATTTGCTTTCTTTGTTTGGGTTAAAAGTGAAGAGGCATCAAAACCTTGGATCTGGAGCCAAGTCCCCTTGTGGTATACCATTGTGAGTCACCTTTAGAGAGGGTTAACCGTAGCGGACAATCCCTTCACAGGGAAAACTGCGTTGACAAAACCTCAAGCGGTAATAGCCATTTTTACCGTGGTAGTGACAGCCGCTATATAAATGTCCTTGTGGAAGAAAACTCCACGGGTATGGTTCATTGTTCGGTTGTCAGATCTCCCTAGCTGCTCCTGAAGATTAAGTTCTTAGACTGTTTCAAAACCTTGGTGTGCCGGGATTGGAGTTCACCCTTTTGAATCATAAAAGTTGTAGAGTCAAACCATTACTAAAAACCCTAGCGAGGCCAAATTTTCATTTTATAGGGTATATGTGCGTTATTGCAAAACATTTTTGGAACATACACAATTAGCGCTTCTGAGGATTAGAATGAATAAGTCACTTGATTGTTCATGCGCAAGGTTGCTTTTGCCCTTATTCATTTTTTTCAGACATGCTTGAAATCACTTGCTTATTGTTTTGCGTGCTTGTTTATCTATCTAGTTATTGAAAACAAACAAATCTATTACAATCCTCAAATCTGGACATTGAAATTTGCAAACAATTCAAATCTGAAAACTCAAAATTTGCAAAATCTGAAGTAAAATCCTTTTCTGGAGTCAAAAGTCATCTTAGGAGGTTAGAAAGTCATACGAGTTTCTATCAAGTGTCATTTCATTACTGCCCAACTATCATATGGTAAACAACCCAATGTCGTATGAGTTTTGATGCCAAAAAATTTCAAAAGTCAAATCTTGCTAGCAACTGTCGTACGAGTTTTTCAACTATCGTTTCATTGCCTACCCACTGTCGTACGAGTCTACAGAAAGTCATTTGGGAAATTTTTGAAAAGTTGTCAGAATTGCCAAATATTTATCTTTTTCAGCCTATTTCCAGAATCTATCGAACAAATCACTGTGTCAAGAACAGAGAAATAGCTATTGAGAATCAGTACACATGTCTCAAAGAATCAGTACATAAGAGGAAGAAGCTCTAATCACTGCTATGATGAAGCAGCTGCAAGCTATGCAAGTCCAGCTTGACAAACTTGAGAAAGAAAAGGAACCTAGAGAGTTCTCCATGGAAACTCTATGCTCTTTTCCATTTTATAAAGACTTGTACATGTCACTATGCCCCTGGACAAAATGTGAGCAATGTGACAACCCTTATGATACCTCTTCCATGGAGAGTGACACATCCAGCTTTGGAGACTATGATGACTATGATGATAGACAATATAATGATATCTATGACACCTCTATTCCTAAGAGTCCTCCTCATCGTGTGTTCCTGCTTACTGGAAATGGGATGTCACATTGGATAGATCGTGATGGTGATCCATATGATTCTGATTTTGAAAGAGATTTTGATGGCTTTTGTGGACAATATCTAGATGATACATCTACTTCTATTGAGGAATATAAAATGTACCATGCTAATTTGAAACATCAATACTATAAGGATCTCTCCTCCAAGAAATCTCAGGCTGAAAATAAAGATTACATTCTCAAACAAGATCATGTTAATGTTGGACCTTTGTCTTGTGATGGTTTCCTTCCATCCCCTACTTCCTCCAATACTCGTACATTTCCTAAAGCTTCTGAGTCTTTCAAATCTTTCACAGAACCTTCATCTGACACAAGCCCTGATACTTTTCATGCAGTTCCCTATAGTTATCCTCCAGGGCTACCTCTTAAAGAAACTCAAGCTAACCTTCACTTGGCTGCAAATACTTTCAATAATGATAAACCTAAAGAGGCTAAGCCTTCATATGCTTTAATGCCTACTTTAGCTAGTCCTTCACCATCTCTTCCAAAGTCTTCCATACAATCCCAACATGCTTCATTGTCCTTAGAAGTGGCTCCATGTCAAGAGGACTCTAAAAATGATGAAGAAACGAACATAAAGAAAGATCAAGATCAAGAACCCTCCATGTCATCCAATCCTTTTCATGATGTCTCTTATCTGTTTCAAGGTTCTTTTGATCCTACACACCCTTTTTCATGCATTCCACCATGTCTTAAGTCTTTTCCTAAGCAAGATCAAGCTACTACTTACACTGTTGAGCTTATTGACAATCAAAATAACCTTACTACACTTGCGCTTTCCAAAGATGATACTTCCATTAAGGTTGTTAAAAATGGTTTTGTTACTTCCAATGTTAAGCCTATTAAAAATCAAGAGAAAAATTATGCGCTTATGCTATCCAAAGATCCTTGTCAAGATCAAAGTCTTCCATCTTCTTATTCTACCACTCCATGTTCGTTTCCACTTTCTACTCATCCTAAGTCTTTGCAAGCTTTGAACAATCCTATCAAAGAAGGTGCTCCTATTCAAGATGTCCATGATTCTATTGAAAATTCTAACGCTCACTCTAAAGATGCTGATATCCTTGGTTGTCATATAGATGATGATAAACTTATTGATTATCCTTTTGTGTCTTCCACTTCCATCCTTGGACCTCTTCCACCACTACTAAAGGCTTCACATCTACCTTCCATCTTGGGTCCTTATGTCCCTTCACTTTCCCCTCCTAACTCTCCTAATTCACCATCCATCTTGGGTCCCTACATCCCTCCATCTCCTATCTTTCCTCAAGATCAACATAGATGTATACCCTTGAATCCTTTTCATCCACCCACCCATCTAAACTAGTCATATCCTCCTTCTTCCACAAGTCCCAAGTCTTTTGGAAGTAACTTGAATGTTCAATACATGAAAAAGAAGCAATACAAGAATCCATCAAAAAAAGAAGATCACCATGTCTCCTCTAATAGACATGGAAACATAAATTCAAAAGAGATATCCAAGAAAAAAACTACAAGACAAGTATGGGTTCCAAAATCCATCATTGAAGATATTTTCTCTAGATCATCAAAAGGAAATAAAAAGCCTACAGCTATATGGATTCCAAAGTCTCTCTTGAAAGAGTCTGGTGTTGAGCAAAAAGTTAAGTTGACATTCAAGCTTCCAAAGACTTCCACTTCATCTTCTTCCAAAAGCATTCCTCCATTCCATGCACCTAAACCACAACCTCTGCTATCCATTCACCACATTCCTTCACGTATTCCTTCATTCTTGATTCCTCCATCCTCTCACCACCCTTCAAGGTATGTGTTGATGTTGACCTTGCCTTCCTTTCCATCTACCCTTTCACAATCCTTCCATGCATTATCCTTCTACCTTCTATCTTTATTTCTCATTTGCCTATTCCTCCTATCTTCCAACCTCATCGCTTTACATAAAACCTTATCCTTTATTTTTCTCTTCCATCTCCCTTTCCCTATCAACATCTTTGAGCATATCATTTTAAATCTTTGGAATATGATGGTTTATCCTTTCAAGGAGCATTATCTAAAAAGCTTGCCTTCTTCCAAAAAGAGAAAAAAAATAAAAATTGAAAATGTGCCTTGGTGAAAACTTGCAAATAGGCACCTTGGTAGCAAAAGTAAAGAGAAATAAATTCATCCTATGGTGAAAACCACTCCCTTGTGGTGCCTTGGATAAGTACCATGATGAAAATATGGCAATCAGGCATCATGCTTAGTTCTTCTACATATTTCATCCATTCCATCTTCTCTCTTTGATCTTGACAATTTTGATCTATACACGAACATTTGGCTATCTTGTGAGCTATCTTATGGTGATCTTGCTTTCATTCCCTTCCTGTTTAGCCTTCATGTCTATTTTCCTCCATTCATTTTTGCCTATCGTTATCATTTTCCCCTTTGGTCTTGATCTAATAAAAAAAGAGTAAAACACAATGCTATGAAGCCTATTGACATGTCTACTCCTTTGGATTGCATCCTTTCCTTATTTGGCATTACACTTTTGTGACTTATCCTATGCTAGCCTTTCATTGCTTGTCCCAATGTGCTTTACATGACAATTTTTCCCTAGCTTGGGTATTCTTGAGGAGTTTTCCCTTGAGCATTTCTTCCCTTCATTCTCCTTCATTCTCTTGTCTTCCATCTCTTCCACCAGCTTGCCAATCTCTCTTGTTCTCCACCTTGCTAGACATTTGGACTGCATGATATGATCTTGCTTGGGATTTTGCAATGGAAAAAGATGCTATCAAGTATACCAAGTATCAGAACAAGTATTAAAACAAGTATCAGAACCAGTATAAGAACAAGTGTCAGAACCAATATCAGAATAAGTATCATAACCAATATCAGAACCAGTATCAGAACCAGTATCAGAACAAGTATCAGAACCAATATTAGAACAAGTATCAGATGAAGTATTAGAACTCCCATTGGGGCTACTCCATTTGCTTTAGTTTATGGGTCTGAAGCGGTACTGCCTATTGAGGTTGAAATCGCATCACTCAGAATCAGAATGTATGGTCTAGTAACTGATGATGACTATAGAGTGTCTAGGTTGCAAGAACTTGAACTACTAGATGAGTGTAGACAAGTAGCGTATGATCATCTTAGAGTATGTCAGAAGAGAATGTCTAGAGGCTACAACAAGAAAGTCAGACACCGAGAATTTCAGGTTGGAGATCTAGTCTTGAGAGAAAATCCTAAAAATCAATCCCATTGAGAACGCAAGGGGAAGTTCGAACCCAACTGGCTGGGTCCCTTTGTCATCACTGCTACTTTTGGCTCTAGTGCCTATCAACTCTCAATGACTAAAGGAGAATAGCTCTGAGAACCAATCAACGTTCTCCATTTGAAGAAATTCTATGCCTAAGGCATTCAGTCTATGGTAAAATGTCCTGAAAAAATTATAAAAATCAAAAAAAGTCTTGAAAAAAATGAACATCTTGGTGAAAACCTAGCAATAGGTGCCTTGATGACTCACAACAAAATTAAAAGTACAAAAAAATCAAAAAAATATCAAAAATTCAAAAAAAAAATTGAAAAATGAAAAATACAAAAAAATGAAAAAAGAAAAAAAAAGTGCCTTGGTGAAAACTTGGAAACAGGTGCCTTGGTAGCAAAAATAGAATCTCTGCCAAGATGGTGAAAACCCAGCAAATGGGCACCACTTGTTTCAAAATGCTCCATCTATCAGTGCAATCTTGGTCTTTCCCAGCTTTCAGTTTTGCTTTAGTTTGTACATATCTCCCGGTTTGTTTCTGCATTTCTAGTTTTCAATAAGTCAATCTATACACCACTCAACTCAAGCATCTGTATCCTATCAATGTTCACACTTGGGGGCAATCAATGTCATATCCTATGGTCTCCGGTGTCTCTAAGACATGTCATATCGAGCCAGAGTCCTTTTGAAGCTTCATGTGAGTCAGTCAGTCAGTCTTGTCTCTCGAAAAGATTTTGCATCTACAACAACGCAATCAAACACAAACTGAAAATAATCTATGCTTTTTTACATGCTTTTATCTCCTTGTATGCTTACTAATTCGCATTGAGATTTTTGCATATTGTGTCCCTTCGAGCTCTTCGATGATGTCCTTTATAGGATTTAGAGAGTGATGACTGGGGGCATAATCTTTTCTTTGTTTTCTGCTTGTATGTGAAAATCTAACAACTTTGGAAATTCTGGATTGAAATGGTGTCCGACTATAAGAGCCTCTATCTCGAATTGGATGGCCATGCGTACCTCGACCATAGATACCTAGAAAATTCAAGGAAGTTTGATCTAACTATTATCTTTTTGAGTGAGTTCTTTCTCCTACTGTGAAACACGATCTTACTTAAGGAGGTGAACGATAAAAGGTCACTACGGGTAATTCACATTGGTTTTAGAATGATCTCTTGACTGTTTGATGTGTTTGCAATGCAAGGTGTATTCAGGTCATCATGATGTTTATGTTTTGATGCTCATACAAATTGCTATATCAAAACGGACATGATATTCAGGTCATCTTCATGTTTATGCCTTGGTGCTTATATCTAATCTGACATTCCAAAAATAAAATCAATATTCATATATCCATGGTTGTTTTGGACCAGTGGGTGTTGTATTGATTCTTGTGCATACAAATTGATATTCATATGTCTATGGTTTTTTTAGCTAGTGGGCATTGTATTGATTTATTCGGTTACCTAAAAGTTCAATGATGATAACAAATTGACACATGATCAGTGACTAGGTCCTAGGTCTTAAGTTGCATTTCATTTTGCATGTCTCTTTGCATTTTTGCATGTTTGCATGATCTCACAATGATTAAATGAACTTCAATGCTTAAACAATTCTCCACTCGCATCTTCAAATCTAACAAGAGTTGAATCCCACACGAAGGTTCCTCCAATGAAATAGCAAGTAGAATCCTTTTTCGGGATCAAAATCAAAATCTAAAATCATTCATATTATTAACTACTTGCATAATCAACCTTCAATCATCATAGAAATCTAGTATTCAACTTAATTGATTATCTTACATCAAACTATCAAAATTTCAACTGGGTCCACCATGGTCAAACCTAGTGAAACTTGGTCTTTTGGGACCTTCCAACGATGCAGAATGCATTCCCAGACATGTTTAACCACTTCTCAAATCAATTAACATGCTTCTAAACTATCAACATTGACTTTTCTTGTCAGATTTCAATTTTAATCCTGAAGGGGGCATGGTATTGCACATCATTCAAAGTCTGTAATCAAATTTGAAATCATATCTTTATGGAAATCATATCTTCCTTAGTAATCAAGACAACAACCATGTCTAGTTACTGATTCATCAAAAAAGTCCTCATCACCTGGGGCAAATCTATCATCACTTGGGGCATATTAGATTCATCAAGATCCATATCAATTTGGTATTCTCCTAATCTTGTAAACTGTATCAGTTTTTGCAACCATCGGATCATAGTGTTCTTTCCTTGGTTCTTCAGCAACTGAAGGATTCGGATGTGATACTTGCTATTTTTGCTAAGACAATCAAGTCTAGAACTGGTCACTCACTTCTTTGCAATCCTAAGGTTTGGAATCGGGCATTTTGACACTTTTTCACAATCATAGGTTCATTTGCTGTTATAGTGAACATTATCTTTGGTCATTCAGGACCTATTATCTCCATATCAAATCAATATCAATTAGCTTCTGTCTCATATCAATTATCAATTTCAAAAATCAGTTTCATATCTCTATCAAACACAGACTGTCTTTGAACCACTATGCTTCGCACAGTAATTCAAAAAGGGGCAAAATGTAATACCCCAAAAATGGGCTATAAGTTCATTAATCTTCTATATCAACAATTCGAACAAAATCGACATCAAAGTCCTAATCTAAGGCACATCTAAACATCATCAAATCCTAATTGATTATCTTAAATTCTGCATTGGGAAATATTCCTAGCAATATTCCTAATTATCTTAATTATCTTTAATTTAATGATTATTTGGCGATAAATCACATTTATCTTAAGTTTGATTAATTGAATATTTTCATATTTAATTAATTAGATTTAATATCTTGCCACTTAATTGTTTAATTAAATTTAATTCTATCTATTATTAATTGTATTATTTAATTCTGACAATAAATCCAATATCCTATGAATAATTGATTAAATTCTTATTTAATTAATTAAAACAAGTTGTCATTATTTAATAATATAGTTTTTAATAAAAGTTTGATAAAATAGTTAATTAACCCATAAAATAATTATTTTATTTCAAAAAGTAGTTAAGTTGAGAATAAATCACTTTATTTATTTATTAAATCATAATTATCCATGTGCACATAAAAGGACCAGTTAAACTCAAAATTGGAAAATCAATGCAAGTTGTTAGCTTTTTGAAACTCAACATCTTTTTGAGTTTTAAAGTTGATCTAAACTTCTAATTCGAGTTGAATTGTGCTTTTGCATGATTTTTGTGACTTAATTATCTGTTATTTAAAAATAACTCAAAAATCAACCTGAGTTATTTGAGTGATTTATGGCTTTTTCTCATGCACCTCCAAAGCCCTGGATTTCTATAAAACCAAGGCTCAGCTCTTCATAATTCATTTATCTCGCAAATTGCAAACTTACTCTACAGGAATCATAGCATATCAGATTTGGAGAATTTGCACAATTGGAGCTTGAAAGATAAATTTGAGGATTCGAAGCTTTGTGAGATCAATTTCAAATTCATAGCTTTCATATTATTGTTAGAATTTTCATTCTCATATCATATTATTTCTAGATTAGCATATCATAGGTCAGTTTTTACATATCATAGATTTCATATCAAGTTTTTATCATTCTTATTGCATAGAAAATATTTAAAAAAATAGATTAATTGCATTCAATTCATATCTAGATCAATTGTATTCAAATCCTTCATTTAGGTGTCATCTAGGTCACTGATCTTGATAACAATCTGAGAACATCAATCTCACACCTACTAGAAGGCAGTAAATCTCTTGGTTAAATTAGATTTTAATTTTGCACGATTTTGATTTTTGCTAACCTCTAATATTTTACTGAAGTATTGTGTCTACAGATCAGGTACAATTTTCACACACATAGTGTGAAGAATGTGTTTACTATTGAGAAGGATGATAGGAAGCTTTCCCTGATGCATTTGCTAGATACAACACTCGGTAAGAGGAGTCTGAGTATTGGTAGCCAAATTGAGTTGGTGGATCCTAAGAGGATGGATGATTAGTATGGAGAACAAACCTTTGTGTTATCAAGGAAAGACTTGAAAAGATAGAGGAAATAAAAGTGGAAGAGTATGCAAGGTGAAAATTTGGGGGACTTGTATGTGAAGAACTAGTTTGGGGTTTATGTGCTGAATCTCTGAAGATGTTCTTCCAGCCTATGAGAACATCTTTTCAAACTTGGGGTGTCTCATGTAGGGGCATTCTAGGGTACTCAGTGAATTTGCATTAAGGTGTATTGTTTTGGTTATGTGTTACTCGGTTTCGGCTTTAACCGACAGTCTTGGTTATTGAAGGAAGCTCGGTCACTGAAGGAACACAGTGAAACCTCTGGCACTTAGTGGAACTTGTGCTCGGTGATGCCTGTGTTTCTTGGTGTTGCTTGGCGTGGTTGGTTGTTTCACTGGTGCTCGATTATTTCTATGGCACTCGATAGTTTTCATTTACTGACTGGAGTTCTTGGGGATTTTGTTGGCCGACTTGGTGCATTTATTGTTGGTAGCTTATGTTGTATTCTCCTATGTAGATCTAGAGGCCAACATGGAGAATTAAATGTTTGTTAGGCTATTTGAGAGCTGATTGTTGTTGCATTTAATATTTGTTTGTTATAGGAGCTAACTTGGCTTAGGAGTTAATTATTTCATCCAACCGACTTGTGGCTGAAGGTTAGTATTTAAAGATTGTTTGGGTAGTTGTTTAGGCATCAGATTGGAGAGAATTTAGTGATAGATTTGGATCCTGCGAGATCTTGAAGATCAGATTGTTATTTGATAGTTTGTGATAGCAGAGCTAGTGGTTGCATACTTGGAGACAAGGAGATTGTTTGGAGGCTTGCGAGCTCAACTTCACATCTGCCTTAGTGCTTCCATCAATTGTTGATTTTTTTTAGCATTGAACTAGCTGGGGTTAGGGATTGGATCTTTGTTGATCTTGCAAAACTATTTCTTGTTTGTAATTGACCATAACCTAAAAGGCCTTACAGTCGGGCATGTTAATGAAAATTCTATTAAAGACATTATCTTGTTGTGTTATTCTACATTGTGGTGTTTGGCTACTTGTGAGGACTATCCTTGATTGGATCCTCCTTACCTATCCCACATCATTAATTATGTAATCAATTATCTTAATTCTCATTTTAGAGTTGTCACTAATGGAGGCTTGCTGAGGGCTTTGTATTAGCATATCTAAATAGAGAGCTATAGGATGTTTATTATCATTATTTTCATTAAATAACTTCAGAATTGTTGTATTTTAGCTTAATTTGATTGAACCAGTGGTAAATTAATCATATAAAGGTAATTCTTGTACACAAAATGGCACCCACCATGGGGCATGAGGCCTCATTTAACCAAATTTTAGAGTTATTTGCAAAAATTGTATGAATTTTTGTTTGAACTCTCTATTTGACAGGTAAAATAGCATGTGTCAGGCCTGAAGTAGTGCATTCAATCAAAGAAATAGCACATTTGACACCTAAAATAGTGATTCTATGAAAAATTTTGATGTATTTATGTAGCGAATTAGCGCTTACAATCACTTATGTCTTCTATTTCTCATTCTTTCAACATTTATATCCTGACTTTGTAGCACAAACAATTCCTATTCCAACGCATTTAAATTTTACACAATGCTTTCTAAGTTTTATTTGCATGCATTTGATCATTTAAATAGCACTTTTGATTTTTGTAATAGCGTGTTTAATTAGTTTTGTAGCATGTTTGATGTCTGAAATAGCACATACAATCAGTCCTATAGCGCATAGAACTATTTTCATTATTTTTAAAGTCTGATAGTAAATAATGTTTTCTCTATATTTTTCTAATGGTAGGAAATAAAAAGTTCACAAACTAGAGGCCAGAATTCACAGTGAGGATACAAACCTCAAGAGGAGATTGAAAATAGAAAAGATCATTCACATAAGCAATTTTCTTGAGAATTATAAGCAGGAAGATGAAGAATACAAAAAGTACTTGCATATAATTGATTTGTATGAATCTAAATTCATTTCTTTGAATTGGATATTTACTCCCTAAGTTTGTCATTTTTCATTTTTTTTTAAAGAAATGACTAAACGATCAATTGCTTGGATCTTCTTCACTTTATGCATTTTATGTTGAACTAACAATCTTGAGGATGCAAAGGAGCTGGAACGATTGCCAATAGGTGAGTATTTCATTGAAAAATCAAATTAAAAATGCCCCTAGCCTTTTCTAGCAACGAAAAAGGTCAGCATAATCCTTTTTCATTTTTCTTAAATTGTGGAAAATTTGATTTGAATCTAGTAATTAGTCGTCTATTATTGTTTGAGAGATTTAGTAGTAGGTCTATGCTCTTCACGTTTTAAGTGAATCAAAATGCCAAACCTACTAGATCTTTTGATTAAAAGTAAGGCTAAAGAAATAAAAAAACACTATATTTAAAGCCTATTTCTTTTGGAAGAAGGTATTAGGTGATTATGCTCTTCATCTTTTAGGTGAATTAGAAAGTTAGAAGTGCCTAATTCCATTTAGATTAAAAAGGCTTGTTAATTGAACCTTTTTAATAGTGTTTGGAAGTGAGAAATAGAAGGGATATGCTCTTCACCTTTTGGTGAATCAAACTCCCAAACCTATTCTTACACTTCATTTATTTTCTTTCATATGAACATGATAGAGAATTAGTGGGCTCACCTCCCGAGAACATGCCTTAATGAGGCGGGTGAGAGGGATGACCCAAAGTGGGATACAATTTCCTTTACCATAATAATCTGACCCACTATAAATTAAAACACACTAATCCTTAATGGGGTGAGTGGAAAAAGGATATCAAGAATCAAACCTCCTCGAGTAGTCCTTCGGGATTGCACAAAAATCCAACATACCACTGGTTGGAGGCCCCTATAATGGAGGATGAGACTTGACATTTCTTTGAATGTAATTTTTGCAAGGGAGGATAGGGAGAGGGGCCAAAGGCACACCCTAACTAGATCCACCTTGTAGAGATCACACGCGAAAGAAAAAAAATAAACAAGTGAGAGAGAGAATGCAAATATCTTTTCATAAATTTATCTCAATTGATTCATACATGTCAGGCTGTAAGGCCTTCTTAGTTTAGGCCAGATATTACCATCAAGTACAAAAGTCCTCCAACATGTGAGGATTTGTAATAATATTCCAACTTCTAGCTTCTATCTTTGATGTCCTAATTGATGCCCTAAAACTACAAACAAGGATTACATTATATACAAGAGTCTACCAAATAAGTCAGCCTTTAGATCCACCATCAATGGAAGGAACGACTAGATCTAGGTCCACACACTTCCCAATGATAGATAGCATCATTAAATCTATGACCAAAATTAATTTCAAGAGTCAGCCTCAATAGGAAACTAAAACAAATAACTTGGTACGCCAAGATAATTGAGTGCCAGACAAGCATCACCAAGCACCAAGGAAATTCACCGAGCGCCAGAGAGATAACTGACCAACTCAGTCAACAAAGGAAATCGAGAAACTACCGAGCCAACTTGGTCAAAACAGGAACCAAGCAACATAGGAAAATACAAACATGTTTTTTGGTGACATAGGATTGCCAAGGACCCAAGATGGTCCTACATCAGATACCTGGGGTTATTTGAAATGATTCTTTTAATCATGAAGAAGGTATGATCTAAGTTGAATCCAACTCAAATTGTGAAATCTATGAACTATCTTCAATCAGTCTATTATTCCACTTTACCAAATATTCCATATACTATTTTCCTCTTGTACTTTTGCCAATTCTTTGTTCCAAAATATTTTCAACTTCTTCTATCTATTTCTTAGGATAATAACTTGATACTGTCATCTCTTCATCCGACTCATGATACTCATATAAATCAACAATGTTGAAAATAGGTGATATATCCATGTCATCAAGTAACTCAATATCATAAGCATTTCCACTATCAAATCTCTTCAAAATCTTGCAAGGACCAAACTTCTTCAATTTCAGCTTCCCATATGTTCTAACAGGAAATCTATCTTTCTTCAAGTGAACCATCACTTCATCACTGACTACAAAAGTCTTATGTCTTCTTGATCTATTAGCTCTATCTTTGTATTTTAACTTATGTTTCACATCTTCATGTAATGTCTTCATGTACTTAGAAAAGTTTACTCCTTCAACACTTCTCTTTCTTTCATCAACAATATCCCTCAAGTCTGATATACCTCTCAGTTGTATGCCATTTACAATCTCAAAAGGTGTTTTTCCAATACTCCTATTCACTAAATTATTGTATGCAAACTCTGCTTGTGCCAACATAGAATCCCAATTACTCATTGTGTCTCCAACTAAATATCTCAAAAGGTTACCCAAGCTTATGTTCAAAAATTTTGTTTGTCCATCACTCTGTGGGTGAAATTTAGAACTATATTTCAACTCAGTGCCAAACTTTCTCCAAAGGGTCTTCCAAAAGTATCCAACAAATTTACTGTCTCAGTCAGAGATAATACTCCTTGATAATCCATGCAATCTGACAATTTCCTTAAAGAAAAGATCTACTATATGTACTACATCTGATGTCTTTCTACAAGGTATAAATTGTGTCATTTTAGAAAATATATCCACAACAACGAATATAGAATCATTACCTCTTATTGTCTTCGGTAAGCCAAGAACAAAATCCATAATGATATCAATCCAAGGTTTCTTAGGAACAAAAATCAGTGTATACAATCGATAATTCTGACTTAGTCCTTTTGCAACTTGACAAATTCCACAACTTTTCAAAAAAAAATTGAACATTTTTATACAATTGTGGCCAAAAGTATTTCTCCTTAAGTAATTTTAATGTTTTATCAACACCAAAATGTCTAGCCAAACACTATGATTTCACTATTATCTTGTTGATTTCTCTAGAATCACTACACATTTGCCATTCTCCATTCTTCTTAGGTGCCAATACAATAGGTACTACACAAGGAATCAAACTTTCTCTTATCAAACATTTCTACAACAATTCTTGAATCTGTCAGTTCAATTCCTGATTCTTGGTAAGTGTCAACCGATGTGGTAGCTTATTTGGTAAGATATCTCTAGGGATTAGATCCTTGCAATGATCAATGCTTCTCTTCAATGGAAAATCATCAGGTACATTATAAAAAATGATCTCACTATACTCAGTGAGTAACTTATTAATCTCCTCAAGGATACTATCCTTTGTTTTCTTACTCAGTTTGTTAGGAATCACATCAAAACATACATCATTCTTCTTCAAATCCTTAACTAAATTTCTTCCTTCCATCAAAAAAACTTTCACAGATGTAAAAACATTACTAACAGGTTCTTCAATCAAAGGTAACAAGACTTGTCTTCTCCCATCAGCCCAAATAGTATATTTATGCAATCTCCCATCATTTATAGCATGTCTATCATATTGTCAAGGTCTACCCAACAAAATATGACAACAATCCATAGGAATGATATCACATAACACCTTATCATAGTACTTTCCAATTTTCAAATTCACATAACATTGTTCACTTTCCAAGAGTGTGTGCTCATCTTTGATCCATGAAATCTACAAGGGCTTCAGATGTTCCAACCTTTTCAACTACAACTTAGTGACCATATCCTCAAATGCCAAATTCTCTGAGCTAGCATTGTCAATGATTACCTTCCAAAATTTGTCAGAAACTCTACATCTGGTCTTGAACAAACTTTTCCTTACTGGAGCTTCCTTTTTTCTTTCATTCCATAGTGCTCTTCTTACCATCAAGTTATTTTCCTTCACAGAAGTGCAAACATTACTAACAGGATCTTCCATCAAAGGTAACAAGATTTGTTTTCTTCCATTAGCTACAATAGTATACTTATGCAATCTTCCATCATATATAGCATGTCTATCATATTTCCAAGGTCTACCCAACAAAATATGACAACAATCCATAGGCATGATATCACACAACATGTTATCATAGTACTTTCCAATTTTCAAATTCACATAACATTGTTCACTTACCAAGAGTGTATGCTCATGTTTGATCCATGAAATTTGATAGGACTTCAAATGATCCAACCTTTTTAACTACAACTTTGTAACCATTTCCTTAGATACTAAGTTCTCTGAGCTACCACTGTCAATGATTACCTTCCAGACTTCATCAGAAACTCTACATCTAGTCTTGAATGAACTTTTCCTTATCGTATCTTCCTTATTACTTTCACTCCAAAGTGCTCTCCTTACCATCAAGTTCTTTTCCTTCTCAGGTTCAATCGGTGACTCTTCTTACACCAAAGCATTTCTACTACTACCAACCTTATTACTTGCATGTGTACACTCAAATGATCTATTTCCTTCTTCTCCACAATTGTAACAAGTTCCTTGAAAACCACCTCTATTATAACCACCTCAATAGTTACTGCCTCTTCCTCTAGACTAATTGTTGCCTTTCCACTCAGTCTTGCCTTTATCCAGATTTTTCTTTTCAGGTTCAGATCTACTATTTTCACCATAAGATCTACCTCTTCTTCTAGGGAATCTATCACCTCTACCTCTTTGTCTTTGCTCATGTCTCTTGTTTAATTTCTCCTCAGCTTTCAATGCAAATTGATAAGCCTCTTCAATGTTCTCAAATTTGACCAAACTGATTTCTTCTTGGATGGAAACTCTCAACCCATTTAGGTACCTAAAAATTCTTTCCACATCATCTTCATCATGTCTAGATCTGATATCTAATCTATAGAATTCCTTAGTATATTATTTACCAAGTTATCTTTCTCCTTCAAACTTTGCATTTGCCTAACTAGGTTAATCTGATAATCACAAGGTAAGAACTTTCCTTTCAATTTATTCACCATCTTATTCCATACCTTGATTTTTACTTTTCCTTTCCTCTTTCTGTCCAACTATAGGTCTTCCCACCACAAGGATGCATGACTTTTCAAATTTTTTCTAGCAATTTTCACCTTCTTTTCCTCAGGTACATTTTTATATTCAAAGTACTTTTCCATCTCGATGATCCAGTCCACCAATTCATCAGAATCCAATTTTCCACTATACTTAGGAGGATTAAATTATAGTGTAGACTTTAGATTTTTCAAAGATTTCAATAATCTTTCCTCACCTTTATCCATCACCAGTGCAAGTTCTACATCAACTTGTTCTTCCTCAATTTCATCATCACTAACATCTTCAAGATGTCTTCCTCTTCTCTCAGTTGTTACAATAGCTTCTAATCTAGTAGCAAGTTGTCTCAATATGTCTACCAATATTGGATCCACATCTTGCCTCCCATGAACCATCTTGAAACCCTCTACAATTGTAGGCTAGATCGCAATCTGCTACCCCACAACAAATCAACTAGGGTTTGACAAGAAGGAACCCTTAGACCTAGATATGCAAACCTAGATCTAGATCTCACCTTAGCTTTGATACCACCTAACACAAGGGAGGATATGGAGAGGGACCAAAGGCACACCTTATCTAGATCCACCTTGTAGAGATCACATGTGGAAGAAAAAAATACACAAGTGAGAGAGAATGCAGATATTTTTTTAAAAATTTATCTCACTTGATTCATACATGCTAGGCTATAAGGCCTTCCCACTTTAGGCTAGATATTACCATCAAGTACAAAAGTCCTCCAACATGTGAGGATCTATAATAATCTTCCAAATTTTAGCTTCTATCTTTGATGTCCTAATTGATGCCCTAAAACTACAAACAAGGATTACATTATAAACAAGAGGCTACCAAACAAGTCGGCCTTCATATCCACCATCAATAGAAGGAATGACCAGATCTAGGTCCACAAACTTCCAATGATAGATACCATCATTAAATGTGTGACCAAAATTATTTCAAGAGTCAACCTCAATAGGAAACTAAAACAAATAACTTCGTAAGAAAGGATAACTGAGCGCCAAATAAACATCACCAAGCGCCAGGGAAATTCACCAAGTGCTAGAGAGATAACTGACCAACTTGGTGCTGGCATGTGATGTTTTAGAACATTGGAAATGTTCTAAGGGTTTTCATGTATGGAAAAAATTATGATAGTATGATCACATGTTGTGGAGATCACCACTGGATTCATAGTCATGAAAATGAATCAAGAAAATAGGGTACAGTACCATAGTTTTGGATAGCGATGAAGACATACAAGGTATTATGGCTTGCAAAGTTAACTAGAAGCATTTTGAAATATATACATGCCTCAGTAAAGATCACAGGAGTTTTTGATCACTGGTGTGCAAGATATAGTGTTCAGAAGGTGTGCAAAAATAGTAAAACAATATATCAGGGTACATGAACAGTTGTGAAGATTAAGGAAAGCATAATGGATATGGTAACATACTAAGATTTGTAAATAAAGTATAGTGCTGAATATTTGGTGATATAAGAGTGTCGACTCCATATATATCATTTGCATAAGTTTTTACTATGTTTTGTATAATACTTGTGAAGCCAACTAGAAGGTTAATTTTGTATAAATATAGATTACTCTTATGAAAGAAATGTGATAAGGATGATAAATAAGAAGTTTGCAAAAAGTATAGTAGAAGTCAAATGTGAGATCAATAGGAGACAGAGCTATAACTGGAACTATCTAAGCAAGATAAGTGGTTGTATTGTTCCCCTTTTGTGAACTATTTTGGGACAGTATTGATTGTAAGAGTAGTGTGCTCACCACCTTTAACCAAGTATTTTGTTTTCCCCTAATAGGGTTTTTGTAATCCTCTAATAAGGAAATGTATTATGTAACAATTAGCTCTTAACAGGGCTAGATCTCTTAACAGGGACATTATACTTTAGTGCATATTTGTGGGTACCATCCCCACCGAGGTTTTCCCTTTAATCAAGGTTTCCTCGAGAACAAATCACGGTGTTATGAGTAATGTGTTGTGCTTATATGTTCTTTTTCTGCATTACTTTGGATTTTTTAAAATTTTTTAAAGTTGAAAACAAAGTTCTGTAATACTGATTCACCTCCCCTCTCAATATTACCTAATCCTAACAATTGGTATCAGAGCTATTGGCCCTTTAAGAGAAAGCTTAATAACTTAAGGGAGATAAGAATGAATTCAAAAGACTTTCAAGTAAACTTTGAAGCTACACTTGAGGATCTAGATAAGATGAAAGCTGAAAATGGTGAACTAAAATTCAAATTAAGAAGAGAAGAAGGTTTCATGAGGAAACTTAAAGAATAGCTTATGACTGTAAAAGATCAAAGACAAGACCTTATGGTGAAAATTAAAGAAAGCTATGACAATGACACATCAGACAAAATAAAGATGCTGGAGCAAGAAAAATAAAAAATCAATCTCTTAATGATCAAGGAGATTCAGAATGAGAAAGATAAAAGAGATAAAGTTGAAGAGTCAAAACAAGCCAACCTTCAGATAGATAATATGAAGATAGGTACCATTGATAACTTCATTGATTGATTAGCTCCCCAAAAGAAAGAAACACATGAAACTATGACTACAGAGGTTCTTAGAAGATCATCTAGGAATTTCAATCCAAAAGAAAAAGAAATAGAGGTAAAGAGGAAGAAAAGGAAGAAAAGGGTACACAAAAGGAGGAAGGGGAAATGGTTCAAAAGAATCCACAAACCTTATGGAAACTTGATATGAAATCAGTACAGAAGAGGGTTATCAAAGATGGAAATTTAACATCTATAAAAAGATACTATGAGAGATATAGCCCTGAAGATCAAGTAATCATTGAGGACACTATCATTGACCATTTGTTAGTTTTCAAAAATAATTTTTTCGAAGTAGAATGTAGTGTTCCTAAAGAACTGTACAGCAAGCTAGAAATCAAAAAATAGTTAGCACATTCAAAAGATGAGAACATAAGTAACAAAACAATTGATGATATGTTTCCTATTGTGTCTATTCAAGAAAGAGAAAGAATCATAAAAGCACTAAAACCTCTTTTAAGAACAAAGAATAGACTAGTTAAAATCATGGCTAGAAGATATGATGAAGTAATTGAAGATATCCAAACAGCATTAGATAAAGTTTTAATGCAAAGCATGCCTAAAAGGGAGTCATCACCTAAGATTGCTAGACCTATGTCCTTGGGTTTAGTAGAGAGTTCATAGATAGTGGATAAGAGTGCTCAAGTTAACTTGCAACCAGACTTCTTTGTCACTGGTGTGCCCTTTAGCCTTGACACTTCATAGGATATGAATGATCCATTCATGGATAAGATGGAAAATGCAATGGAAGCCGAAGATTAGGAACAAATAGAAGAGAGGAAATTATAATAAAAACAAGAAGAAAAAGTATAGGAGAAAGAGCTACAACAAGAAGGACATCAAGAAAAATAGCCTAAGGTAGAAAAGACCACTGAAATCAACCTCAATTCATCTCTATTGTTGGAAAGTGTTTCCAAACCAATAAGTTCTGATGTGGATAGCATGGATGAAGATGAACTGATGAGACTCTCATTCATGGAATTTTCTAAAGCTAAGGAGAGATCAGCCCAAAAAGTAGACAAAAGAACCAAGATAATGGGTAGGGCAGTAGAAATAGTAAACAAGGTACTACCCTCTCCAATTATCCTAAAAGATAAAAATAAAACTGAGAATCTCGGTATAGTACTGGATAGATTTGATAGTCATTTTGACTCATTACTAAAAGAAGAAGAGGAGAAGGCTAAAAGAAACTTCTTGGAGAGGAAGTTAAGCGAAGTTCATAAGTCCATCTCATGGGACTTAAACATTCTTAAGGCTACCACTCTTAAGGTCAAGAGATGTGTGGCACAAGCTAGGAAACTATATAGCCACTACATAAATCCCTATAGATATTTGAAAAATGTTGAGGAGGCCATAGCAAAAGATAGGGTTAGTCTTGACAGAATAATGGATAGTTGTGAGTCATCTTCACAAATTGTGGAAGAAATAGACAAGGAGACATCCAAATTACTAGAGAAAATAAGGTTACTGTAAATGGAGAAAGGGAGAGTTGCAGACAGATTTAGTTTTCTAAGACACCTATTAACTCCCAAGCTCTCAAAACTAGAGACTCATCTCTCTGAGATGATAAAGGTTGAAAGTTCAATGATAGCATCTCCTGAGCTTAAGGCAGAAAAGACTACATCATATGCATTGAATGGGTTGATCCATGTCAGTGAGCTACTGATAAGTTCATGGGTTGAGGAGATTAAGAACTTGGAAACTTCCTTCCATGATGTCTTAAATCTGGTAAGCAAGAACTAGACCACCTATGTTTCAATTTTGAAATTTTGAGAATAACCTTTGCCATTGATGTCAAAGGGAGAGGAAGAAAAAGAGAAAAGAGAAAGAAAAGAAGAGAAGAGCTTTGTGACACTTAGTCATTTTCCTAAGTGTTTCCATCAATGAAAAAGGGAGAGATTGTTGGCATGTGATGTTTTGGAACATTGGAAATTTTCTAAAAGTTGTCATGTATGGCAACACTTATGATAGTATGATCACATGTTGTGGAGATTGCCACTAGATTCACAGTCATGAAAATAACTAAGTCCAGAACCAGGAAAATAGGGTACAGTACCATAGTTTTGGATAGCGATGAAGACATACAATGTATTATGGCTTGCAAAGTTAACTGGAAGAATTTTGGGATATATACATGCCTTAGTTAAGATCACATGAGTTTTTGATTGCTAGTGTGCAAGATATAGTGTTCGAAAGGTGTGTGAACATAGTAAAACAATATATCAGGGTACATGAACAGTTGTGAAGATTAAGGAAATCATAATGGATATGGTAATGTGCTAAGACGTGTAAATAAAGTATAGTGCTGACTCTTTGGTGATATAAGAGTGCCGACTCCATATATATAATTTGCACAAGTTTTTACTATGTTTTGTATAACACTTGTGAAGTTGACTGGAAGGTTAATTTTGTATAAATATAGATTACTCTTATGAAAGAAACCCGATAAGGATAATAAATAAGAAGTTTCTAAAAAGTATAGTAGAAGTTAGATGCAAGATCAGTAGGAGGCAGAGCTATAACTGGAACTATCTAAGAAAGATAAGTGCTTGTATTGTTCCCCTTTTGTGAACTATTTTGGAAAAATATTGATTGTAAGAGTAGTGTGCTCACCACCTTTAACCAGGTGTTTTGCTTTCCCCTAACAGGGTTTTTGTAATCCTCTAATAATGAAATGTACTATGTAACAATCAGCTCCTAACAGGGCTAGATCTCTTAATAGGGACATTATACTTTAGTGCATATTTGTGGGTACCATCCCCACTAGGGTTTTCCCTTTAATCAGGGTTTCCTCGAGAACAAATCATGGTGTTATGAGTAATGTGTTGTGGTTATATGTTCTTTTCATTTCTGCATTACTTTGGATTATTTATAATTGTTTAAAGTTGAAAACAAAGTTCTATAATACTAATTCACCCCCCTCTTAGTATTACCTAATCCTAACACTCGGTCAATAAAGGAAATTGATCAACTACCGAGCTAACTCGGTGAAAACAAGAATCAAGCAACACAGGAAAACACAAACATGTTTTTGGTGACACGTGATTGCCAAGGAGCCGAGATGTTCCTGCATCAAGAATTCTTACTAGCACCTTGCTAATTAGTAAGCCTACCTAATAGAGCCATGTTTATGAACCAAATTTGACTATAGGTAGATTTCTTGAAGTTCCTTCTTGTTAAAAGACTGTGATAACATTTTAAAATTTTCAAACATTTTATGTTTAGAGGGTTTAAAAGACAAGTGTACTTGTGGTTGCTTTGTTTGAAGATACATATAAAAAGGAAGAAACATCCATTTGAAAATCATTTTATATTTTTAAAAATCTTCCAAAAAGAAAAATCACCAAGGGAGGGAAGCTTCATTTGACTTTATCCTTTGTTCATGCAAGTTTTCATGAGATCACATCGATTAAAAATATCACTCTAAGTAGACGACACTTGCATAACACAAGAAATTCTTGAGTTCATATTCCAAACTCCTTTCATTGAAACACAGGAACAAGAAGAAAAACTTCCCAACTTATTTGAAGAAAGAGTCAATTCCATGGCTAGAAATAATGATTTTTATGACTATACAAAAGGGAGAAATAATGAAGATAAAGATGCAACTCATCAAAGAAACCAAGGGAAAGGGGAAAAAACTAAAGAAAAAACCAATAGGGCATCCCAAGACCCTGAATTCCTTGAAATAATGGAAAAAATCTTAGAAAGGAATAATGAGAGATACTTACTTAATATAGCCCAATCAGGATTTAAGCTTCCTCACGATTACAAAACAACGAACCTAAAGAAAGATGAGGAAGAGAAGAATCCATAGGTGCAATGAAAAAACAACTTAAGATGTTCCAAGAACAAATTGATAATGTATACACTTAAAAATGGCTTCATTTATTAATTAAATATTTATTATTTAATTAATATTTATTTCTTCTATTTATTAAGTAAATTATTCAATTTATTTAATAAATTCACTATAGTCTAATTCTATATCCTAAGTCTTCTAAATAGTCTATTTAAGTAATTTAATTAAATACACAATCACCTAAATATGACTAAGTCTTCTAATTCACTTCATCCACCTAGTCACCTGACACATCACCTTGGCTAAAATAAATAATTATAATTAATTATTTATTCATATTTATCCTCACCCACACATGTCCTATTTTTAAGGGCCATGTGGCCTCATAGGACTTGGTCTCATGACCACATGTCCTCTCAACAACCAAGTCAAGAGACATTCCCTATTCCTAAGGGGATTCTCAAGCCACCTCTAAGGGTCAAGGGTGACTCATAGGACACTTGTGCAAAGAGTCCTCATGAGGAAAAGGTCTCTCCCTCTTTCTCTCTTTGGTCTTTGTGAGACACTTGACATGTGTCTTTCCCTTCCACCTTCTTCTCCTCCATGTCAATGTGAGAGGAACATCATCCCTATTCTTCCTCTCACATTCCAACTACATCCCCTTTTCTCTCAACTCCTTCAACCAAGTCAATCCTAGCCCTAGGATCTTCCACCTTTCATTGTCAACCATAGGATTGTGCCACCTAGGCCTAGATCCTCCAAAACTCTATAAAAGGAGTCTCATTTCCCATTTGAGAGCTAATAGGTATTTTTGATAACAAGCATTCAAGCATTCAAGCATCCAAGCATTCAAGCATCCAAATATTCAAGCAATCAAGCATTCCATAGCAATCACCATTTCATTTGCATTTCATCCATTAGTTTGCATAAGCTATTGTGCACAAAATTTCATTTAATCTCCACACTTTGGTAGCATCTTGGGAGAAGGCTTCATATTGGAAATTTGAGAGCTCAACATCTTCAAGAAATCAAAGCTAGGAGGACAATGGAGACAAGCTGCATGGTAGGTGAAGGTAATTAAATTAGTTTAATCTTTCATAGTTACTTTGCATTCTTCATTGTGTTTGCATTAGATAGATTCATTGGCTTTTATAGTTAATTTATCATTTCTAGTTGTTAGACATCTAATTTTCATACATATAGTATTAAAAAGGTGGCCAAACCAAAACCATTCTCTATTGAGGCCTTGTGCCCCTTTCCTTTTGATCGAAACTTGGTTATGGTGCCTTTCCCTCCTAGTGTGGTTTTTCCAAGATACGACAAATACATGGGTAAATCTAACCCACAAGACCACTTAAGGGGGTTTTGAGCCTTAAGTATTGAGTTTATGCATGATACTACCTATTTAATGTGGCTATTTCCAAGAAGCCTTAGAGGGAAAGCCATGGAGTGGTTTTCAAAATTACCACAAGGAATAAAGACTTTTGAAGAGCTAGCCTCCAAATTCATGACTCACTACTCTTACAACATTTAGCATGAAATCACCATGCTAAACTTATGTGACACACAAAAAAAATATGGTGAGCCTTTTCTATGCTTTTTCCAAAGAAGGAGAACTATTTTTGCAAGATATCCTAGAAGCATACCTGAAAAGGAGAAAATAGAAATTTTCATGAACAATTTGAACATGGAAATGAATTATAGACTACAACTTCAATGTCCCCCAACATTTGGAAAGATCATAAAAAATGGGATAAAGATTGAAGAGGTGTTAGTATAAAGAGGAGAAATCAAACTCTTCAAAGAAAATAAAGGCTACACTAATTCCAATAATAATAATTTAAATAATAATAACAATAGGGGAGCTAACAATAACAATGAAAAATTAAGGTTTTGGTTGAAAAAAAATAAAAAATCTTTTGAATGATAGGGTTGTAGAAGCCAACAACCTAAAAGCCACCCCTTTTAACTTATCAAGTGGGTCTAACAAGATGAATAATGTTAATCAAACGGCCAAGACCCCTTTCAACAACAAAAATAACTCTTTCAACAATAAAGGTGTGAACAAACCTAAGCCTTTCTTTACTCCAATCTAAAAGATAAAATGCACATTCTTGGGGGAGCCATTGGAAAATTCCTTGAGGACACTCATTGCCAATAAAATCATAATCTTACCAGAATCTAGACCATACAAACCCCAAGTTAAACCCACATGGTGGAACAATGCCCACCATTGTGAATACCATCAAAATAAAAGGCACAAAACCAATGAATGCATGAAACTCAAGCATTTGGTCCAAGATTTGATAGACAATTTCACGATACAAGTTGAAGGGCCTCAAAACAATGAAGATCACATGGCATTTAAGAACCCTTTATTGAATCATGAGAAAGGAGAAATCTTGAATTCTAACCAAAACAATAAGAGATGAAATGAGAAAGTTAATTTTTCTCACACCTATGACAACACCATAAAATATTTGAATGGGTATGAAAATACCATCAACATCATAGTGGTGAAGGAAAAACAAAAAGAAGAAGCCCCACATGTTGCGACTAGGGGGTAAGCGTCCAAAATCACCTTTCCAGGAAGTGCCCGTAGAAATGTTTTATCAAATCAAGAATCCATGTCATCAAAGAAATATAACCTTGTGGATCAACTCCAATGATCTCTCGCACAAGTTTCTATCTTGGATTTTTTGAAAATTTCACCTACTCATACAGAAATCTTAGAGAAGGCTCTTGTTGAAATGAATGTTCCTCTAAATTTGGATGTGGAAAAATTTAAGAATATGGTAGGACACCTTGTTGCACCTCATTTCTTATCTTTTTCTAAGTAAGACGATACATCTTTTAACCATCCCCAAAACCTTCCATTACATATTAAATTTTTGATACATAAACATCATGTCAAAAGAGTCCTCATTGATGGAGGAGTGGGTCTAAACATTTGTACTTTGAACCTTGTTAAAGCCCTAGGGTATTCTGAAGAATCTATAGACCCTAAAAGAAAGATAACCATAAAGGTTTATGATGATGAAGAGAGATCCTCCAAAGGGATAATAGTGCTTCCTATCCTAGTGGGTCCTATTCAAAAGGAGACTATTTTCCAAGTACTTGACTTGAAATTTACCTATAACTTTTTTTGGGGAAGACCATGGATACATGAAATGCAAGTGATGCCCTCAACATACCACCAATGCTTGAAGTTCCCATACATGGTTCAAGAAATTATGGTGAGTGGAAACTTAAATCCATTTCAATATTGTAACAATATCAAACCCATAAATGATTTTTTAGTCCCTCATAATGTCAAAGGCACTACATCAAGGAAAATAGAACAAGGCTAAAGTTCTAAGGATCTTTCCTTATCAAAAGTAAAAGAGAATACATATGAATAAAATACTTTTGTTAGAAACAATCAAGTTCCCACTAACTTAGCTACATCGACTAAGGGAAAAGAGAAAGTTAGTGAGGGAAGTCCTAAATAAAAAGAGGAGAAAAGCAATTCAAAACCCACCCAAATTCAAACCAAAGAGGCTCATTACCAAAAAATGGACACCATGATGAAGAATTTTGAAAAAAAATGCAAGATTAAGAAAAATGGTGTGGGAGAATATTCCTTATCCATGATGGATTTGCCACTATCTCCTAAGTCTCATGGGAGACCTTCTAGCTCTAATCTTCCTCAAAAATACAATAACCATTTTGTAAGAGCTATCAATTCTTTATCCATGGAAGAAGAGGACAAAAATATTTCAAAGTGGCTATATAAGGAGGATGAGGAATCTAATGCTAATGAAAAAATAATTCAAAATATTAGCATCCCTACCCATCAATATGGAAAATGTTTCAAGATTATATAAAAGATGGGCTAAAAAGGACAAGGACCTTTGGGATAAAGAAATGAAGGGTTGGTTGAACCCATAGAAATGGCTTGGAGAGATAGAAAGAAAAAATTAGGATTAGGGTATCTTGAACAAGGATACACTCAAAAGAACCATCCCCCATTTTATGAACAAACCATTCAATTAATATCTCAAAGTGATGAATACTCAAATAGGTGGGAGTGGGATTATTTATCTAGTGAATATTTACAAGATAAAGAAGTGGATGTCATCCACACTTATGCTCCTAACCAAGATAAAAGACAAGAGTTAAATTTAGGATCAAGTTCAAACCAAGCTTCAACTGCTAATCAAGAGGTTCAAGAGAATATTCCAAGTAAAGAAACAAAAGAATCTCTATGGGTAGGATAACCCTATGTACCCTCATGGATGAAAACAATGGAAGAATTAAGCAATAGGTTTAACCCACAAGAAACCCAAGAGGATTCTAGTGAAGAGGATTTTGATCCAAGCTCTTTGGAACACTTAGAAGAAACACATCATAGACCTAAGTGATACAATGTATGAACCATCTAACTAATTCATGTATTTATATCCTATCAACCTAAACCAAGCCAATGACCCATTAACCCTCATATATCTAAAACTCATTGAATGGGATCCCATAAAACCGAAAAACCTTACCACATTCCTAAATGATAATTCTTTGGTCTTATACCTAGATGTGGTTGAACCTTCTTCTACCAAATAATATAAAGAGGAAATAATGAAGGAAAGTATCCAATCACTTACTCGAGAAATTTTTTTTTAAAATGAAAGAAATAAAAAATTGAAAGAGTCTAATGGTGAAACCATAAGGTCACAGTATTAGACCAAAAAGAGAAAGAAATAAAGGAAATTTCCAAAGGTGAAAACCCAATTGTGGCACCCAAGGAAGAGATTTTGGATACTTTGTTTGAACATTATGAGGATAGATCACCTATTCTGATAGAGTTGATAGAAAAGATCAACATTGGGACCAAATCAGAGATGAAAGCTATACACTTAGCAACATCATTATCAAAAGAAGAGAGAAGAATTTATAAAGTTCTTCAAAGAAAGGAAAATAAAATCTGCTTGGTCTTATGGTGACATGTATGGATTTTATCCAAACTTGATTATGCATCATTTGAATATCAAAACGAGAGTAAAACAAGTGAAGAAAAAGTTAACAAAAATGCACACACACATAGAACTTCTTGTCAAAGTGGAATGTCATACCCAAAATTAGGGCAAAACACACACAACAATTTTTTTCTAAAGATACTAACTACAAGGTTACATAATGAAACATTATAACAAACATCAACCAATGCACCCATCTATCAAGGGGATTTGAGGCATGCGCTGGCTTGCCGACATCCCCACTCTGTCAGGTGCACTAGGTTAAGGGGTAAATTCTCACTAGAGTAATACATAACGACACTACAAGGGAAAAATCCCCTAATCAAATTAATCATAGATAAGATAATAAAACAATAATACTAAATTAAATAAATTAATATTAAATTCCTTAAGTTAATTTTAATTAAATAATAATGTGTAGCATGTAATAATTTAAAATATTAAAAAAAATATTACCACCATTAAAATGTAATAATGGTAAATCAATTTAATAGATTATGCTAAAAAATGTGAAAATAAATAAATGAAGATTCACTCATCCAACTCAACAATAAGTAAATAAATGACTAAACAAAAAGAGGTTTAAAATCTACACAACATAAAGAATAAAATTTGGAAATAAAAGTCTAATTATTGCCTTTTCTAAAAATCAATCCAAATCTTGAATTAATAAGGGGGTCTATGACAAAAACCAAAAGGCTTTGCAATTAATAATAGAAATTACATTTAAAAAGAATTAAAAGTGGAGAATTATTTAAGTCCACTCAATTTATTAACATTCTGACTATAAGTCAAAAATAGGATAAAAATAAAATATAAAGTTAATACCAAAAGGACAACTAAACCCTAAACGAAATTAGGGCTTGGGCTAAAATAAATCATGGCCTAGAACCCAAATCTTAAGTTTCTTTTTTTTTTCCTTACTCTTCCTCTTCCGTGTTGTCTAGGGTTTACAGGTGTGAAATCAGATCTTAAATGCGTTGAAATTATAATCAATTAGTGTCTATGTTTGTTTTAAGTTAATAACATAGTCCATATATATATATATATATATTATACAGGAACAGGGTTTCATCCTACTGTTACGCTGCAGGCGAACACTGGAGTGCCACAAAGCTTAATGTTTTAGTATTATCTTTATCACAGGTTATGCACTAATATTATTATGAATGCATCTACCATTAAATTATTTATTCTTAATACAGTACTGAGAGAATTCATATAGTTTTATTTTGTATTAAAAGGCTACTGGCAAAGCTAGATTTTATACTTATTAAATTCGATGTATGCATGGCAAGATGCTAAAAGTTTCATTCAAAACTTGGCATAATATTTCGGTCAATGCAATTTTCGTTGCAAGGTTTGTGATTACACAGAAAGGTTTCATATCGTTAAAACCCGATTCCTTCTATGTATAAAACAAGGATTTTCGGTGGAACAATGCAATGTAATCTTCTTCTTCTTTTTTAATCTGCTAAACATTCAATAATGCAAAGTTAATTTTTATTTCATTATTCCAAACTCACTGTAGGGTTTCACATTACTAAGACTCATTTACTAACTTATTTCACTCGGATTAATCAATCAATAAATTTTATATGTTATTATATATGTATATGTGTATAATGATATACAAATATACATATACATGTGTGTGTGTGTGTGTGTGTGTGATGATTATTAAACAAATTCTGCACAAGAAGGAAAGAATCCAAGATAATATACTACCCTAATCTATAGTAATTAAATATATTATATTATTATATATATCCGACATAATATATATGTAATAATATATATATATATATATATATATATAATTATGTGCAATACATAGCATTACTCTCTAATAATAGGAAATAACTTAATTTTAATAAGATACGTTTTATTTTATAGTTGCTATGACAAAATACAAGTAGTATATTAATACACATATATTTAATGAGATATATACGTTTATTAATGTATTTACATAAATTTGTGATAACAACATCAGAAGAAGCATTAACATTATGAAGAGAAATGAAAACATAAAGGTTCATATTCTTAACCATCTTAGTTTACTTATTTTTTTTAATGAAATGTAAAAATTAAAGAGTTATGATTTCAACCTTTCAACATAGAAAGTGTAAACTTTTAAGGAAATAAAGAATAAAAAAACAAGAGTATATTCTATTGGAATATTTATATGTTAATATAATTAGTGTTATATTAACATATAGATATTTATACACTTTAATGAAAAAATTTAAATAAAAGGCCACTTTATCTATAATAAAATTAATCTATTTTCCTTCCTTAGATTCACTCAAAATATATATAGGAAATTGATTCTAGGTACAATTTAAGCTAGCATATAAAGAGAATAAATAAGCTATCCTTTTCATATCAATAACAAAATTATAAAACATTCCATTTAATTGAAAACTTCTCACAAATGGAAATAGATTTTTCTTTTAAGGGAGAGCTTAGATAAACATACATAAATAAACTTTTTGAATACTTAGTCATAGAAGGAGATAGCCTTCCTCATTCACATTCATTTCATCTAACTTCAAACATCAACACTAATATTTCACTCCAACATAAGGGAAATCAAAGCAACATTCTCATGTTCACTTTAGTTCAATATAACCGAGGAAAATAAATTAACAAGCTATCTTTTTACAAGCATCTCACATGCTAGGATTTTAAACATAGCCTTAAATAACAACTTTCACAAAGGGCTCATAGCCAAACAACTAAATATCAAGTAGGACGAATATCAAATTTCCATCTAGCTCCAAGAAAATCAGCAAGATATGTCTCTTGAAATCTCCAAAACAAACAAATAGACCATGGAGGCTCACCTCCCAACCTAGGCCATTTCATGGCCACCCCCAAGCTAGGGGAAATAAAGATGGATAGGATTACAACATGCATACATCAAGCACATACAAACAAAAATCAGCAATAATGCATAAACATCAAATTCCCTTTCCCAAGGCTTAGCACAACATGAGTCACCTTGGACCCATAGTAGGGGTGAAGGTGGAAGCTACTCAACTAGGAGAATACCAAAGTACAATAGAATACTAGCCTTCAACAAGGCTCTAAAATCTGCTCAAGATGCCTTCACAAGGCCATAGAAACAATCATCCACCCTTCTCATACTCATCACCATAACAACACCCTTATGACCCCCAAAAGTGTACACAAAGATGGCACATGGATGCCCATACATCCATGCCTTATCCCCTTCCTCCTAGAGGAAGGACTCTACACTAGAAGAGTAGTCCCAGCTTATGCCCTTCACCCATCAAGACTCTCTTCCCTCCCAGGGGTGAGCTTGGCCTTGCACACCCCAAAGAAAGCAATACAACAAAGAAAGAAGATACACATACATACAAGGACAAGAAGCCATAAACTTAACATAAATAACTAGCATTCATACAACATAGAAAAATAAGTAAAAATGTACATAGCAATAAGAACAAAAGAATTCAAGACCCAACCTTGATCCAAGATTTTGGAAAGAGGGTTGAGATGAGCTTTCCAACTAGTCTCCTCCTTTTCTATGCAACACCAAAATCCTCCAAGAAATCAAGACAAAAATTCTCACAAACTCTCAAGTCTCCAAAAATTGGAGAGTGGCCAATTGCCCACCAATTTTCCCTCCATCTCCTTAAGAAGACAAATCCTAAACCTATCAAACCAAAAGAGGGAAATTCAAATTCAAAATTCAAATGAAGAGTGGGCTTGACATGCCTCTTCCAATTTCGTCACTTTTCAAAAGAGCATTTTTTGGAAGGGCAAAAATAGTCAAAATGCATCACAATGGTCAAAATTTTACCCCCAACATATGGCACCACTATGGGGTAGCTTATTTTTAACCTCTACTATCATAAATGGTCATTAAAAGCCACTCAAAAGACCACTCAAAGATTGAATCCGAAAATGAAAGAGATTCCCACTCATGGCCCCTAAAAATAGAGACCACTCACACACATTAAACACTTGGGCATGCCAACTCACATGACATGTGTCAATTGACACCACAAATAAATCACATTACACACAATACACATGGCATGCCAAGTAGACTAAATAAATAAGTAAAATAAACATAATTCAAGAATTACACTCATGCATCACTTTACAATGAGGTTAATTTCTCCCCTTGGAGATAACCTTGGCTTAACATTATTTTACAAATATCCATCTTTGATTTCCCTCGAAAATTCCATGGTCTTACCTGCACACTTGACAAAGTATCAGTAGCTCATGAAATGTCAAATATCATATATATATATATATATATATATATATATAATACATATAAAAATCACATTCTTAACATCATAAATTTCTAACTGCATTTCATATTAATTCTCATCATTTTCAACATTGCATTTTTAAAGCATATAAAGTCAAGAATAAAATGACACATGTTAATTCACCTAACATAATAATCATGATCATTTCTCATAAATTTTCCTAACATGAATGTAACATCAAGGTATCATACTTAAATCAAAGATTCATCAATCCCTATGCTCGTGACCTAATAAATAGCATGAAAGTAAAAGTCCTATACCATCATCACATAATCAAACTCTAGTACATCATATAGTCCAACTGCATCCACACTTTACCTCAAGAAAATCACCTACTTCCAATAATACATTTCTAAATTTCAAATCAAGCTATTTCAAGAACATAAATATATTAATTAACTTAATTTATTAATCATGATTATCTCACATAAACTCTTCTTGTACAGACATGAAATTATGGCATAGTATTCTAAATTAAATAATTCATCAATACCATAAGTCAAGACCTAATAATCCAGCATGAAAATAAGCCCTAAATTATTTACAAGCTACATTTCAAATGATTCACTTTTGTTACATTATTATAACATCAAAGCGTTCTATGTAAAATCTCCCATTCAACATCAGGACCTAATAATTATTTTTCTATTAATACATGTCTCAACATAAAATAAATTCAAATAGTCCTTCATGCAAGAATTCATATCCAAATAGAAACATTTCAACATTCCATAATGGTACACTCACACCTTTCTTACTACATTTCTTCTAGAGATTACATACACATGGGAAATAATATTTAACTACATTAGAATATATATATATATTTAACCCTTTTATTATTTAAACTACCTTCTTCCAATACAAATTTTCTATAAAACATGCACTTGATAGTATTATCACAAAGATCAGTTGAATTCAATTAATCTTATTTTAAACGTAGAGCATCCTAGGATTTTGAGTGTATAAGTAACATTAAAAGAGTACATCACAATGGTAATCAAACCTCTATCCACCAGGACACAAATCATGATGAAACAACATAAATTTCTAATTACTGAGTCTATTATGTAGAAAGATAATACCAAGGTAGAATCTCTTAAAACACCTGACATGACTTTGAAAGATAAACTCTTGATAAACATAAGAAAAATCTGGCAAAGAGCATCTCATGATGTCATTAACCATTATGCGGGTAACAATCACTATATCCATATGAATCACTCATCCCTACTCTAAGGGTCTCCAAAAATGTGATTCAAGACCATATCCTATGTCTCCTAGTTCACATAGAACATCGATACACGCTCCAAAATAATCCTCCTAGTGGATTCTCCCTCACATGGGACCAACATGACCTTACCCTTCGAGAATGACAATCAAAAACACACCATAAGGATATTCACAAAAAGGGGTAAATGAGGGAGGCACTACATGGAATTAGAAAAGTTAATAAAAGTGGGGTTCATAAGAGCTATTGACCATGCCGAGTGGATAACAAATATTTTACCTCTTTCAAAAGTAGATAAATCCATAAGAATTTTCACATATTTTTGAGATCTCAAGCTTGCATGTCCAAAAGATGACTTTCCTTTACCAAGCATAGATGCCATAGTGGACTTGACAATAGGTCATTCAATGTTATCTCTATTGGCAAGTTGACTATACTAAAGTATATGACTATATTAAGTGTTTTCATTATGGCAACAAAGTCATATCAAATTTTGGAGTCAGCGCATATTGAAGAAGATTAGAAATATGGCTAAGTATGAAACACTGGAAAGATAGTAGAGCACTAGGTGATCAAAGCATCAACACACCAGCATAAGGAAAAATTATGACATGTGCCCTTGAAGATAAGCTTCTAAGTATGTATTCATGCTAATTCTAAGAACACATGATGATATGAGTTAGTAGGTACGGAAGTTACAATTAGATGAAGTGGCACAGACAGTGAGTGGCAGATCAGAGTAGAGCATGGAGCCGACTGTTTGTATTTTGGTTAGCGCTTGTAATATTTTTTTGTAAAGGCTATGCACCTATTGTATTTAGGTCATAGACATGTTAACATGATTGTATGTAAACATGCTTGAGCCAATTCATTTAGAAGTGTTATATGTAATTGGTTATAGGCCAACTTAATGAAGATTTTTGTATGCGCATATAAATAAGACATGCACCCTTGTAATTCAGTATGCGAAGAAAAAGAGAAATCATACAAGAATAGAAGAAGTATGTGAAGAGTAGAAAGAATGTGGTAGATCTTTACAAGAGGCTAAAGCATTAGCACACAAAAGGAACTGATCATACAACTAGTGTCACAACACCAGTTCACCTTGTAGATATAGTGTGTATTTGATATCCAAAAGGTTGTAGCCTTCACCACTTGAGAAGTGAACTCTAGGATAGTGTGTCCCCAACCCTAAAAGGGTTAATTGTAAAAGAATCCTAACAAGGTCCGACCCTTGAACAGGTCATTATACTAAAGCATTGTAAAGAATAACTCCTAATAGGGTTGCAAGATCTTCTAACATGGATCATAATACATAAGTACAGTTCCTAGTGGGTGTCAATTCCCACCGGGGTTTTTACCTATTTGGGTTTCCCCATAATCATATTTGGTGTCATGTGTTATAAATGTTTATCTTACTTGCATTGATGTTCATTTTAGTTACTAAGAAATTAAGTTAAGAAAAAGTAATAAGTATAGAACAATGATTCACCCCCCCCTCTCTTAGTGTTCCCAATCCTAAAAATTGGTATTAGAGCTCTAGTCCTCTTAAGATAAGTTTAACCACTTGAGGAGATCATGGATAATGGAGAAATGAAACATCTAAAAAAGAATCTCAAAGCATCTCTTGAAGACCTTGACAGATCTGAAAAGGAAATTGAAGAACTGAAAGAAAAAGTCAATGATTCTCAAGCAGTCATCAAAAGACTAAGAAAAGACTTGAAAGATTGTTCCACAAGTGATTTGGGAAAAATGATTAAAAATCTAAATGTGGAAAACACATCTCTAAAAGATCAGATTGAAGAGTTGGATGAAAAGCTACTTAACAATCAAGAAGCCTATGAAGAACAGGTCAAAGAGAATAGGCAATTAGATAAAGAACTAAGGCAAGCAAACATGAAACTCTTCGAATTAGAGAACATCAAGAAATAGATTGAATCTGAATTGACTAAGGAAAAGAGCCATATTGACAAATTGTAGACAAGAAAGGATCTTATAGAGTTACAATTATATGCACAAAAGATTAAAGGAGACACCAGCAATATTGGGTTCAATGAAGTACAAAATCAGATCAATGACATGTGAGCAAGAAAGAAACCATCAGAAGAATCTACACAAGCTAAGAAAGTAGGAAATCAAACAGTAGCTGAAGCTGAACCATCTACGGATGAGCGCAAGCTAGTAAACAAGTCTTGTTATGCCTGTAACAAGCATGGTCACATTGTAAGAAATTGTAAAGAGGTAAGACCCTTTAATGGTTACTGTTATTTATGCAATAAATTTGGTCATAGAGCTATGAATTATAGATCAAATCAAAGAAAATAGAATCAAAAAAATCAAAGAAGTCTTCCATAGCAAAATTTTAGAAATCCTCAGAACATTACATGTTAGATATGTAATTATGTTGGTCACATAGCTAGACTATGCAATATGGTAACCCACATGAATGCACTGAGGAACATCAGGCCTCCAGTCATTTTTCACTCATGTAACAAGGCTATACACTGTTGGTTGTCCTTTTGGTTTCAACTTGCAGGTTTACACTATGATTGACAACTTAATGTCACTGACTCTATCACCACTCCAAAGTCTGCAAGTAAAAGGGCCAATTAACAAGGATCAAAGAGATCCTCCTACACTTTGAGCTTAGATGCTCAGGTGGGTTTACCCTTGATTCACTTCTCAAAAGAATCACTAACTAATAGACATTTATACCCCTTTTCTAATTGATTAAAGATTTTATCATTTATATGTGTGTGTGTGATTGATGATGATGGATTGCTTCCAAAGAATAGATCAGTGCCTTAACCCAGGGCAAAGAGTCACTTAATAACATATATCAAATAAAACCTTAACTCAAACACACCTGAACTTAGAATGAGTGCTTTGCCTATTACACCTCTCACTCCCAAACATGATCATCAAATTCCAATCTAACAATGAACTCACTGAAATCACCCTAAAGGGTTTAATCCTAACTTTGTTAGGAACTCCAAGCTGATCTCACAATACTCTTTGTTTACCATATGCTAATCCACTTTGTGACCTTAACATATATGAATCCACTATTAGAACAAGAAGACAATCAAAAGTTTGAGACGGGAATTCAAGTGTATTCTCATTAACTTTCAGAATCAATACATTACCAAGATGACAAATGCTAGGAATAAGATACAAAATCCAAGCTCTCCTTGTTCAGTCTTTTACATTGACTTTCAATATAACATCAACAACAATTCTGGGACCAAAAGACCTAGAACAAAAAGTTTTAGAATCAAAATCTTGGAACCCCTACAAAATTAAAACTATTGCTATATATACCCCCTAGTCATCTTGAAATCCTAAAATAGGATGTAACAAGCTACAGATGACTAGGGTTAGGGTTTCACCCACCAGACCAACTAGAAACAGTCACAAATTTAATACAGGGGGAAGAAACCCAAGAAACCAGGAGAAAAATAGATCCCAGAGTGATCCTCAATCATGATAGATTCCCTGAGAAAGTACTGAGAACCACAAAAATGCCCACATTGTCAACCAATTTGGCCACCTGCAACATGCCTCAAGCACAAAATCATGGTACATGCACCCTAAAAATGATCATCTAACACCCTAGACCATACTACAGCAACAGGTGCCACTAGCTCCACCAAATTCGGCCACTAAAACAATAAATTTTAGTCCTTCCTATCAGGGAAAACCTCTAGAAAATTCAAATTTGAATTACAACGGTTATCCCGACAGAGTTTAAAATGCAACCATAGATTATTTTATTTCTTGGTAGATTGAGCGGCTCACAGTTAATCTCACAATAGTCACAAACCCTTTGAAAAGTCTCTGGCCAAGTCAGCACACTGCAACCAATAGAAACCTCGCACGTCAATGTCACATAGTAGACAAGACCCACAAAGTATAAACCTTTAATTGAATGGTTGTTGCATGATCACATGGCCTGAAGAGATTCCATGCAATCACGTGACACCCGTAGATCCTGCCATATTGTCACTCTTTTAAAAGATTCAGGCCCACTGACATGTCCTAGTCACCTCCGCACTCGGCCAATCAAAATGACACATGTCAGCACCACCTATCAGAGGACCCACCCTTGTTGGCCACCTAAGAAAAAGAAAAATCAATGGCTGGCATAAGATCTCATAGTTTTGACAAAACCCATGAGAACTTATGCCAAACATAGATCCTCTACAGATGTCAGGGCCCTGGTGAACACACCAGCAACCAAGTCCCACTGACATGTCCAAGTCAAATTCAAAATCAACAGATGGAGCATGATCTCAAAGGGGAAGAATATTCCTTAAGATCATGTGCTGACTGTAGATTAAAAAGGCTTCACTGCAGGCCCCACTGACATGATCCTTCTCAACAACACGCCGACCAATGAGAGAATGCAAACTGTGCCAACATAGCAGTGGACCTGCTTCATTGAAAAGCTATGTCATAAAGGAGAATCAATAGCCATCTTAAGATCACATGCCTCTAACACACTCTATAAGAATATACACCCACCATTAGATTGAGATGGTGTAAGAGAGGCTGGGCCCAGGAAAAATTAAAGGCCAAAACTATAGAAAAATCAAGCACTAGGACTTAGGGAAAAATTAAAACCTGCCAGGTGTTAGACTTAGGAAAATTATTTAAGCACATGGGTTTTAGGGAACTTAAGTGGCCCAAAAAGTAACATAAAAATAGATTTGAAACTAGAGCGCATTAGGGTTTTTCATTCAAACGGCTAGAATTTTGAAAATTTGAACTAGGGCATGAGGCCAGAGACATGAAAAAATATTGCAGAGACTAGGGAAAAGGACAGACAGCCATGAAAATTTTTTTGAGTGCTAACATACACATCTCTAGGTTTTGCAGAACAAGAACACAAAGACAAGAAAGCCCTAAAAATCTAGAAAGTTCAATATTAGAAGCATGAGAAGTCAAGTTTGTCCAAGCTTCAAATGATGCGAGCTTGATTTGGAAGGAAGAAAAGAGGAAAATGTTGAGGATGCATACACAATGGATGCACCTCCTATTTATGGTTAAATGACCTTCATGGTCATAGGGGGAGCTAGATTATCTCTAGATCCCTGCATGGCTGGTATACTCACTCTCTGAGTATGCACCTTGGACTATAACTATTTGGAGACTATGTGATGTAGTATGCAAGAGTGCACTTCCTAATTGTTAGCAAAAACATAGAATAAAATTTACAGTTGCATTTTGTACTTAGACGACAAGAATTAATGGTGGAAAAGTTACTTTATAGTCATAAGAGATTCATTATTCATACACTGCACTCTAAATTTGAGCCTTTGGAGAACACAGGAGATCAAAGAGGTTTGTGTTAAGAGATCGCAGTTGATTTATCAACAAAGAACGTTGAAAGTTTGTTGTGAATCCCTAGTTCAACATGTCATCTCACAAACCCTTAGAAACCATTTAGAAGCATTCAATCAAGTAATTCATGGCTACACCAGTTGTATTGTATGTTGCTAAAATAAAGAGATATGTTTTTAAGAAGCATCCATTTAAGTTCACCCTAGATGACCTAGAAGGGGCATTTTCAAGAACCCTAATGTGTGTCATGCATGTTGAGGACATACACGCTTACATCTATTGTAAGAAAGAGCCATTTGGTTTAGACAAGATCAGGTCACACCTAGAAACAATGGTGAATCAAAACAAAGCATTCACCGATGAGTTTGTGCACCTTGAGAATCATCCAATCATTGAATATGCTACTGCATATGAGTTTTATGAATAAGAGTGAATTAAGATTCTGTTAAGTAGGATTCATGATGACCTATTCTAGATAGGAGAAGTCCCTATAAGAATAACCACTAATCTCATCCATGAGATGACATGACTCTCTAAGTCTAGCGCCATTCTTCCAATTGGAAAGGATGTAAGGAAACTAGTATAACAGGCATGCAAATCCCACAATGATAGGCACAAAATGACCATTGAGCCAATTGAGGAGAAATACATCAAATTGATGTATATGATACCTAGGTACATATTTCAACATACAAGCAGGGTTAATAGTGTGTATGCAACCACTATTCTAGCAGCTATCAAATTGGTAAGAGAAAATGGAGAATTCAATTTGTGTGAGATCTTGTGCACATAATTGATAGATAACATAAGGGCAATTAAGCATGATAAGAGTAAGATTTAAAATTTGGATCACTTATCATATATATGTACTTCCACATAGTCGGTAATGTATCAAACTTGTATCTTGAAAAGAGTCTTCCTAGATTTCCATGCAATTTGAGAGCGCACCCACTGGTGAAACAAAAGATAAGAAATTAGATAATCCTAAGGAAAAGAAGAGAAAAACTAATGAGAGCACCCTTGTGCCCTCAGTTATAGTTGATGTGGAATCCTCATCACCTCCTAAGTATAAAATGATGCCAAAGAGGAAGATGGAGACCAACGCAAGCCATCAATCCTCTAGGACAACCGAAAATATAAGGAAAAACACTCAAGCTCCTCCTGAGGTGGGCTTCAGACCTAGTCTTCAATTATTGAAAGCTAGGATTATTGGTGAAGGAAAAATTGATCAAATAAAGAAATTATATGATATGTATAATGAGATAGATAAATCAGAGATCCATGGAATGATAATCAAGCATATGATTAAGTTCAAGAAGACAATCCTAGAACTTAAGACAGTTATTCCAGACACAGTATGTAACATTTTAGAATTCTTGAATAGGCAGGCTATTGAGGAATACCTCATAATAAGGGAAAATATTTTAGATGAAAGCCTCCCTTTATTCTCATTAGAAGAGAAAACACTATTTTTAGATCTGGTGAAGCTGCACTTAAGAAAAAAACTAAGAACTCTACAAATAATGGATAAAGACTATGAGTTGGTAGCAAAAGAAACTAAGAAAGCATTTGAGAAAGTTTTCTTAAATAGACACATGTATCCACCTACTGTGCCCACAACTCAAGTGTCCTCTAAGCAAGCCAAGGAGTCAAAGATCACAAATGCACCAGTAATAGGTCCATAGGAATCAATACCCTTAGTAACAATGTCTACAAACAAAGTAAAGTCTGTGCCCATGCCCAGAACACGAGAAGATGACACTATAATGATTGACAATGTGAAGATATCAATGGTGTCCACTGAAAAAGACTTGGAAAAATTTGAGGAAGCCTTTGTGAATACACAAGAGGTAGAAATACTATGTGGTGATTATTCACCTAAGAAACAAGAAGAAGTGTTGATTGAGGATTTGACAGGTAAAGAAGAAGAGAAAGAAGAAGAAGAGGAGAAAGAAAAAGCCTCTATTGAAATACCAATAAGGATAAAGATAGAAGTGATGGACAACACACCTATCACTCCTATACCATCAACTTCATTGTTGTCAAGTTTGACCCCTGATACTACAAGCTTGGACTTGTGGGGAGAAGAAGAACTAATCAAAATCAGTGTCCTTGCTATGGAGAAGGCTAAGGAGAAACAAGTGATAAGAAACCCTTTATTTGTTGAATCAGCCAATATCCTAAACATTCTACTACCAAAAGAGAAGAAGGTGAAAAAGGTACATTTTGTGGATGATGTTAGTAACATCCTGATAAGCTTTAAGGAAAACTTATCTAGCATGGAGGAATCAACAGCCAAAATAGAAAAAGAAAAATCTTAAGAAGAGACTAAATGAGCTAATAATTAACTTCACACTTGACCTTAACTTTCTCAAGGTTGGTCAAGCTTCACTAAAAGAGATCACAACTCAAGGAAGGAAAATCATAGCAGACTCTATGAACCAAGACAAGCTGACTGCAGACCTCTACAAGAAAATTTAGGAGGCAGAGGCTATGATAGATAAAGTGAGAAGATCAGTAGAAGATCCCACTATAGATGTAAACATGTGTAACAATTCATACTAGGGTCAAGTGGACATAATAGAAAAGATAGAAAAAGAAATGTCCAAAATAAGGGCAAGGCAAACACAGCTGAGAAATGCTCTTGCACTCTCACTAGATGTCTTAAACCAGAACATCAAGGAGATTGACGCCACTATGGTGACAGATGATCAAGGTCCATGTACAAAATTGGAGAAGATGGAAAATTTAACATATGCTTTGTGCACCCATCTCCTGACAATAGACACACTGAAGAAATTTTGACAAAATGAGATTGCTAATATCAAGATAACATATTCGGATGTCTTCATTTTGTAAGTACTTGTGTATACATTTTTTTGAGCACCTTTGTCATTAATGTCAAAGGGGGAGTATAGTATGTAGAAGGAAGAATATGGAGCCTTGTAAATGATGTAAAGAAAATTATAGTACATAAGGGGAGATATAAGTTACAGTATGTATAAGAAAATATTGTATAAAGGTACAATTAGTAACTTCACCATATTCCTTTGTTGCCATTAATGAAAAAGGGGGAGATTGTTGGAAAGTTGACTATACTAAAGTATATGACTATATTTAGTGTTGTCATTATGGCAAAAAATTCATATGAAGTTTTGGAGTCAACGCATATTGAAGAAGATCATAAATATGGCTAAGTATGAAAGACTGCACATATAGCAAAGCACCAGGTGATTAGATCATCAGCACATGTGCGTATGGAAGAATTATGACATGTGCCCTTGAAGATAAGCTTCTAAGTATGTATTCATGCTAATTATAAGAGCACATGATGATATGAGTCAGTATGAGGAAGTTACAGTCAAATGAAGTGGCACAGACCATGAGCAATAGATCAGAACAGAGCAGGGAGCTGACTATTTGTATTTTGGTTAGCGCTTGTAATATTGTTTTGTAAAGGCTATGCACCTATTGTATTTAGGTCATAGACATGTTAACATGATTTTATGTAAAAATTCTTGAGCCAATTCATTTAAAATCATTATATGTAATTAGTTATAGGCCAACTTAATGAAGAGTTTTGTATGTGCATATAAATAAGACACGCGCCCTTCTAATTCAGCATGCGAAGAAAAAGAGAGATCATACAAGCAAAGAAGAAGTATGCAAAGAGAAAAAATAATTTGGTAGAGCTTTAGAAGAGGCTAAAGCATCAGTGCACAAAAGGAACTCATTAGACAAGCAGTGTCACAACACCAATTCATCCTTGTAGATATAGTGTGTATCTGATATCCAGAAGGTTGTAGCCTTCACCACTTGAGAAGTGAGATCTAGGATAGTGTGTCCCCACCCCTAACAAGGTTAATTGTAAAAGACTCCTAATAGGGTTTGACCGTTGACCAGGTCACTATACTAAGGCATTGTAAAGAACAACTCCTAACAGGGTTGCAAGATCTTCTAACAGGGATCATAATACATAAGTACAGTTCTTAGTGGGTGTCAATTCCCATCTGAGTTTTTACCTATTTGGGTTTCCCCATAATCATATTTGGTGTCATGTTTTATGAATTTTTATCTTACTTGCATTGATGTTCATTTTAGTTACTAAGCAATTAAGTTAAGAAAAAGTAATAAGTATAGAACACTGATTCACCCCCCCTCTCAGTGTTCCCAATCCTAACAATTTCTTATGGATGGATTTAGTGGCTACAATAAAATCAAAATTGCACCCAAAGACCAAGATGAAATAGCTTTTACATGTCCATGGGGGACATTTTGTTGGAATTTTATGCCATTTGGGCTTAAAAATGCAGGAGCAACCTAGCAAAGAGCCATGACCTCTATATTCCATGATATGATGCATAAGTTCTTAGAGGATTATGTGGATGATATACTTGCAAAATATCACTCATGGGAGGAACATTTACCAATATTAGAGAAAATATTCACAAGGCTAGAACAATTCAAGGTGATACTCAATCCAAAGAAATGTGCCTTTGGAATACAATTGGGAAAATTGCTAGGGTATATAGTCTCAGAAAAAGGAATAGAGGTAAACCCCCTGAAAGTCAAAACAATAATGGAAATGGGGGCACCTAGAAATATGAGTCAAATGAGATCACTCCAAGGTACACTCTAATTAATTAGAAGGTTCTTCTCGCAAGTAATAGAAAAATGTCACTCTTTTACTCAACTCCTTCATAAGGACGTAGTATTTAGATGAGATGACAAGTGTGAATAAGCTTTCTTGTTACTCAAAAAGTACCTCATGAATTCTCCAATTTTGATGCCACTAATAATAGGAAAGCCTTTTATTTTGTACATTTCAGTGACAAAACATTCTTTAGGGGCACTCTTGGCTCAAGAAGATGAATATGGAAAAGAGAAATCTATTTACTACATAAGCAAAACCTTGGTGAAGTATGGGTTAAATTATAGTTTCATAGAAAGAGCATGTTTTCTAGTAGTTTTTTCTTCCCAAAAACTATGACATTATATGTTATCTCATAAGATCAAACTCATAGAAAAAAAATGATCCATTAAAGTATCTCTTAAGAAAAATAGATTTGATAGGAAGGTTGGCTAAATGGGTCATGGTGTTAAGTGAATTTGATATAGAATATGTAGATAGAAAGGAAATCAAAGGCCAAGTCATAGCAGATCAACTAGCAAAGGCATGGTTGGAAGATGAACATCCTATTCCAGTGGAATTTCCAGATGCAAAAATAATCAATATTGAAGCAAAAACATGGAAATTATACTTTGATGGTTCCTATACTCAACATGGCTTAGGAGTAGGCATACTATTGATTACAACTCAAGGATCAACAATTCCAAAATCATATAAGATACTATTTCCACATAACAACAATATAGCTAAATATGAAGCATTATTTGTTGGCATCAAATTGGCTCCAAAATGGAAGGTGATAAAATTGCAAGTATATGGAGATTCACAACTAGTCATAAATCAGATAAATGATGAATATCAAACAAAAGATGACAAGTTGATACCTTATAAGTTGTGATTTATGTGGGGGCATTCTAGGGTACTCGGTGAATCTACATAGTGGTTTGTTATTTGGCCAGTGTTACTTGGTTGCAGCCTTAACTGATGGTCTTAGTTATTAAAGGAAGCTTGATCGCTGAAGGAACTCGGTGGAACTAGTGCTTGGTAATGCCTGTATTGCTCAGTGTTGCTAGCTTGGTTGGTTGTTTCACTATTTCTCGGTAGTTGGCCTTACCGATTGCAGTTCTTGAAGATAATCTTGGATGACTTGGTGCATTTATTATTTGTATCTTTTGTTGGATTATCCTATGTAGATCTAGAGGCCAACATGTTGGATTAAATGTTTGTAATGTGATTTGAGAGCTGACTTGTATTACATTTAATATTTGTTTAGGAGATTTAATGGTTTCATCCATCTGACTTGTGGCTGATGATTAGTATTTAAGGAGTGTTTGGGTAGTTGTTTAGGGATCATATTGGAGGTCCTGAAAATCATAGAAGTGGAGGATAAGTGAAGTTGTGGAAAAGATCTTGTGAGATCTTGCAGATCAAATTATTTTCTGATAGTTATGTAATAGTAAATCTAGTGGTTGAGGCTTGGAGACAAGGAGATTGCTTGGAGGCTTGCGAGATCAAGTTTAGATCTACCTTAGGGTTTCTATCAGTTGCTGATAGTTTTTAGAATTGAACTAGCTAGAGTTGTATTAGATCTTGTGATCTTACAAAATTACTTCTTGATTGTAATTGGCCCTAACCCAGAAGGCCTTATAGCTAGGCATGTTAATGGAAATTTGATTCAAAATTTATTGTGTTGTTGAGTATTCCATTGTGTTGATTGTTGGCTACAAGGTTGGACTATCCTTAATTGGATCCACTATCCTTGACCTGCATCAAGTGGTATTAGAGAGAGAGTTGATCTTATGGAGTGAAGGTTGACCTAGCAAGGTTGATCTTACAAAATTGATCCTGTTGGTGAAGAGATTGTATGATCTAGATTGTAGATCTGTGGTACTGAACTTGTGAAATCTTGCCCTAGTTGTTTGTAAGGTGACAGGTTATGATTTGAATTGGATAAAACTTGGAGATTGTCATAAGGTGGTCAGTGTAGGGTTTATTGCAGAGGTTTTCTCTTATCTTTAAGGATGTCTCCAAGAAGATTGGATCCTAGAGTAATTGTGGATCTTTGTGATACTATGGAATCTAGGATTACAGAGAAGGTGAAATCTGATTTCAGATCTGAGATGGAACTGATGAAGAATGACATGGTCACCGAGATCACGAGAGCTTTTGTTGGTGTACCTCAGAATGTTGGTACTGAGGATGGTTATGAGGAAGCTACCGATGAATTTGAAGCTGTTGGATCTAGTGGTGATGATCGAAGAGACAAATCTAGTGAAGATAGGACTGGTCAGTTGCATAGATCTAGAGCTTGATTAAGTAGTAGTTACCAAATGGAAGTCTCTAATTTCTTTGGTACTTTGAATCCTAAGAACTTGATTGACTAGATCAGTGAACTTGAAGATTTCTTTGAGCTGGAAGAAATTGAAGATCCTCTTCGGGTGAGATTGGCATAGACTAAGTTGAAAGGACATGTTGCTCTTTGGTGGAAAGAATTATAAAGAAATAGAGAAGGTGAGGGTGAAATGAAGATCAATCAGTGGAGGTTGATGGTGACTAAGCTGAAAGCTAAGTTCATACCTGCTGACTATGAGCTTGACTTGTTTAAGAAGTTGTAGAATCTGAAGCAAAAGGATTTTTCTATTGAATATTATATTGAGGAGTTCTACAAACTTACTATTCGGTCTAGACACAAAGAACTTGGTAAGGAAAAGGTAGCTTGGTATGTAAATGGTTTTATATTCAATATTCAGGATGAGCTTGGTATGGTGAAGATTGATTATGTTGAAGATGCTTATTATTATGCTCTGAAGGAAGAAGATAAGTTGAAGAGGAAACAACATAGTAACTCCTGAGGGAAGGAAAAGATTGATCACATGGCCAAGGATAAACTGACTGATGCAGAAGATGAACAGAAACTTGTAGAGCCAAAAAACAAGATAGGTAGAGTTATCTTTAAGGATACCTATTATAATTGTGGAGAGGAAGGACACTATTCTTTTGAGTGTACATAGAAGAAGCTTGGTGACCGATGAACTGCTATGGTAAATGAGAACATTTAGAATGAGCCTGAATCTGAGAACTTTCTAGCTCGATGAAGATTGCTTGGTACAAAGGAGGAACCTTGTCAAAGGTGTAACTTGTTCAGGACTTGGTGCAATTTTGGAGGTAAACTCTGTGATGTTATTGTGGATAGTGGTAGTACTGATAACCTTGTTGCCAAGGACATGGTTTAGAAACTTGGTTTGAATAGAATGAGACATCCACATCCTTATAGGATTGGCTGGTTGCAAGATGATCATTCTCTGGAAGTGAGAGAACAATGCTTCATTGATGTTTAGATTGGCCAAAATAAGGATCTTGTGTTATGTGATATTGTGCATATGAATAGTTGTCATATATTGCTTGGTAGACCTTGGCAATTTGATTGCAGAGCTATGTATGATTGTGTGAGAAATGTGTTTATTGTTGAGAAGGATGATAGGAAGGTTTCCCTGATGCCTTTGATGGATACAACACTTGGTAGGAGAATCATGAGTATTGGTAGCCAATTTGAGTTGGTAGATCCAGAAGGTATGAATGATCAATGTGTAGGACATACCTATGTGTTGTTGAGAAAAGACTTGAAAAGACAGAGAAAGTTGAAGTGGAAGAGCATGCAAAGTGAAAAGTTGGAGGACTTGTATGTGAGGAACTAGTTTGGGGTTTACGTGGTGAATCCTGGAAGATGTTTTTCTCGCATATGAACATCTTTTTGAACCTGGGGTGTCTAATGCAGGGGCATTCTAGGGTACTTAGTGAATCTACATGGTGGTTTGTTATTTGGCCAGTGTTACTCAGTTGCATCCTTAACTGATGGTCTTAGTTATTGAAGGAATCTGGGTCACTGAAGGAACTCGGTGGAAATGGTGCTCGGTAATGCCTGTATTGCTCAGTGTTGTTGGCTTGGTCAGTTGTTTCACTGTTGCTTGGTAGTTGGTCTCACCAACTGGAGTTCTTGAAGATTTCCTTGGCTGACTTAGTGCATTTATTATTTGTATCTTTTGTTGGATTCTCCTATGTAGATCTGGAGGATGACATGTTAGATTAAATGTTTATAAGGTGATTTGAGAACTAAGTTGTATTGCATTTAATATTTGTTTAGGAGAGTTAATGGTTCCATCCAGCTGACTTGTGGCTGATGATTAGTATTTAAGGAGTGTTTGGGTAGTTGTTTAGGGATCAAATTGGAGGTCCTGAGAATCACTAGTAGAAGTGGAGGATAAGTGAAGTTGTAGAAAAGATCCTACAAGGTCTTGTCGATTAGATTGTTTTCTAATAGTTATGTAATAGCAGAGCTAGTGGTTGAGGCTTGGAGACAAGGAGATTTCTTGGAGGCTTGTGAGCTCAAGTTCAAATCTACCTTAGGGTTTCCATTAGCTACTGATAGTTTTTAGAACTGAACTAGCTCTTGTTGTATTGGATCTTGTGATCTTGAAGAATTACTTCTTGATTGTAATTGGCCCTAACCCAGAAGGCCTTACAGTCGGGCATGTTAATGGAAATTTGATTCAAAATTTATTATGTTTTTGAGTATTCCGCTATGTTGATTATTGGCTGCAAGGTTTGACTATCCTTAATTGAATCCACCATCCTTGACTTGCATTAATAATAGAAGATCTCAAGACATACTTTACCTTGATCACATTTGAGAAAGTGCCTAGAGAAAAGAATAAAGTAGAAAATTCCATGGAAACATTGGCTTCACTCCTATAGATGTCTGACCAAAGCACAAGATAAAAATTCTTGGTAGAAGAAATGGGACAACCTGCATTTGACCCTTCCAATTCCCACATTATTTTCCTATTAGTCAAACATGAATCACCCTGGTATGGATCCATATACACTTACTTTCAAGACCAGACCCTACTCTTGGATCAAACCCAAAACTAGAAAAGAAACTTCATAAGAAAAGCCTCTCTTTACACCCTTATATCCAACATATTGTATCGCAAGAGTCTTAATGAAATGATTTTAAGGTGTTTAGAGAAGGAGGAATCAAAATTATCCTTACAAGAAATCCACAAAGGAATCTGTGGATCACATTCAAATGATTTTACCTTAGCAAAGAAACTTCTAAGGATAGGATATTATTGGCCCTCCATGCAGAAAGATGCATGCCATTTTACAAACACTTGTCAAAAATACCAATTTCATGGGAACTTAATTCATGTACCATCTCAAGAATTGCATCTGATGACTACACATTGGCCCTTTTATCAATGGGGGTTTTATCTAATAGGGAAGATTTACCTACCTTCATCCAATGGTCATAATTTCATTATTACTCTACCACAATGGGAAAAAAAATCTCAATGTTCATATTGAACCATATAATTTATAGATATCGCATCCCTCAAGCCATTATAACAGACAATGCTAAACACTTCAAGAACAAGGACTTAAAATAATTATGTACAAAGATTCATATGATACATGGGTATATGCACAAAGATGGGGAACCAAAAAGGTGCCACTTTTCTTTTTGTTCCCCCATCAAGCATAGTGCATACACACTAAAGGGGATGTGCCCTATAGGGCACATGCCCTATGGCTTGGGTTGCCCAAGCCTTAGGCTTGGGCAATGCAAAGAATATCGTGTGCACCCTATAGTGTGTACACAATTTGAAAAAAACATACTTAAAGTTTGATGCGGGTTGGAAAGCTTATTTTGCTTTCCTCAAACCCATGTTTGCAGCTAAGAAGGGCTTCCCAAGCGTGCATGCAGTCTTGCTTAGGCTTGGAATCTATTATTTTCATTGATTCATCCATCAAATAGCTCCACACCATCATCAAGTTTGATCTGGAAGAAGAGGTAAGTGTTTTTACAGCCCATGCCTCTTATTTGTTTTAAAATTTTAGTTTTGTAGCAATTTATTTTGGTAAAATTTGTTTTTGTTTAAATTTGTGTGTAATGAAGATTTTAAAATCTATTTTTTTTAATTGCCAGGAAGAAATAATCTCCCTCAACCAAACCCTCCATCTCCTCATGAAGAAATGAATGAAGAAAAAAATGAAGAAAATGAACCTCAATTGCCTCAACCAATCAAGAAACCTCCTCCTGGAACACAAGAAAATTTGATGAAACAAATTGAAAGAGGGCAAAAAGAATTAGAATCTTTAATCACAAGGTTAAAAGATTCTAGTGGTACAAATCCTGGAAGGGAAATAATTACAAAATCATTGGATGCAATCTTGACCCACGTAAGCTCGGTTAGTGGGTAAATTAATTTATGGCGAGATAAAAGAGAAGAACAAAAACTATATTATGCAAATAAATTATCTTATGCGGACATAAAAAAAGAAAAAAATTACAAAAGATGACATTTGCAAGCTATTTAAAAAACTAGGGGACATAGATACTCGTAGAACTACAACAAGGAGGTTCCCAATTCATTGGTGTTTAAATGAAGACATTAAAAACAATTTTATGGAGAGATGGTGGATGGTCTTTTATTCGCCTCCTTGTAACAATCATGAAGTTCCTATATATTTCTTGAGGAAACTCTATTGGGAGTTTGTACTCAAGGAGGTGCCAAAATATTTTGACTATCTAGATTCTCAGGGTAGAGGAGGGGGGTCATAATTTGATCGAGTGGGGGCACATCATGACCCTAATGCACCTAGGGTTCTTATTGGCAAGCCATAGGTGGATCATGTTACTATTCCTTCCATTGTGAAGGAACATGTAAAGGTGGAAACACAAGGAATGATTAGTGCTCTGACATAGACTCTCATTCAGTGTGCCACTCCTTTAGTTGAGGGTGACCATGGTCAATCCTCGAGGGGGCATATTTGTTGGTAATGTGGATCCTTGTGCACATTTGGTACTGGCGAGAGAGAAGAAGAGGATCCTGGAATGATGACTGATAGTTTTATAAATATGACATTTGGCATTGACACACAAGTAAATATTTCCAAGCTCATTAAATTGCTTTGATCATATTTCATTTATAAAAGAATAACTAATTAATTTAGTACCTATTAATTATGGTGAAAATTCAGGGTAAGAGTGTCAGTGGCGGTGGCAATGGTAGTGGCAATGATCCTCATGTCCCCTTCTACATATTGTCATCAATTCCACAAGTATGTATCAAATAAAATATTTTAATTAATATATTTGATTATTATGTAATTATATGAATAATTGTATCATAACTTATTGTGCATGTGCATTAGACGTTCATTGGTGGACCATCGACATTCACAACAGACAGCGAAGGGCATCATGCCACTTTCCTTGAGATATGTTTATTTGCATGTTAATTTGATTTACTTGATTATATTTAATTAATAAATGAATGAATAACTAAATTACTAGACAAATTATGATCAAAATCTAGAGGCACAATGATCACATTCTTTCTTTTGGCTTTGTGGCGTCACCATTGAGTCCATAGGTATATGTAATAATGCATTATAATTAACATGTTAGTAGTACATTATTATATGAATGGTTATCTTATAATTTTCCATGTGCATGTGCACTAGTTGAATGTTGGAGCTTTGACATTGACATTGCACACCGGAGGATCTGGTGGAACCTTCAGGAAGGTATCATTTACTCATTAGTAGGGTTGTAAAAAATATATATGTAATCTTGATAGCTGCATAATAATTTTTTATTTTCATTTTTAGTTATTGTCATTAGAGACTCCTCCTTCTGTCCATGATACTTTGGATTGTGGAGTAGTTGTAGCAATAGCTAGTTCTGAAGCACTGAATGAGGTATGAAAGAGATCACTTAATTTTAATTGTTATTTTAATTGATTATATTGAATTTTATAATGATATTCATGTATGTATTTTAATTATTATTTTGATCATTGTTGTAGGGACTTATTAGTCTAGATCACCAGCATGCACCTTCAAAGGATGAACATAGTGACTATTTGCTAGCAGTAAGAGAATATTCAATTTTATGTCATTGTATAATTCAATTTTGACGTATATTAGTTATTGATGCTTAAATTTTTTTTATCAGCTCGAGCTACATAAGAGCCTAGATAGGACGATGAGTGAGCACACTCGGAAGCTACAACATCCACTTCATCTCCATCAATGTGATGATCAAAGATAGCTCAGGATTTGTTTTCTTCCTCTAGCAGGAAAGGACTAGATAAGGGATATTGTATGCCTATTGTACACTCAAAATGTGCACTTCTCTAAGCCATTGATTCCAAGGGCATCCATGCATTGGAAACCTTGAAAAGGGACCTAGAGCTCCCTAGGCATGGAGTGCAAGGGTGTTTAGAGGGCTCTCAGCTAGAGCTATTAAGCATGCAGCCTTGCTAGTAAACCATGCAATGGGAGATTCAAAGAAACAATGGCAAGAATGCCAATATCTTGAAGAATCACAACAAAAAATGCAATGCAAGCTATGCTAGAATGAGAATGCAAGAATGAAATTAAACTATGGAAATGAGAGTGTTACAAGCCATTACTAGTTAAACTATGTGAACTAAGCTAAAGCATGAAAGGAAACTAAGCTAAGAATGCCATGAGAGCTAAGCTACAATACAAATATGAAGACTAAAATGCTACAAATTCTTCAAAAGCTCTAATGGCACCAAGAAAACTTGCAGCACAACATTAGCATCAAGATTCAGGATCCTAGAATGAGAAGAGAGCTCTCCTTTTAAAGATAAATGGACCATGGAGATTAAGAGGCAAAATATTTGATCAAGGGTGGAGTTTGAAAGTGGGAGAAATCCTTGTGCACAAGTCTCCTCCAATGAGAAAGAAATGTTGATTTTTGTGCCCCATGTGAGACAAAAAGCATTTTTCTCTTATTTATTAAATAGGAATAATGCTTTATTTGTGCAACTTAGGATAAAAGGTAAGTGGGGGATTTTTATTTAATAAAAGGAGAGGGAATTCCTTTTAATTAAATAAAGACTTAGGATAAAATGGTTAATCCATAGAATATAATCAAATAAATGATAGAATTAGGATTTGATCAAGAATAAGAAATTGATAAATTTAGCAAATAATTCTAGAAAGGGCTAATAGTCTAAATGACCATTTTTGGGTGATTACATTTGCCCCTCTTTGACTAATGTGTGATCAATTTGGGAACACATTACATCAAAGAATAGATCAGCCAGGAAGGCAATAGATAGAGATCTAACTCCAAAGAATGAAGTGGAGAGAGATAGAAAATCCTACATGGTCAACTTGGTAGTGACAGTACTGAACACTTAGGAAAGAGATGGACAGTATCAGAACTCAAGATGAGAACTAACATGTCAAGCACAATAGATCAATTAGAGAAAATGGAATGGTCAAGCATATGATCTAGAGAATAGCTGATAGAATATGTCTGCCCCCTCAGGATCGAAATTGAAATGAGGTAGAGGGAATGTAGAAGCAAGATGAGAGCAACATGATCAAATCACCAGAAATCATAATCAAAGATGAAAGATAATAGAATAACCATCAAGCAGTGAAAATATGCCCCAATTTGACTAGGTTTGACTGAGAAAGATATAGGATAAAGATAAAGTCAAAACCTCAGAGAGACGAAGTGAAGGAGATGAATAAAAGACTAGAAGGGTGAGAGAGATGAAGATGAGGAAATGAATATGCCCCAGCGAAGATCGAAGGATCAGGCCTCAAATGGTTAGCCAACTAGGTAGAAGAAGGAGAAATTTCAAAATGCAATTTTGACCATCAAGATGAACTCAGATTTTGATTTCGATCTTGAAAATAGATCTAGGACATTGAAATTAGCCAGGGGTTTAATTATCATGAAATTTTGAGATGTTTTGAAAATTAGGTTAAAATACCATATTAGGTCAAAATGCTATATAAGGGGTGAAAAGGTCATTTTCAAATTCATTTGTCTTATGTGAATTTTGAGAACTTTGAGAGATCTGAGACAGACTATGGCTTAGTAGGCAAGCATTCTCATTCACACACATTGATTCGAGCGCGGTCAGTTGCACAACCGGCCTCCTCAGTATGGTGCCCCGGTAAGTTTTCACAAAAACTAGTCATTTGAGTCATTTTTTTGCATTTAAAGTATGTTTTTTGAATTTCAAATTATGCTTTTGCAAAACATCATGCAATACTTTTAAAGTATCACATGCCTACTGTATACTCTATTGTGTGATACTTCGTGGGGCCACAAAGTGTCGCACGACCATCCAAGAAAGTATCACATGAGCCTGGATGAAATCTCATGCCACATGGTGCAAACTATCACACAAAGCAAGAGTATCACACCACTATATAAAAAATTATCGCATGATATAATATCAGTAGACAGTGTCGCACCAGTATAACAAGAAGTATTAAATGACTTTAATTTGAGCAATATAACATTTGTAGAGACATTTTTTTATTTTGAGATTACTTGTACTGATTTGGACATCCATCATGACATGTTCTAACATTTGGTTTGTGGGTTTATGGTTTGTAGGAGGTTCTGTCGGCGCTCATCATTAGAGCACTGAAGGTGGTTAGGTTACATTGTGTCTGGGATCTAGATGATCTAGGTAGAGTGGCTTTGACTCGAATGGGTTTTGGCTACCTACTGGAGATGCCCCATATACAGGCAAACCATAGGTTACTAATAGCACTAGTAGAGAGGTGGCATAGTGAGCATAATACCTTTCACTTGCTGATTAGAGAGGCTACTATCACACTTGAAGATGTCTACCGAATCCTTTGTGTACCGAGCCATGGAGATGCAGTGAGCATAATCATGTTTGTAGAGATGTTCATTAATGTAGAGTTTCCATATGATCAAAACTAACATGATTTTTTGTTGGCATAGTTATACTATGATCACACTCCCATAGATGGGAGGCAGGCCATTCCGGACCTCTTCCAGGATGTTACCATCATAGATAGACATCTCAATTGGGATCATCTAATAGAGGAGTATGGTCGGGACTATCTAGTACCATGCATTGTGTGTTCCATATTAGCAGAGGCTCTGATTACTAATCGGAGTCAAAGAGGGTTCCCACTAGGCTGGGGGAGACTGGTTGCAGACCTGGTGGCATGACCTAGATGGATGGCATGGGGACCAGTGATCCTTGTAGATATGTATCATGAGTTGCATGAGATCATTTACAAGGATAGCTGATCATGGGCATGTAGGGCCATCCTGGTGCAGATATGGGTGTGGGAGCACATAGCTATTGTGTGACCACGGGTATAGCCTTAGGAGTGGAGGAATCCTATATATATTGGTATACCAGGTTCATCACACAGCTACATAGTAGGGATATCACATATTATAAGAGGTTGTTAGATGAGCTGACAACATTTGATTGGAGGCCATACAGGTAGTGTGAGCGGTGGAGGGATGAGGATTGGGAGCTCGAGTACATGCTATGCAGTCGGCCACTATTAGGTAGGCATGCTGAGATTGTGGAGCATTTTGTTATTACCTAAGTATGGAGGCAGTTTGGTAGGTAGCAGAGGGTGGTAGTAGAGACCACCACATATGCTAGGGTATGGGAGGATGAGACACTAGGATGGCTGTCGATGCTAGATTACCAGCAGGCAGTACAGGAGACAATGAGGTTGCAGTAGGAGCCAAGGGACTACCTACCAGACATGGCAGATGTAGGGGCAGATGTAGCATACATAGAAAAGCATCAGAGATGTCCATTCCTGAGGTTCACAATCCCAGATGCACAGCCATAGGTAGTGGGTGGGGATGGAGGGGATGGAGGGGATGGAGGGGGGGAGATGGGAGGAGGTGGGAGGTAGGCCAGGGGTCTTGATCAGGTGGCCATAGAGGTCACATGGACAGATAGAGGAGGAGGAGGAGGAAGGACTAGTTCACCGATGGGTTGATGTAGGGTAGGAGCAACCTGTAACTAGAGGAGGAGGAGATCTCTAGGCTAGGATCTAGGCTTTAGAGGCCAAGGTGCAATATTTATGGACTATGATCACTATTTGCAAGTAGTAGCTTATGGATGCATGAGCTGAGATAGATCGGTGGGAGAGAGCAGCATGAGATGATGCCATTGAGATATGGAGGGAGGCAACACAAGTGACATACTACCATGGATTATACATAGTAGTCATGCCTAAGGGTGAGTGATTGCCACTCTACTCTGAGAGGGCAGGGAGGTTAGACATGCCAGCCGATAGGATGGGACCACAAGCTCCACCAACACCTCCTCCACATGAGGGGGAGAGCCAGTCCTAGGTCTAGGGTTTTTGATGTATAGACATGTCTTGAGACTTTATCCAGATTTTGGATCTCACATTGTATTTGTATCATGATGTATATATATGAGATGACTGGATTACGATATATCTCATGTACTTGTCTCATTGTAATGGATGTTTCAGTATTATTATCTTTTTATATTGCTCAAATGTATGATATATGCTTATAAATGCTCATGTATAGTTTCTCTCATGGATGTATGTTTAGTTCTCATGTTATGTTATAGACTCATGTTTCTAAAAATGATCTTTTTTGTATATATGATGATGATAAGATTAACCCCTTATGATGAAAGGAGTAGAAAAGGATGTGATATGAAAGACAAGAAGTGAAAGACATGATCGAGAAGAAGTGAAAGACAAGCGCAGTTGAATGACAAGTCTATGAAAGATGAAAGGAAAGCTCTCTTCATATTCAAGATGAAAAACTAAGCTAACATGAACCTAACAATGCAAGCTACTATGAAAAGTGGTTTACTTGCAAGGTTACAAAGCTATTAGAATCTAATAATCATCATCGAGCTTTATTGGTAGTGTCACAAGATCATACAATACGCACTAGTATAACTATGGGTATATGAATATGATTTGTATTAGATAGGTATGTGGGAATCCCACCTAAGCATCATAGACATGTAGGTCAAGATGACTAGTGCAGTGAGGTTCCCTAAGTTTAGTATAGCAAGATTATGCTCGCATCGAGACACAAGAAAGTCAAGATGACCATAAGCATGCACTTGCAAAAAATAGTGAAGGATAATACATTGTAGATCCTCAGTGTCAAATGTAACAAGCATAAATGCTCATGATAGTTAGGATCAACAAGATATACCCATAGGCAAAAAATAAATAAAACATGTTCTCATGCCCCCAATCTTCTAGCTATGCATCATTGAAAACTATTAGGGAGAGAACACTCATCAAAAGAAATCATCATAGACAACACACAAAGAAATAAAGTCAAGCAAGTCTCAGCAAGTCAAGTGTTTAAGTGCGTGTGTGCAGGTCATAGAGTCAAACTTTGAGTATCGCATCTACCGGTGAGAAATATTGTATCATTCTAGACTGTGGGTAGGATATTTGATAAGTGTTGAGAAACACTTGATGCTAGGGAAGTGTTGAAAAACATAGTTGGAAAGTGTTGAGAAACACTGTTTGAACCAAGTTGCCCAAGAAACCTCGATGCACAAAGAGACCCAAGATAAGCTAAAACAATGTATGCCCCCTAGACTAAGACAAGAGTCAATTCTAGGCTAGGAGAGACAAAGCGAGAAGTGGAGTGAATGAGCACTATGCAAGACTGATAGACATAGGTGCAAGGGTCCCAAATAGCACCTATTTCTAGGTTTTCATTGCTTGGTAGATTTTTTAGGACTTTTTATTATTTTTTTGTATTTTTGCTACCAAGGCACCTATTTCTAGCTTTTCACCAAGGCACTTTTCTATTTTTTTGAATTTTTGAATTTTTGATTTTTTTTTGTGAGACATCAAAGTGCCTATTGCTAGGTTTTCACTAGGATGCTCTTTTTTTTAAGAATTTATATGTTTTTTAGGATTTTTTCAGCATCATATATGAAATTTTTTGGAATTTTTTTAGGATCAATAAGATATATACAAAGAGCTCAAGAACCTTAGGCATAGAACTTCTTCAGATGTAGAACATTAATAGGTTCAACAAGCTCTTCTCCCTTAGGTGTAGATAATTGATAGGCCTTGGACCCAAATGATTTTGTGATGATGAAGGGCCCTAACCAATTTGGCTTGAACTTTCCTATTTGCTCTCTATTCTACTGGTTCTTAGAATTTTCTCTTAGGACTAATTCACCCACTTGGAACTCTCTAGGATGAACTTTCTTATTATAGGTAGTAGACATTCTCTTCTAATAAGTGTGTATGTGATCAAAGGAAACCTTACGGTGTTCTTCCAAAGTAGTAAGCTCATGAACTCTCATGGCCCTATGGTCTTCATCGATAATCAAACCATGTAGAGAGACTCTCAGTGATGGTATTTCAACCTCTAATGGTAAGACAGCCTCAGAACCATAGACAAAGGAAAAAGGTGTGGCACCTGTAGGAGTGTGAATAGAAGTTCTATAAGCCCATAGCACAGGATTGATCTATAGATGCCAATGCTTTCCCAATTTGTGCACCATCCTATGAAGGATTTTCAAGAATTTTTTATTCAAGGCCTCAACTTGGCCATTCCCTTGAGGGTAGTAAATAGAAGACCAATATTGTTTAATTTTGAATTTTTTTCACAATTGTTTTAGGTCTTTATTCTTGAACTGGCCACCATTATCTGTGACTATGAAAGAAGGGATACCATAGCAGCAAATGATGTGATTCAATATAAACAAGGCAACATGTTTTCCCATGGCTATAGATAGTGGGACAGCTTCAACCCATTTGGTAAAATATTCAGTAGCTGTAATAATGAACTTATGGCCACTTGAAGAACTAGGATGAATCTTGCCTACCAAGTCAAAGGATCATTGCTGAAATGGCCAATATGTAACAGAGGGAATAAGCTTTCATCTAGGAGCATGAATGAGATTCCCATGGAGTTGACATTTCTTGCAAGACTTGGCATATCAAATAGCGTCAACTTGCATAGTAGGCCAATAGTAACTAGCCCTAAGAAATTTCCAAGCTAACACAAGACCATTAGAGTGTGAACCACATATGCCATCATGGACGTAAGCTAGCACTTTTTCTGACTCCTCTATTTCTAGACACCTAAGGAGACTTCCATCTAGACCCTTCCTATACAAGTCACCAAAGACAAGGGTAAAATGTGAGGCATTGCAAATGATTTGGCACTTCTCATTGCGGATTAGATTTTTAGGATTAATCTGATCTTGGAGATAGGAAAATATAGTAGCATATTTGGATGAATCATGATCGACCACTATGTAAATGACATGGTCATCAGGGGAATCATAGGTGGGATAATGCAACTCTTCCACCAGGAACTCAAAGTGTGACTCATGTTCTTCCAATAGTAGAATGGATGCATGATCCATGATTGCTTGTCCTTTAATGACTTTCCTTTCGACATAATAAATTTCAAGTTCTAAAAGAATCAACATCCATTTAGCAAGTCATTCAGTAAGTGTAGCTTTACTTAAGAGGTACTTTAAAGGATTAATTTTGGCGATCAGCTATGTAGTATGTGCGAGCATGTAATCTATGAGTTTTTTGAACACAAACACTACTACTAGACAAGCTTTTTCAACACTGGTCTAATTGAGCTCACAAGAAACCAAGGTGCGACTGATGTAATAGATAGCTCATTCTTTTCCCATATCATCTTGTTGTGCAAGGAGTGTTGTAAAAATGGTCAGTGCTCCCCTCAAGATTTGTGACATGGTTTAATAGCCTCCTATGTCTTCTATAAGTCTAGTGGTTGTATCGGGCATTAACAAGTTGATCTTTTGGTGCAACAGCAACCACTGCTTGTAACAAGTGGTATCAGAGCTTGGTCATAGGTTTGAATCCCCTCAAGTAATGCTAAGGGGGAGATTGCTGGAAAAATGGTCAGCACTCCCCTTGGGATTTGTGACATGGTTTAACAGCCTCCTCTGTCTTCTATAAGTCTAGTGGTTGTATTAGGCATTAGTAGGTCAATCTTTTGGTGTAACGACAACCACTGCTTGTAACAAGGAGAGCTCCTAAAGAATTTTCTATAGCAAATATGTAGAGTATCAAAGGTTTCCCTTGGATAGGTGGCATAAGAATACGAGGTTTTGCTAGGTAGTCCTTGATTTGGTCCAAGTTCTTTTGACACTCCTCATTCCATATGCAAGTAGCCCCTTTATGTAAATTCTTGTGGAAGGGTTGAGCTCTATCAGCTAATTGAGAAATGAACTGCCTAATAGATTAGAGATGGCCTTGGAGACCCCTTAATTATTTTGTGTTGCAAGGAGGTGGCATCTCCATGATATCTTGCACCTTTTCCGAATCTACCTCTATTCCTTTTGCTGATATGATATAGCCTAGCAGTTTCCCAGAAGTGACACCAAAAGCACATTTCTTAGGATTCAATTTGAGTTGAAATCATTCCATGTGGTCCAATATCAAACTCAAATTAGATAAATGAGTGCTTCTTTGTTGTGATTTAGCAAGTGTGTCATCAACATAGTCTTCCATGTTTTTATGCATCATATCATGGAATATGGTAGTCATAGCTCTTTGATAAGTTTCACCAGCATTCTTAGGACCAAATGGCATGACATTCCAACAAAAGGTACCCCATGCGCATGTGAAAGTTTTCTTCTCTTGGTCTTCAGGGGCAATTTTGATCTGGTTATATCCGAAGAAGCCATCCATAAAGGAATACATTTCATATCCTATTGTCATGTCCACTATCATATCGATGTTTGGAAGTGGAAATTCATCCTTAGGGTATGCTTTTTTTAGATCTATGGAGTCAGTGCATACGCAAATGAACTTATCATGTTTGGAAATAGGAACAATATTGGAAATCCATTCAGTTTAGTCAATAGCTCTTATGAAGTTAGCTTTTAGAAGCTTCTCATGTTCAGCCTTAACCAATAATGCCACATGAGGATGCATCTTTCTGAGTTTCTGTTTGTTAGGTTTTACCCCTAGAGCGATAGAGAGGTGGTGCATAATAAGCTCAATGTCCAAACTGGGCATGTCTGAATATGTCCATGCAAAGTTGATCTTTTTCTCCTAAAACAATGTGGTGAATTGTTCTTTCTCCTCTTCCAAGAGGGACTAATCTACATGGATTATCTTAGGAGACTCCTTTTTCCCTAATTTGATTGGCTATGTAGGTTCCATCAAAATTGAAGATCTTTCCTGGACGTAGCTGGGAAGACTACCAAGTACCTCATCCTCAGGTGCCTCGGAGAGGTTCTCACCCTTAGATACATCTTTATTTTTACTATTTTGAGGTTCGAACACCACCACAATGTGGTTTTTACCATCCAACCATTTCTTTTTTCTTTTGATTTTATGACTAAGGTACTTGATATTTGATTCTTTTATATTTGTTGTTATTTTGCTAGTGGAAGAGGTGACAGGTTCAACGGCATTGAGGTAACAAGCAATCTCATAGTCATTTTGGAAGGAAGGCAATGTAGGTCTTTGATCTTGGGTGGACCAATCTATGAGATCTAAGTGTATGAGAGGAAGCAGAGTGACAAGCTCAAGGTTATTGATGTGATAGGTATCATCTCTGGTGATGAGAGAAGTTGAGCCTATAGAGTAAGCTCCAAAAGTATCAAGATCTATATTTGGCATAGAAGGACCAACGTGGTTCACTAAAGCAATACATGGATTGAACTCATCAGATCCTATGTGAGACTCATCAGCTATGTCAGGTTGGACAGTATAAGTATGAATCACATCAACTTCCATATCCACTGTGGAAGATCCTTCTGAGAGAGTTTCCCATTCGTACTCATTTGAATCTGTCATTGAACTTCTATTGGGATTTTTTCACCAAGAAGGTTTAGGACACCTAGAAGTAGAGGAACCCATGCCATTATGTGTGATATCTCCTCTTTCTAGTAACCGCATAATATTTCTATGTTGTCTACCTCTGAAGTCAGATTCATTAGGAACATAGTTTCTAGATGTAGAATCTTTAGTTATGTCATCATTGGGTATACATACTTCTCCCCAAAGGAGTGAATTAGAAGGGATACCATCTCCCATTTGGGCCATAGTGTATAGTGGTGATTCATCCATATCTATATCTGAGTCACTAATCATGGGATCATTTTTGGAACATTTAGGGGGGTCATCTTCGGCACCGTATCCTAGACCCATGGTATCCTTAGAGTGTCAACCATCAGTATGACTCAAAGGTTCAACTAGAGCATGTCCATTATTATTTAAAGGTCCTTAACCTTGATAGCCCATTTTCTATAAAAATGTGTAGCCTTTACCATAGCATCCAGGGGAGATGGGAGTAACAACTATTGTATTGTCTTCTTCCATTTTATAGATCCAATCTCTCATAGCTTGTTCTTCTTTTTCTACCTCTAAGGGTATAGATGCTTTAACAAAGGCATCGAAAACCATCATGGCAGAAGCGGAAGGCTTCATCTTGTCTAAAGGTCTACCATATGACTTAGGAGAGGTAGGCATAGCAGCAATAGAATCCAATGTGTATTCACCCATACCAATACTCATCATTTTTAATTTTTGCTCGGTAGCAATAAGGGATGCATTAGGATCATGAGAAGGTTTATTGTGTGGGACAAACATTTCAGTGGTAGTGAGAGTATTAATAGCAATAGCATTATCCCAAGGAATCACAATTTCAGCTCCATTGTATGAGAATTTGACACATTGATGGTAGGTAGAAGGAACAGCTTGCATGTCATGGATCCAAGGATGACCCAGAAGAATGTTGTATGTGAGTGGGATGTCTAATACTTGAAACACAATATCTTTCACAACTAGACCCACTCAGATAGGTAGCACAAGAAGACCCTTGTAAGACCTTTCCACTTCATCGTATGCTTTGATAGTGATCTTTCACCTTTGATCTACAACAAATTTAGACAATCCCAATTGTTTCACAACATGAAAGGAAGCAATATTCAACCCCGCACCATTTTCTATCAAGACTCGGTGGACTCAAGTATGGTAGACTTGGACCTCGATATGTAAAGCAAGATGATATGGATGACTAAGGGATGTGTCATCCTCTACGGAAAATGAGAGATATTGAGGAGATGAGATATGATTGACCATAGCCTGGAACCTATCTAGATCAATGTTATTAGGGACATTTTCTATGCATAGAGCCTTTTCAAGGATCTCTTTGTGCAAGGGGGATAGCTCAAGAAACTCAAAAATGGATATTTGGGCCGGTGTTCATTGCAACTGGTGAACAAGATCATAGCTAAATATGGCTGAAGGAGTCACTTGTTTGGAATCGTGAGCAATTTGAAGGATGATTTTGGCCTACCCCCTAGTAACATCATTTAGTGTCTCACTTCAGGAAGATAAACCATCAAGTGTTTGCAAGAACAACTTAAGCATATCATGATTGATGTCACTATTGCCTTTAGATTTCATCATAAAAACACTCTCAATGGGCTCTAACATGTTGATCACATTGTCATCATTAGTGTATGTATAATTGATCTTGGCATCATGATTTTTCTTGTTCACTTGAGAGGACTCCCCCTTTTCATACTCAGGTAGAGGGGTTTTGAAGGCCTTGTGATTAGAATTCTTAACCAAGCCATTTGTGAGAACTACACCTCCATCAATAAGATCTTGAATAGCATCTTTGAGCTTGAAACAATTATTTATGTTGTGTCCCTTATTTCTATGGTAATTGCAGAAATGATCCTCTCTCCACCAATCAGGCTTAACTAGTGGATTGAAGGGATGAGAATTTTTAGGAAGTGTAAGATACTTGCTAGCAACCAAGGTCTTAAGAATCACGTCATAGGGTTCAGCCAACTTGGTGTAGACTCATCATTCATATGACTTCTTGGGTTTGTTCACATATTGAGGTTTAGATGCACTTTGAGTGTTGGTAGCCTCTTGTTGTTTAGCTACGTAGATAGTGTTGGAGAGATGGAAAGTGGACTCTTTAGCTTTAGGAACATCTACAACCCCATCGTTGACAACATATTTGTTTTTGTTCCAGGGTTTGTTTTTTTCCTTTCCATTACCTCTGGTATCTTTGTCGATGACTATATCCCCTTTCCTTATGGCAACATCCTCAATATGGTATGCACTTTCAACCATGTCATTGAAAGAGGAAAATAGTTGTTTTCTTAGATCGTAATATAATTTAGGTACAAGAGTGTTGACAAAGATGTCAATCTTTTCCCTCTCAGGTAGTTGATGAGGACATCTAGAATATAACGACCTCCAACGTTGCAAGTAGGTAGCAAATGGTTTGCCTTCATTTTTCTTGAGAGAACTTATATCTATCATGGTAATAGGCTACTGAATGTTGTATGAATAATGTTGAATGAAACACCTATCCAACTCATCAAAGGTCTTGAGAGGGGGTGTCAATTTTGTGAACCATTCTAGCGCTTGTCCTCTTAAACTCCTAGGGAACAACCGTAGTAGAAATGTGTCCTCTTGAAGGAAGTCCATGCTAAGAGCATAAAAATGATGCACATGGTCATGGGGATCACCATTTCCATCATACTTATCATATTTGGGAACCTCAATATCCCTAGGAAATGGGACCATGTATAGACTTCTATCAAAGGGAAGAGCACAAATAGATTCTACAAAAGAGACCTTTGGAGGTTCCTTTTCTATTGCAAGTTGAGAAAGATGCTAGTTCATTCATTTTAATTCCTCTCTAAGGATTTCATACTCAATTAGCACTCTTTCTTGAATGATTTGGCAAACATCATAACTAGGAGGGAGCTTGTACCCTCTAGAAGTCATGTATTGAAAGTATTGATCTCTATTATGCTCTAAAAGTTTATGCATCAAACATTGGGAAGCCTCATCTTGTTCAAACTTCATAAGTTCTTCACTAGAAATGTCATCATTGGCCTCTTCCTCATGATGAGAGGGAGGAGGTCTAGGAGGTGAAGAAGGTGCGGCAAAATTTCATCTTGGAGGGGACCTTGGTGGCGTATGGTTACCATAATTTCCATTAGTACCAAAAAAAGGTCTATGTTTATAACTGCTAGCCTCGGGTTGATCGTGAGACATTCCTCTTGAAGCCATACACCTAGCAGCATCCATTATGTTCTTATTATGCTCTTTATCTAAGTGTTCTTGGTTGTCTCTATGCTCAAAGTGTTCTTGCAAGTGGTGATATTTCTCTTGTTTACTCAAGGTAAGTGAGACACTATCCGTGCTTTTGGGGACCTTGAATACAAAAAAAAGGAAGCCTCCTTTATACCGCAGGATGACCTCGGGATCCTTGGAATCCTCAGATTTGTCTGGGCTAGAACTATTGTCACTAACTAGTGCTCATAAGCATCTTGTAGGAGAGGGTAACTATGTATGGTTGAATGGAGGGTGAATCCCCTGCTCAAATTGAAATCAAGCTGTAATCAAGATGAAAAGAAATGTTGTTTGACTAATAGAACGAGGAAAAGTTTCTTGGATTTTGAGATGAGCAAACCCAATAAAGATCACTTGTCGAGATAGAACAATAGAGATGACTTGTCAAAGGTGCTCAATAATTTATAGTAGCCAATTGACTCAATTTGAGATATGAGCAAGAAGCTCGATTAGAAAATAGCTAGAGAGGTAATGGTAGTGTCACAAGTGATCGAAAGTAGCATTTGATAGGCTCAAATCCAATAGTTTTAACTCATCTTTCTCACCCTAGAACAAAATTAAACATGTAAATAATAGGCCAAATTTAGGTAAGAATAGGAAAGGACACTCTATCACAAACTAAGATTCAAATTTGATAGCTTTGAATTGCAGATAGAAGTAAGACAACAAAATGACTCTATGTGATAGTTTGTAGGATAGCAGGACGATACAATTTTTCCAAATGATATTTCGCACACAGCAGTGCGATAGGAACTAGGTAGTTGATGTTATAGAATGTATAATGTTCATGAGATACAAGGTTAATAGTGAAGTATCGTGCAATAATACTCATGCAGGTGGTGCAATAATTGTTCTGTATCGCACGATGTTTGACTAGTGAATGTGTAAAACCCAGTTTTGAAGGTAATTTGATCAAAGTTGCAATTTAATAAGTTTAATTTCTTAGTTTGAAACATAGTAACAACACAAAATAGATAGGTTTGCAAAAATTGAGTGATCAAACGTGTCATAGAACACTTGAACAAGGGAAAAAGCAACCGTGCCAAGACATGCACTTGGGATATCGAAACAAAAAATCCTATGAACACTACTGTGATGTTTGATGTTTAAGAATGTTTACATGGGTAGATCATAGCTATATCATCTTAAAATGGAAGAACTTCCATGTTAAGAGCATTTATCCCTCTGAGTAAGTGGTTTGGGGTCATATTGGATGCCTTGAATTGATCTTTGCTTTGATCTGGCTTTCTCCCCGCTTTCCACTTCTTTTCTGCTTCATTCTAGGTGAAATTAGGGTTAGGATCTTTAGGATTCTCCTAAATTTCCCTCTTACATAGATCTATTTTCTAGGTAGTATTTAGAAATAGATCCTCCTGGCCTCCATTTCAGTAATCATAGGATTTTATGTCTATCCTGACATTTTGCCTATTCTGGCATCATTTCTAGTTTTTTGGGCATCCCTGCGACCTCCTAATTCAATTTTGAGTCAACCTCAGAAAAAGGTCAATGTCTTAGGTTGAAAAAGGTCAATGTCTTAGGTTGACCCTGACTAGGTTAGGGTCAATCTCAAATTTGACCCCTTTCTCCAAAATTTTCAAGATCCTTAATTTCTGGGCTTCGGGCTTTCGGGAAATTTATTTTCCCACCTCCGGGTTCACCATTTTGGGTTTCGAGATTGTAAATACTTTAATTGAATTTAATCTAGGTATATTTTCTAAAGGTGAGGACCTAATTGGGATTTAATTCTCCAAGGTGGCCCATCTAGAGGAGTGTGCCCTAGATCACTATAAAAGGAGGCCTTCCTCTCTCATTTTCACATCAAGTTTTCTCAATCAAGCTCTCAAGCTCTCAAGGTGATCAAGCAAGAATCCATTCAAGTATTCAAGTATTCTTCTCCATCCAAGTTCTCCATTGAAGATCAAGGATTCAAGCATTCAATCCATTGAAGGGATTTGGTTCAAGCATTCAAGATTTATCATTCAAACCCTAGATCTAGCCATCATGATGGTGTGATCTTCCTTCAAGATCCTTTGTTCATCTTCAAGATCCATTTCATTCTCTTACTAAGGTGAATTCCAAGCATACAACCATGGAGGTTTGATTTACATTTATTGTTGTGTTCAAGCTTTCATATTAATATACTTGTTTACATTTCAAATACAATTGCATATCTATTGAATTTCATAGCTTCATTGTTAGAAACTTTTCTACTACTTGCTAGCTTTCTCCATTTCAATTTCAATATTAAGGTTGATTCCAAACCAGGGTTTGACCAAGGCAAACCCTCCAAACAAACAAACAAACCCATTTTTCTTGCAAGTATAGGTGCGGAGTTTTGGATCTGAGAGCTAATTTGGATACCCTTTTCGGCAAACTTCTAGGATCTACGAACAAAATTCATATTGGACTTCAAATAAAAAATGTAGTATTTGACCTTTTATGAGGGTCAAACCCAAGTTGAGCTATCTTGAGGAAATATTTTTGGGTTTTGTAGATCTCACAGTTTTGGTTCAAGGTCATGAAAATCAACAATTTCTGAGACTGTTTGATAGGGTTTTCAGTAGGTTCTTTTTTGGAGGTAAGTACCTTTATCTCTTCATTTCAACATTAGTCATCCACATTTACTTTTTGCATCATTAGAAATTCAAATGTATGTTTAAAATATGGATTTAGGGTCTCTTTCATATGTATTATTCTAAACCCTAATTCACACCATATTTTATCTATTACAATAGCAAAGACTATCCAAGCACTTGCTAGCCTAGAAAGACAAAGGCTCGATAGTCAACAACTTAGCCCACACTTGATGTCCCATTACCTCACAAAAAGTGGTTGCCCATAATAGATATTGGATTTTTCATGGAAGTGCCAATGACACAACCAAAGGAACACAGATGGTGAGTGTAAAATATTGAAGTGATTCGGGTGGTCTACTAAGATCGATCCTTGCACCAAGATGTTGAGTGGCAAGATCAGGTAGCTTCTAGCTAAGTTTCATAATAAGGGATTCCATTTGCAATACCCCTCTTGCTCCCCATAGGGACTCCTTACCTTGCAGCAAGTAACGGACCTCACGGCCACAAGAGTACCTTAAGCATTCTTGCTTAGCATTTTTCTCATGGTCACAATCCCATAAGTACTCATACTAAGTGAAGACAAGCATTACATCTACCAAGGTTTTGTGTCCTTGATAACCTTGATTTTATAGTGGGTTAGAATAGCCAGGTATTAACTTGTCCCCACTTGGGTCATTCCTCTTGATTGCTCAAGAGCAAGCCCTCTAAAGGATTCTAGACTAAACAAGAAGCGGATCTATTAGAAATAGGGAATACTGAGAGGGGGGGTGAATCAATATTCTACAAACTTTTACTTTTTCCCAATTATGGATATAACATATTATCTTAGTGCATGCATTATATAGGAAACTAAACAACATGCATAGCAATAAAACAAAAGAACTCATAACACATTATTTGGTCTCAAGGAAACCCTAGCCAAGGGAAAACCCCGATGGGGATGGCACCCACAAAGATCCACTAATCAAAAGTATAATGTTAAGGATGTTGACCCTGTTAGGATTCTATTACATGTATATAGTGTCTCAGTCCTAATTAAGGGACTACAGGCCTTATTAGAAGCCTCAACCCTATTAGGAGTTGGTAGTAAAAAATATGATTACCAAATGAGCTCACTGCCCAAACAAGTAATATATAATATCACTAATTAAAAAAATAGGTCAAGGTACATAACCTTATACTTCTTGAAACTTTGCATCAATATCTCTTCGCTACTCTTTCACTATCGCTATTACATACATATCATATATCCTTTTTCTTACATTACATCATTACATCTTTATACAAGTTATTAAGATTAATAACTCTTCCAGTCAGCTTACATAATACAAAATATCTTTACCCAAGGGTTAACATCTAGGATTTCATCCCTTATATTGTTAAGTCATTATTTTGATAAACAAAATAATCCCTTAACTCTTTACCAATTTCATCTTCTTAATCTATCCTGTTGGCTTAACATTGTCTTTAGTAAAATGGTCATAACTTCTTCCGTACATGCTATACTGACTTGCGCTCATAGGTGAGTCTTCAATAGTCACCATAGTATCTATGTTCAAGTGCACAAGCACTGAACTTACTCCTAACAACATCACTAAAAAAAATTGTCATCAAGTACACTGGCAAAAACACATTGTCTCATACTTAGACAATTTTGTATTGTGCTCTGTCATACTTGCTCTCTGACCTATGCAATCTTCATGTAGAACATATGTTTCCATAATGACAACATCTATGTATCCAACTTAGCCAAATTTCCAACAATTTCCCCCTTTGTCATTGGTGGCAACATATGAGAAAATTGGCTAAGTCTTAGACTTCAAATTTTCAAAATTGTGGCCATAGTAATAAATATGTATAAACTATCCTTATGACTCCATAAACCTTATCTGTATACTGTACTCCCCCTAAGAGTATGTATCCTTAATAATTTTTTTCTATATATCTCTCCCCCTTCGACAACAATGACAAACAAAAAGTAAGGAGGGTGACAAAACTATGTTCAAACAAGAGTGTTATACCTTGATTCAATATTGCAAAGCTGGTAGGCTTGCAACACAATTTGCAAAGTTAATCTTCATGGCCTCTAACTCTTTCTCCCATGACTTCTTAATTGAATCTGCAACACTAAGTAGTGCGCACAATCCATAAGATGCAATTTCACATGCTTGGAGATTCTAAAAACTAAACTTCTGAAAAGATGTCTTGGATGAAAGACATTCTTCCAGTTAGCCTTCAATAATGCTCAATTTTATAGAAACATGCTCTCTTAAAAGAGTGAATCTCTTCAGCTTCCTATCCTTGTCATCTTGTAAAATTCTTATTTCATCATAAATCTTGCATATTTTCTTCTCAACATCAAGTACCTTCACATTAGGGCTTGAAAGAAGGTTTATCTCAGTTTGAATTTTTGCTTCCTTAGTCTTCATCTTCTGTACTTCCTCTGCTATCAAGTTCTCTAATTTTGTACACTGAATGTACAAAGATTTTCCTCTTTCTATATTCCTTCTCAAATATTTTATGCATATATCAAGATTGTTGATATCATTCCTAATGTTTTTACTTATGTCCAAAAGAATTTTGGCCTCATAGGCTACTTGAGCCTTTACCTTTGCAATATCAGATAAGTTGGTAAACTCATCATCAAATGTGTTCATTACTTTCTTTTCTCTTTCCAGAGGGTTAGCTTCTATAATTTGTGTGGTTACAATGCCTTGTAACTTCTCAGTAAGCTCTTTTAGGCATCCTTTAAGGCTCTTTACCTTCTTATTCTTTCCAATAATCTTGTTCAAAGATGTGATCAATTCCATCTGATCATCATCATCTACTTCCTTTCCCAAATTCTCAAATATAGAACCAATTTGTGTTTTCTTACTAGTCTCAGGTGTAAGACTAATTTCTTCAAGAGTGGGAATAGATACTTAAATAGGTTCTTAAATAGGTTATCATCACTATCCAAAGTGATCTTTGTTCCTTCAACATTCATAGCTTCATCCTCAATATTGATGGCTAGTGGAGAGGGAATGTCATGTTCTACTTCTTCTACTTTCTCTATAGGTTCTGCTGCAACTGATGGTTTTCCAACATTCTCTGTCATAACCTTAAAAATTGCTTTTTTTGTTTCCTTTCTGATTTCTTCATATTTACCTCCCATAATCTGAATAGTTCTCTTCTTGGTTCTTAGATGGGTGTTCAGATCCTTCATGATTTGTTTGAAGTTTTCTTCATCTCTCACATCACATAGCTTTCTTACAAGATTTTCTCTTATAGTTATATCTTCCTCTGATGCTCTTTTCTTTTTGTTTACAAGCTTCTTATACAATTCATCAGGTATCTTACCCTGAATTGTATCAAATTTCTTATCAGACAAAATCATATGCTTCACCACTACATTTTATAGATTCAATCTCTCTGCATAATCATATAGATCATAATATTTATTCATCTTTGTGAAGTCTCCATCTTGTATAATCTGTTCATTCACTTTTTCAATTCTAGGTTTCCAAGTTTTCTTCTTAACAAGAGTATCTTCATCATCTTTAATCTCTGCAATTTTTCTTGGAACTAGTGGCACTAATGTCTTCTGCCTCTTACCCAGTCCAGTAGCAATCTCTTTCATTCTTTTACTAGGTGTGGAGGAGGTTGATCTAGTGGATTTTGTTGCTTCTTGATCTTTCTCTCTTTCTTCCACTTTTACCTTTACTTGTGTCACTTGTTGTTGTACTGCAATTGATGATAAAGGTGGCATAGACAAAACTTCTTTTTGTCCAATTTCTCTAACTATTGTTGCTGTCTATTTGGCTATCAAGAACTCATGTCTAGTCATTCTTGTATCTTTTAGTATTTTCTTGATTATACTTTCAACTCTTTTCTTAGACTGTTTCTCTTCAAGGATAGTCTTTGTGGAGTTGAAGTTCTCCTCAAAGGTTCCAAACCTATTACTATGAATGTCTATCTTGCTCTTAAGTAGTCTACTCACATATTCTTTTGTCTCAATCTCAGAGATTTCATAGCCAAGAGGGTCTATGAACTCTACTCTAGGTTCTACTGCTTCAATGTATATAAAGTCAGTATCAACCATGAAACATATCTCATTTTTATACTTTTCTACTAAGGATTGAGGGATCCTTGTTCTACTTTTCATCAAATTCTAAAATGTTTTGATTACCAACACTACACTTTCATTTACCTTATCAATAACATGCCTCATATACACTTTGTTAATCCTCTCCATTGTGGTTTGGCCATCATTCCAATCATTTCTAATGGTGTAAGGAAATCTTCTCAACAAATAGAAAAACATATAAGTGATCAATGATGAGAATCTAAATTGAGAATACTTAAGTCTTTTTAATCTTTTCCAAATTCTCAAACAATTGAATTCTCAAAATCTCACACATGTCAAATTGTACTCTATCAACACATATTAAATATGTTGCATGTAGCATTCCTGCTACCATGTCATCTTCTCTAGAGTTAGCACAAAACTTAGTTGTAAGGATCTTACACAAATATCTGACATCATCTTGTTGAATCTTGCTAATTACTATACCCCTACCATTGTAAGATGAATTTATGTTGTCTATAACTATTTTACTCATGTTCTTCTCATTCAAAGGAATGGCTCCATTTTTAGAAAGACCAGTTACCTCATGAATTAGGTTAGCTATGATATCTATCACTCTGTCATCTAAGCAAAACTTCTCATTATGAATTCTGCTTAAAATAATCTTGGTACATTCTTCATTGTCAAACTCATATCATAAGGCATACTTAACAATTTCATTATCTTTCAAATGCTCAAATCCTACTTTCAAAGACATATCCTAATTGTAGATCTTCTGATATTCTTTTGTGAAATCACTATCACTGAGAGTCTCTAGCTTACATCCCAGATAACTTCTAATATTTTCTAGATGTAAAACTCCATCAGCTACGGATGATAAAGCTAACTTAGGATCATCTTCCAAGGGTTCTACTAGTTCCCTTTTCATCTTAGGTCTATTCTTATCTCTGACATTGTGAATCAAAGAAACATCCATGACTTTTTCTAATTCCTTAACTGATTTAAAGATCTGCCAAGTAAAATACCTTGATTCCATGATTTTAGGGCTTGCGTAGATTCGACATGAAAAATCCTTCACCAAATCCTTGCAAAATGATTCAAATCACTACTCTTTGATCTCCTCAACACTTTTAATCATTTAGATTATCAAATAATAGTGATCTTAACCTTTTATCATTCCTATCTCACATAAATCTGATATCGCATTCAATTCTTTTGTTGCTTCTTTCCAAAAAGTTGATTCTGTTAACCTGCAAAACTTAAAAGTCCTTGCGATCTCGTAAAACATAATATTTTTCTATGCACTCTTAACCATAGCATCATTACATCATATAATGCCTTGCATTAATTACGCAAGACTCAATTCATCATATATCAACTTCTACACTAATCTAAGTCCATATTCTACTGTAATTTTTCATGAATTAAGTACTTAGAGATGGGTTAGGTAGCGATTCATTCTTACCAATTGATACTTCACCTTTTTGATTACCTTCAGTGCTGAATATATCTCCTTGATCTGTGCTTTTAACAAACTTCACTTATTCTAAATTACTACAACATCCTTTCTGACTATTACTTGCATCTTCATTTCTCCTTGCATGACTTCTAGGGTTAGGATTAGGATAAAAACTCTATTGTTCATTCTGCAAAACCTTGATGTATGCCCAATCTTGTTACATATCTGACAAACTATTCCATTGTTTCCATATCTTGGTCCAGGCTAATTTATCTGTGATCTGCAATTTCTAGCAATGTGTCCAATCTTGTTGCATCTATAACATACTATTCCATTTCTTCTATTCATATCTTCAGTAGGTTTCTTATCTGCATGATTAGTATTTCTAAACATTCTACTACTATTTTTATTCTCAACAAATTTGGGTTTTATGCATTCAATAGCTCTATGTCCAAAACCATGACAATTATAACAATAACCATTAAGGGGTTTGAATTGCTTACCTATGTAATCTTTCTTCATATAACCAATAGTACTACAAGAAAAGCATCTACCTTTGAATTCTCTTTGCATACCTTTAGGTGACTCCTCTCATTTAGGTGTGTCTTTAGATTTGTCAATTTCATCAGATTTCCTTTCATCTATGCTTTCAAACATTTTCAGATCTAGTTCCTTGCTTTCTTCACTTGCTTTAGTTGTGTTGAATTGAAGACCAATTTTATCATAGAATGGTTTTTGATAAGACATTTTTTCATCAATCTTCTCACTAGTTGAATATAGTTTTTCAAGTTGTTGCTTAGATTGAGTCAGTTCACCTTTCACAATTGTATTATATTTCTCAAGTTTGGCATACTACACATTGACTTTCTCAAGCTCAGATGTTAATTTACCAAGTTTAGATTTTAGTCCTTCATTTTTTATCTTTAGATTTTCATTCTCAAATTTCAGATTTGCTTCATTCTTTCTATTTCCATCTTTCAAACTTAGCTTTAGATTTGCTATCTTTAGTTCATGTTTAAAGATCTCATTTTCTTTTTCTAAGTTGTCATCACAATCTTCAATTTGTATTTTGGATTCCTTTTCTGATTTTAGATTTTCCAACTTATTTTTTAGTTTCTCAATGAGGTTCTTAGCATCATCATATTTTCCTTTTAGAGTGTCCCTTTCATCAGTAAGCATATCAATCTATTCAAGAGCTTCTTCAAGATTCTTCTATAGTTGATCCATATCCATAGAGATCTTACTCAAGCTTCTAGGCTTTTCTTGAATGATTCTTTTCTGATTAACTAAGCTCTGATACCAATTGTTAGAAATAGGGAATACTGAGAGGGGGGGTGAATCAGTATTCTACAAACTTTTACTTTTGCCCAATTATGGATATAACAGATTATCTTAGTGCATGCATAATATAGGAAACTAAAAAACATGCATAGCAATAAAACAAAAGAACTCATAACACATTATTTTTTCTCGAGGAAACCCTGGCTAAGCAAAAACCCTGGTGGGGATGGCACCCACAAAGATCCACTAATCAAAAGTATCATGTTAAGGATGTTGACCCTGTTAGGATTCTATTACATGTATATAGTGTCTCAGTCCTGATTAAGGGACTATAGGCCTTATTAGAAGCCTCAACCCTTATTGGAAACCTTGAAAAGTGACCTAGAGCTCCCTGGGCATGGAGTGCAAGGGTGTTTAGAGGGCTCTTAGCTAGAGCTATTAAGCATACAACCTTGCTAGTAAACCATGCAATGGGAGATTCAAAGAGACAAGGGAAAGAATGCCAATATCTTCAAAAATCACAATGAAAAATGCAATGCAAGCTATGCTAGAATGAGAATGCAAGAATGCAATTAAACTATGAAAATGAGAGTGCTGCAAGCCATTACTAGTTAAACTATGTGAATAAAGCTGAAGCATGAAAGGAAACTAAGCTAAGAATACCATGAGAGCTAAGCTACAATGAAAATATGAAGAATAAAATGCTAGAAATTCTTCAAAAGTTCCAATGGCACCAAGAAAACCTGCAACACAACATTAGCATCAAGAGTCAGGATCCTAGAATAAGAAGAGAGCTCTCCTTTTAAAGATAAATGGACCAAGGAGATTAAGAGGCAAAAGATTTTATCAAGGGTGGAGTTTGAAAGTGGGAGCAATCCTTGTGCACAAGTCTCCTCCAATGAGAAAGAAATGTTGACTTTTGTGGCCCATGTGAGACAAAAAGCATTTTTCTCTTATTTATTAAATAGGAATAATGCCTTATTTGTGCAACTTAGGATAAAAGTTAAGTGGGGGCTTTTTATTTAATAAAAGGAGAGGGAATTCCTTTTAATTAAATAAAGACTTAGGATAAAATGGTTAATCCATAGAATATAATCAAATAAATGATAGAATTAAGATTTGATCAAGAATAAGCAATTGATAAATTTAGCAAATAATGCTAGAAAGGGGCTAATAGTCTAGATGACCATTTTTGGGTGACTACACCTATAATATGGCATTAGTGGACATATTTTGTGTATATTGTATAAGTGATACATTGTACATCCATTTGGCTTTGAGGAAGCCAGTTTAACTGTATTGAATATATTTAATGTATGACATTATTGGAGATATATATTTGGCTTCATGCCCTATGAATATTTTTCTTCTATGTTTTATGTATGCAATTCATGTGTTTGGTGTATTGAGGTATACTAATTTATGTTTATGTGGATGTCTTATGCTTTGTAAATTTCCCATGCCTTATAGTTATGCTTGTATGTTTATCAATGTATATTGTTACTGTCACCCTAATGAGACTAACTCAACAATATTCACTATCACCCTAAGGAGACTAACATTCATTGTTACTATAAACTTTGACAACATTCACTATCTCCCTAAGGAGACTAACTCAACTCGAGGATTCTACAAACAACTTGGAATCCACTCAAGGAATTAACCTCACTCAAGGATCTAGTTGATTTCTCTGACTTTGTAAGTCACTCCCACAACCATACTAATCAAATTCACTTCCTTGTTTCCTTGTTCCAATGCCTTCTAGCATCAACTATATCCTAGGCCATCTAGTGCACCTAGTGCACCTAGTGCCTCCACCACACCAAAACTCAAACCAAACTTCACACACTAATTCTAACACCTTAGATCATCTCAACATGCTATATTTTCCATGTTACAACTTCCCATTCAATCCAATCAACTCATCTTTCACCCTTCCTCTTCTATAGCCCTTCTAGGCCTACCTAGTAGTCCTTCCAACACTGAAATCAGCAATTTACTCTCAAACTCCCCAGACAACCTAGCAATGTTTTTATATTTTCTAGTACCATTTTTGGTGATGAACTACAATTGATTTAGAACCTAATTGAAGATCTGTGATTAGAGATCACTGAATTGCTGATTAGATATGACATATGATGAAATTAGTAATATGTTGTCATTCATGTCAACTAGTTTGACAGTACTTATCTTGTAAGTTACAATACCTAAACATCTGTAGAAAAGGAGTAAAAGAGATGAAGAACATAAATATCTACATGAGGAATATGTATATGATAGATGTGGATAAGAAATACATTGGGTAACTTGTTGATGAGTCTATGACCCTATGTTATTGACTTGACTATGATTCATTCATCTATGATGAGGAAAAGATCTGAAAGACACAAGGCAGTGTGGTCAGTTGATGAAGCATCATAGTATACACCGAGTAGTGTAGTGTATACCGAGCATAGTATAAACCAAGCTTGTGTTCACTGACACATTTCTTTGTTAACCGAGTAGGAGAAAAGAACTAAATGATTAGTTTAGCTGATAAGGATTGATGAGTTGTAAAGTACATCAAAATTAGAGATGGAGATAATGTTTTTTATGAAGATCAACGGCTTGCATAATTGAAGGAAGATCTAAAGGATGAAATCAAAACATGTTACTGACACATTAGCCGAGGAAGGTTTAAGTGGAAAAATGGATGAAGGAGAATAAGTGGCAAAATATTATGAAGGAGAAGAAAATGGTTTACTTTTTTATTTAAGAGACTAGGGTTTCATTATGAAACCCATGCTGAAAGAAGGAGACTGCAGAACTATCGCATGAACAAGCTTCATGTATGCCTGATCAAACTAGTTAAAGAGAACCAAACTGTAGAGTTTACTGAGCGTCAGAAAACTATTACCAAGCGACAGTAAGTCATTGATTATTGTTGATACAGAATTGATATATTAATCAAAGGATTTGAATGAGCTTAACATAGATCTAAACATCTGCAATTGAAGTTGTATTGTAATCAGATCAACTACTATTACATTTTAACCATTGTAAACAGAGAAATCTCTTAACAGAGTGGACTTGAAAGTCTTATATGTATCATTCATAGAATGAAAATTGTTATCCTATCAACCCCATAGTAAATGTCAGTTGGATGATAAAAGTTGGTCTAAAATCCTCTAACAAGGTCACACCTTGTAGTATGTTTGTAACCTTTAACAGGGTTGGGTTTCATCGACCTCACTTTAGAAGAGTGAAAATTTTTGGGTTGCCGATCCCAAGTGGTTTTTCCCTTCACAGGGTTTCCATGTTAAATATTTTGTGTTATGTGTTCATTGTGGTGATTTTTTGTTATCATGCTTTACATATTACATGTTGGATTTGATCGGTAATCATTATTTATTATTGACTTGTAATCGGTAAAAGCATAGACAATATAAGTATTTTATGTTACCGAGCTACAGAAGTTTAAGTAAATTGTTTTGGATTATACATTTTGATTTGGGACTGTGGATAACTAATTCACCCCCCTCTCAGTTATTCTAAAAATTGGTATCAAAGCTTTGGTTTCTTGGAATAGAGTTTTAAGGACTTCAGCACAAAGGTCTCAAAATGTTTAAGAGGGAAGTGCCAAAGATAAACAAAGATAACTTCACAATATGGCAAAGTCGAATGAAGCTTCATATATCCAAAATTGGGAATTCTGCCCTAGATCTGATGGAGAATGGATACCTTGCACCACCCACTGGTCCCTTGACCCTTGATCAACTAAGAGACAGGCATGAACATAATGTTACTATGATGGAGATTGCTTCTACCTATTTAGATGTCGAATTTGAAGATGTCAAGGACTCTACTACTACTAAGCAGATGTGGGATAAACTTGCTCAAGTTTATAGTGGTGATGCGAATGTCAAGAGAGAAAGAGCCGAAAGCTTAAGAGGAAGATTCGATGACATGAAGATGAAAGAAGGTGAAAACATTGTGCAGTACACAAACAAAATAAAGGAGGTAGTTCACACTATTAGACCATAAAATGGAGTTATTGATGAAGATATTGTGGTAAGAAAAATTCTAAGGACCCTATTGCCTATCTATGCCATTAGAATATTTGTAATTCATGAAAATAGGTCAGCACCTAATAGCAAACTCACTCTTGATAATCTAATTGGAAAGCTTACAACATTTGAACTGAATAATTATGACAATAGTATTGTACTGAATGTTGAATCTTCTTTTATGTCTTCTCTGAAGATTGGTAAGTCTAGTAGCAGAAATAAGAATGATGATAGTGGTAGCAATACTGATGATGAGCTTGATGAACTTGAAGCTCTTATGGCCAAAAGGTTACCCAAAGGTAAAGGAAGGTATAGAGGTAAATTACCTTTAGCATGCTTTAACTGTAAAGAAGTTGATCACATTGCTGCTAGATGTCCACACAAGAAAGATGATGAAAGAACCAAAGACTCATCTGAAGGAAGCTATGGGAGAAGAAACAATAGAGGCTACTGATATTACAATAGAGACAACTGAGACAATAATGATAAAGGAAAGAAGGTATGCTACATTTCTGAGGAAGAAGATATCATCGATACCGACACTGATGATGATGTGGAGGTAGTATTTATGGAAATGAAGGATGATTCCAAAGAAGATGAAAGATATGTAGAGACAACACTTATCTCTAAGGTTAATAAAAATGATACATGGATTATAGATAGTGATTGTACACATCACATGACTGGTGGTGAAGAAAAATTTGATTATCTTGAAGAATACAATGGAGGATCTGTAAGAATGTGTAATGATGCACCCTATATGGTAAGAGGTAAAGGATCCCTAATGATAAATGATAGATTAAAATGTGAAAATTCTTATTGGGTAAAAGGATTAAACTATAATTTGCTAAGTATGGCACAGCTGAACAATTCAGGCCGCCGAGTTGCTTTTGAGAGAAAAAAAGGTGAAAATATATGATGATGGAGGAAGACATGTTGGAACTGGTACACAATCCAGAGGTAATCTATTTTATCTTGATAATGATCAGTCTTCTTGTTTAATGATGAAAGATGAAGATGCATGGTTGTGGCATAAAAGGTTATGTCATGTGAATTTTGATAACATGATTAAGATCAGTAAAAAGAAAAGAGTTAGAGGTTTGCCTTACTTATCAAAGCCTGATCATGTTATGTGTCATGAATGTCAAAAAGGTAAAATGACTAAATCTAGTTTCAAAAGAAAAGATTATTCAACAAATAAAATACTTGAGTTAGCACATACTGACCTATGTGGTCCTATGAGAACTCAAATTTACTATGGAGATAGATATTTTATTCTTTTTGTTGATGATTATACTAGGTTGATGACTGTCATGTTCTTGAAAGAAAAATTTGAGGCATTCAAGATGTTCAAGTGGTATAAAGCAATAGTAGAAAAAGAGACTGGTAAAGAATTGAAATGCTTAAGATTTGATAGAGGAGGTGAATTTATCTCTGATGAATTTACTAATTTTTGTAATGAGCATGGTATTAAAAGACATGTCTCTACATCGAGGACACCATAATAGAATGGCATTGCTGAAAGGAGGAATAGGTCAATTATTGACTACGCAAGGATATTAATGATAGAAAAGAATGTTGCTCAGACATACTGGAGGGAAGCTGTTAGCACTACTATTTATGTGCTAAACTGAGTACAACTGAAGAAGGACACTAACAAGACACCCTCTGAGTTATGGTTTGGACACAAACCCACTATAAGTTATTTCAAAAATTTTGGAAGCAAATGGTTTATTCTGAAAGATGAAAGAAATGGAAAGTTTGACTCAAAAGGTGATGAAGGGATATTTCTAGGATATTCTAGTAAAATTAAAGCATACAAGTGCTTGAATAGAGTAACTAATAAAATGATTGAAAGTACTAATGTTCAAGTTGATGAGTTTGATGATAAGAATATAGAGGAAAGAAGAAAGGAACCAGAAAACTATGGTAGATTCACTTACATTGAACAACCTGAGTATCTACCGAAGCCGCAGACTGTGACAATTGGTCAGCAGGAAAATAATACCGAGGAACAAGAAAGAGAAACTGATGAGGAGGAAGGACCTACCAAGCAAGAAAATGAACCTGCACATGATGAACAAGAAAGAAGAAATCATATACTGGCAATTTTTGCCAAAAGACATCATCCTAAGACACAAATCATTGGAGACAGACAAGCTGGCATGCAAACAAGGAGTAAGACAAGATAAGGTACATGTCAAGTTTGTGATTATGAACCAAAGAATGTAAAAGTTGCATTGGAAAATGATGAATGGGTTAATGAAATGAAAGAGGAAATAGAACAAATAGAGAAGAACAAAACCTGGATTTTAGTACCCAGACCTAAAGACAAGAATGTTATTGGTACTAAGTGGATATTCAGAAACAAGCAAAATGAGAATGGAGAGGTAACAAGAAATAAAGCTAGATTAGTATGCAAGGGATATGCACAAGAGGAAGGAATACATTATGGTGAAACATTTGCACATGTTGCTAGATTAGAAGGATTCAGAATGTTACTTGCATATGCTACACACAAAAAGTTCAAAGTTTACCAAATGGATGTTAAGTCATCTTTTCCGAATAAGATACTTGAAGAAGAAGTCTACATAGAGCAACCTGAAGGGTTTGTGGATCCAGAAAACAAAGATATGGTATGTAGATTACATAAAGCTTTATATGGTTTGAAGCAAGCACCGAGAGCCTGGTATGAGAGGCTACATACTTATTTGTTAAGTATTGGGTTTGTTAGAACAAGTGAGAACAACAATTTGTATATGAAAGGAGATACTAATGATACTATTCTTATTGTTGAAATATTTGTGGATGACATAATATTTGTAGGACAAGATCAAATTTGTAAGTCATTTGCTGATGAAATGAGAAGTGAATTTGAAATATCTACGTTTGGAGAGATTAAGTTCTTTCTAGGTGTTAGCACTCAAAAAAAAATTCATGGCTTCTGGCATTTTCCTCTAGTCCCTGCAACCTTTTTCCTTGCCTCTGGCTTAAACCCTATGTTTAAAATTTCAAAATCTAGCCATTGGGTTTTAAAATCCTTTGTTTTACCTTGGCCCTGTTCTAATTTGTTACTTTTCTGGGCCACGTAAAATTTCCAAAACACATGTGCTTAAATAATTTCCCTAAGTCTAGCACCCTGTGGCTTTATTTTCCTAAGTCCTTTGCGTTAAATATTTCCAAAGTTTCACCCTTTAAAATATGTGGTTGTCATTATATCTCATGACTCCAGGTTGTCAAAATTTTTGACATGCGAAGTTGCGACTAGGTGACATCTGTCCCGGTGGGCCCATTCTTCTTTCCCTATTGGTGTGCTAATGAGTGGTTTCCATCTATGGTTGTCGCTATTTCATTGATGAAAGATGAGGGCCTTTTAAGATTGCAGCTTGACGACAGCCATCCGATGTGTTGTATGAGGAAAAGGTCAAGGTGAATCCTCTAACAAGTGTGTCGACATGTGCACAGGTGGCAGTTCTTCATTGGTCGATGGGGTGATTCGGGTGGACCGATGTCAGCATTTCTCAGTGGGTCCGCATGCCAGGTGTTGCAGAGCTATTTGTTTTTTATTGGCCGAGTGGGATGATGACAAGGATATGTTAGTGGGGCCTACTTATTTTCCAAGACTTAATGTCCATTTTAATCTTGTGGTTGTCGTTACACTGCTGATGAAAGTTGCATGATTTTTATGCTAGCAATGTAGCGATAGCCATTCGATCTTATGTGAAGGCTTATGTGCGGTGGGTCCTCTGACAGGTGGTGCTGACTTGTGCTATTCTGATTGGTTGAGCAGGAGGGTGACTTGGACTTGTTAGTGGGCTTGAATCTTTCAAAGGGGTTGGCAGATGCAGGATCTATGGTTGTCTTGTCTTCGCGTAGAATCTTTTTGGTCTACACGATCACACAATGACTGTTTGATTTAAAGGTATTATCTTTATGGGTCCTATCTACTATGCATCACTAATGTGCAAGGTTTCTATTGGCTGCGGTGTGCTGACTTGGCTGCAGACTTTTCAAATGGGTTTATAGCTATTGTGAGATTAATTCTGAGCCGCCTGATCTGCCAAGAAATAAAAGGAATCGATGGTCATGTTTTAAACTCTGTTGGGGTAATCATTGTAATTCAAATTCAAATTTTTAGAGGGTTTCCAGTGATAGAAAGGACTAAAATTTATTGTTTTAGCGGTTGGATTTGGTGAAATTGGTTTTTCCGACTGTTGCAGTGTGGTCCAAGGTGCTCCATGATTATTTGCAGGGATTTGTACCATGATTTTTGTGCTTGAGGCATGTTGCAGGTGATTGAACAAAGTGTTTTGCAAGATAGTTTTATGGTTTTTGATACCTTACTCAGAGATTACCATGATTGAAGATCTTTCTTGGATCTATTTTTCTCCTGGTTGCTTGGGTTTCTTCCCTTGTAATGAATTTGTGACTATTTCTAATTGGTTTGGTGGGTGAAACCCTAACCCTAGTCATCTGTAGCTTGTTGCATCCTATTTTGGAATTTCAAGATGACTAGGGAGTATATATTGCTAGTTTTTTTATTTTGTAGGGGTTCCAAGATTTTGATTTTGAAACTTTTGTTCTAGGTCTTTTGGTCCCAGGTTGTTGTTGATGTTATATTGAAATTCAATGTAAAAGACTGAACAAGGAGAGCTTGGATTTTGTGTCTTGTTCCTAACATTTGTCATTTTGGTAATGTATTGATTCTGAAGTTAATGAGAATACACTTGAAATCCTGACTCAAACTTTTGATTATCTTCTTGTTTTGATTGTGGATTCATATATGTTAAGGTCACAAAGTGGATTAGCATATGGTAAACAAAGAGTATTATGAGATCAGCTTGGAGTTCCTAACAAAGTTAGGATTAAAGCCTTTAGGGTGATTTCAGTGGGTTCATTGTTAGATTGGAATTTGATGATCAGGTTTGGGAGTGAGATGGGTAATAGGCAAAGCACTTATTTTAAGTTCAAGTGTGTTTGAGTTAGAGTTTTTAGTTAATATATGTTATTACGTGACTCTTTGCCCTAGGTTAAGGCATTGATCTATTCTTTGGAAGTAGTCCATCATCATCAATCACACACACATATAAATGATAAAATCTTTAATCAATTAGAAAGGGGGTATAAATGTCTATTAGTTAGTGATTCCTTTCAAGAAGTGAATCAAGGGTACACCCGCCTGAGCATCTTGGCTCAAAGTGTAGGAGGATCTCTTTGATCCATGTTAATTGGCCCTTTTACTTGTAGACTTTGGAGTGGTGATAGATTCAATGACATTAAGTTTTCAATCATAGTGTAAACCTATAAGTTGAAACCAAAAGGATCACCAACAAAATGGTGACTCTGCTGGGGAGAGTCTAGAGATAAAAGTTATTAAGTGGACTCTTGTTTCCTGTTGTATTTAGTTAAAATATTTCCCACTTTGGTGGGTGGTGGCTCAAAAGGTTAGAACCAGTGTTATAGACTGCAAATCATGGACAAAAGAAGGAATACTAGGTCCTTTGTCAAGAAAAATCTAGAGGTTGCTCTGGAACAATTACCTAGACAGGAAAAGAAGAGTTGGATTAGAAGAAATGGTGAGTCTACTAGTGCTCCCATAAGAGAAAAAAGAAATACTAGAAGTAGAGCACTACTTGCATCCTCTCATGAGGATGATTCACAACATAAGATTTCTAGATTAGATAGTGGCCGCTCTGAAGATAAATTTTATGATACCCCAGAGGTAGTATTTCAAGATAAGGGTTCATTACCTACAAGTCAGGATGAACAAGCTAGAGAAGTGGGTTTTGAAACTAATTTAGATCTTGATGAAGATATGTTCATAAGGGAACCCATGAGACCAAGGCAAGTCCATTTCCCATATCAAAGTCTCACTGATATGGATGTGTCATCAGGTTGTGATGATATTATGATAGACCTACATGATTTGAATGCACTAAGATTACATTTGGTAGAGCAGGATGCCATACATAAGAGGTTACAAAAGGAGAGAGAAGCTAAAAAGGTGAATGCTCTAATAGAAAGAGAGTCTCTTAGAAAGATTAATAAGTTGAAGGAGAGAAACAAGATGCTTGCTTCTGCTCCTAAAACTTTGCAACATGATGTCTTTGGTGATCTTGATGCTTTGAGAAGTGAGCAGGAGTGCTTGCTACAAGATCATGAGTTTTATAAAGAGGGCCCTGTGGTTAGACAGGTTCAAAGTTATGCTTCCCTCCCTAGAGATAAAGATGGGCATGAGATCACTAGGCTTGCTATTGTAGTGGTGAAAAAGGAAAGCAAAAGATGGTGGGACATTAAGCAAGCAAATCATTGAAAATACCAGGGGTCCCACCACCCAATTCAAATAAAGATTCAGAGATGGAGAGAAGAAGAAAGGAAGATGAGGACCTTGCAAGAGAATTAGAGAGGGTTGAGGTTGAAGCTTCCATTGCAGAAAAAAGAAGAAAGATCCAGTTCCTGAAGGCTTCATCTGCCAATGCTCTTGGCCCATCTGATACTAAACTAGGTATGTCATCTATGACTACTACTGTTCCTCTTAGTAATGCTACTACTAGTTCATTTCCTTCTTCATCTGCTAAGATAAATGTTGGTCCTAGGTAATAGTCAAATGCACAAATAGAAGGAAATGTAAATGTTGATCCTAGGGTTAACACTAGTTCAAGTTTTCAAAGAAGACCTATGCAATTAGAAGGCTATAGGAAAATTAGTTTTGATGGAATACCTAGCTACCGGAATGCTTTTCCAACTGATATAAGAGATAAAATACCTAAGTTTGCTAGCAATAATGCTATTAGTTGTGAAGAACACCTTAGGTTATTTGTTGATGTATTAAATGATTATGAGGTAGAGCATGAGGATGTAGTCATGAAGTTGTTTGTTCAATCTTTGGTGGAGGATGCTAGAGATTGGTTCAAGAGACTCCCTGACCATTGTATTGATACTTGGGATTCTTTTGAGAGATGTTTTAAAGAGCAGTATGGTGATAGGCCTAATGCTAGTTTCATGTTGAATGAGTTCAACACTATAAGGAAGAATCAGAATGAGTCTGCAGCTGAGTTTAATATGAGATTTTAGAAGGGTATGCATAAGTTGTTTCAAGTTATGCGGTTAGATGACAATGTTTGTTTGACCACATACTTCAATGCCTTTGATGGAAAGATGGGATACTTGTTGAGGGAAAAGGAACCAAGAACTCTCAGAGATGCTTTTAGGATTGTTGTCAACATTGAAAACAATATGAAAATATTAGGAAAATTGGGTGGAAAGAGAGATGATCCAAAGTTATTTGGGGATAAGAAATACAAAAGGGATAATGAGAGAAATGTTGGAAATAAGAAACTAGAGAAAGACAAATTGGACAAGGTGTTGAATGCATTGAAGGATTTAAAAGAACCTTCTAATAGGATTAATAATTCTCCTACCAATGATAAGCCTCAATTCAACAATAATTTCAGTAGGCAGAATAGATTGCAGAATTATCCCTACAATACCCAATGGAAGGATAGCAAGCCTATTGTCCCTATTGCAAGAGGAAGTAATGATAAGGTTGTCCCTAATCCTTTGCAAAGATCCTCTATAAATATCATAGAGGATACACCATGGTGTGCAACATGCTAGTCCCCTCATTCTGTAGAGCATTGTGTGGTTGCACAATCCATGTTAGCATATCAAGATGATAACAATGAGGAGTTAGATCAAGAAGGAACTCATGATGATGTTGGATGCAACATGGAAACTTCATATTTAGGATATGAAGATGACTCTGATATTGATGAAGAAGAAGATGTGTGTTTGAGAAGACACAATAGGGCCTTGTTCCATCAAGATGTCTTTTCTGATAATGATGGCATTGATGAAAAGACATGTAACATGATTTCCTCCTCAGAAATAATAAATTTGAGAAGACCTTCAAAGGAGGAAATGGATAGGATTACTGTAGAAATGATTGCCAAAGTGCAGACCAGAGGCATGGTGGAAAGGAATACAAATGAGAAAGCTACAGGAATTTTCATAAAGAATGTGAACTCTGAGGAATTTAGTGGAAATAGATCAAAGGATGATCAGTTAGTAAGGTTCAAAAATGTAAAAGGTAGTAAGTGGGAACCTAAGGGAGTTGGAGTTGAAAAATTTTCTAATGAAATAGAGAAGCCAATTAACAAAATGGCTAAAGTTGAAAAGGTAAAGGTCACAGCTACAACTAACATATCAAATAAACAAAAAGGCAATAAAGCAATGCAGATTGAGATCCCTCCCTCTACTCCTATTGATATGTTAGTTGTATTATCTTAGATAACAGTTAAGGTTCCATTGTTAGAATTATTGAGGATACCTAAACATAAAGATAGGGCTATTGCATGGGTAGATAATGTTCATGGTAATGATGTTGCATTGAATAAACCTCAGGATAAAGTTCTAAAAGAAGTGGAAATCCAAGGATTGGTATCTCACATACCACCTATTTATTTGGATAGTTTTGTCAATGCTAGCCTTGAAAATATTGATCCATTCTTCTTGAGTATTCTTGTGAATGGAATGAAATTAAGAAATTGTATGATTGATTCTGGTGCTTCCAATACTATTATGCCTTTTAAGATCATGGAAAACTTAGGTCTCAAAGTTGATACAGATCAAGGTAGATGTTGTGCAATGGATTAGAGGGAAGTACTAGTCATTGGGACTATAAATGCAATGCCATACAAATTGGTAGCTTATCCAAAAAAGGAATTGACCATGAGTGTCTTGGTTGTAGACATTCCACCTCATTATGGTATGCTATTGTCTAGGAAATGGAGTGCTTCCATGGGTGGATGTTTGCAGTGTGATCTCTCTTCTGCAACTTTCAAGATTGATGATCAGTTTGTTAAGATTGAAAGAGAACCAAGGGTAACCTATATGATTGAAAAAAATATTGACACTAAGGTTACTTGATTTTTTGATACTGATGTCAATGCTTTTAGGGCTGAGGTCACTATAATTGAGAAGGAGCCTGTATTGTCATGTATTACTAATGAGGTTGGTTCTAGGTCTGTGAAGGGTGATTTGTGGGTGATGTACTTTGATGGTGCTAGCTACAAAGATGGGGTAGGAGCAGGTATTTTACTCATTTCTCCTAATGGGAGCACCTACAAGTTTTCTTTCACATTGAATTTCTTTTGTACCAATAATATAGCAAAGTATGAAGCATTATTGCTAGGATTGAGATTGGCACAAAAGCATGGAATTAAATGTGTAAAAGTTAATGGGGATTCTAAATTAGTGGTGTCCCAAATAAGATCAATATATGCTTCCAAGAACAAGAGGTTGAAGCAATACAAGAATGTTGTTTAGGATTTGATTGAGTGTTTTGATGCCTTCAATATTGAGTGGAAGGATAGAGGTAATAACAAGATGGCTGATTTGTTAGCCAATATTGCAATCAATCCCAATGATGTTACTTTTGCTGGTCTCTCCAAAGTTGAAATTCAGACTAGGCCTAGTATACCAAATAATGTTGAGAATTGGCAAGTTTTTGAAGATGACTAGGATATCTTGAGATTTTTGAATTGTGAAGATCAGTACCATGGTTAGGAACTAGATTGTTCAGCCTTGGTTGAGACTACAGAAGGAAAGGAAGTTTTCCTTGGCAATGAGGTCATTCAACTGAAAACTAACAAGGTTCCTAAGGGACTTGTTGTTCTAGAGATTGTATTTGATAGTCAGGACAGAGTTCAAAAGGATATAAAGAGGGAAGATCATATAAATTTGGAGGAGATAAATCTTGGAACACAAGAAGCACCTAAGAAGGTCTATATTGGTAAGGATGTATCTCATAAAGTGAGGAAGTCCTTGATTAAATTATTGAGAAAATTTAGGCATGTTTTTGCATGGTCATATGATGACCTAAAGGTTTATAGAGAAGACTTGTTCCAACATGTTATTCCTTTGAAAGAAGATGCTAAACCCTTTAGGCAAAAACAAAGGCCTATAAATCCTACTTTGGCACCTAAAATGCAAGAAGAGTTAATGAAGTTAAGAGATGCTAGAATTATCAAGCCTATTAGGCATTCTTCTTGGGTGTCAAATTTGGTTCCTGTCAAGAAGAAGAATGGTGACATCAGACTTTGTGTGGATTTCAAGAATCTGAACATCAGCTCATTGAAGGATAACTATTGTCTGCCCAATATGGAGGCTATGTTGCAAAGAGTGATTGGATCTGAATTAATGTCTATGATGGATGGTTTCTCTGGTTATAATCAAGTAATTGTGAAAGAATCAGAACAATTTAAGACAGCTTTCACTACACCTTGGGGAACATATGTTTATGTGAAAATGCCTTTTGGTCTCACAAATGCTGGTGCTACTTTTTAGAGGGCAATGGATGTTGCTTTCTCAGATTTTATAAATGATTTCCTTGTTGTTTATCAAGATGATTTAACTGCCTATTCCAAGAAGGAAGAAGACCATTGCACTCATCTAGAGAAAATATTTGTGAGGGCTTTGGAATATGGCATTTCATTAAATCCAAGGAAATGTGCATTTGGTGTCACTAAGGGTAAATTTCTTGGCCACTTAGTTGGGAAGCAAGGAGTTAGAATTGATCCTGACAGGGTGGCAGCTATTGATAAGATTCAAAAACCAAAAAATGTTAAAGGAATTCAGTCTTTCTTTGGTCAAGTAAATTTTTTGAGAAGGTTTGTTAAAAATTTTGCTGAGGTTACTAGGCCAATATCCAAGATCTTGAAGAAAGGATCTAAGATTAAATGGGAAGGTGAGCCTCATGAAGCTTTCAAGAATATCAAGCAGGCTATCAAAGATGCACCTATGCTTAAGGCACCTAATTAAAATATTCCCATGCATATCTTTTCTTTTGCATCTTTTCATACTGTTGTTGTAGTTTTGTTGCAGAAAAATAATGAAGGTTATGAGCAACCTATTGCATTCTTTAGTAAATCTTTGCAGGCTACTGAATTGAAATATGATATCAATGAAAAATAGGCTTATGCACTTGTGAAGGCTGTTAAGGATTTTAGGTGTTATTTGATGGGAGCAACTGTGATTTCTTTTGTACCAAGTGCAACAATCAAGGATATCTTTTCACAGAAAGAGGTGTCTGGAAGGAGATGTAGATGGATAAATAGAATTCAAGAATTCAATATTGATATCTAGATTACCAAGTTGGTTAGAGGACAAGGATTGGCAAAACTGATGGCTCAATCCAATCTTGATGCAAATCAGATAAATCAAGCTGAGGTTAACTAAACATGTGATATGGGTGATTGTATCTGGTATCACAATGTTATATTTTACTTAAGGAACATGAAATGTCCAGCAAAAATGAATGATAATCAGAGAAGGACATTGAAATTATAGGCCATCAAGTATGTGATTGTGAAATGTAAATTGTATAGGAAAAATTTGGATTGCATACTTTTAAAGTGTGTTGATGAAAGATAGGCTGAAAATTTATTGAAAGAAATGCATGAGGGAGTTTGTGGAGGACATTATATGGGTAAAACTACTGCTCAAAAAATCTTGAGAGTAGGATTTTAGTGGCCTACAATCTTCAAGGATGCAGAGTAGTTGGTAAGGAGGTGTGATGCTTGTCAAAAATTCTTCAGTAAGCTTAAATTTTTAGGCAATATGCCCTTAAGGCTAGTAAAGGTGCAGGCTCCTTTCCAACAATGGGGAATGGCTTTCATAGGGGAGATACCAAACAAGTCAAGTGGAGGACACTCTTGGATCTTAGTTGCCACTGATTATTTTACAAAGTGGGTAGAAGCTATACCCATAAGAAATTCAACTAGTAAGGTGGTCACTGATTTCTTATTAAAAAATATTGTCACAAGGTTTGGTTGCCCTAAGAGGATTGTCAGTGATAATGCAATGTATTTCAGGTCTGCTAAATACAAGGATTTCTGCAAAGGTCTAGGAATTTAGATATCATACTCTTCACCCTATCATCCATAGGGGAATGGACAGGAAAAATCAATAAATAAGAGCTTGATAAAAATCCTCAAGAGGGTCCTTGATAAAAATAAAAGAGCATGGGGTTCAAAATTTCCATTAGCTGTATGGGCTAATAGGGTAACTATGAAGAAGGCAATTGGTTGTGCACCATTTGACCTAGTGTATGGGATACATGCAAGGATGCCTCAGAATAACTTGTTAGAAATGTATAGGTTTTTTTAGTTGTATGATGATGATATAGATGATGAAATGCAGTTGAGAATGGAGGACCTCATTAGGCTAGATGAAACTAAGAGAGAATCAACTGCAAGGAATGCCAGGTTGCAGTTGTAGGTCAAGAATTTGTATGACAAAAGGATTGTTGACAGGAAGTTTGAGCCTGGTGATTTGGTATTAATTTGGAATGCTAGATTGGAGGACAGAGGAAAACATGGAAAATTTGATCCAATTTGGCTAGGGCCATATCTAATTCATGATAAATGGGACCAGGATTCATACATTGTAAAAGAATTAAATGGTGATGTTCAAGAATTGCCAGTTCATGGATAATTCTTGAAGAAATACTTCAATTGAAGGTATTTTGTTTTCCATGAATAGTAGTTAGGTCTATACATTTTGTAAATTTTGTAAAGTTGCTTGCCCCTATCTTCTTTTGTCCTGGTCTGTAGGGTCTTGGTCCTATTGCTCTCTGTTGTCAGTTTTCTCAGGGGTGGTCTACTTTAACTAGTGATTCTAAGTCCTTGCTATGCCTGTAGGAGGCATACATCCCCACATAGAGCCACTGTTAGAACTCAAAAAAAATTTCATGGCTTTTGGCATTTTCCTCTAGTCCCTGCAACCTTTTTCCTTACCTCTGGCTTAAACCCTAGGTTTAAAATTTCAAAATCTAGCCATTGGGTTTTAAAATCCTTTTTTTTACCCTGGCCCTATTCTAATTTGTTGTTACTTTTCTAGGCCACTTAAAATTTCCAAAACGCATGTGCTTAAATAATTTCCCTAAGTCTAGCACCTTGCGGCTTTATTTTCCTAAGTCCTTTACGTTAAATATTTCCAAAGTTTCGCCCTTTAAAATATGTGGCTGTCGTTATATCTCATGACTATAGGATGTTAGAATTTTTGACATGCGAATTTGCGACTGGGTGACATCTATCACGGCCAGCCCATTCTTCTTTCCCTACTGGCATGCTAACGAGTGGTTTCCATCTATGGTTCTCACTATTTCATTGATGAAAGATGAGGGCCTTTTAAAATTACGGCTTGACGACAGTCATCTAATGTGATGTATGAGGAAAAGGTCAAGGTGAATCCTCTGACAGGTGTGCCGACATGTGCATGGGTGGTAGTTCTTCATTGGCCGATGAGGTGATCTGGGTGGACCAATGTCAGCATTTCTTAGTGGGTCCATGTGCCAGGTGTTGCAGAGTTGTTTGTTTTTTATTGGCCGAGCGGGATGATGACAAGGCTATGTTAGTGAGGCCTACTTCTTTTCCAAGAGTTAATGTCCATTTTAATCTTGTGGTTGTCATTACACCACTGATGAAAGTTACATGATTTTTATGCCAGCGGTGTAGTGATAGCCATTCGATCTTATGTGAAGGCTTATGTGTGGTGGGTCCTTTGACAAGTGGTGCTGACTTGCACTATTCTGATTGGTTGAGTAGGAGGGTGACTTGGACTTGTCAGTGGGCCCAAATCTTTTAAAGGGGCTAGCAGATGCAGGATCTACAATTTTCTTGTCTTTGCGTAGAATCTTTCTGATCTACGCGATCACACAACGACCATTTGATTTAAAGGTATTATCTTTGTGGGTCCTATCTACTATGCGTCACTAATGTACAGGGTTTCTATTGGCTATGGCATGCTGCCTTGGCCAGAGACTTTTCAAATGGGTTTACGACTGTTGTGAGATTAATTGTGAGCTGCCCAATCTACTGGGAAATAAAAGGAATCGATAGTCACATTTTAAACTCTATCAGGGTAACCATTGTAATTCAAATTCAAATTTTTAGAGGGTTTCTAGTGATAGAAAGGACTAAAATTTATTGTTTTAGCAGCTGGATTTGGTGAAATTGGTTTTGCAGACTATTGCAGTGTGGTCCAGGGTATTCCATGATCATTTGCAGGGGTTTGTACCATGATTTTTGTGCTCGAGGCATGTTGCAGGTGACCGAACAGAGTGTTTTGTAGGATAGTTTTGTGGTTTTTGATACCTTTCTCAGAGATTACCATGATTGAAGATCTTTCTTGAATCTATTTTTCTCCTGGTTGCTTAGGTTTCTTCCCCTATAATAAATTTGTTACTGTTTCTAATTGGTTTGGTGAGTGAAACCCTAACCCTAGTCATCTGTAGCTTGTTGCATCCTGTTTTGGGATTTCAAGATGACTAGGGAGTATATATTGCTGGTTTTTTGATTTTGTAGGGGTTCCAAGATTTTGATTCTAAAACTTTTGTTCCAGGTCTTTTGGTCCCAGGTTGTTTTTGATGTTATATTAAAAGTCAATGTAAAAGACTGAACAAGGAGAGCTTGGATTTTGTGTCTTGTTCCTAACATTTGTCATTTTGGTAATGTATTGATTCTGAAGTTAATGAGAATACACTTGAATTCCTGACTCAAACTTTTGATTCTCTTCTTGTTTTGATTGTGGATTCATATATGTTAAGGTCACAAAGTGAATTAGCATATGGTAAACAAGGAGTATTGTGAGATCATCTTGGAGTTCCTAACAAAGCTAGAATTAAAGCCTTTAGGGTGATTTCAGTGGGCTCATTGTTAGATTGGAATTTGATGATCAGGTTTGGGAGTGAGATGGGTAATAGGAAAAGCACTTATTTTGAGTTCAAGTGTGTTTGAGTTAGAGTTTTTAGTTGATATATTTTATTAAGTGACTCTTTACCCTGGGTTAAGGCACTGATCTATTCTTTGGAAGTAGTCCATCATCATCAATCACACACACATATAAATGATAAAATCTTTAATCAATTAGAAAGGGGGTATAAATGTCTATTAGTTAGTGATTCCTTTCAAGAAGTGAATCAAGGGTACACCCGCTTGAGCATCTTGGCTCAAAGTGTAGGAGGATCTCTTTGATCCTTGTTAATTGGCCCTTTTACTTGTAGATTTTGGAGTGGTGATAGAGTCAATGACATTAAGTTGTCAATCATAGTGTAAACCTACAAGTTGAAACCAAAAGGATCACCAACACTAGGACTACAAGTTATTCAATAGAATGATGGTATATTCATCACACAATCCAAATATATCAAGGAAGTATTGAAGACATTTGGCATGGAAGATGTTAAACTTGTGGGAACACCGATGACTACTGGATGTAAACTGACTAAGGAAGATGAAACTATAGAGGTGAACTAGACACTGTACTGATCTATGATTGGTAAGTTAATGTATGTAGTGCATAGTAGACTATACATAGCACATGATGTGGGAATTGTTGCAAGATTTTCTACAAACCCTAGAGAGTCACACATGGTTTCTATAAAGAGAATCTTAAGATACCTGAAGAAAATAGAAGATTATGGATTATGGTATCCTAAGGAAGGAAAATTTAAACTCAAAGTCTACACTGACACTGATTGGGCTAGAAATGTGGATGACAAAAAAAGTACCACTAGAGGAGAATTTTTTTGTGGTGAAAGACTTGTTACATGGACAAGTAAGAAGTAGGCTTGCATTTCTCAGTCTATAGCCAAAGCAGAGTATGTTGCTACTACTACAAACTATTCAAATATTGCATATATTAAGCAAGTATTGGAAAGTATGAATGAGATAATCACTGAGTCGGTGATTATATATTGTGATAACACAAGTGCAATAAACATTTCAAAGAATCCAGTGATGCACTCTAAAACAAAGCATATATCTATTAAGTATCACTACTTAAGAGAACAAGTATAGGAGAAGCAATTTAAGCTAGAATTTGTTACATCTAAAGAACAACTTCCAAACATATTTACAAAGCCTCTACTGAAGGATACATTTGAATACTTGAGGACTAGACTTGGGGTCTGTCCCCTGTCTACCGGTCACTAATGTGATCTAGATGTTGCATCAGCCTAATCTTATTAGAAGATCATTCATGTTGATGTAGCATAGTTCACACTTTGGATCATGTCTAAGGTTGTGAAAAGTTTGGAGAACTGGAACATATTGGCATATCAGTATACAGAGATACAAAGTATGCACCAGAAAATAGAGAGTTACATGGCTACTACAAAGCTATATATTTATTTGTTTATTTGGCATTGTTGTCAAAGGGAGATATAAAAAATATGAAACAATATGCACCAATGAGAACATCTATCTAAGGGAGAGACAAATTGAAAGAAAGAGAGAGCACTGAAGATCAGTTACTGAGAATAGAAGAAGGAATCCCAAAGCTGAAAAGATCATATCTGCAGAATGTCAAAGCTGCATTGGTAATGTTGTTGTGTAATGTAGTGATTAAACATATTAATCTAGGGAGAGCTTGTAGAACATTTGTTCACAGAGTTGTAGAATACATGTTTGGTATGTGTATGGTATATTTCATATTACTTGAGTTGCCATCAATGCTAAAGGGAGAGATTGATGAACTACAACTGATTTAGAACCTAATTAAAGATTTGTGATTAGAGATCACCGAGTTGATGATTAGATATGACATATTATTAAATCAGCAATATGTTGTCATTGATGTCAACTAGTTTGAAAATACTTATATCTTGTAAGTTACAATACCTAAACATCTATAGAAAAGGAGTAAAAGAGATGAAGAATAGAAATATCTACATGAGGAAGATGTATATGATAGATGAGGATAAGGAATACATTGGGTAACTTGTTGATGAGTCTATGACCCTATGTTATTAACTTGATTATGTTTCATTCATCTATGATGAGGAAAAGAGATAAAAGACACAAGGCAATGTGGTCGGTTGATGAAGCATCACAGTATACATTGAGCAGTGTAGTGTATACTGAGCATAGTATAAAATGAGCTTGTGTTCACCGACACATTTTTTGTTAACCGAGCAGGAGAAAAGAACTAAATGATTAGTTTAGCTGATAAGGATTGATGAGCTGTAAAGGACATCAAAATTAGAGATGGAGATAATGTTTGTTATTAAGATCAATGACTAGCATAATTGAAGGAAGATCTAAAGGATGAAATCAAAACATGTTACTAACACATTAGTCGAGGAAGGTTTAAATGGAAAAATGGATGAAGGAGAATAAGCGAAAAAATCTTATGAAGGAGAAGAAAATGGTTTACTTGTCTATTTAAGAGACTAGGGTTTCATTATGAAACTCATGCCAAAAGAAGGAGACTGCAGAACTATCGCATGAACAAGCTTCATGTATGCCTAATCAAACTAGTTAAGGAGAACTGAACTGCAAAGTTTACCAAGCATCAAAAAGATATTACCAAGTGACAGTAAGTCATTGATTATTGTTGATATAGAATTGATATATTTATTAGAGGATTTGAATGAGCTTAACATAGATCTGAACATCTACAATTGAATTTGTATTGTAATCAGATCAACTATTGTTACATTTTAACCATTGTAAACATAGAAATCTCTTAACAAAGTGGACTTGAAAGCCTTATATGTATCATTCATATAATGAACATTGTTATCCTGTCAACCCCATAGTGAATGCTTGTTGGAAAATAACGGTTGGTCTAAAATCCTCTAACAAGGTCACACCTCATAGTGTTTTTGTAACCTTTAACAGGGTTGGGTCTTCACCGACCTCACTTCAGAAGAGTGAACATTTTTGGGTTGTCGGTCCCAAGTGGTTTTTCCCTTCACAGGGTGTCCACGTTAAATATTTTGTGTTATGTGTTCATTGTGGTGATTATTTTTATCATGCTTTACATATTACATGTTAGATTTGATCGGTAATCATTATTTTTTATTGACTGGTAATCGGTAAAAGCACAGACATTATAAGTATTTTATGTTACCGAGCTGTAGAAGTTTAAGTAAATTGTTTTGGATTATACATTTTGATTTGGGACTATGGATAACTAATTCACCCCCCTCTTAGTTATTCTAACATTCAAAGTTACTAAACTAATATCAATCTTAGACTTTAACTATTTGACTAGTGAAGACTTCCTTCACCCCCTAACCCTGCAACTAGGCCTAATTAGCCTCACCTAATAAAGCAACTCCTAAAACCACTCACTTCCATGACTCCACAACCCCAAAAAAATCTTGATAAAGGATAAAAGACAACCAATTTTCAACTTAGTTTTCCCATACTCACCCATCTACACTCCTATTCAATAAACCCTCACTATCTGGGCTAGAAACCAAGGGTTTTGTAGAAAATACCCTTCCCTACAACACCCAACCTCAACACTAGTCTCAATACCTTCTAATACATCCCAAAGGACCTTCCCATCCATCATCTACCCTCTCCAATCATCGGGTCATTTCCAGCCATGAATGGTGCTTACCTTCAACTCCTTTCACTATGATTTCACCAACTCCAGAGATTGTCCCTTCTCACCTTCTATTCAACTTTCCTGCATTCAAAGATAGATCTAATACATATAATACATCAATGAAAATCTCCCACCAAATCACAATTAACATAGAGGTGGGAGTGCCTTACATATTATGGAGGATTCAAACCTTTAACTTGCTGACTGTGCTACAAATGCCAATCATTGTCCTCAATAACAGTCAATTCCTTGATAGTAATAATAACAAAAGTAATGAAATGAATGCAGAAATGTATAAATATAATATAAGGCAATATTTCTATGTCACAACCTATCCAAGATCATGTGGAATCAAACATTTATATTCATCGGTGTGTTCCTTGTTCCACGGGACAGTCACAATATAAAGACATGACCTCGAACATATGAGGTAGCATATGGCAAGGTTGTCATCTATTGAACCCAATACCAGGCCTATTTTGATCAATGGGTACCCTAATGTTGGCAAGAGTTCTTTTATTAATAAGATTACTAGGGCGGATGTGGATGTGCAACCTTATGCTTTTACTACTAAGTCTCTATTTCTTGGGCATACTAATTATAAGTACTTGAGGTATTAGGTTATTGATACCCATGGTATTTTGGACCACCCCTTAGAAGACAAGAACACCATCAAGATGCTTAGTATTACATGATCCAAATAACATTCCATGATCCAAATACATGATCAAATTTCAAAGTGGACCACAAGCCCTTTTGCATCTAAATACATATTTGCACTCATCCTACTGCTCACCCCGGAGTGGTCAACGGTGTTTGAACAACTGTGTGTGCAAAAAAAAGTTGTTAGTAGTGTTTACGTGACCATTCAAAGCTATTAGAATAGACGGTTTGATGCTATGACCGATGGTTGGAAACATACGCAATATTAGCCATTTGAACTAAGGAACACTATGAGTTCTAACATCGACCAAGAATGTGTTCCCAAATTTAAATGAGCTTGAATCTCTAAAAACTAAGATAGGCTATTGTAGACCTCAGTAACATGGTCCTGTAGCACTTGATAAATTGATGCTACCTCACATGAGCTCTGAGATATGACCCCACAAAGATAGTCAATTTCATGCTTAAGGGACCTTGAGGGACACTTCAGTCTAGAGTCATCAGTGGCATTTGAACAACTATGTGTGGTGAAGGAGGTTTCTAGTAGTGTTTACCCATCCATTCACAACTATTGGAATAGATAGTCCGATGCTACAACTGATGGTTAGAAAGATATGCAAAGTTGGCTATTTGAACTGAGGAATACTATGAGTTCTGACATCGACCGAGAATGTGTTGCCAAATTTAAATGAACTTTAATCTCTAAAAACTAAGATAAATTATTTTAAACCTCAGTAACATGGTTCGGTAGAAACTAACAAATCGATGCTACCTCGCACAAGCTCTGAGATATGACCCTGCAAAGATCAGTGATTTCATGCTGAAAGGACCTTGAGGTTCACTTCAGCCTAGAGTTGTTGATGGCATTCAAATGACTATGCATGGTGAATGAGGTTTCCAGTAGCATTTACCCAGCCATTCAAAGCTGTTGGAATAGACGGTTCCACACTAGGACCGACAATTGGAAAGATACGAAACATTAGCCATTTGAACTAAGGAACACTTTGAGTTCTAACATTGACCAAGAATGTGTTTCCAAATTTAAACAAACTTGAATATCTAAAAAATGAGATAGGCTATTGTAGGCCTCAGCAACATGGTCTCGTAGCACCTAACAGATCCATGTTACCTTGCACAAGCTTTGAGATATGACCCCGTAAAGATTTCCCATTTCATGCTTATGGGACCTTGAGGGTCACTTTAGCCTGAAGTCATTGGCAGCATTCAAACAACTATGTGTGGAAATTGAGGTTTCCAGGAGTGTTTACCCAGCCATTTAGAGCTATTGGAATAGACAGTTTGATGCTATGACCGATTGTCAGAAAGATATGCAATGTTGGTTGTTTGAACTAAGGAACACTATGAGTTATGACATCAATCGAGAATGCGTTGTCAAATTTAAATGACATTGAATCTCTAAAAACCGAGATAGGTTATTTTAGAGCTTGGCAACATGGTCCCATAGAACCTAATGGATTGATGCTACCTTGCATGAGCTTTGAGATATGACCTCACAAAGATCACTAATTTCATGCTAAAGGGACCTTGAGGGACACTTCAGCCTGGAGTTGTTGATGACATTTGAATGACTGTGCATGGTGAATGAGGTTGCTAGTAGCTTTTACCTAGCCATTCAAAGCTATTGGAAAAGATATTTCCATGCTACAACTAATGGTTGGAAAGATACGCAACATTGGCCATTTGAACTGAGGAACATTGTGAGTTCTGACATCGACCAAGAATGTGTTGCCAAATTTAAACAAACTTGAATCTCTAAAAACTAAGATAGGCTATTCTAGGCCTCGACAACACGGTCCCATAGCACCTAACAGATCCATGCTATCTTGCATGAGCTTTGAGATGACCCCACAAAGATCATCGATTTCATGCTTAAAGGACCTTGAGGGTCACTTTGGCCCAAAGTCAGCATTCGAATAACTGTGTGGCAAACAAGGTTCCCAGTAGCATTTACCCAACCATTCAGAGCTATTGGAATAGAAAGTTTGATGCTATGACCGACGATTGGAAAGATACACAATGTTGGTTGTTTGAACTGAGGAACACTGTGAGTCCTAACATCGACCGAGAATGTGTTGCCAAATTTAAACAAACTTGAATCTCTAAAAACCAAGATAGGCTATTGTAGGCCTCAGCAACATAGTCTCGTAGGACCTGATGGATTGATGTTACCTTGCACAAGCTCTGAGATATGACCCCACAAAGATCATTGATTTCATGTTGAAGGGACCTTGAGGGACACTTCAGCCTAGAGTCATCACCGATGTTCAAATGACTCTGCTTGGTGAAAGAGGTTTCCACTAGTGTTTACCCAGCCATTTGGATTTGTTGGAATAGATGGTTTGATGCTACGACCAATAGTTTGAAAGATATGCAATCTTGGTCATTTGAATTGAGGAACACTTTGAGTTCTGACATCGACCGAGAATGTGTTGCAAAATTTAAATGAAATTGAATCTCTAAAAAATGAGATAGGCTATTGGAGGCCCTAGCAACATAGTCTCATAGCACATGACAAATCAATGCTACCTTGCACGAGCTCTAAGATATGACCCCGCAAAGATTGTCAATTTCATGCTTAAGGGACCTTGAGGGACACTTTGTCCTAGAGTCATCGGTGGCGTTTGAACGACTGTGCATGGTGCATGAGGTTGCCGCTAGTGTTTTCTTGGCCATTCGAAGCTATTGGAATAGATCATTCCATGCTATGACTGACAATTGGAAAGATACACAACATTGGCCATTTGAACTAAGGAACACTTTGAGTTCTAACATCGACCAAGAATGTGTTGCCAAATTTAAATGAACTTGAATCTCTAAAAACCAAGATAGGCTATTGTAGGCCTAAGAAACATAGTCTCATAGCACCTAATAGACCTATGCTACCTTGCACGAGTGGAAAGATACGCAATGTTGGCTGTTTGAACTGAGGAACACTTTCATTTTTGACATTGACCAAGAATGTGTTGCCAAATTTAAATGAACTTGAATCTCTAAAAACTAAGCTAGGCTATTGTAGACCTCGACAACATGGTCTTGTAGCACCTAATGGATCAATGCTACCTCATATGAGCTTCAAGATATCACCCCACAAAGATCATTGATTTCATGCTTAAGCGACCTTGAGGGACACTTTGGCCTGAAGTCATCGGTGGGGAATGAATGACTCTGCGTGGAGAATGAGGTTGCCACAAGCATTTATGTGGTCATTCAAAGCTGTTAGAATAGATGGTTTGATGCTACAACTGATGGTTGGAAGGATATGCAACATTGACCATTTGAACTAAGGAACACTTTGAGTTTTGACATTGACCTAGAATGTGTTGCCAAATTTTAATGAACTTGAATCTCTAAAAACTGATACATGTTATTGTAGGCCTCAGCAACATGGTCTCATAGCACCTAATGGATTGATCCTACCTTGTACAAGCTCTGTGATATGACCCTGCAAATATCATTGATTTCATGCTTAAGCGACCTTGAGGGACACTTCGGCCTGGAGTTGTCAGCGGTGATCAAATGACTATGTGTGGTGAATAAGGTTGCCATTAGCATTTACTTGGCTATTCAGAGCTGTTGGAACAGACGGTTCGATGCTATGACCGATGGTTGAAAAGATATGCCATGTTAGTCATTTGAACTAAGGAACACTTTGAGTTCTGACATCGACCAAGAATGTGTTGCCAAATTTAAAAAAACTTGAATCTCTAAAAATTGAGATAAACTTTTGTAGGCCCCAAAAACATGGTCTCGTAGAAACTGATGGATCAATGCTACCTCACATGAGCTCTGAGATATGAACCCGCAAAGATCATTGATTTCATGCTTAAGCAACCTTGAGGGACACTTCAGCCCGGAGTCATCGGTGGTGATCAAACGACTGTGTGTGGGGAATGAGATTTCCACTAGCATTTACCTAGCCATTCAGAGCTATTGGAACAAATGGTTCCATGTTACGACCAACAGTTGGAAAGATACACAACATTGGTCATTTGAACTGAGGAACACTTTGAGTTATGACATCGACTGAGAATGTGTGGCCAAGTTTAAACAAACTTGAATCTCTAAAAACTGATACAGGCTTTTGTAGGTCTTGGAAACACGCTCCCATAGCAACTGATGGATCAATGCTCCCTTGTACAAGCTCTAATATATGACCCCGCAAAGATCATTGATTTCATGCTTAAGCGACCTTGAGGGACACTTTGGCCCGGAGTCATTAGTGATAATCAAATGATTCTATGTGGCAAACAAGGTTGCCACTAGCATTTATCTAACCATTTAGAGATGTTGGAATAGACTATTCAATGCTATGACCGATGGTTGGAAAGATACGCAACGTTTGCCATTTGAACTGAGGAACACTTTGAGTTTTGACATCGACTAAGAATGTGTTGCCAAATTTAAATGAACTTGAATATTTGAAAATTGAGATAGGCTATTGTAGGCATCGACAACATGGTCTTGTAGCATTTGATGGATCCATGCTACCTTGCATGAGCTCCAAGATATGACCCCACAAAGATCACTGATTTCATGCTTAAGGGACCTTGAGGGACACTTCAGTCTAAAGTCATCGGTGGGGATTGAACGACTATGTGTGGTGAACAAGGTTTCCAATAGCATTTATCTAGCCATCTAGAGCTATTGGAATAGATGGTTCTATGCTACGACTGATGGTTGGAAGGATACGCAACGTTGGCCATTTGAACTAAGGAACACTTTGAGTTCTAACATCAACCGAGAATGTGTTGCCAAATTTAAATGAAATTGAATTTCTAAAAACCAAGATAGGCTATTGTAGACCCTGACAACATGGTCCTGTAGCACCTAATGGATCCATGTTACCTCGCATGAGCTCTGAGAGATGACCCCGCAAAGAATGCCAATTTTATGTTGAAGGGACCTTGAGGGACACTTCGGTCCAAAGTCGTTGATGGGGATTGAATGACTATGTGTGGTGAATGAGGTTGCTACTAGCATTTACCTAGCCATTCGGAGCTATTGGAATAGATGGTTCCATGCTATGACTTCGACTCACTGTTGGACCTTGATGGACACTTTGGCTAAAAGTGCAGTCTAAGACCAGTGAATTAAAATATTTGCATAAAATGTGATTTGGATTAGTAAGTGATGTAAGGAATTTTCCTTGGTTGTTATTTATCTTTCTAGAGTAAATTAGTGGTGTTCTTGACAGTGACTGGATTTGGGGTCATAGACAGTTATTGGGAGAGCCCTGTTTTGGCACTAGTCATGTAGTACAAGCACTAGAATTGAGTTTTTTGGCATGGGCTGGGAAATTTTTTTATATCAACATGCGATAGAGTTTGGGAATTTTTTAGTGTTTAAATACATCTCTGGGAACTAGGATGTATTTCAGAGTTCAGATGTATGGGAAGAATGGCTGTGAAAAAGATATTTCAACAAGTTCTGATCACTTGAGGGACAAAAAATTATCTATTGAGTTGAAAAGAAAATCAATAGAAGACGCTAAAAGTGAAGTTAAAATTATCTCTTTTTGATGTAGAGGAAAGGTTAGTGGACCTTATTTACCAACTAAGTTTTCCAATTTGACTTAGAAACCCACATTTTTCCCAAAGGTGCACAATGGCTTTATAAGACTCCACCCAACCAAGACTCTTCACAATGCAAACTAATGATAGATTTGAATTTTTTGATGTATATAAGGATGGATTAAGGTTTTTTTGAGGTTTCTAGACTTATCTCCCACTCACAATAGCAAAAAGTCACTAAACAGTCCTAGAGGCCTAATTGCCCTGTCCAGTGATAAAATGGACCATAACTCTGTACTTTCTGAAAGGATGAAAAAAAAAATGATATATTTGGATACCATTTTCCCCCTACCACAACATAATACAAGATTACTATAGGCTCTTTTGGACCATGTATGACTGTCCTCACTATGTGACCCTAAAATACACTAAAATTGGGTGATTTTACAAAGCATCAGCTAGCTACTTATTTCCCCAAGACTTAAAACTTCCAAAAGTGTCTCAATATGTTATAAAACCTCTAAATCCAAGAGGAATTAAAACTATCACCTTGGGAACATCAAAATCCCCAAATTAGCCCTCTTAAACCCTTGATTTGAGGGTTTCTTCAATCTCCCTCCAAGAACTTCCCGACCTTCTTGGTGATTGATTCACCATCAATATTCCAATATATGATAAACCAAATCATAAAACCACCATGCTATGAAGCCCGATCTTCTACTGTTGCTCCCTAGCCATCATTTCCCTTAATGAACACACTGTTCCAACTAGTGATCACTCTAATTCTTTAATCATTTGCAAGTCTAATCATTAGAAAAATATATTACAATTTTATTAGTCATCCTCCCATGGGTCCTAGGCCTTTGGGTCCATGGAAAGGATATAGATTACAAAATACTCTTCAAATCAAAGGAAACACTTAGCAAAAATAGTCTAATTCGTTGTTCTTGAAGAAATAGTCATGTCTAAAAACCCTTCAAAACCTTTCAAACATATAGTGCACCTGCCAAATTTATTACTTGATCTTCCAAACCTTTATTCTATATCATACCAATTATAAACCAAAACACTCTTTATTCACATTTGACATGTAAAAAAATAAAAAACTTACCTCAATCGATAAATTTTGGTGATAATAATTGACTTTCATAATTTGATGTTGATTTTTAAACAAAAATATGGTGCAAATTGATAGAATATGCTTCTTTGTCTCTATCAACACCATAAAAAGTGAATACTTGTCAAATAACATGCAGAACTTAGACAACATATAGAAAAAGTGGGCCTCTTTCACGAGATCCTTGGCAAAGAAGACCGTTTATTTTAGTTTTGCATAGCGCGAGCACGCTATAGTGCATGCACCCTATGCAAAACTAAAAAAATGTATGCAAACTCTTAAATAGGGCATGCACCCTATGCAAAACAATAAAAAGGGAGGAGAGAGAGAGAGAGAGAGAGATAGAGAGAGAGAGAGAGAAGGGGAGAGGGAGAGAGAATGGAGAGAGTAGGAGAGTAGGGGAAGGAGAGAGAGAGAGAGAGAGAGAGAGAGAGAGAGAGAGAGAGAGAGAGAGAGAGAGAGAGAGAGAGAGAGAGAGAGAGAGGTGGGAGAGAGCATATGTGTGTCTTTGTGAGAGAGAGGGGGTGAAAGATGGTAAGATGGGAAAATATAGAGGATATGAAGGTGTAGAGAGAGAAAGTATGAGAGAGAGAGAGAGCTCTTTGTCTTTCTCTCTCTCTCCCTCTATCTCTATCTCTTCCTCTCACTCTCACTATCTCTCATCACTATTTAAATATATGCCTTAAATAGGGTGTACGCCCTATAGAGTGAGAGCACTATTGAAATCTAATGTAGGAAAGAATGGAAGATGTTGGATAGGATATAGGGGATGATGGATCAAGATAGGATGGAGGATTAGGATAATGGATTGGAAGACAAGGTTTTTGGATTTGGAAATGGGTTGAAGGATAAGGGGATGGAGGATTTGGATAAGGGATGTAGCTAGTAGCATTGTTATGAAAGGATGGTGTTTGGGATATGACCATAGAAGGAGATGGTGGTATCAAGGATTTGTTGGAAATTGCAATTGAAGCAATTGTTGTATTGTAATTGATGTCAAACCTTAACTAGTAAGACTATTGCTATCTAAGAAAGTACTATATCTATTAGTTGATGAGATGGATTAGGGCATGGTTGATAACAATAGCACCTAGGGAAAAGGTTGAGTAATCTTGATACTTCAATAAGTACTTGATTATATGGCACAATGATAAGACAATGTATTGTTTATCCAAGTAAGAAGGAAGACTAAACAAGTAGGCTTAACTAAGCAAAAATGAAGAAATCTAGTTTAGGTCAAGTGATGTTAGTGTCGACCGAGTTAGTATATGCTGAGAAAATTTAGTGTTGACCAAACATCAGTGTATTGTCAAGTGAAACAGTTTTGATGTGTTGACCAAGTTTCATAGTGATGATCGAGGAGTTGAACATAGTCTTGACTGAGTGTCAGTAATTTACATTTAAGGAAGAATTCAGATTCCAAGTTGACATAGTTGAATTCTTAGGTTATGTAAATCATGTTGACTTTATTAATTGATTGTATGGAAGAATTTAATCCATAGTAAACCATTTTATTATGATTCAAATAAGGAGATTTAAGATATTTCTAGAAGGATGGATGAAGAACATAATTTTGGAAGGATTCAATGAATCTAACCTAACCCTAAGATCTACAAAGGAGATTAAGAGGCAAGAGAGAAAATATATATGTTGAAGAGATATAAGGAAACCTGAGAGAAAGGTTGAGATGTGTAGAGTATGTAGAGTATGAAGGATGCTTGAGTTGTTATTGACTGATTAAGCAGAAAGGCTTAAGATGAAGAGTTGTGATTGCTTGAAGGGATTTCTAAGCAGATCAGTGATGGGGATGGAAATGGAGCTTAGTCAGTAAGCCTCCATACATGAATGTACGAAATTGGATCTATTATTTGCAAAATGAGTTGTATGTTTTTCAGATCAATACTACTCTTACTTTATAACCATTGTATCAGTCAAAATCCTTTAATCAAGGTTGACCTAACAATCATTGTATAAATCCTTTGAACAAGGTTTCATTCTAATGGGATGTATTTAAGTCCTTTAACAAGGTGTACTCCTAATAGGTGGTTGAAATCCTTTAACAGGGTCACACCTAACAGTGTGTTTGTAAACCTTTAACAGGGTTGGCTTTTCACATAGCTCACTTCAGAAGAGTGAAAATATCAGTAACATGTTACAAAGTGGTTTTTCCCAAATTGGATTTCCACTATAAATCCTGATTATAATACTTGTGTGAATGTTTTGGTGTGAATATTTCTATGTTTTACAACTTAAATACTGTTGGATAGTGGACTACATTGTTTTATGTTTCTGGTATACATTCAGTAGTGACCAAGTAGTTTTGGTTATCAAATCTGAATTTGTTGAAGTGTATTAAAGTTTGTTTTATACATCTAGACCTGAGAACAACCGATTCACCTCCCCTCTTTGTTGTTCTAAATCATATTAACAATTGGTATTAGAGTTGTTGGTGCTTACAAAGAACAAGTTTAAAGGTACTTGAAGTAAATGATCAAGATGTATAAGGAGGTACTGAAGCTGAATAAGGAGAACTTCCCTACATGGCACAGCCTGATGAAACTACATCTAGCTGGTATTGGTGACTCAACGAAGTATTATGTTGAACATGACTATGTTACACCTGCTTCACCCTTGACTGCTAAGGAAATGAGAGCTAAATAGGAACACAATCACATAATGTTGGAGATTGCATCCACCCTGAGCTATCCTAAATTTAAAGACATCAAAGACTACACAAATACAAAGAAAATGTGGGACACTCTTGCAAACATCTATGGTGTTGACATAAATTTACTAAGGGCCAAAGCTGAAAGTATAAGAGGTAAGTTTGATGAAATGAAAATGCATGAAGGTGAGAATATTGCACAATATTTTGGTAGGATAAAAGAAGTTGTAAATGCTATTAGAGGAGCTAATGAAACTATTGATGATGGGACTTTCATTGGAAAGGTACTGAGAACCTTGTGTCTTATATATTTCATCAAAATTTCAGCAATTCAAGAATCTAGATGTAACCCTGGTAATGTTCTTACATTGGAAAGTCTTGTTGGAAAGCTTACTACTTTTTAACTCTCAAATTATGATAACTTCATTGTTGCTAATGTTGAATTTCCATTCAAGTCACAAATGGTTTTTCATAAGTCAAAGAAGGAAAAAGAAAGATGTATCAGTGAGAGTGAAAGTGAAAGTGACACTTCTGATGAAGAAATAGAGGATCTTGAAGCTCTTATGGCTAGAAGACTGAAAAGAGGAAAAGGAAAGTATAAAGGTAAACTTCCTATCATATGTTTTTCATGCAACAAGGTTGGCCATATAGCCGCAAGATGTCCTGATAGTAATGACAAGGATGAGGAAAGAGAAAGAAATTACAAAGACAAGAGAGAAAACAAAGGTTACTGGAGGTACAAGGACTACAAGGATAAAGGTAAGAAATCCTATTACATAGTTGAAGAAGAAACTAACACTGATAATGATGATTTTGAAATAGAAGTAGTCTATGTTGCTATGAAGGATGAGTTTGATGAAGATGAGAAAACTGCACTTGTTTCATATGTGAGAAAAGGTGATAAATGGATTATTGATAGTGGTTGTTCACACCACATGACTAGTGATAAAAGTAAATTTGATACCCTAGATCATTACAAAGGTAGAAGTGTTAAGTTTGGTAATGATGCACCATGTCCTGTGAAGGGTAAAGGTTTGATTAAACTAACAGATAAGATCACTTGTGAAAATTCTTATTGGATTGAAGGTCTTAACTATAATTTAATAAGTGTTGCACAACTTAATAGCACTAGTTATCAAGTGGAATTTCATCATAGAAAGGCCAAAATATTTGATGCTACTGGTGAACTGATTGGAAGTGGAGAATAGACAAGAGGTAATTTGTTCTATTTAAACCTATATGAAGAGACATGTTTGATTGCATAGTTTGATGATATTTGGTTATGGCATAAGAGGTCATGTCATGTTAAATTTGACAATCTGGTGAATATTAGTAAAAGGAAGAATGTTAGAGGTTTTCCTAGATTGAAGAAACCTGATAATGTGATGTGCAAACAATGTCAGATAGGCAAAATGACAAAGTCTAGTTTCAAGAGAAAAACTTTTACTTCTGAGAATGCTTTAGATCTAGTTCATACTGACCTTTGTGGACCTATGTGTGTACAAAGCTATTGTGGTGCTAAATATTTTATTTTGTTTGTTGATAATTACACTAGGATGATGACTGTAATATTTTTGAAAGAAAAATCTGATGCATTTCAGTTGTTTAAGTGGTATTTGGCTAAGGTTTAAAAGGAGAAAGGAAGGAACCTAAAATGTCTGAGATCTAACCGAGGTGGAGAGTTTATATCAAATGAGTTTAATTTGTTTTGCAATGATAGAGGAATCAAGAGATAGATGTCTGCACCTAGAACACCTCCATAGAATGGCATAGTAGAGAGGAGCAGATCTATCATGGATTGTGCAAGGACACTAATGACTGAGAAAAATGTTGCACAAAAATATTGTAGAGAAGCTTTAAGTACAACTATTTATACCTTAAGCTGAGTACAAATCAAGAAAGGTACAAATGTTACACCTTATGAACTATGGCACGGTTATGCACCTAATGTAAAATACTTTAGAATTTTTGGGAGAAAATGCTCTATACTAAGAGATAATAGGAATGGAAAATTTGATGCTAAAAGTGATGAAGGCATGTTCCTAGGTTATTCCACAAAGAGTAAAGCTTATAAGTGTTTGAATTTTAACACCAACAAAACTATGGAAAGTGAAAATGTGAAAATTGATGAATTTACAGAGAAAAATGAATAGGAAAGCAATAGAGAACCTTAATATTATAGATCTTTTGTCTATATAGAAGAAGGAGAGACAAGTAACACACTTGCACCTAATGTTGAGTCTTGGGCTAGCAATGTCGAGCATCAGGAAGATGCTGTCGACTGATAGGAAGAGGTTGTCGAGCATTCAGAGGTTGAATTTGATAATCTTATTGGTGAACCTAAAGAGCTAGGAGAAAAGAGAGTAGAACCTATCTTGGCACAATATGTAAGGAGACATCACAAGCCTAAACAAATCATTGGAAACAAAGATGTTGGAGTTTTGACAATAAGTAAGTTGAGAGACCCTACATGCTTATTATGTGAATTTGAGCCTAAGACAACAAGGGAGGCATTAGAAAATGAAGACTAGATCAAAGCCATGAATGAGGAGATAGATCAAATAGAAAAGAATGATACCTGGACTCTGGTGCCAAGACCAGAAAACAAAAATGTTATTGGAACAAAATGGGTATTTAGAAATAAGCTTAATGAACATGGACAAATCAAAAGGAAAAAATCAAGGCTAGTATGCAAAGGTTATGCACAAGAAGAAGGAATAGACTATGGGGAGACATTTGCCCATGTAGCTAGATTAGGAGTAAGAACTCTACTTGCATATGTTTCTTACAAAGATTTCAAGGTATACCAAATGGAAGTCAAGTCTACATTTTTAAATGGTATATTAGAAGAAGAAGTTTATATTGAAAAACTTGAAGGATTTTTTGATCCAAACAAGAGACACATGGTTTGCAAACTAAACAAGGCACTCTATGGATTGAAACAAGCCCCCAGAGCATGGTATGAGAGGCTGCACAATTACTTGGTACAGATTGGATTCACAAAAACAAATGACACCAACAATCTATATATGAAAGATGAAAAAGGTAAAGGAATCTTGTTAGATAAATTTTTTTTAGATGATATCATATTTGGAGGACAAGATGCCCTATGTAAGAAATTTTCAAATGAGATGAAGATAGAGTTTGAAATGAGTATGTTTGGTGAGATAAAATTCTTTGTTGGACTACAAGTCTACTAGATGGATAAAGGTATTTTCATTACACAGTCTAAGTATATTAAAGAGATACTAAAAAATTTTGGAATGGAGGATTCAAAACCAGTGAGTACTCACATGGCTACTGGATAGAAACTGTCTAAAAATGATGACACTGTTGAAGTAAACCAAACTTTATATAGCTCTATGATTGGAAAGCTACAATATGTTGTTCACAGCAGACCAGATATTGCTCTAGTAGTTGGGATTGTGGCAAGATTCTCTACCAATCCTAAGGAAACACATATGATGGCTATGAAAAAGATAATGAGATACTTGAAAGGAACAAAAGACTATGGTCTGTACTACAAGAAACATGAGAGATTTGAACTAAGATTTTATACTGATGTCGATTGGGTAGGAAATGTAGATGACAGAAAGAGTACTAGTGGTGGAGCTTTCTTTCTTGGATAGAGAATAGTTTCCTAGACAAGCAAGAAACAAAATTACATTTCCCAATCTACAGTTGAAGCTAAGTATGTAGCTATTGCAGTGAACTGTTCAAACCTGGTATGGATAAAGCAATTATTGGTAGGCATGAAAGGATAAATCATTGAACCAATTGTCATATACTATGACAACACAGTGCTATCAACATATATAAGAACTCAATGATGCACACAAAGACCAAACACATTGCCATCAAGTATCAGTACTTGAGAGAATTGGTACAAGAAAAAGAAGTGAGAATGGAATATGTGAATACAAAGGAACAATTAGCAGACATATTCACAAAAGCCTTCACAAAGGAGGCAAATGAGTATTGGAGAAGTCAATTAGGGGTTCTTCCCCTAACTAAGGCTGCCTAGTCAAGCTAGGAGCATTGCATCAAATATGTTGCAAAGAAGATTTGACAAATTGATGCAGAAAAGGTCACACTTTAGGAGCAGTCTAGAGTTGTGAAAAGATCAGCAAATCTATAAAAGTCATAAGCAAGATGAAAGAGGGAGAAAAAATGTTACTGAATTGACAAGATGATATCTACATCTGAAGGATGTAATTTTTTGTCACTGCTTTGGCAGTATTGTCAAAGAGGGAGAAAATTCAAATGAAAACACATGAAAAATCAAGAAAGAGGGAGATTCAGAGGAATATTGACAAGGTCATAGAAAGCTAGCAGAGTGGTTGGTTGAGCGATTTAGAATTAGAATTAAGCTAAGGATATTACAAAAGTTTTGGATTGGTTGGTGAACATGTGTTATTCATATGGTGTTTCCATCAATGCCAAAAAGGGAGATTGCTGGAAACTGCAATTGAAGCAATTGTTGTATTGTCATTGATGTCAAACCTTAACTGGTAAGATTGTTGCTATCTAAGAAAGTACTATATCTATTGGTTGATGAGATGGATTAGGGAAAGGTTGATAACAATAGCACCTAGGGAAAAGGTTGAGTTATCTTGATACTTCAATGAGTACTTGATTATATGGCACAATGATAAGACAATGTGTTGTTTATCCAAGTAAGATGTAAGACTAAACAAGTAGGCTTAACCGAGCAAAAATGAAGAAATCTAGTTTAAGCCGAGTGATGTTAGTGTCGACCGAGTTAGTATATGCCAAGAAAATTTAGTGTTGACCGAACATCAGTGTATTTTTGAGTGAAACAATTTTGATGTGTTGACCGAGTTTCGCAATGATGACCAAGGAGTTAAAAATAGTATTGACCAAACATCAGTAATTTACATTTGAGGAAGAATTCATATTCCAAGTTGACATAGTTGAATTCTTGGGTTATGTAAATCATGTTGACTTTATTAATTGCTTGTATGGAAGCATTTGATGCACAATAAACCATTTTATTGTGATTCAAATAAGGAGATTTAAGATATTTCTAGAAGGATGGATGAAGAACATAATGTTGGAAGGATTCAATGAATCTAACCTAACCCTAAGATCTACAGAGAAGCTTAAGTGGCAAAAGAGAAAATCTATATGTTGAAGAGATATAAGGAAACCTGAGAGAAAGGTTGAGATGTGTAGAGTATGCAGAGTATGAAGAGGATGCTTGAGTTGTTATTAACTGATTAAGCAGAAAGGCTTAAGGTGAAGAGTTGTGATTGCTTGAAGGGATTTCTAAGCAAACCAGTGATGGGGATGGAAATGGAGCTCAGTCAATAAGCCTGGATATATGAATGTATGGAATTGGATCTGTTATTTGCAAATTGAGTTGTATGTTTTTCAGATCAATACTATTGTTACTTTCTAACCATTGTATCAATCAAAATCCTTTAATCAAGGTTGACCTAACAATCATTGTATAAATCCTTTGAACAAGGTTTCTTTCTAATGGGATGTATTTAAGTCCTTTAACAAGGCACACTCCTAACAGGGTGGTTGAAATCCTTTAATAGGGTCACACCTAACAGTGTGTTTGTAAACCTTTAACAGGGTTGGCTTTTCATAGAGCTCACTTCAAAAGAGTGAAAATATCAGTAACATGTTACAAAGTGGTTTTTCCCAAATTGGGTTTCCACTATAAATCCTAGTGTTAATACTTGTGTGAATGTTTTGGTGTGAACATTTCTATGTTTTATAATTTAAATACTGTTGGATAGTGGACTACACTATTTTATGTTTTTGATATACATTCAGTAGTGACCGAGTAGTTTTGGTTATCAAATCTGGATTTGTTGAAGTGTATTAAAGTTTGTTTTATACATTTGGACCTGAGAACAACTGATTCACCCCCCTCTCTATTTTTATTCCATCAAATGATCTAATTGATCATCTAACATCAATCAAGTTATCCTATCATCAATTTTCTCATCTTCAATGCATCAAATCTCCTAACTCTAGATCTTGAGGAAGTAAAATCATTATTTTGTCTCTCTAGATCTTGAGAGAAAAATATCAATCCATCAACCTACCTATCCTATCAGATTGACATCAATACAACATCAACCAAGTGATTTTGACTAACATCGAGTGATTTTAATATCATCAACTTATCTAAACCAGCAATAACATTTTATCAATCAAATCTTTTCTCAACAAATTCTCTCATAACTGGCACATTTTCAAATTGATTTTATCAGAAAATAAATTAAAATTTCCCAATCTCAACCGAGTCATCCAAAAATCATTTTTATTGATTTCCCAAGGGGGAATTCCATCATATCAATTCAAATTAGGAATTCAAATCAAGTAAATCAAAGATAAAGCACAAAAATTTTCAAACTCATTAGTGGGGCACCGAAATCAATGAATCAGGTCAAATTAGGCATCATATCAAAGATCTGTCATCCTAACGACCATTGAGAACATCAATCAATTAGGAATTCTTCAAGGAATCTGCATCTATCATTAGAATCAAATCAAACATTAGGTAATTGAGAATATGCATCAGGACATCGGACATTCTTTGAACCAATGCGCTTCGCACATTGATTCAAAGAGGGGCATTTGTAGACACCTAAAAATGGTCAAGATCAAATCAAGTGAGAAACTAAGGAAAAATAAAATCATTAATTGCAATCAAGCCAAAATCCAATAATAATTGAAAATCAAATAAGCTAATTAAATCAATTAAAAATGAATCAATTAATTATGAAATTAATATAATTAATTGTATAGTTCATCTAAAATCAAATCAACCCATTCAAGGGGCACACATGGCTAACAAAATCAATTAAATTCAATTAATTAATTCATGTTGGAGATTTACTAGCAAGTCAGTGCCAATTGTATGTTTGTCATTGATGACAGCATAAGGTAAGAAGCATGTGTGGAAGTCTTAAGCATTGACTCTTGAGCATATATTGCATGGATATGTTATCAGCATTATATCATGGATGCAAAGGTTGATTATGAGTGCAGATAGTTATGTAGCAGTTGTGTCAGCAATATTCCTAAGAGAATTACAGGAAAAGATTGGTATGAGATTCACAGTACGATTATCATGGATCCTTGCACGTTTATATGTATAATGTAGACATATGTATGAAGCTATTTTTATGGATGCAAAGTCTAATATGCAATAGAAGTTAAGTTATGATGTTCACAATTGATAGTCATAGTTTCCTAAGTTTATCCAGAGGAGCTGACAGAGATTATATTGGTAAAGTAGTTGCACCTATCATTTTTGTATGCACACTTGGATCAGTGTTGGTTGGAGATTTAAGAATGATTGGTTAAGAGCACATGACATAATTCAGCATGAGGAGAAAGTATCAATTAATTTGGTGGAGCTAACAATGTGAAGTAACGTGTTCATTCATATTGAGTTGGATAGGGCCCAATTCATGTTCTATACTTAGTAGAGCCAAAAAAGATGTTATTAGAGAGTTTTATTGTTTCTCTAATATGATTTCAAGGTGGTTCTAATAGGTCAACTTGATTATATCATTTAGAGGAAAGATACTTATAGGCAGTCATTTGTGATTGCTAGGTATGGTATACAATTGAAAGACAAGAGAAAAGTAGAGAGTGCAACATATTGTGCCATCAGTGAAAGGTCTATATGACTTAGAAGAATGTGTATGCTATTCATTAGAATTGATCAAGATAATAGGTCTACGTGTAGTTTACCAAGATCCAGATATAGTGTGTATCTATTAAACTGAAGGTTGTAGCCTTCACCCCTTTGAGAAGTGTGCTCCTAGATAGTGCATCCTCACCCCTAACGGGATTAATTATAAAATAATCCTAATAGGGTCCAACCTTTGACCAAGTCATTGTACTTAATGCATTATAAAGATCAACTCCTAACAGGGTTGTAAGGTCTTCTAACAAGGATCATAATACACTAGTGCAGATTATTTGTGGATGTCAGTTCCCAATGGGGTTTTTACCTATTTGGTTTTCCCCATAACCAAAATTATGGTATTGTGTTAAGTATTCTTTCATTGTGTTTATGCTTAATATTCTTGTATACTTAATTGGATAAATAATTGAAACTTGTAGATAACTTATTCCCCCCCCTCTCAGTTATCTCTTGGGACTATTCCTAACAATTGGTATCAGAGCCAAGTACCTCAGAGAGAAAGTTTAATAGATTAAGGTTGATCAAATGGAATTATTTAGAAAAGAAATTCCTAAGTTTTATGGATAAAATTATCTTGTCATTTGCAGTGCATTGCCTTTGAAATTTTTGAGGTAGCTACTAAAGAAACTGAGATTCCTTCTTTATCAGATCTTGCTAAGGAAGATGAAACTCTTAAGAAAAATGAGTTGTTTACTTCAAATTCTCTTTCCAAAGAAACCCTCATTAGTGCCTTGTCTGACAATGAATTTTCAGAGATCAAGAAACTAGATAAAGCCTACAAGATTTGGAAGTATCTAGAAGACATGTTTGAAGGAGACATCCAAGCCAAGAATGTGTGCAGAAAGACATGGAAGAAAAATTACAATATATTGGAAATGCTACCTAAAGAAAACATTAGAGCCTACAATCAAAGGATTAATGAAGCAGTATCAAGAATCAGAAACAATGGTGGAGAGATTTCCAAAGAAGACATCATGGATAAGCTAATGACTACCTTGAAACCAAAATATGAGAACAAGATAAACATCTTGGAAGAGACTATACCATTCTCAAAAGAATTAAGGAGAGAGACCTTAATCAGCAAGATTTCAGCCTTTGAGATATCAAGTTTGAAGATAGAGCCTAAAAGTGAGTCGACCTTCAAAGCTTCAGTCCATGGTAAGAAATAATTGAACACCTCTGGTAATTTTGATGATGATGACGAAGAGAAAACACTAGATGATCTCATTGCTATGATTTCTAAGAGAGAAAAGAAAGGAAAAGGAAAATATGAAGGTCAATTACCATTCAAGTGCTTTTCATGTACCAAGATTGGTTACTTTGCATCTAAGTGTCCTACAAGAGTCAAGAAGTTCAAAAATAACTACAAGCCCAGTATACAAAAGAATGTTACTATGCTGGAGATTGAGTATCAGATGAATAATTAGGAGAGGATGAAATTGGATTCATTTCTCTTGAAGATGAAAAGAATGCACAAGAGTTAGCACTAATTTCACAAGCTGACATCAGGACAGACTGGACCAATGACAGTGGTTTCTCACATCATGACAAGAGACAAAGATAGCTTTGTACATCTAGATAGGTACAAAGGTGGCATGGTTAGATTTGGTGAAAACACTCCTAAACCTATCATAGGTAGAGGAGCCATCACCTTGAATGGAAAGAACATCATTGATGATGTTCTTTATCTTGATGGTTTGCAACATAACCTATTAAGTGTTGGACAGTTGCTTGGCAAAGGTTACCAGTTGGAGTTCAAAGACAACAAGTGCATCATTAACAACAAGGAAGGAGAAATGATTGCATCAGGATCAAAGACTAAAGTTAATGTTTTTTTAGCTTAATCTAGAAGCAAGTTGTTTTTTTGATAAAGTATATGATAGTTGGTTATGGCACAAAAGACTATATCATATCAATTTTTATAACATAGTAAAGATAAGTAATGTAAATGCGGTAAGAGATCTTCCTAGCATTGAAAAACTAGTAGACACAATATGCAGGGAATGTGTGATGGGAAATCATGTAAGGAATTCATTCAAAAGCAAGCATAATTTGGAAAAGAACAAGTTGGATCTGATACATACAAACCTATGTGGACCAACTCAAACAAGATCATACTATGGTGAAATGTATTTCATTTTGTTTGTTGATGATTATTCTAGAATGATGTGGGTTGCATTCTTAAAGGATAAATTAGAAGCATTTGACAAATTCAAAATGTTCAAAGCTAAGGTTGAAAATGAGTCTGGATTAAAGATAAAGTGTCTTAGATTAGATAGAGAAGGAGAATTCACCTTTGATAGATTTTAAGAGTACTAAAAAAAACATGGGATAAAGAGACAACTAAGTTCTCCTAGAACCCCTCAGCAGAATGGAATTGTAGAGAGAAGGAATAGGATCATCCTTGACACATCGTGCACCATCATGCTTGAAGGAAAGGTTGCACACACCTATTGGAGAGATGCAGTCAATACTGTAGTCTACACTATCAATAGAATTAAATTAAGGCTAGGCACAGACAATACACCTTATGAGCTATGGTTTTGGAATGTACCTACAGTCAAATAATTCAAAATATTTGGAAGAAAGTGCTACATCAAGAGAGATGAAGCAACTGGCAAGTTTGATGCAAGAAGTGATGAAGATATTTTTCTTGGTTACTCTACCAAAAGAAAAGCTTATAGATGTTTTAACTTGAGATTAAAGAAGATCATTGAAAGTGATCATGTTAATATTGATAAAAAAACTTATGATTCAAGAAAGATATCATGATTATGTACCTATGATTGAAGAAGAACCTAGACCTACCACTAGAGAAATAGTTGTTGATGAAATGTTTGATAGCATTGATGTGTTATTCAATGACCCTAAAACAACGGAAGAAGAATCTCAAAAGTCTAATGAGAAATTCACTCCTAATGTTCCTAAATTCACGTCTAGATATCATTCAAAGAAAGACATCATTGGAGATCATAGCAGTAAAGTCATGACAAGATCAAAAGAAAAAAGTTCCACAGCAAATGAAGAGGTATGTTTACTATCATAGATTGAACCATTAAGTGTTGAAGATGCATGTAATGACTCAAATTGGCATGAAGTAATGAAAGAAGAGATAGATCAGATAATTAAGAATGATACATGGGAATTGGTCCCTAGGCCTAGTGATAAGAATGTGATTGGAACCAAGTGGATATTCAAAAATAAGATGAATGAAGATGGAACGGTAGTAAGAAACAAAGCTAGATTAGTATGTAAAGGGTATGTGCAAAGAGAAGGAATTGATTATTCAGATACATTTTCCCCTGTAAGAATATTGCAAGCCATAAAGTTGTTTCTAGCTTATGCTACATTCAAGAACTTTAAGGTATACCAGATGGATGTTAAGTCAACATTCCTGAATGGAGAGTTGAAGGAAGAAGTATAAATTGAGCAGCTAGAAGGATTTATTTTATCAGACATACTTGCTATAGTATGTAGATTGAAGAAATCCCTTTATGGACTTAAGCAAGCCCCTAGAGCATGGTATGAAAGACTTGATGGTTACTTGACTAAGATTGGATTCAAGAAAGGAGTAGCAGATTGTAACTTATTCATAAGAGAGACATCAGATGGACTATTGTTAGTTGCTATATTTGTTGATGACATTATTTTTGGTTGTAATGATAAGCTTAGTGCATAATTTTCTAAGGAGATGCAGAGAGAATTTGAAAGGAGCATGATTGGTCCTATCAAGTACTTTTTGGGATTGAATGTACAGTAGACAGACAAAGGTATATTCATAAATCATACTAAGTATGTGAAAGAGATCTTGAAGACATTCAAGATGGATGATTGCAAGCCAGTAAGTACCCCTATGATAATAGGATGCAAGCTTTCAAAAGAATATGATTCACCATCAATAGACATAACCTTGTATAAGTCTATGATTCGTAAAATTATATATCTTACTCAAAATAGACTAGACATTTCCAATGCAGTTGGTGTTGTTGGAAGATTTGTAGCAGAACCTAAGAAAATTCATCTCATGGCAGTAAAAAGAATATTCAGATACTTGTGGAACCTTAGATTGTGGTTTATGGTATCCTAATTCAAAGAATGTAAAGCTTCATGTATATACAGATGCAGATTGGGCAGGATGCGTGGATGATAAAAAGAGTACCTCTGGAGGAGTTGTATTCCTTGGAGATAGACCTGTTACATGGACAAGTAAAAAGTAGAATTGTATCTCTCATTCAACAGTAGAAGTAGAGTATGTAGCAATAGCATTAAATTGTTCTACAATTATGTGGATCAAGTAGATGATAAAAGATTTTGGTATTCAAATTAACTACCCTATTGTTATTCATTGTGATAACACTAGCACTATCAATATGTCAAAGAACCCTTTGATGCATGAAAAGACAAAACATATTGAGATAAAATATCACTTCCTAAGAGATAAATTAGCAGAGAAAGAAATAATGGTGGACTATGTGAGTACAAAAGATCAACTAGCAGACATATTCACAAAGCCTTTACCTAAGGATACTTTTGAGTATCTCAAAGAGAATTTGGGAGTAGTTCCCTTCCCTATATCTGATTAGAGATAGCAGGAGTGCATCATTCCTCGGTGATTGATGAAAGGTTGACTACTCTACCTTAGGAGTAGTAGTGGTGCTTAATATTTTCGGCACCCTTTACCATTGATGTCAAAGGGGGAGTAGTATACAGTCATGAAAAACATAAAAAGAATGAATATATAGTAATAAAAAATAAGTAGAAAGGGAGAGTAAAAATACAATCATGGGAAGTAGTATAGTTGAGGAAATGGAGAATATTGAAGAATATTACAGCAGTTGGAGGATACTTCCTTGGGGGAGTTTTGTTGAGGAAATGGAGAATTTTATAAAAGAATTAGATGTTTGGATTGGTGGTGTTTTTCATTCCATATGTTGTGATGCAGGAGCATCCTGGGTGTAAGAGCAATCTTGCATCACCCAAAAATATTTATGTTTTCATATTCAATAAGGGCTACCTTGTGCAGAACTGCTATTTATGGAAACTTTCTATTTTTAGTAAGTTGGTCTTACAATCTCAAAATGTTCTGATTTTACATGTGGAGGTTCATCTCAGTCATATCAGCTTTCCAGTAAAGTTTCATGGCTAGATCAGGTCTAGTTTTGAAGATATTGAAGATTTTCGGTAATGGCAGCAAGGTACAAAAACTTTGAACTCAGTTTTGAAGGCTTTAGAGGCCCTGAATGAGGTCAAAAATTTGGGTGATAGGCACTTGCATGAGTCAAACTTGTAGAGCACTTCATGGCCTTTCTGAAATGGGGTTATAATAGTCAATCGGGTCAACTAGTGATAACTTATGGTCTCCAGAAGTTGGACCACCTAAAATGCTGGAAAATAATTTTCCTTCAAAAAAATTTTTAGGTTTCAAATGTTATTTTGAGCCGACTTTGATGTAATCAATTGAAAAATAAAATAATTCAAAGTTTGGTCAGCCCCAAGGGCTAAATTTTTGGAACCTTCTCGGGCGGTGGAAAATGCCTATATAAAGAAGGCCCGTAGTGTTGTTTAGGGAAGTTCTGGGTAGTAGATCTGAGTATTGATTCAAGGCTTTGTCCTATAGAATATTGTAAGGGAATGCCCATATGGCTTTCAATATTGTAATTTTGAAAGTTTTTAATTCTACATTTGTGGAGATAATAAGAAGACCATTTTCTATTCTTGCATATTGTTGTTGTTTCTCTATTTCTATTATGTGTTTGTGGTATTTGTTAGAAATAGGAAATACTGAGAGGGGGGGATGAATCAGTATTTCACAAAATTTTACTTTTTCCCACTTATGGATATAACAAATTACTTTAAAGCATAAGAAACTAGATAGCATACACAACAGTAAATGTAAAGAACTCATAACACATGATATGTTCTCGAGGAAACCCTAGCCAAGGGAAAACCCTGATGGGGATGGTACCCACAAAGATCCACTAATCAAAAGATATCCAGTTAAGGATGTTGACCCTGTTAGGAGCCTGTTACAATCATATAGTGTATCAGTCCTGGTTAAGGGACTATAGGCCTTGTTAGAAGCCTCAACCCTATTAGGAGTTGTAGATACAAAACCTGATTACCAGATGAGCTCACTGCCCAAACAAGTAATACAAATGTTTACTAATTACAATATGGTACTTCTTACAACTTCTCATCAACAACTTTCATTACTATCACAAGTTACATATATTACATGTTATATTTCAAGTATGTATTCCAAGCATGTTCGGTCATTACAACTTCACATCTTTATACAAGGTACAAACATAATATCTTTCTCTTATCTATTTGCATATCTTTATCCAAGAGTAAACATCTAGGATGTCATCTCTTTATAATATTAAGTCATTATTTTGACAAGAAAAATAATCCCTTAATTCATTTACTAGTTCTGTCTTCAAAACTGTTCTGTCAGCTGTACCCTATCATCGATAAAATAATCATAACTTTGTCCGTACTATCTGTACTCTTTTATGCACTAAGATGGGGTATCCTTAGACACCATAGAGTTTATGTTCAACTACACAAACTCTGATCATGCTCCAGTGAACATCACCAAAACAAACTGTATCGGGTGCTCTATCAAAAACATTGTTTCATAATTAGACAATTTTAGTCTGCGATCTTCCATACTTACTTTCCAGCTTATGTGATCTTCATAGGGAACATATGTTGCCATAATGACAACATCTATGTACATACCTCAGCCAAATTGCCAACAATCTCCCCCTTTGTCATTGGTGGCAACATATGAGAAAATTGGCTAAGTGTACAAGTCAAAATCTCAAAATTTGTATCAAAATTGTGGCCATAGTATAAAATAAGTATACTATGCTTATATCTCCTCAAAATATACACATAGTCTATAACACTTCATAATACTCCATAGAACTCCCCCTATGAGTATCCTTCCTTATCATATATAGACAATTTTCTAAGTATCTCTCCCCCTTTGACAACAATGACAAAATAAAGGGTGGAAAGGGATATACAAAATTGTGTCAAAAATTTTACCTTACTATCTTATTGCAAAGCCTGTAGGCTTGCAACACAATCTGCAAAATCTGTCTTCCAAGTCTCAAAATATTTCTCCCATGCCTTCTTTATTGATTCTACTACATTGAGTAAACTACTCAATCCGTATGTTGCAATCTGACAGGCTTGAAGGGATTCAAAAGTAAACTTCTGAAATGATGTCTTAGCAGTAAGACATTCTTCTAGTTGCTCTTCTAATATTGTCAACTTAATTGAGACATGCTCTCTCAAGATGTTTATTATTATTATTTTCTTATTCTTCTCATCATTCAAAGTCCTTATCTCATCACATAGTTTTCTGATCTTTTTCTCAACTGTACTGATCTTTATGTTTAGGCTGGCCAAAGAGTTTGTCTCTGCTGCAATTTCATCTTGCTTCTCTTTTATCTTCTTCTCTTCCTCAATTAAAATATTTTCAAATTTTGTACACTTAATGTACAAACACTTTCCAGTCTCAAGATGTTTCCTTAAGTTCTTAATGTGTCTGTCAAGGCTATCAATGTCATTCTTGATATTCTGACTAATGTTCTGCAACATCTCAACTTCATAAGCTGCCTGAGCCTTAACCTTAGCAATATCAGCCAAATTAGTGAACTCAATATCAAAAGAATTAATTATCATCTTTTCTCTTTCAAGTGGATCTAAAGCAAAGACTTTTGTAGATATAACACTTTGTAGTTTCTCAGTCAAATCTTTCAGACTACCTTCCAAATTCTTAACTTTCTTATTCTTTCCAACAATTTTGTTCAAAGAAGTGATCAACTCTAATTGATCATCATCATCAACTTCCTTGCTCAAATCTTCAATCAATGTTCCTATTCCTTTCTCCTTTCCAATCTTAGGAGTAAGATTGATGTCTTCTTATGGTTCAATAGGTGTATGGGCTTCTGTTTCCATTTGCACTTTAGTTGGAGTAGTCTCTATTTCAATACTCTTTTCTTGCTCTCCCAAAACCAAATTGTCAACAATGTTATCATCTGAGTCTAAAGTAACTTTTGTTCCTTCAATGTCCATAGATTATGTGCCAATGTTTATAGAAGAAGAGGCAATATCTTCAGCTTCAACTACCTCTGCTACTGCCTCTGCTTGTTATGAACTTTGTTTCACTACTGGTTCTGCAACTGATTGATCTTTGCTATCTTTTTCTGCAACCAAGTTTGCTAGCACTTGCACAACTGCCTGTTCAATTTCAGTCTTCACTTGTTCATACTGACCTCCCATTATTTGTATAATTCTTCTTTTGGTTCTTAATAGGATTCCAAGTGGCTTGAGAATCTGTTTAAGGTGGTCATCATCTCTTATCTCATAGAACTGTCTAATCACATTCTCTCTCATTTTAGTATCTTCTTCTTGTGCTCTCATCTTTCTTCTCACAAGTCTATTGTACAAATCTTCTGGTATCTTTCCATGAATAGTATCAAATTTCTTGTTAGCCAAAATCATATGTGTAACCATTGCATTCTCTAGATTTAATCTGTCAAAGGATCCATATAAATCATAATATTTGTTCATTTTGGTAAAGTCTCCATGTTGCATTATATCTTCATTAACTCTTTCTATGCTTGGTTTCCATGATTTCTTCTTTATTGTCACTTCATCATCTTTTATCTTTGCAACTCTTCTAGGTATTGGTGGAACAATTATTTTCTATCTTTTACCTGGTCCTGAAGCACTTGCCTTTATTCTTTTTCTTGGTGCTGAAGAAAAGGGTTTCTCTGTCTGACTAGATTCTTGTTCCTTCTTAGGTTCTTCAACCTTTACCTTTACTGGAATAGGTTCTGCACTTGATGCCAAAGGTGGGACTAATAGTATCTCACTTTGCCTTATTGCTTCTACAGTTTTTCTTGCAATATCAAATTCCTACTCACTCATACCTGATTCTTTTAGAATTTTCTTTATTGTAGACTCCACTCTCTTCTTTGATTGTTTTTCTTCCTTAAGTGTCTTTGCTGAATCAAATTTTTCATCATATGTTCCAAATCTGTTGCCATGAGCATCAACTTTACTTTTCAACAATCTACTTGTGGACAAGGCTTTTGAGGATACCTATTTTGAAAGCTTCAAGCCAAACAAACATTAGATCTTAACCTAGCATGAAATCAATTCAAAACAAAGAAAACTCTAAACTAAGCCACCTCAGATAGAGCTTAAACAGGTGCACCCAAGCACTGTTTGATTTGCTCTTGCTTAAGGGATGTGGGTGTGCTCTCTAAGCACTTGGAGCATGTTCCTAATGCTTATTTGGAAGGATTGAGACTCATGAGAACCCCATAAGTGGCAAAAAATAGGTATAGAACACCTAATTTGCCCCTAAGGCCTCAAGGATCTAAATGATGCTGAAATGAAGATTAAGCTACATGATGTTTATGCTAAAATTAATTTTAAACCAAATAGAGATGTGATGATGATGATATGCTATGCAAAACAATGTAGTAAACTAAGTTAATCCATTATTGCTAAGTTATGATGTGTTAGAAAGCTTGAAGAAAACAAAGAAATCTAACAATTAGGAATGATTATGCTAGAGCTAGAAGTAAAAGAGCATGATAACAATGCATGAAGATGAAAGACTAAGCTAATGAATTGCTCTTGGAAGAGGGAGTATTTATAGGATTTCCTAAGGGCTTGGGTTAGGAGGATGAGTCAGAGTTTGGGGTAAGGTTAGGGGTTGAGTCAAGGGGATAAGGATGAAGACTTTCTAGAAGAGTCTAGACTTTGGATGAGGATAAAAACTTTCTAGAAAAGTCTAGGCTTTCTAAGGATAAATATGGAATTTAGGAAATAAATAAAAGTTTATTTATCTCAGAGGCTTTAATGAGTTTGAGGCTCATTAGGGGGAGGGTTTGACTAGGAGTCAAAGGAGACTTAGATTAGCTTAGGAAAAGTAGGTAATTTCCCCTAAATGGGTTTAGGGAAGGATTAGGAAAGTTCTAGAAGAGTCTAGAGTTTTCCTAAGGTAATTTAGGGATTGATGATTAATATTTAATCTTAATTAAATATTCTTGAGTTGGGATTAGGGTTAAGAAATGATGGGATTAGCCTTTAATCGAAATTAAAGAGGGATTAGAATATTCTAGAAGAGGTTAGTGGTCTTAAGGGAATTAGCCAAGTTTTGGGCAAAAAATAAATTAATTATTTATTTTGGGATTTTTGGTCAATTTATTAATTAAATAATTAATAAATAGGGGATTAATGTTTAAATAAGATTTAAACATTTTTGGGAGGGATTTCTTAATTAAATATTTTTAATTAAGATAAAGGGATTTAATGGCATAAAAATAAATTAATTAATTAATTAATAAATGATGATGTCATCAAGGATTTTTTAAAAAATAAAAATACTTTATTTTCTAAAAGATTTTTAAGTGTCTACATTTTTCCCCTCTTTGATGTGATGCCACAAGTGGCATGACGTCAAAGACAAGAAAATAAGATACCCAAGGCTAGAACTTAGAGGAATAAGGGATTGTGCCCCCTCGAGAAAATAACGCAAGGAGTAAACGTTGTAGAATTTTCTCGAAAGGAAACAGAGAAGGAAGGACCAAGGAAGAAGGGGAGAGAAATAACCAAGCTTCCAAGAGAAAAGATGGGTGAATGCAAGATGAGATGGAATGCAAAATGTAAGATGTAGCTACATGAGAGATGCAAGATGCAAGATTAATCTATATGATGCAGAATGCAGGGGATTTGGGGAAGCTCCATGCTTTGGATTTTTTAGAGAGCACAACCTAGTTTGATATAGCAATGCTAGAGACCTGCCAAGGATACTGGGATCATGAGGCCTTGTCACCAGCGTTGCATAAGACTGACGCTAAAAAGACACGTAGGGTTTCCCTAGCATCACGCATGAACCCAAGAGGAAGCATGGTGGAAACGATGCTGAAGAAACCATAAACACACAACTGACTCACAAGCACAAGCAAAAGATCAAAAGACCTTGGCCCAGATTGTCCTCATTCGCTGCACACCATGATATAAAGGATCATGGTGACTTTGAGTAGAGAACAATGAGAAGCCTTAAAAGATTAACAAGATCCAAAGGACAAAATCCAAGACCAAAATGAGAACTCCAAAAGGACATCCTTTGCCAAGGAGAGAGATTTGATGTGACTGATTGAATTGATGGTGGGAAGATTGGTCTGAATGTGTGGAAGGATACATCGACACAGACCTGGTGTGCTTGGTGGAAGATTAGGTCAGATAGGAAGGATACAACTGAGGGGACCCGTGATTAGGCTTAGGTCAGACAAAATAGAAGCATACATCTGTGCGGACCCGATCCTGATGGGGAGAATGTTGTGTTGCTGATTGGAAAATGATGAAGTTCAAAGATGGTCATGATGATCAAGGATAGTCAACAATTGATGTTGCTGAAGTGCGAGGTTGGGTAGGACAAGATTTCTGACCAGATACTGCTACAGGACTAACAAGGATATGTACAACAAGATAGCGACAAGGGCTGACTGACACAAAGGATGGGACCTAAAGACACATATGTACAAATGAGTTTAGGTGGAGACACGACTGATGCTATGGTACAAGACTCAGGATTAGGATGTACAAAGAACCTGGGGATGAAGCTGAAAACTCCAAAGATATGTAGGAGGATGCCCTAGTTGGGCTAGAAGGCCAAGATGGACTAGTGATGGATGATGTGTCCTGAAATGACACGGATTTGGGAAAGACATATCCCAATGATGATGATTGGATTGAGATCAAGGCTTGCTACAAGACTAAGGATGTGATTTGATCGGTTGGCTTGATCTTGGATGTTGGATTTTGGATAGCTAGAGGATGTGGATAGGATTGGAAGATGGAATGCTGGAGGAACTACTGAGAGATCTGGATAGAGGAATGCTTGGGGATCTGGATAGAGGAATATTTGGATTTGGATGGAGGAATTGCGGAGAGATTTTGGATGGATGAAGATTGGATGGGGAGATGGAAGAGCTTGGGGAGATTGGATGGCAGATTTGCTTGAGGATTAGGATGGAATTTTGGAGGAACCGCTGAGGGATTTGGCTAGAGGAAGATTTGGGGAGATTAGATGGTAGATTTACTTAAGGATTGGAAGATGGAATGCTGGAGGAACTGCTGAGGGATCTGGATAGAGGAATGCTTGGGGAGATTGGATGGTGGATTTGCTTAAGGATTGGAAGATGGAAGATTTTGGATGAAAGATAGTCTCCAAGGAATATGTCACCAAGGAATAAGAAGCCCCCTGCTTAGGATAGTTCATTCATTCAGAGGCAGTAGGATGGGGTATGATTGGACAATAGATATGGCGACAAGAGGATGAGGAAGGTAGATGGAAGCTAGGATAAATGGATTGGATAGAGGATATGTAGCTGAAAGGTGTGATGGATGCCAAGAAAGTGCCCAAAAGCATGTATACTTGGTAGTCTTTGTTTTGTCATCAAAATTCAAAGGAGGATGAAGGAGGTGAGAGACAAATGGGATGGAGGAGATGTTGGATAAGATGGAAGAAGGGAATGGCCCCCAATTGCAGAAAGGAATTGGGGGGGGACCTACACATGATGCCTATTTGCCAGGTTTTCACCATGGTACTTGTCCAAGGTGCTTGAATTGCCAAGTTTTCACCATAGGACGAATGTTTTTCTCTTTTCTTTTTTTGATACTTTTCTCTTGATTTTTCCAATTTTTATGGATTTTCTGATTTTTTGCTGACTAGATGCTAACCTTCTGATATTTCTAATGTGTTGCTATCTTTCTTCACTGATCTTCTAATTTGTTGCTCACATTTTCTGATTTGTTGCTGCCGTTTCAATTTCTCAGGATGTTGGTACAACTTTATTGGGATGGAGGGATCATGCAAAGGAATGGATAAGATAGGGTAGATGGGAAATATGGTGGTAGAAAGTGTTTGGATGGAAAGATGGAAAGTGATCATGATAGGGGGATGTTGTTAGGATCAACATTGGCACATGTTGTGGGGAAGGTGGATGAAGTGGATAGGACATGGAAGATAAAGGTGGATGTGATGGAGGATTTATGCTAGGAGATTTTGGATCTTTGGGACCCAAAATAGATTTAGGAGATGGAGGAGAAGACTGAGTAGCTGGGGGATTAACAACTTTGGATGCCATTGTGGATGTTTCTTTTAGATGCATTACATCTTTTTTCTTTGGGATCCACATCATTTTTGCTTTAGCTTTGGAGGGCCTTTGTGGCCATTGGTATGCATCAGATTTTTCTTTTTCTTTGTTGGGCCTTTGTGGCCATGTAGTGGATTTTGCTTGTGCTTTGCTGGGCCTTTGCGGCCATTGGGATGCATTCGATCGCTTGATTGGATTTTGCTTTGGTTGACCATGTCGTTTAGACTGGACATGGCAATCTTTGGATTTTTGTGGATATTTCCCTTTATGCATATTGGATATGGCATCCAAATTGCAAGGAGCATTGGAATATATATGAGGAGATGTGTGGGATAGAGAGATGGAAGGAGATTGGCAGATAGGAGATATGGGTGTGTGCCTTTCTTGATCCTGACTAGGGATGCTTGGATTTTGGATGAAGGACTGAGTAGGATAAGATGGGGGATGATATTTTGGGATGTAAGGTCCCAAAATAGATTTAGCATGTGAAGGATATGTGCTGGTAGATTTTGGGACATAGGGACCCAAAATGGATTTGGAGGATGAAAGAGGAATTTGATAGGTTGTCCTGGGCTGTAATGATGGAGGAGGAGGAATGGCGTTGTATGCTTTGGAAGATGTGATGGTGGGTTTGGAAGGATGCTTGAATTTAGCTTTAGTTGTACCAACATTTCTGGAGGAAGTGCCTTCTTCTGATGTGTGACCAATTCCACATAACTTTGGATGTTTCTTGTCTTGGATAGGCTCCAGATTTCCTTGTTCATGGATGCCTAGGCCTTTGCCTTGATAATTCCATTTCTTGAGCATTTTATCCAAACAAGGATATTTCTGACTTGGGGAATATGATAAACATCCAATTTATAGTTCCCTGATGGAAGACATGGAACTTATTGCTTCTGCTTCAAGTGGGTTACCTCTGACAAATGTAAGTGATCCAAGAGGATAGAATACTGGCAGCTGGATAGTTTGGATCAGAGGATCCTCAAGAGGAGAGGATGGGATGATGGGATCTTGACTGGGATTGGGGGATAGTAATGAATCTTCAGATGGAGAAACTAGGATGATAGGATCTTGGATTGGAGGAATTGGGATTGTAGGATTTTGGATTGGGGGTGATGGAAGCAATAGAACATGTGATGGGGGAAGTGAAGGGATTGGATCTTGATTTTCTTCTGTGAGTATTTCAACATGCTTTTGGACAAGATCTTGACATGGAAAGACTTGTGTGGATAGAGTGATGGGGAGTGTATGGATGGACTCTTTAGAGGGGGTGGATGGAAGGATGGGAGATTTTGCTGCTGTGATGGTAGGAAGAGGGGTGAACTCATGAGGCTCATCAGACATGCTTTGGATAATGCTAGGAGGGGGTGATGTTGGTGGGGATTGGATGAAAACTTCAAATGGAAGGGACTCAATGATGCTAGGAGATGGAAGAGGATCAATGTATGGAAGATAGATGACAGATGGGAGCGATGGATGGGCCTCATCAATGATGGCTTCACATGAAGTTTTGAGATGGCTTGGATCTTCAACTTTAGGAGTGGGATTTGTTGTTGGCTTCCTTGTGAAACTCCTTGGAGACTTTCAAATTGGAGGAGGTGAGGGATTAGAATGTGTAGAAGATGGGGAGCTTGTATGGTCCTCACATGAAGGTGGTGTAGAAGATTTTGAACTTGCTTGAGGGGATGATGGTGATGAAGAGGTAGAGGTGATGGATCAAGGTATGGGATATGAAGTGGTTTGAAGGATGCACTCTGCTTGTGGGAGGGGATTTTTGGAAATGTGGTTTGGAATAGAAGATGGTGGATTGAGATAGGATGGAGGATTGGGGAAAAGGATTGGAAGACTTGGTGTTTGGTTTTGAAAGGGTTTTGGAGGATAAGTGGAGGGAGGTTTTAGATAAGGGAAGTAGCGTGAAGTGTTTTGAGGGGATGGTGGTGATTGGGATATGACCATAGCAGGAGATGGAGGTATGAAGGATGCACATGGAGGATGTGTAGGTTTAAGATAGGGATAAGTTGTGGATGGATAAGATAATGGATTTGCCTTGCTGAGGACATGAAAGGGAGTGCTAGTGGATAAGTGTGAATGCATGATAGTATATTTTGGAGGAATGATTAGATGTTGAGGGATGTTTGGAACAAACTTTCTAAGATTTTCAAAATACGCATCATGATCTACAAGGCTTTCATCATCTTTGGGATAGGATGGATTGAAGGGAGAGACATAATAACCAAACTCATCATAATAGTTTTGAGACATGCTGACTTGTAGATGAGTTGGATAAGGATGAAGGACAAAGATGGATTGGAAGACTAAGACTCAGATTGGAATGACTGACAGGGTCAGACTAGGATTGGATTTGACTCAATTTTGGAAGAAGACTAACTCTAGAGGAAGATAGACAAAGGGATGGGGGATGACCAAGATGACTTTTCTAACCTAGGATAGGAGGAAAGGATGACAAGACTGGATTGAATATGACTGGAAGACCATGATTTGAGATTCTGAAAGCATTGAACATTTTCTAGATTTTGGTAGGATTTGAACTGACATGGCTTTCCCAAGTATCTTTGAACCAAGTTGTAGATCAGTTTGATGTTTTTCCAATGGAAAAGGATAGATTTCAACAAAGATTTTTCAGAAAAGAAATCTCCACAAGGGACAAAGCAACCTTGTGGAATACAAATAGGATAACTGACTCTGATAAAGCTTTGAAAAGTGTATGTTCCAAAAATGTTTTCACAAAGTATTTGACTATCAAGCACTTCAAGAAGATCTACCTAAGGAAGGTGAGTATCAAAATCACTTGCCCATAGATTGGTACCCCCTAGAAGGGAATACAAATGGTGAGTAATCTTGAGGTGACCCGGTAAACCCCTTGGAATCGGTCCTTGCACAAGGATTTTGATACTTTTAGATGTAGATAGGGTGGCCTCTATTTTATCAGGTTTTTTAATAGTTTTGTGGAGTCTCCATACCCGGTTATGCTAACTGCCTGTGACTCACTTAAGAGCCTAGCCAACAACGCTAGGGGAGGAATATTTACCTGTCCCCAGACATTTTCATTTGGCACAAAACGCCCATGGATTAGGAGATATAAGTGAGTACTTTTTGCCTTCACTTTATTTATATACCGGCTGGGGGGGATACCAGTTTGAGGTCATTCTCTGAGAAGGAAGTGCTTTTCTCCCTAGACAGGCCTTGCTAAAAGTAGAACACATGAACTTGTCCGAGTCCAAATGTTCTACGTTGCTTACTTTAACAAGGATTTTGCAAGAATTTGAAAAACTCTTAAATGCACATCAAGTAAGTTATTCTTTTTCCCAATTTGATTAAGTGATGTTTGAATTTGAACAATTGAAGACACAAGTGTTTAGGCTTTGATTTGTTCTTTTTCCAAAAAGTAAATGATTTGAGCGATTGTAATTTCTTTCTTTGAGCACTCAAGATTGAGATTGGCATGTTGTTTTAAGAACTTTGAAGTGCTTTATTTTGATCCTTTAAGGCATTCAAGATTTGAGTTTGTTTGAACTGAAATTCAAAGAGGAAGGAATAGGGATGCTTTGTTTTTTCAATTTATTGCATCCAAGAGTGTGTTTGTTTTTGGAAATGAAAAATGACTCTTTTAGGACTCTAAAGTTTGATTTTATGATGCTTCCTAAGATTGATTTTAGAACCCAAAATGAAGATGATCTAATGCAAATTTGTGGTTCTTTTTAGGCCTCAACATGAAGTGTGTTTATCTTTGCCTGAATGCATCTAAAACCTTGATGTTGCAAGGATGCAATTGATTTGATTAGTTTTGCCTTTGTTTGTTAGAAGATTTTGCAAGTTTTAGTCTTTAATGCATTCAAGAGTGATTTGGGGATTCATTTTAAGCACTAAAAAAAGATGTTTATGCCTTTGTTTTGTTCATTTTTACCCCAAATTGAAATGATTTTGTTGTCACCCCTGATCCGACCTTTCTTTCCTAGATATTATTATAGACCTCTAAAATATCTTTCCAATGCTTTTTGAATCACCAAAAATAGAGTTCGTATGCAAAAGTTACAAGGTTTTTCGTGGAAGTGCCTCGTTATGGATTTTAAAGAGGAGAATATGCCAAAATCTCTTAAGAAGTAGAAGGAGTAGATAGAATGGAAGAATGATAAGACTAAGAAGAGGAAGAATATTTCCACAAGCTCCCTCTACCTTCAAGCTTCAAAATTTAGCAAAAACTCCAAAATGGATGAGATGTTGTCAAAAGACCAGTGAAGTGGGTCCCACCGAGCGTGCCAGAATGTGGACAAGGCTTTTGAGGATACCTGTTTTGAAAGCTTCAAGCCAAACAAACATTAGATCTTAACCTAGCATGAAATCAATTCAAAACAAAGAAAACTCTAAACTAAGCCACCTCAGATAGAGCTTAAACAGGTGCACCCAAGCACTGTTTGATTTGCTCTTGCTTAAGGGATGTGGGTGTGCTCTCTAAGCACTTGGAGCATGTTCCTAATGCTTATTTGGAAGGATTGAGACTCATGAGAACCCCATAAGTGGCACAAAATAGGTATAGAACACCTGATTTGCCCCTAAGGCCTCAAGGATCTAAATGATGCTGAAATGAAGATTAAGCTACATGATGTTTATGCTAAGATTGATTTTAAACCAAATAGAGATGTGATGATGATGATATGCTATGCAAAACAATGTAGTAAACTAAGTTAGTCCATTATTGCTAAGTTATGATGTGTTAGAAAGCTTGAAGAAAACAAAGAAATATAACAATTAGAAATGATTATGCTAGAGCTAGAAGTAAAAGAGCATGATAACAATGCATGAAGATGAAAGACTAAGCTAATGAATTGCTCTTGAAAGAGGGAGTATTTATAGGATTTCCTAAGGGCTTGGGTTAGGAGGATGAGTCAGAGTTTGGGGTAAGGTTAGGGGTTGAGTCAAGGGGATAAGGATGAAGACTTTCTAGAAGAGTCTAGACTTTGGATGAGGATAAAGACTTTCTAGAAAAGTCTAGGCTTTCTAAGGATAAATATGGAATTTAGGAAATAAATAAAAGTTTATTTATCTCAAAGGCTTTAATGAGTTTGAGGCTCATTAGGGGGAGGGTTTGACTAGGAGTCAAAGGAGACTTAGATTAACTTAGGAAAAGTAGGTAATTTCCCCTAAATGGGTTTAGGGAAGGATTAGGAAAGTTCTAGAAGAGTCTAGAGTTTTCCTAGGGTAATTTAGGGATTGAGGATTAATATTTAATCTTAATTAAATATTCTTGAGTTGGGATTAGGGTTAAGAAATGATGGGATTAGCCTTTAATCGAAATTAAAGAGGGATTAGAATATTCTAGAAGAGGTTAGTTGTCTTAAGGGAATTGGCCAAGTTTTGGGCAAAAAATAAATTAATTATTTATTTTGGGATTTTTGGTCAATTTATTAATTAAATAATTAATAAATAGGGGATTAATGTTTAAATAAGATTTAAACATTTTTGGGAGGGATTTCTTAATTAAATATTTTTAATTAAGATAAAGGGATTTAATGGCATAAAAATAAATTAATTAATTAAATAATTAATTAATTAATAAATGATGATGTCATCAAGGATTTTTCAAAAAAAAAAAATACTTTATTTTCTAAAAGATTTTTAGGTGTCTACACTACTAACATATCCTTTTGTTTCAACTTCAAAGATTTCATAGCCAAGAGGGTCTATGAATTCATGTCTAGGTTCTACTACCTCAATGTAAGTGAAATCAGTATCAACCATAAAACATATATCATCTTTGTATTTCTCAACAAGGGATGGAGGAATTCTTGATCTATTTACCACAATGTTTTGAAAAGTTTTCAACACTAACTTTACACTATCATTAACCTTCTCAATAAGATGTTTCATGTAAACTTTATTGATTCTTGTCATAGTATTCTCACCATCATTCCATTCAATAGTGTAAGGAAATCTTCTTAGCAAGTGGAAGAATATGTAAGTAACCAATGAGGAAAATCTAAAATGAGTGTATTTAGCTTTCTTTGTCTTTTCCAAATTCTCAAACAACTGTATTCTCAGAATTTCACACATATCCACAGGCTTCTTCTCCACACACATCAAATAGGCAATGTGTACCATACCTGCTAGCATATCATCTTCTCTAGAGCTTCCACATAACTTTGTTGTCAAAATCTTACACAAGTATTTTACATCATCTTGCTTAATCTTACTAATGACTATACCTCTACCATTGTATACTAAACCGATGTTTTCAATCACAATCTTTCTCATGTTTTTCTCATTTAGTGGAATTGCACCAACTTTTGATAATCCAATCACATCATGAATTAGGTTTGCAGTTATGTCTATAACTCTGTCTTCTAACCAAAATTTACCATTATGTATCCTACTCAAAATGATCTTAGTACACTCCTCATCATCAAATTCATATTTCATAGAGTACTCAATGATTTCATTTTTTTATAGATGTTCATAACCTTGTTTCACTGAAATATCCATGTTGTACAAAATCACTTTCCCTTAGGGTTTCATACTTGCATCCAAGATAAATTTTAACATTCTCTAAATGAAGAACTCCGTTTGGTACGGATGATAAGGCTAAACTAGCATCTCTTTCTGGGGGTTCAACTGGATCTTTCTTAGTTCTAGGTATGTTCTTATCCTTTATGTTGTGAATCAATGATACATCCATGATTATAACTAATTACTTTAAGCTGATTCAAGATCTTAGTCGGATAAATACCTTAAATTCACAAAATTAGGGCTTTCGCTTCATCGGCGCTTCAAACTTTTTCAAATCACTTCCAAACTTCTTTCTTCACTTCCAAATCACTTCTAATCACTTGATAATCACAATAACTTCAATTTAAATCTTTTAATACATAGCATTTACTCGATCTGACGTCGCATTCAATTCTTTTGCCGCTAAAATGCCAAAAAGCTGATTCTATAAACCTGCAACCTTAAATCTTCTTCCAACCTCGCAAAACACAATATTTCCTTTTGTGCACTTAACCATAGCATTAGTATAACATAACAAACCTTCATCTAACTGTGCAAAACTTAACTCATTCAAAATCTAATTCTATACTAATTCTAAGTTCCTAAACTACAGAAATTTACATAATTTAAGTGCTTAAAGAAGGGTTAGGTAAAGACTCATTCTTACCATCAAATACATTACCTTCCTGATTACCTTCAATGCTGAATATACCTCCTTGATCTTTTCCTTTAACAAGTTTTACTTCATCTTCATTGCTACAACAACCTTTCTCTTTGTTTCCTGCATTTTCATTTCTTCTTGCATAGTTTCTAGGGTTAGGGTTAGGGTTATGATGATAACCTCCATTGTTCATTCTGCAAAATCTTGTTGTGTGTCCAATCTTGTTACATATCTAACAAGTGATTCCATTGGTTCCATATCTAGGTGTTTGCTGATTGATTTGTGTCCTACAATTTCTAGCAATATGTCCAATTTTGTTGCATCTGAAACATACTATTCCATTTCCTCTTTTCATGTCTTTAATTGATCTTTGATCTGCATTGTTAGTATTTCTAGGCATTCTACTATTGTAATTATTCTCAATAACTTTAGATCTTCTACATTCAATAACTCTATGTCCAAAACCATGACAATTATAACAATATCCATTAAGAGGTTTGAATTCTTTGCCTATACAATCTCTCTTCATATGACCAATAGTATTACAAGCAAAACATCTACCTTTGAATTCTCTTTGCATACCTTTAGATGATTCATCTTGCTTCGATGGTTCTTCTTGCTTTGGTGCATCTTCTTGCTTTGGTGATTCTTCTTGCTTAGGTACATCTTCTGATTTGTTCTCATCTAACTTCTTTTCTTCACTACTTTCACATTCATTCAAATCTAATTTCTTGCTTTCACTAACTATTGCTTTCACTAACTATCTTCAATATGTTAAATCCAAGACCAATTTTTTCATAGAATGGTTTTCCATAAGATACTTGCTTACCAATCTTTTCACTACTTGAATATAGCCTCTCAAGTTGTTGTTTGGATTGATTCAATTCACCTTTCACAATCTTGTTATATTTTTCAAGTTCATCATACTGCAATTTGACTTTATCAAATTCAGATGTTACCTTGCCAAGTTTAGATTTTAGATCTTCATTTTCATTCTTTAAACTTTCATTCTCAGATCTCAAATTGTCATTTCCATCTTTCAAGCTAAGCTTTAGATTTGCTATCTTCAATTCATGTTTAAGGATCACATTTTCTTTTTCTAAATCATCACAATTTTCAACAAGAATTTCAGATTCCTTTTCAAATTTTAGATCTTCTATCTTACCTTTCAATTTGTCAATAAGATTCTTTGCATCATCATACTTTCTTTTCAAACTGTTTCTTTCATCAGTAAGCATATCAATTTGCTCAAGAGCTTCTTCAAGATACTTCTGTAATTGATCCATATCCATAGAGATCTTACTCAAGCTGCTAGGCTTTCCTTGAATGTTTCTTCTCCAAGTAATTATGCTTTGATACCAATTATTAGAAATAGGAAATACTGAGAGGGGGGGTGAATCAGTATTTCACAAACTTTTACTTTTGCCCACTTATGGATATAACAGATTACTTTAAAGCATAAGAAACTAGATAGCATACACAATAGTAAATGTAAAGAACTCATAACACATGATATGTTCTCGAGGAAACCCTGACCAAGGGAAAACCCTGGTGGGGATGGTACCCACAAAGATCCACTAATCAAAAGATATCCAGTTAAGGATGTTGACCCTGTTAGGAGCCTATTACAATCATATAGTGTATTAGTCCTGGTTAAGGGACTATAGGCCTTGTTAGAAGCCTCAACCCTGTTAGGAGTTGTAGATACAAAACCTGATTACCAGATGAGCTCACTGCCCAAACAAGTAATACAAATGTTTAGTGATTACAATATGGTACTGCTTACAACTTCACATCAACAACTTTCACTGCTATCACAAGTTACATATATTACATGTTATATTTAAAGTATGTATTCCAAGCATGTTCGATCATTACAACTTCACATCTTTATACAAGGTACAAACATAATATCTTTCTTCTGTCAGCTTGCATATCTTTATCCTAGAGTAAAAATCTAGGATGTCATCTCTTTATAATATTAAGTCATTATTTTGACAAGCAAAATAATCCCTTAATTCATTTACTAGTTCTGTCTTCAAAATTGCTATGGCGGATGTACCCTATCATCGGTAAAACAATCATAACTTTTTCTGTACTATCTATACTCTTTTGTGCACTGAGATGGGGTATCCTTAGACACCATAGAGTCTATGTTCAACTGTGCAAACTCTGATCATGCTCCAGTGAATGTCGCCAAAACAAACTGTATTGGGTGCTCTATCAAAAACATTGTTTCATACTTAGACAATTTTAGTCTGCGATCTTCCATACTTACTTTCCAGCTTATGCGATCTTCATAGGGAACATATGTTTCCATAATGACAACATCTATGTTTATACCTTAGCCAAATTGCCAATAGTATTAAGGGGAGCACCCTTCATCGAGTGCTATCAGAGCAGGAGTTCTTGAGTGTGTAAATAAATCGCCGACTGTGAGGTAGTTTGCATCATAACCATGGTTAGGATTTTAGCGTGCATCATGAAAATGCCTCCATGAAGGGAACATGGCAGAAGATCTAGTGTTATAAAACCTAAGGTTTGAGAGCTCCAGAGACAAGTGTGAACATTGCAAGAAGAGATTTGCAGAGGAATGAATCTTAATGTTAGATATGAAAGTGAGGATGAAGTCAAAGAAGGAAATGATGATCAAGAAGAAGAAGGTGAAATTTTGAATCAAGAAGAAGAAAGGCTTGTTTAGGCCATTTCCAAGATTGGGAAAAGACCTAAGATCGAGGTTCTTACATTTTCAAGAAATCTTAACCCAGAAGAATTGATCGATTGGATCAATGAATGTGAAGAATATTTTGAGTATGAAGATATTCAAGATCCTGATAGGGTCAAATTTGTGAAGGCCAGACTGAAGGGTCATGCAAAGATATGGTGGCAAGAGATTCAACTAGAGTGAAATAGAAGAGGGAAAGATACAATCACAAGATGAAATCAGATGGTGGATAAATTGAAGTGACAGTTCATTCCTGTTGATTATGAGCTTGACCTACTAAAGAAGATGCAAAGTTTGAAGCAAGCAGGAAGATCTGTTTAGGAGTATACAGAAGAGTTCTATCGAATCCTCATTAGAACAGGCCATGCAGAAGTGGATAAGGAGAAAGTTTCCCATTACCTTAATGGGTTGAGGTTGAGCATTCAAGAAGAGTTGAATCTGGTTCGAATGAATAGTATTGAAGAGGCATACCAGTTTTCCCTAAAAGTAGAGGAAAAATTGAACAAGAAGTTCAAGAGTAGACAAAATGAAAGAGGTCACGGTGGATGATCTGGTGGATGGTCATATGGAGGCTAAAATGAAGATCTGAAAAAGAAGGATGAGGCCAGTAGCAGTCAAAACCAAAGAGGAAACAATTCCAATCATTTCCAAGATCAGAACAATAGAGATTAGAGAGGAAGAGGAAGAGGACAAGGTTTAGGAAGAGGGGGCTTTCGTGGAACATGTTTTCATTGTGGAGAAGAAGGCCATAGGGCATTTGAATGTCCTCAACACCAAGGAAGGATAGATAAGAGGAATGAAGGCCAGGCCAAAGTTGCACATGTAGATGAAGATGCCAGATCATCAAATTTTGAAGATATTGAAAGAGGAGAAATGTTGATTAACAGAAGAGTCCTGCTGAGTGGTGAGAATGAACCTGAACAAAGGAGAAGCCTATTTCACACTAGATGCAAGTGTGAGGGTAAATGCTATGATGTGATTATTGATAGTGGAAGCACTAACAATTTGGTGTCAAAAGAGATGGTGACAAAGTTGAAGCTCAAGAGAAAGAAACACCCATATCCATATCAGATTGCCTAGGTGTAGGATGATCAAAAGGTCATGGTCAGTGAACAGTGCCTAGTAAAGTTCAAGATTGGCAGGTACCATGATGAGGTACTATGTGATATCATACCTATGGATGCATGTCACATGTTATTGGGTAGGCCATGGCAATTTGACAAATGTGCTATACACGATGGTCGTGTGAATACCTATTCCCTAACAAAGGATGGAGTGTGACATAAGCTAAAGCCATTGAAGCAGACCAAAGAAAAGGTATGTGGTAATGCGAGAATAACTTTTGTTGATGGAAGAAAATTCCTAGATGGTATGAGGCATGAGCATGTGTGTTTTTCTTTAATTCCAAAAGTTGGTAAAGAGGAAGTAGAGGATGTACCTGTAGAGGTTGCAAATTTTTTGAATGAGTTTCAAGATATTGCATTTGATAATGTACCTGATGGATTACCACCGGTAAGGAAGATCAGTCATCAAATGGATTTGATTCTAGGAGCCAATTTTCCAAACAAGCCAGTACACAGAATGACACCAATAGAAAGTGAAGAGTTGAACAGACAAGTACATGAGTTATTATAGAAGGGATTGATTTGGGAGAGCGTGAGTCTGTGTGTTGTACCAGTAGTATTAGCACCAAAGAAGAATGGAGAATGGAGGATGTGTACAAATTCTAGAGCAATAAACAAGATCACAATCAAGTATAGGTTTCCATTGCCATGAATGGACAATATTATGGATTGTTTGAGTGGAGCTGTGTATTTCTCAAAGATAGATCTGAAGAGTGGATATCACTAGATTTGGATCAGAGAAGGAGATGAATGGAAGACTACCTTCAAGACAAAGGAAGGACTATATGAGTGTTTAGTTATGCCTTTTGAGCTAACTAATGCACTGAGCACTTTCATGCAGCTCATGAATGAGGTTCTGAAAGAATTTTTGGGTAAGTTTGTCATTGTGTACCTAGATGATATTTTGATCTTTAGTAAGACATTGGAAGAGCATATGATGCATATTCATATGGTGTTTAAGAAGTTAAGAGATGATAAACTGTTGATTAATTTGAAGAAGTGTAGTTTTGTGAAGAAAGAGTTAGTGTATTTGGGAAGAAGCTCTCAAGTGGTAGAAGCTCTTGGATTGTAAGCTTGGAGGATGTAAGATCTCTCATGTTGTAGATCTCATATTTGGAGAAAGCTCTCATGTTGTAAGATCTATCAAGTTGTAATTATTTTCAAGTATTAATGTATGCTTGGTAAAGCATTTTGTCTTCTCTTTGTCTCCATGTTGTTATGTTTTTGGTTATGAGTTGGTAAGGGTGGTGTGACCCTTCATCATGTTGTCACCAATGCCAAAGAGGGAGATTGTTGGAGATTTCCCAACAAGTCAGTCATGACTGTATATTTATCATTGATGACAACATATGGTAAGTAGCATGCATGGAAGTCTTAAGCATTGACTCTTGAGCATATATTGCATGGACATGTTATTAGCAATATTCCTGATAGAATTATAGGTAGATATCAGTATGAGATTCATAGTACAGTTATCATGGAGCCTTCCATGTTTATATGTATGATGTAGGCATATGTATGAAGCTATTTCATGGACATAGAGTTTGATATGTAGTAGAAGTTAAGTTATGATGTTCACAATTGACAGTCATAGTTTCTTGAGTTTATCTAGAGGAGCTGATAGAGATTATATTGGTAAAGTAGTTGTGCCTATTATTTTGGTATGTGCACTTGGATCAATGTTAGTTGAAGAGTTAATAATGTTTGGTTAAGAGCACATGACATAATCCAGCATGAGGAGAAAGTATCAGTTAATTTGGTGAAGCCAACAGTGTGAAGTAACATGTTCACTCATATTCAGTTGGATAGGTCCCAGTTCATGTTGCATGCTTAGTAGAGCCAAAAAAGATGTTATTGGAGAGTTTTATTATTTCTCTAATATGATTTCAAGGTGGTTCTAATAGGCTGACTCGATTATATCATTTAGAGGAAATATACTTATAGGTAGTTATTTGTGATTTCTAGGTATGGCAGACAGTTGAAAGACAAGAGCAGAGTAGAGAGTGCAAAGTATTGTTCCATTAGTAGAAGGTCTATATGACTTAGAAGAAACTATATGCTATTCATTGGAACTAATCAAGACAACATTTCTATGCATAGTTCACCAAGATCCAGATATAGTGTGTATCTGTTAAACTGAAGGTTGCAGCCTTCACCCCTTTGAGAAGTGTGCTCCCAGAGAGTGCCTCCTCACCCCTAACAAGGTTAATTTTAAAAGACTCCTAATAGGTTCTGACCCTTAACCAGGTCACTGTACTTAATGCATTGTAAAGATCAACTCCTAATAGGGTTGTAAGGTCTTCTAACAAGGATCTTAATACACTAGTGCATATTATTTGTGGGTGTCAATTCCCACCAGGTTTTTACCTATTTGGGTTTCCCCATAACCAAAATTATGGTGTTGTGTTAAGTTTTATTTCATTGTTTTTATGCTTAATATTCTTATATAATTAATTAGATAAAGAATTGAAACTTGTAGATAACTGATTCACCCCCCCTCTCGGTTATCTCTTGGAACTATTTGTAACAATTCCTAATTTTCCTCACCTACCACATGGGAGGAAATACCTCAACCAATAGGAATTAAGGGTTGGACTCAAATAGATTAAGCCAAAATTGAATCTCAATCACTCATAAGGTGAGAGTATCTTGACCACTCATTTTGTCTCATTGTCCCAAGCTTTGAGGACAACATATTTAAATTGTCCTCATATTTGAAACCATGGGTTTAACCTTAACTCAATCATGATCAAATTAACAAACCCCTATGCTTGTTAAAATCTATAAATAGAGGGATACAATCATGAGAAAAGAATCCACATATATGAGAATTGCATCCAAGTTATTGCAAATTTGAGCTAGAAAGACATTTTAGGCATAATTAAGCATAGTTTCTCTGAAATAGGCTTTATTTGTGTAATCATCTATCATTTTCTCATTTTAGGATTGTCACTAATGGAAGCTTGTTGAGAGCTTATCATTAGCATTCTTAATTAGAGAGCTATATGATGTTTCTTGGCTTTATTTACATTAAAATAGTTTACTAATTGTGGTAATTTAGTTTATTTTTATTTAAATATTGTCAAACTAATCCTATAAAGGTACTTCTTGTACACAAAATGGGCACTATTTTGTGTACAAGAAGTACCTTTATAGGATTAGTTTGACAATATTTAAATCAAAATAAACTAAATTATCATTAATAGTAATCTATTTAAATGCAAATAAAGCCAAGAAACATCCTATAGCTCTCTAATAAAGAATGCTAATGATAAGCTCTCAACAAGCTTCCATTAGTGACAGTCCTAAAATGAGAAAATGATGAATGATTGCACAAATAAAGCCTATTTCAAAGAAACTATGCTTAATATTTCTTAAAATGCCTTTCTAGCTCAAATTTGCAACAACTTTGATACAATTCTCAGATGTGTTGATCCTTTCTCCTCATTTTAGCCTTTCTTTTATAGATTTTTGCAAGCATAGGGGGTGTAGTTACTTTAATCATGATTAGGTTAAGGTTTAGTCCATGGTTTCAAATATGGGTAAAATTTAAATATTTTGTCCTCAAAGCTTGGGATAATGAGACAAAATGAGTGGTCAAGATGCTCTCACCTTATGAGTGATTGAGATTCAATTTGCTTTTGATCCATGTGAGTCCAATCCTTAATTCCCATTGGTTGAGGTAATTTCCTCCCATGTGGTGGGTGAGGGAAATTAGGAATTAATTGAATTGAATTGAATTGATTTCTTTAGCCATGTGTGTCCCTTGAATGGGTTGATTTGATTTTAAATGAATGATATAATTAATTTAATTAATTGCATAATTAATTAATTTATCTTTAATTGATTTAATTGGATTATTTAATTTTTAATTATTATTAGATGTTGGCTTGATTACAATTAATGCGTTAATTTTGCCTTAGTTGCTCACTTGATTTGATCTTGACCATTTTTAGGTGTCTACAAATGCCCCTCTTTGAATCAATATGTGAAGCGCATTGGTTCAAAGAATGTTCGATGTCCTGATGTCATTATGATGATGGATCTTTGATATGATGCCTGATTTGACCTAATTTGCTGATTTTGATGCCCCACTAATGAGTTTGAAATTTTTTGCCTTCAATCTTTGATTTACTTGATTTGAATTGATATGATGGCACGCCCCCTTGAAAAATGAATCGAAATGATTTTTGGATGATTTGGTTGAGATTGGGAAATTTAATTTATTTCTTGATAAAATCAATTTGAAAATGCCTTGGTTATGAAAGAATTTGATGAGAAAAGATTTGATTAATAAAATGTTATTGATGGTTCAGATAAGTTGATGATGTTAAAATCACTTGATGTCAGTCAAAATCACTTGGTTGATGTTGCATTGATGTCAATGTGATAAAATAGGTAGGTTGATGGATTGATATTTCACTCTCAAGATCTAGAGAGACAAAACAATAATTTTCCTTCCTCGAGATGTAGAGTTAGGAGATTTGATGCACTCAAGATGAGAAAATTGATGATAAGATAACTTGATTGATGTTAGATGATCAATTAGATGATTTGACTAATTGATATGTGATTTGATATTCTTAGTTAGCTATTTTGATGATATTGATTGGATGTTCTCATGATGCAAAATTAAGGATTGGTAGAAGAGAAGGGTCATCCATTGGTACAGGTGTAGGTATAGATATAGGTGATGGATAGAGATAGGCTGCCCCTAGTTGATTAACATGATCGATTATTGATGATGTCCTTGATGTAGCATGGATCATTTGATGGATCAAACATTTGATGATGCCCTTTGATGATTTACACATACTTGTATCTTGATGAGGTTGATGTACCTTTGATGATCAGATTGAGCGTGATTTTTGATGATGGATACTTCAGACATTGATGATGTTGATCAAGACTTTGATTATATTGATGGATATTTGATGATGTACCTTGATGTATTCTGATATAGATATTGATGTATCTTGATATGGTCCTTTGATGATAATAACTCTACCCCCTTTATCTTTCCTTACATATTTTGAGAGAAAGGATCTGAATGCAAACTAATATGCAATTAATCTAACATGGATGCAACTAGTTGTTACTATTCAGAATTTGGATGCTTATTTTCATCATTGAGATTTTAGAACATGAAATTGGTACAACCCTCACCGGTTCAACCATGATGATTTGAATACCTCTTTCCTCAAATTTCAATAATTGCAAATAAATAGACAAAGAATTGATCTCTTTCATATGAAAATGTCCTCAATGATTCTTTGATGATCATGTCATTAGACGAAGTTGCATACTGCTGTGAATCAACCTGACAAGCACTCAAGAAGAAATCAAGAAAACATCATGTCTTCATCATCACTCATCTAGTCAAAAACCTCATCGATTTTCTAAAAAGACATGATTCCAAAAATTTAGTAACACTTTGATCATTTTTTCTTTTTGTTTGTAGATCTATATTTCAAAAACTTCATCCACTTTGATCCTTGGTTATATTTAATCTTTTTAGTTTTTTATTTGATTTGTTGTTTGAAGATTTAATGTGTCAAATGTTGTTGTTTATATCAAGTGTTTGGATGTTTGAAATGTGATATTGATCAATAAGTTCAAGTGTAGCAATTTTTGGATTTTGATGCGATGGTTTTGAGCCAATTAATGTCTACTTTTCTAAGCTCATTGAGTTTAGATTGGTGCTCCCAATCTGATTTGGAAAAGATGTTGTGGAGGATGATAGAGCTTTTGAGAGTTTATTTTGATTTTTTTGGATTTTTAAAATGTATTTTTGACATTTTTGGATTTTTAAAATACTTGGATGTTTTGGTTTTTTTTTAAGATTTTTATTTTTATTTTTATTTTTAACATTTTTTAGATTTTTTAAATTTTTTTAGATTTTTAATAGATTTTGATTTTTTTGGATTTTTAATAGATTTTGGATGTTTTTGGATTTTTAAAATATTTAAGATATTTTTGGATTATTTTAGGAACGTTTTCACCTTTTTAGATTTTTAGAGATCTCTAGTTCTGAAACAAGATCACATTGATTTGTCCCCAATGTCTAGCAAGGTATAGGACATGAAAGATGGATTTGCAAACTGATGACTCAACAATGAATAGGCCATGATAGATGAAGCAAGTGCATTACCTATAGGACCATCTCCTCAAGATTATCAAAGTTAGGGAAAAATAATATCGCAATGTAGGCCAATGATGTGGTGTTGGATAGCATATGGAATAATGACCCGGTGTCATGACAATAGTCCAAAGGAGTGGATGTATCAAGAGACTTTCTATAACAAATTTTTTTTTTGTTACCAAGGTGCCTATTTGCTAGGTTTTTACCAAGGTTCTTTTTCTCTTTTTCAATTTTTTTGTATTTTGGAGGGACTCAAGCCTCATGCTCTTTGAATACTCCTTGAAAAGGTATGATATGATAGGATAAGGCCGCTGAAAGGTATGATCAAAGATGTTGATAGGGTGATGGAAAGGTGATATGGTGTAGAAGATAGAGGGTGGCTAAATATTTATGTGATGGATTGGATAAGGGAAATGGAAGGATAATGAATAAGAGGATAATAAGTATTTCTATGTGTGGCATGAAAAAGAGAATACAAGAATAATGAATAGGAGGATAATAAGTATTATCAAGATCAACATCGAAACACACTTTGAAGGGTAGTGGAATAATATAGGAAAAAATGGATGAAATAGTTGAAGGTATTGAGGTAGAAGAGGATATGAATCTTGGGATGTAAGGACACAAAATGGATGGATAAGATGGAATATGTTTAGGAGAATGTGGAGTGGAAGCCTTTGGAAGCTTGAATGTCAACCTTGATTTTTATTTTATATGTAAGTCCTTCAAAAGTGACTTTGGAATCTATATTTTCTTTGATTTTTCTTTCCTTTTGGATGCTTTGGAATGCATTTCTTCAATGAGGGATTTAGGAACTCACATTTTATTTGATTTTTCTTTTTGCTTGTTGGACCTGTATGGTCTCTTGAATATTTATTTTTTCTTTTCATTCACATGTTGATCAGATTGGATATGGTGTTCTTCATACATGAGTGGATTCTTGATTTTCTAATTTTTATGTTGCACATGCAAATTTCTTCCAAAAGACTTGGTATTGGTGGATGAATAAGGTTGATATGGATGTTTCATATGGATGGGTGTTTGGTTTCTCAAGTATGTATGTATTTTTTAATCTTGATAGGATATAGGGTAATTGGATTGTGGGATAGGGATGGTAGGAAATGTTGATGGAGGGATATAGGGACCCAAAATGGATTTGGAGGATGTATAAGGTTTCAAATTTGTGATATAGGGACCAAGGGTGGATTTGGAGGATGTAGAAGGAATATTTTTATGTGTAAATTGAGGTAAATGAGATGTGGGAGGGATATCAACATCTTTATTTTGAGTTGAATGGCCAAGGATTTCATCTTTTGGATTTATCTTTATACCAATAGGCTTATGAGTATCTTTCATAGGAGTAGTTGAAGTTTGAGGTAGATGTGGAGGCTTATGAAATGTGGATTTTGGGGCACTTCTATCTTGACAAGGATCTTTGGATAGCCTAGGAAGAATACTTTTCTTTTAATTTTCAATAAGTTCATTAGAGATGGAAGGACTACCTTGATCTTGCTTAGGAGATGGGTATGATATAGGAGGTGAAGGAATATGGGGTGTTTGAGATGAAAGGATATTTTCTTGAAATAAATGGAAGGGTATGAAGGGATCATCATGAGACTCTTGGGATATGGTACTTTGGTCAACTATAGGATAAGGAGGGATATTATCTTGATCTTAATCCTTAATAATACTTGTTTCTTTGCACTTTGGATTAGTCTCTTAACATGGATCCACTTCTAAGGACAAGGTAGGAGTTTGGATTTGCACATGGGACTCTTGAAGGGTTGATGGAGATTCATTTGAAATAGGCATGATAGGCATTGTAGCACATGAAGACTTGGGGTCTATAACCTTTGAATCATGGAAGAAGTTTGTAGAAAGATGTAGGTTAGCTTGGATCTCTTTTAGAGGTAGCCCTTGGGGGTATACATAGTTATCATGAAAATAATTAGGTTCTTGATTTGATGGAGAAATATTGGATAGCTTTTCTTCTTTATGAGATGGATGAATGGGGGAAGACGTGGAGGATATAAGAGAACCATTACTAGACACATGTTGATAATTTTGATCTTGCTTGGGAGTAGATATTCATTAGATGGGTCATTAGGATTTTCAATTTTAATTAATTCATCATCAATAAGATCTTGGATTTTATGTTTCAACTGCATGCAATCTAAAGTTTCATGTTCATTATGTCTATGATATGCGCAATAGTTTCTCAAAAATATAAAACCACATGAAGTGATTTTAGGCAATGTGATGAGATCATTTTCAAGGAGTTTTTCCAAAGCTGATTTGTGTAATTGTCCCAAAGGAGTAAATGATCTCTCCAATGGACATTTAGATGTACTTGTATTTTTCAAAGAGGTGATATTCAAAACACTGATGATCCAATTTTTTGTTATCATGTGAGGAAGATTGTTGAGATAAGACTACTTTTTCTTGATTTCCTTGATCAAAGATGGGATTATCTTGATATTGTGAAATAGGTTCATCATCAAATATTGGATTACCATTAGGATGTTCTTGATCAAATATAGGGTATTCATGATTTTCTTTTTTATCAAAGATTGAATTATCAAAGATATGATGTTCATAATGTTCTTCTTGATCAACAATATAATTAATCTGAGATTTTGGAGTAGCCCTTTTGTCTAAATAATATGTAGACATGGATTTAATATTAGGATCATAAAGATAAGGAAAGATTGTTCTTAATGAGGATTTGTTGGATGATGTATCCCTTTCTTTTTCCATATCTTGAATTCTTGTGAATAGAATATTCTTTTAAATTTTGATTGTTAATTTATTTTTTGGATCTTAATGGATGTTTTCTTTTTGTAATCATAGACCTTCAATAACAACAAGTACAAAACAATGATTATATCAATTATCACAAGAAAGTCTTCCAAAAAATATACCTAAGATAAAATTTGGTTTTTAAACATGGCTGTATTAGGTAGGCTATCTAATTTAACAAGGCGCTAGTAAGGATTCCATTTAAATAAATATCAAGTCTCATCCCACAATAATTAGGGGCGTCCCACCACCGGTATATTGGAGTTTTGTGCAATCCCAAAGGACTATTCGAGGAAGTTCAATTCTTGATATCATTTTTTCACTCACCCCATTAAGGATGAATGTTTTTTATTTTACAGTGGGTTGGATTATTGTGGCAAAGGAAATTGTATCCCACTTTAGGCTTTCCCTCTCATCAGCCTTGTTAAGGTAAATTATCAGGAGGCGAGCCCACTAAAGTTCTAGCATGTTCATTTTAAAGAGAATAAATGAAGTGAAGGATTAGGTTTGGGAGTTTGATTCACCAAAAGGTGAAGAACATATCCCTACTATTTCTTACTTCCAAACATAATTAACAATGTTGAATTTTCCCAAGCCTTCTAATCTAATGGGATTTGAGTATTTCTACTCTCCTCCACAAACAATAGGTTTCAAATTAAGTGTTTGTTTATTCCCTAGCCTTTCTTTTAATCAAAAGATCTAGTAGGTTTGGCATTTTGATTCACTTGAAAAGTGAAGAGTGTAGGCCTACTACTAAATCCCCCAAACAATAATAGGCTTTTAATTACTAGATTCAAATTGAAGTTCCACAATTTAAACAAAATGCAAAGGGATGAAGGTTTACCTCTTTTCGAAGCTAGAAAAAGATAGGGGCATTTTTTATTTAATTTTTCATTAATTAACTCACCTAGTGGCAATTGTTCTAGCTCCTTTGCATCCCCTTTCAAATTGTTAGTCCAACACAAACAAGCAAAGTGAAGAAATTCAAGTAATTAAGCCTCCTTTTCAAATTTAGAAAAAATGATTTAGGGATGAAAATCTAATTTAAGGAGATGAATTTTGATTTATATGAATCCACAATGTGCAAATAGCTCTCAAAATCCTTACCTTCCTGCTTGGAATCCTCCAAAAAGTTGTTTATATAGATCGTTTTCTCTCTTTTTAGCCTTTTTACAATGGCTTTATCCTCCCTGTGAATTTGAGCCTCTATTTTTTGCACCTTTGTATGCTTTGTCATCAAAAAAACACATAGAAATCATTTCAAACTATCAGATTAGTCAAATTTGCAAAACAATTATACGCACTACAAAAATGATTAAACACGCTATTTTAAATGATTAAACTCATTGCAAGAAAATTTGAAAATGCTATTACAGAATTTAAATGCATTGTTTAAAGAATTAAATGCGCATATATAAAACTTTGAAAGTGTTGCAGGAATGGTCAAATGCGCTGCGAAGTCAGGGAAAAAGCACTAAAAGAAATGAAGACAGAAGATAGAAGTGATCAGATGTGCTATTTGGTCATGAAAATACGTTGAACTTTTCTTTAGACGCCCTAGTTCAGGCCTCAAACTCACTATTTCTTTTCTCAAATGCATTTTTTAAAACCTCATACATGTTATTTCATCTGCAAAATAGAGAATTCAAACATTAAATCCTAGAATTCTACATTGTTTTCCAAAATTTAAACAATTGAGGCCTAATGCCCCATGGTGGGTGTCATTTTATGTACATGAAGTACCTTTATAATATTAGTTTAACAATAATTAAATCAAAATAAACTAAATTACCACAATTAGTAAGCTATTTAAATGCAAACAAGGCCAAGAAACATCTTATAGCTCTCTAATTAAGAATGCTAATGATAAGCTCTCAACAAGCTTCCATTAGTGATAGTCCTAAAATGAGAAAATGATGAATGATAGCACAAATAAAGCCTATTTCAAACAAACTATGCTTAACTATGCTTAAAATGTCTTTCTAGCTCAAATTTGCCACAACTTTGATGCAATTCTCAGATATGTGGATCCTTTCTCCTGATTTTAGCCTTACTTTTATAGATTTTTGCAAGCATAGGGGGTAGAGTTACTTTAATCATGATTAGGTTAAGGTTTATTCCATGGTTTCAAATATGGAGATAATTTAAATATTTTGTCCTCACAGCTTGGGAAAATGAGACAAAATGAGTGGGCAAGATGCTCTCACCTTATGAGTGATTGAGATTTAATTTTCTTTTGATCCATGTGAGTCCAATCCTTAATTCCCATTGGTTGAAGTAATTTCCTCCCATTTGGTGGGTGAGGGAAATTAGGAATTAATTAATTGAATTGAATTGATTTCTTTATCCATGTGTGCCCCTTGAATGGGTTGATTTGATTTTAAATGAACTATACAATTAATTAGATTAATTGTATAATGAATTGATTTATCTTTAATTGATTTAATTAGCTTATTTGATCTTCAATTATTATTAGATTTTGGCTTGATAACAATTAATGCTTTGATTTTTCTTTAGTTTCTCACTTGATTTAATCTTGACCATTTTTAGGTGTCTAGAGGTGGTAATTAGTATAAGCAGTGGCTCTATCTCTATCCTATAGATCATTCCATCTAGTGACTCTGTCTCCTTCCTTATCTTCTCTATTCTCTAGTTCATTCCATCCAATATTGTTTGTATTGGTCTGAGAATCTTCTTGGTTACTGTTGACTAAGATATGAACATTATTTTGTCTTTCACTATCCAAATTGGCATTATTGGTGTCTCTGATGTTGGTTATCAAGTCAGCAAGATCACCATGAGAGGTAACTCTTTGGATGTCTTTTAGAAAAAGGATCATGGCCCCTTCCTACACAAGGGTTTGAAATATTTCTCTTGGGACTTTATGTTAGCTTGTGGTGACTGATCAAGAAAGTACTGTACATTTTTCCTCCTGCCCTCGCTTGGGTTTAGGGCTAGGCCGGGCCCCAAGCGGGGGCCCGGGGGCGCAACCCCTAAGGCAAATTTTTTGGGGGCCGACATATTTTTAGCTATTTTTTGGCCGACATGTTGTAACTCATTCTAACCCTAAAGCGGAAAAAATATTGCCTAATATGGCTTAGGGTTAGGGATTTCATAATGTGTGATTTTAGTACTTGTGGTAGAATTGGGTTGTAAGGGATTACGGATTGTAATCAGGTTGTAATCACTGGATAATAAAATATTGGACTCGTTGTTGGTGGATGTAGCCCAAGGATTAGGTGAACCATGTTAAATCTTTATTTCTTCTATTCTTTTCTATGTGGTTTATTATTTTTTGATATTGGTTATATTTGCATGTAATTGCTATTCCTACCTTGTTCATCCTAACACTTGAATAATCGCTTTCACCTATGTCATGATAGAAAAATATGTAAGTTTTGGGTTAAACTCAGTAAGATCTCGCCTTCTTTCTTGGAAGATGTCCTCATTTCTTTGTTAAAGAAAGACTATTCCTCCATTTAAAATCTTTGCCAAAGAAAATAGACCAAATATTATATGCCCAATGACACTCAAAAAAAAAATGCTCAAAAGATTCAACACAATTACAAGAAGAGAAAAGGATGACCTTTTTGAGACCTTGAGACACAAAGGAACCAACAACAAGTTTTTTCAATAGTAAAATCCACTTGAAAAAAGCTTTTTTGGGCTCAACATGAGACTGCCATAACAACTTAAAGACAAAATGCCACTTATTTCCTAACCAATTCAAGCCCTAGGCTTGATTTATTTCACCAAAGATACTCTCATCATTTTGTTAGAAATAGGGAATATTGAGAGGGGTGAATCAATATTCTACAAACTTTTAATTTTGCCCAATTATGGATATAGAAAATTAACTTGATGCTTGCAAAACAAAGTAAACTAAATAATATGAAAATAAATAAAGAAAATGAACTCATAACACATTATTTGTTCTCGAGGAAACCCTAGCCAAGGGAAAACCCCAGTGGGGATGATACCCATAAGAGATCCACTAATCAAAACTATCTTTTTAAGGATGTTGACCCTCTTAGAAGTCTATTACATGCATATAGTGTCTCTGGCCTGATTAAAGGACTCAAGGCCTTGTTAGAAGCCTCAACCTTGCTAAGAGTTGGTATACAATATAGAATGATTACAAGATGATCTCACTACCCAAACATGTAATGTACAATGATATCAGATTACAAAAGGTAAGGTATATAACCTTTCACAATTGCTAAATAGCTTTAGCTTCTTTTCTGTCAAGATCTTATTGCTTTACAACATACATCTTTTCATCATATCATTACATTATCTTATCACTTTTCTATATCTTCTTCGCATTACATAATTCTTACATTTATATAAGTTATTAAGAATAATAACTTTTATAGTCGGCTTTACAAAGCTTATACTCTTTTCAAAATATAAAACTAATTTTGCTTGCCAAGATTTAACATCTAGGATGTTGTCCCTTGTATGGTTAAGTCATTATTTTGATAAACAAAATAATCCCTTAACTATTTACTTGTTCTTCCTTCTAACTCTGCTCAGTCAACTCTAACTTTGTCTTCGGTAATTCTGCAATAACTTCTTCCGTACATGTCATACAAACTTGCAGTTCCAGATGTGTCTTTATCATGCATATAATTATCCATGTTCAAGTGTGCAAGGACTGAATCTTCTTCTATCAACATCGCTATCCAAAACTATCTCTAGTTAGACTAGAAAATACTACTTATACTTAAATAATTTTACTTTGCACTCAAGCATAAGTACTTTCTGTCATAGGTGGTCTTTATATTGATTATATGTTGCCATAATGACAATAATTTGATATCTAACTCAGCCAAATTTCCAACAATCTCCCCCTTTGTCATTGGTGGCAACATATAAGAAAATTGGCTAAGTCATACAAAAACTTCAAAAATGTGGCCATAACAAAAATTCTTCACTATCCTTATATCCCCAAATATCTTATAAAGTCTATACTCCCCCTAGGAATATGCCTCCATATATTGTTGGAATTAGGAGAGATAGGTACTTAGAGGGGAGGGGTGAATCAATGCCCTCAAAACTTAACTTGTAACACCTTTCAAATCTATAACTGAATACTGTAATAACCGATCAAAATAACTTGAACATAATTGCATAAATAAATCATCTAGTTAACTTCAGAAAGTACACAACATGAAATCAATATGAAAATCACATAACACAAGTATTTTGATAATGCAGAAACCCTTGTTAGAAGGTAAAAACTCTGGTGGGGATGACACCCACAAATTCTTCACTACTGCAAATAGAAAAGGTTTGCCTATTAAGGCTACAAGTTTTGTACACCTCTAGTGATCTTACCTTGTTAGGAGTAACATATTAGATCAGCTAGATCTACCTAGTTATAGGATTTAACAACACTAAATGAAGTGTGTACTCGGTTAAGAGATTTATACAAACACTGTTAAGTCTACTCGGTTAAGAGATTTAAAATAAAACTCTATCACAATTGTCAGAAAGTAATAGGTAAATATCTTCTAGTTGACAACTCAATTGTCTGAAATAGATTTATAAGTGCTCATCAAAATATCACCTTATCTGTGATGATTCTCTGCTCTGTTCTACTCAACAGCCTTCACTGATTCTACTCAATCTGATATCGTCTGTGTTCTATTCTGCTCGGTAAACTGATTGTCTTGAAGTTAGGCAATGACTTCAAGTGCTCCTTGATTTATATATATCAGTTCAACAACCCTGTAAAAATGGTGCGAACAAATACAATATATAGTGTTCTATTTTGCCACCTTAGCAAAAATTAGGTTACAAGAAATAATCATAACCCTAAGATCTACGGTGCAAAATAACCTAGATCAACTATTACATATGAGATAAGCATTAAATTTAATGAGTATCTGATTACAATAAATGCTCCTTGATCTTGGTAAACCATTTTATGATCTATTGTAACCATTTGCATAGAAGAATGTGCCATTCTAGATTACTATGCCATTTTTTGTGATCATCGGTAAACACTGTATAATCTGCTCGACGTATACTATGATGCTTGGTGTTTACTGACCGTCGGTGTTGGTGATGTTGGTGCTCAGTTAACTATGTGATGCTTGGTGTAAAGGGGTTTACTGACTGCTTTATCTTACTTCTAGTTACTGACTGTCTCAATATAAGTAACCAACCGACTTGTTTTAACATCCTTTGATACTAATGACAACCTTGAATGCTCAATAGAGATTAACAATCTCCCCCTTTGGTATTAGTATCAAAACTTCAAAAATTTGTATAGACAAAATGTTTCTATTTATTCCTTATGTCTCTACCATATACATATCCACAACAACAAATTTCTAAGTACAAAGTACTCCCCCTCAGTGCATGCTCTCGGTAGTATGTAATATACTTATTTGGCATATACATGATTTCCCCCTTTTTATAATAATGCCAAATACTCAAAAAATATAATGTATACTTACATCTTTGCAAATATGTGTGGATGGGTTTTCTTTACAGACTCTAAGAGGTTGTCCCACTCCTCTTTCAAGTTGGTAAGAGAAATATGCTCAAGACCAACTTGTGCATGCATGTCAAAGATATTATCCAACACCAAAATCTTGGGTGTTGCAACAAGTTTCTCAGCTTTGACAATATGTGTTTCAAAAATCTTCAAGTAAGGAATGAGTTCTTTTTGTAACTCTGTAACCTGATCGGTAAAGTGCTCGACTTGTTTCCTTAAGTCTACTATCAGCCACTAGAGTTCCTGAACTTGATTAATATGCTTTAAGAAAGTAGTTGGCTCAGTGATAGCTACTTGTGTACTTGACTGTATCTCTTCTTCTAAACCTTTTATCTTTTCACTGATTTCTATAGTGAAGGTGTCTAAAGTACAAAGCTTGATTAGAAGTTGACAAATTATTTGGGTGATATATTTTACCTCGATAATGACCTTAGATAATTTTACCTTGTTTAGTGCCACTTCGATACTAATCCTTTCTACCAATTTGTTCTGAATCTTTGACTCTACCATTTCTTCTATTCTTTTGTCTGCATTTGTGTCTGGGGCATTGATCTTGTCAGGGAGTGTGGCAAGTTGATCTAAGATGGGAGTATTCTCATCAATATTTGTTTTCGGTACAATCTATTGTAGAATATCCCTCACATCATTTAACACTTCTTTACGTTTGTGTTCTTGCCTTAACTTCTCTTGTGCCACTTTCCTTGAACATAACTCCCCATATCTACTTAGTTCCTTAGGGCTTAGGGTTCTCAGGTCACATTCTGTTATAATGATAACTTCATCAATGGTGACCGGACCTTTGGCTTTCTTCTTCTTCTTCTTCTGGGCAAGAGGTGACTTCTTCTCACTTATGACAATAGCTTTTTCTTCACTCTTTGGAGTATCTATCCCAATTGACATTGTATCATCCTTCTTCGGCTCTTTGGTAGATTGTGTGGGAGTCTCAATTGTAGTGTCCTGTGGGTTCACCTCGGTTGACTTTGTTTCTTCTAGTTCCTTTGTTTCTATAGACTATGCCTCTGGTTTGTTAGGCTCATTTGTATCTACAAGTTTCTTGGGTACTTGAATCTCAGTTGTATCTTTCTTTGGCTCAGGATGAGACACATCAGGTTGTACTTGTGAAATTATTTCAACTACCTCTGCAAGTACAAGTAGTTCTCCCGATAGAGATGTGAGAACACTATTAGTGTTTAATGCTTCATATTTGTATGGTGCAATTATCACATCTTCATCATCCTCATCATCAGGATCGCCGTTAGTGATGTCCTCAATGAGTGCATCATCATCAATTTTCTTTTGCAAGTGGATCTTTACTTGATCCAGTGCATCCTGTGAAATTCTTATTTCTTCCTTTTGTTCGGTGATATCAATTACCTCAGTAACTGATATACTAGTGTCCTTTATTTTCTTTCCCTTGTCATCATCAATAAAAATACCTTCACCTTTTGAACTATGTCTCTTCTTAGATAGTTTCAGGAATGCTTCCTGTTCATCTTTCTCTTCTACTTTCAAAATTGATGTCCACAGAGAATCACATATGACATCCATATCATCTACATTCTCATCCATGATCTGCATAGCTCTATTCTTGACTAGAAATATAGTCTGATACTTTTTCATGTATTCACTTACCACAGCATAGCTAAAGTGTGAGGCTGCACAACTTAGTGACCATTCTCTTTTCCTTTTCTCTATATCTAGTGCAATAGCCCATCTCTCACTTATTTTGTCATCAAGTTCTTTTGGTAATTGACATGCAAATTCCATTGGTACTCTCTTGAATTTAATCATCATTTGGATGATAGCATGTTCTATCTTTGTCTTGTCCTCAATTGACATTTTGTCAAATTTGCCTATGCCTGGATCGGTTAGATTTCCATTCTCAATAATATCTTCAATTATTTCTTCTATAGTATTGTCCCTGTTACGAACTAATTTGAATTGATTAGGATAATTCTCAGTGTCGGTATCATCTTTACTTCTTATGTATTTCCTCTTTTTCTTCAGTGTCTCAGCTACATTCTTGTTCTTTCTTTTTATGTATTTTTTTGTCAGTGTAGCTGCCCTTCTTTTTGCAACTTTTACAGCTTCTTCTTGCTCGGTGGAATGTGCAATAGTTGATGAATGTGTCTTCATTCTTTCAGGTTCTGGTAGCTACATATCATGTTCATCATTAGTGGGAGGAACTGGTGTGTGATCCTTTTCTTTGTCTGACTTAGATTCCTCACTATCATAGGGCTTGTCAGCCAACTCTAGCTAACCTTCGGTTGCTTCTTTAACCAGTGATTCCTTAGGTGAGTCAGATGCATTTCCATATTTGGCTGAGAGATCCTTTTTCATTTTCTTTGCTCTTCTTGACATTTTTTTGATCTCTATGTCTGTTGTGATCCTAGACTTAGCTTCCTCATATACTCCAAACCTACTGGCAGTGATGTCTATTGGTAATGCCAGCAATGCATTGATAGATTTCAAAGTGAAATCATGATTCATTTCATATCCCATCGGTGCTAGCCATTTTGTTCTCAGTTCTACTGCCTTTATCATTGAGTGGTCTATGTTGACTACAAAGCATATATCATCTTCAAATTTTCTTACTAATTCCTTTGGAATTCTACTCCTTTGTTGCATCTTTGATTGAAATTCCTTGGAATATGCATTGAATTCCTTATTCAAGTTGTCTCCTAGACTTGTCATCATTTCACCAATTTGAGCAGTTATCGGTTTGTCCGATTGCCAATTCACTTTATCAATACCTAGTACATATTTTTGTAGATAGAGAAATGTACATACAAGTAGTGATCTGTACTTACATGTATTGGACTTATTTGCCTTTATTGTCTTCATATTATCATGTAGTTGGTGTAGTAGCAGTTCTACAAGATCAACCTGGTGATCTTTCTTCACAATTTTGTAAGCCATGTCCATGGTGCTGCAGGGTACACTATTGGGTCTACTAGATTGAAATATCTTGTACCCGATGACATGAGCTACAAATTTTACAACTGGATCTTTGATAGTTGATATCTTTAGTGCCCTACCCTCCCATTAAGCTCTAGTGTTCTTTTCTACATTGGGATGAGATGAACTTTGAAAGGCTTTGGCTTTGTCGATTGTAGGGTACCCAATAACCCTACTGATAATCTTCTTCATGACCTCAATAGGTTTATCTAGCCAAAATTTTCCATCATGAAATCTGCTTAGCACAATTCTTATCCAGTCATTATGGAATGATTGCGGGAAGTATGTAAAACACCATAACCCTAATTCTTCAATCTTCTTATACTCAGGTTTTATCTTTCCATCTAGTCCACAGACTTGTTTAAAAGTAGCAATAGTCTCAAAATCACATACTTCACTGATCTTGCAGTGAATATAGGCCTTAACATCTTCTATCAACAAAACCCTATCTGAAATACTAGAAAATAAACCCATATCATCTGTTTGTGTTGCGACCTTGGGATGAGGTTTGAATTTCTCCTTAGTGAAATGTGCCCTAGCAATTAATTCTACTTCCTCAATGTTCTGTGATTTGCTTGCAGTTGATGTCGATGCCATAAATTGTTTCTAGGGTTTTGGCAAATAGTAGATAACTAGTGTTTGGTAGGCAGATGAACTTACTCGTTATCATTGAAGAATTATCATCGATTTGATCTACAGTAGCCTTGAATCTATTCTGAAAATTCTTTAGCTTGAACTCTTTTCTATAAAATCTCCTTTCTTCAAAATCGCAATGTAACAATGAACTCTATTTTTGTGTATATATAGACTTTTCGATGTTCCCACTCAAAATTTGATGCATTAAATGTGTGAGCTAACTTTTGATACAAAATAGTTGTTAGCTCATTTATGTCTATAATTTCTTTTGCTCAGTTGACATAGAATTCTTCATCGATTTGCACTGTTGTTGGTTAACCTTGTGTAGTGATTACCGATGGGTAACCAACACACATTTCTTCTTTTACCGACTATATGATATTTGTAAACTTATAACATATAAACCATAGTGCATCTTTATTCATGTAGATTTGGTATTTGTACATCATATATAAGGAACTGTATGTAAAATGTGATCATTTAAAAATGTCAATTCCATACATACCTTTGTCATCTTAAGTGGAGGTACTGATGTCACCCAATCCAATGGATGAGGTTTCATCGACAGTGTTACTTGACTCAGCATTCTCATTAGATGCCTTCTTCCACATTGTGTTCCTTAACTTCATAATTTCTACAATGTTATATCCACTTTCAAATATATGGTTTTCATCTGGTGCTCGATCTCTGTAGTTCTTGCTTACATGACCGACCTTGTGACAGTGCATACATGCCATTCCTACATTTTTCCAGTTTCTTGATTGTCCAATCTGACTCTTTCTAAAATATTTTTCTACAATATGTCCATACCAACCACATGTAGTACAATTAGTCCATGTATTATAATCCCAAACATATGAGTTACCTTGTCTCTTTGGTTGATATGGCTTTCGTTTTAGTTTCTCTTTATGCGTCCAGACTTGTTTTATTTTTGCCTTGCACTCCCATGCAGTGTGTCCATGCTTATTACAAGTATAGCATATTTTCTCCTTAGTAGTATTATTAGCAATGTCATTCTTCTTAGCTCTTCATTCATAAGCTGGATGTCCAAACTTACCACAGTAATAACAATATCCATTGAATTTAGGAATAATAGGATGTTTACCTTGTGCTTTGCTTCTGTACACATTAGATGTATGTCCTGGTTTTCCACAGTGATAGCATGTCAACACTTTAGGTTTCTAAATTTGATTGTTGTTGACTTCTTCATCTTGTTGTGATGATTCTCCTTCATCAGTGTAGCCTATACCAGCTCTGCTTTTGAATCTCCTCTGATTAGTCAAGAAATCATCAATCTTTTTAGAACTATCCTCAGCTATCTTCATCATTTCATTGTGTCGCTTTTGTGTCTTTATTTCATTTCTCAATTTTTCATTATCTTCTCTAGGTATTGCAACATCTTCAAGTCTTCTTGATAACTCTTCATTTACTCGGTTCATTTCTTGATTAACTGTCATCATCTGATTTGATACTTGGAAGTGACGTTCAATGAGTCTCTGTATTTCACTTTCTTTTGCTTGAAGTTGTTCAGTCATCAGTCTTCGGTCTTCGGTCTTCAATAGCTAGATTTCGATCTTGTTCAACTTGTCTACCATTGTTCATGATTTCCATCATTCTCACCATTTGAGATTCATGACCAATTTGAAGTGCTTTCACTTGCTCAGATAGATGCTGATTTTTTTCAAATAATTCAGAGATTATGCTTTCGAATCCATCAGAGATGCTTCCAGAGCTTGATCCAATATGATCAAATATGTCATCAATAGGTTCTTCATGATAACTAATTTCATTCAGCTGAATTGCAAGGTTCTTCCTTTCAACCAGTAATTTCTTCAGTTCTTCCTTGGCCTATTTATACTGTTCCACAAACATCTACATTTGTATCTTCTGATTCTCAATAGTCTTGTCAAGCTTGTATCTCTCCATGACTTAGATATTTACCCTTCAATGGTTAGACTGTTCAATAAGAGAACTATGCTCTGATATTAATTGTTGGAATTAGGAGAGATAGGTACTAAGAGGGGAGGGGTGAATCAGTGCCCTCAAAACTTAACTTGTAACACCTTTCAAATCTATAACTGAATACTGTAATAACCGATCAAAATAACTTGAACATAATTGCATAAATCAATCATCTAGTTAACTTTAGAAAGTAAACAACATGAAATCAATATGACAATCACATAACACAAGTATTTTGGTAATGCAAAAAACCCTTTTTAGAAGGTAAAAACTTTGGTGGGGATGACACCCACAAATTCTTCACTACTGCAGATAGAAAAGGTTTTCCTATTAAGGCTACAAGTCTTGATCACTTCTTGTGATCTTACCCTATTAGGAGTAACATATTAGATTAGCTAGATCTACCTAGTTATAGGATTTAATGACACTAAATGAAGTGTGTACTCGATTAAGAGATTTATACAAAGACTGTTAAGTCTACTCGGTTAAGAGATTTAAACAAAAACTCTATCACAATTGTCAGAAAGTAATAGGTAAATATCTTCTAGTTGACAACTCAATTGTCTGAAATAGATCTATAAGTGCTAATCAAAATATCACCTTATCTGTGATGATTCTCTGCTTTGTTTTTCTCGGTAGCCTTCACTGATTCTGCTTAATCTGATATCCTCTGTGTTTCTACTCAGTAAACTGATTTCTTTGAAGTTAGGCAATGAATTCAAGTTCTCCTTGATTTATATATTAGTTCAACAACCCCGTAAAAATGGTGTGAACAAATACAATATATAATGTTCTATTTTGCCACCTTAGCAAAAATTAGGTTACAAGAAATAATCATAACCCTAAGATCTACGGTGCAAAATAACCTAGATCAACTATTACATATGAGATAAACATTACATTTAATGAGTATCTGATTACAATAAATGCTCCTCAATCTTGGTAAACCATTTTATGATCTATTGTAACTATTTGCATAGAAGAATGTGTCATTCCAGATTACAATGCCATTTTTTGTGATCATCGATAAACACTGTATAATCTACTCAGTGTATACTGCGATGCTCAGTGTTTACTGACCATTAGTGTTGGTGATGCTAGTGCTTGGTTAACTGTGTGATGCTCAGTGTAAAGGGGTTTACCGACTGCTCTGTCTTACTTCTAGTTTCCAACTGTCTCAATATAAGTAATTGACTGACCTGTTTTAACATCCTTTGATACTAATGACAACCTTGAATGCTCAATAGAGATTAACATATATACTGTACAAAAATTGTCTATACATCTTACAATTTTCTTCTATCACTCCCCCTTTGACAACAATGAAAAAAAAGGGTGTCAGAACTATTCAATAAATATGTTTACCTTTGAATTCAAGATTGCAAGGCCGGTAGGCTTGCAACCCAATCTGCAAAATTTGTCTTTATACTTTCCAATTCCTCCTCCCATGTTTTCTTAACTATGTTTGAAACACTAAGGAGTGCACATAAACCATACAATGCTATTTCACATGCCTTAAAGTTTGCATAGTGAAATTTCTCATAGGATGTCTTAGAGGTAAGACATTCTTCTAATTGACTCTCTAGAATAATTATTTTGATTGAAACATGCTCTTTTAATAGAGAAAATCTTCTCAATTTCCTTTCCTTTTCTTCGCTTAGAATCCTTATATCATCATACAATTTGCTTATTTTCTTCTCAATATCAGATATCTTCACATTCAGATTTGCTAGGAGATTTGTTGTTGTTTGAATTGCTACCTCTTTTTCTTTTATCTTGTCTGCTATATCAGATACATTATCTTCTGATTTTGTGCATTGTTTGTACAAATATTTTCCTTTCTCCAAACCTCTTCTCAGTTATTTTATAGAAATGTCCAAATTATCAATGTCATTTCTAATATTGTGACATATATCCTAAAATATTTTTCCTTCATAGGCTACTTGTGCTTTAACTATAGCCGTGTCTGATAAATTTGTGAATTCACTACCAAATGCCTTCACAACTTCTTTTTCTTTGACCTGTGGATCAGCCTCATTGATTTGACTAGTTATAACATTCTACAATTTTTTCTGTTACTTCAATCAGTGATCCTTCAAGGCTTTTAACTTTCTTTTTTTTTCCAATGATTTTATTCAGAGATGATATCAGCTCTATTTGATCATCATCATCTACATCTTGTGCAAGATTAGCAAAAATTGATCTAGTTTGTGGCTTCTCTATTGCTACCTCGGGTGTAGGACTGATCACTGCTTGTTCTTCTTGTCCTACTTCCTTTGTTTCATCTTGTATTTATGCTTGATTCTATTTTGTTTCTTCTTGTCCTGTTTCCTTTGCTTCCTTATTCTTTGTCATGTCCTATTGCTCCATGGTCGAATTATCAATAATGTCTTCAAGATTACTAAATGGATTGTCTTCACTATCCAAAATGATGTTTGTTCCTTCCACATTCATTGATTCATCTACAATGTTGATTGATGGTGGTGGTGATGGTGTAGGACTTTTCTGTTTCTCAGCTTCCAATGCTTGATCTGGTGCACTTGTGTGCTCACTAGGGCTTGAGTTCATTACTTTTATAATTTCTTTTTCAATTTCTTTGTTAATTTCCTCATAATTCCCTCCCATTATCAAGATGGTTCTTCTCTTCATCCTCAAATGAGTATTAAGATCTTTCAAAATTTCTTTGAAATGATCTTCATCTTTAATGTCACAAAGCTTCCTTACATAGTTCTCTCTTATCTTATTATCTTCTTCAGTAGCTCTTTTCTTTCTGTTCACTAACTTCTCAAACAATTCATCAGTAATCTTTCCTTGAATACTGCCAAACTTCTTATCAAAAATCATATGCTTGACAACTGCATTTTCTAGGTTCAATTTCTCAAAATAGTTGTACATCTCATAATAATTATTCATTTTAGAGAAATATCCATCATTAATGATTTGAGCATTCACTTTATCTATCTTTGGTTTCCATTTCTTCTTATTAACTCTAGTATCTTCATCATCCTTTACTTCAGATACTTTTCTTTGTACTGGGGTAAATATTGTTTTCTATCTCTTTCTTGGCCCACTTTCCATTTCCTTTACTCTTTTACCTAGTGGAGTGGTGGAAGTTCTAGTTGATTTCCTTATTTCCTGTGCCTCTTCAACTTTTACCACTTTCTCTAAATTCTGAACATTCTTAGTCTAATCTCCAATTGATGATAGGGGTGGAACAGACAAAACTTTTTTTTGTCTAATGTCTCTTATTGCTGTTGTAGTCTTCTTCGCAATTAGGAATTCATCTTCTGTCATTCTAGTATCCTTAAGAATTTTCTTAATGGTACTGTCAACTCTCCTTTTAGCCAACTTTTCCTCATGCAAAGACTTTGCAGAGTTAAAGTTCTCCTTATAAGTCCCAAATCTAGAGCTGTTTACATCCATCTTGCTTTTAAGAAATCTACTTACATACTCTTCTACTTCAATTTCTAAAACTTCATATCCAAGAGGATCTATAAACTCAACTCTTAGTTCAACTACTTTAATAAAGTTAAAATCAGTGTCAACCATAAATCATATTTCACTCTTGTACTTATCTACAATAGCTTGTGGAATCATTAACCTTTTCTTCATCAGGTTTTGAAATGTTTTGATTACCAAGGTTGCGCTCTCATTAACCTTGTCAATAGTGTGTCTCAGATACACCTTGTTGATTTTGTCCATAGTGGTCCTGTTATCATTCCAATCTTCTCCAATAGTATATGGAAATCTTCTCAGCAAATGGAAAAATATGTATGTAATCAAAGATGAGAATCTAAACTATGAGTTCTTAGTTTTCTTTATCTTTTCAAGGTTCTCAAATAATTGAATTCTCAAAATTTCACATATATATACTTGAACTTTATCAATGCACATCAAATATGTTGCATGAATCATTCCAACTACCATGTCATCTTCTCTAGAGTTAGAACAAAACTTAGATGTTAAGATCTTCCACACATATCTAACATCATCTTGTAATATCTTGATGATTACTATCCCTCTACCATTATAGGATGACTTGGTGTTGTCCAATATTCTCTTCTTCACATTTTTTCTCATTAAAGGGTATGACACCAGTTTTAGACACACCGGTTACCTCATGCATTAGGTCTACAATGATATCTATTACTCTGTCATCTAGCCAAAATTTTCCATTGTGAATTTTGCTTAAAATGATTTTGGTGCATTCATCATCATCGAATTCATATTGCAGTGAGTACTTGATGATTTCATTTTCTTTCAGATATTCAAACCCTATTTTCAATGACATATCCTAATTGTATAATTTCTCATATTCCTTAGTCAAATTTCTTTCACTAAGGGTTTCAAGTTTACATCTTAAATAACCTTTAACATCTTCTGAATGTAAAACTTCATCTAGTATGGATGACAATGCAAGACTAGGGTCTTCTTCCAAGGGTTCTACTAGTTCCCTTTTGACTCTAGGTCTAATAGTATCCCTTACATGATGAATAAGTGATACATCCATGACTTCTGCAAAATCTTTTAATCTTCTTGATAGATTTTCTTAGTAAAATACCTCAATTTTGTGATTTAGGGCTTTGCGTAGATCGGGTGGGAAATTCTTTACCAAATCCTACAAACTAACCTCAATCACCTTTGTATTGATATCCTTATCACTTGTATTTTCTTTAATGATCAAATAATATCGATCATAATCTTTTAACTTTTCAATCTTTCAAGATTCTGACATCGCATTCAATTCATTTGTTGTTTCTTTCCAAAAAGTTGTTCCTATTTTCTTGCAAAACTTCATACTTCTTGTGAACTCGCATACATTCATATTAGCTCATGGGCTCTTAACCATAGCATCATTACATCACATACTACCTTACATTAATTGTGCAAGACTCAATTCATTATATACTAACTTCTACATTATCCTAATTTCCTACTCTAATGCATTCTTTATGAATTAAGTACTTTGAGATGGGTTAGGAAGAGATTCACACTGACTATCAAATACTTCACTTGTCTGATTACCTTGTGCACTGATTGTGTCTACTTGATCTATGGCTTTAATGAATATCACATCTTTTGAATTACTACAACATCCTTTTTTACTATTGCTTGCATTCTCATTTCTCCTTATATAACTTCTAGGATCATGGTTTCTCATGTTATTCATTCTGCAAAACCTTGTTGTATGAACAAATTTGTTGCATATCTAGAAAACTACTCCATTATTTCCATATCTCGATCTTGTCTGGTTGATTTGTGATATGCAATTCCTGGCAATGTGTCCAACCTTGTTGTATCTATAACATACTACTCCATTTCTTTTGTTCATATCTTCAGTAGGTCTCTTATCTACATGGTTAGTATCTCTAAACATTCTACTACTATTATTATCATTAGATCTAGGCTTCTTACATTCAATAGCTCTATGTCCAAAACCATGACAATTATAACAATAACTATTGAGAGGTTTGAATTGCTTACCTATACAATCTTTCTTCATATGACCAAAAGTACTACATGTAAAGCATCTACCTTTGAATTGTCTTTGTGTGTCTTTAAGTGGTTCTTCTTCTTTAGGTGGATTAGGTATATCTTCAAATTTGTTATCTTCATCAAATTTCTTTTCATCTTTTTTCTCAAAAACTTTCAGATCTAGTTCCTTGCTTTCTTCACTTATCTTGAATGAGTTAAATCCAAGACCAATTGTATAATAATATGGCTTTTGATAAGATATTTTTTCATCAATCTTTTTATTGCTGGAATACAGTCTTTCAAGATGTTGTTTGGACTGAGTCAGTTCTCCTTTCACAATTGTATTATACTTTTCAAGTTCATCATACTACAATTTGGTTTTCTCAAGTTCAGATGTCACTTTCATAGCTTAGACTTCAGATCTTCATTTTTAGACTTCAGATTTGATTCATTCTTGTTGTTTCCATCTTTCAAACTTAACTTCAGATCTACAATCTTCAATTCATGTATAAGGATCTCATTCTCTTTCTTCAGATTTGAAATTTCATCACAATCTTCGATTTGAATTGTAGGTTCTTTCTTTGATTTCAGTTCTTCAAGATTTTATTTTATCTTCTCAATGAGGTTTTTTGCATCATCATATTTCCCTTTCAGAGTATCTCTTTCTTCAATAAGAATATCAATCCGTTCAAAAGCTTCTTCAAGATTCTTCTGTAGTTAATCCATATCCATAGAGATCTTACTCAAGCTACTAGGCTTTCTCAGAATAACTTTCTTTCGAGTAACTAAGCTCTGATACCAATTGTTAAAAATAGGGAATACTGAGAGGGGGGGTGAATCAATATTCTAAAAACTTTTACTTTTTCCTAATTATGGATATAAAAAATTAACTTGATGCTTGCTAAACAAAGTAAACTAAATAATATGCAAAGCAATAAAGCAAATGAACTCATAACACATTATTTGTTCTCGAGGAAACCTTGGCCAAGGGAAAACCCTGGTGGAGATGATACCCACAAGTGATCCACTAATCAAAAGTATCTTGTTAAGGATGTTGACCCTATTAGAAGTCTATTACATGCATATAGTGTCATTGTTCTTATTAAAGGACTCTAGGCCTTGTTAGAAGCCTCAACCCTGCTAAGAGTTGGTATACAATATAGAATGATTACAAGATGAGCTCATTTCCCAAACATGTAATCTATAATGATATCAGATTAAAAAAGGTAAGGTATATAACCTTTCACAACTGGCATCTATATCTTCTTCGCATTACATAATTCTTACATTTATACAAGTTATTAATAATAATAACTTTTACAGTCGGCTTTACAAATCTTATACTCTTTTCAAAATATAAAACTAATTATGCTTGCCAAGAGTTAACTGTTCCCCAAAATTTCCTATCCTATGCATTTTGGCCTGGTCTACTCTGTCTGGCATTTTTAATCCTATGTTAGCCCCCTGAGAATTTTTATGAAGTCTGTGCCTTTTCCTTGGCCTCTGTAGTTGTTTAGTTCTCTAAGTTGAAGGCCATTAAAAATTCATGTGTGAACGTTTAAACCCCCATAAAACCCTTCATTAAGCCTTGGCCCTTTCTAATTTAATTTTTTCCCCTTTCGGGCCACTTAACCACAAAACCCACATGCTATAATATTTTCCTAAGTTTCCTCCTGACCTTCCCCTTTAACTTGTGCTTGTCACATGATTGCATGGAATCTTTTGAGCCCATGCGATCATGCGACAGGGTGACACCTGTCAGCGGGCCCAGCTTTTAAAAATCCTAAGCGGTGTTTTACTTCCTGATTAAGAAGGATAATCTATTTAATTGGTCGGTCATCGCATGTTCGCAAGGCTTAATCTTATGCCTTGCGATCATGTGATGACCGTTGATCTTCCTCCCAACTCAGTGCTTCCTGATGGTGGGTCTATTGTCTTTTTGCCAAGGTGTTCACTTTTCATTGGTTGTGAGTTTGTGATGTGGAAGAAGGTCAATGGTGGGCCCAGTGGGTTTCCCTTCATTCTAATCCAACGGTGGTGGCATGATCCCAAGGGGAAAGAATATCCCTTGCGATCATATGACAACCATCGATTTCACTTCATAGTAAGGCTTTTGGCGGTGGGTCCTCAGGTGGTGACATGTTGGCATTTTAGTGGTTGACTGGGTGATGACAGGGCTTTCGGTGGTCTGATGGTCGATGGCTCTGCTATGGCACCAGTTAATCCAAGATCAACAGTGGTCACATGTTTGCATGAGATCTTCCGGTCCCATGAGATCATGCGACCGCCATTCAATTTTCCAGTGTTTAGGCTGATGCTATTGTGGGTCCATCTGACGTTTGAGTTTCTTATTGGTCCAAGCTGGGACAGTTGGTGGTTGTCAGTGGGGCCAAATATCTTAGTGTGTTGGCAGTCGAAGAGGATCCAACGGTGGTCATGTAACCGCATGGGATTCTGATTCCATGCGATCATGTGACCACCATCCGATGCAAGGAAGGAATTGCAATATCTTTCATGGGTTCCCTTTTGTTGTTTCTGCAAAGAACGTTTGCAAGTGCGGGTAGCTCAAAATTTATGATTTTAGGGGTGGTTGCAGTTGGAAAGAGAATGATGCAGAGATCTAGGAGCCATTTTTGGTGGATTCTTACTTTATGAGAGTACCAAATTTGAACATTCACAGTGGCCTGATTTGTAGGGAGGTAGTTGGATCAAGGTTTCTTTTGTCTACAGGAAGATTCAGTATAGGGATGGGCATGCAAAGACATATATGATCAGTTGAGATATTTTCATTAACATTTATGATCAAAAATGACCATTTTAGGGTTGGATTCTTTTATGCAGATTTATGTAACCCTAATGAGATTTTTGCTCCTGCCTGTGTGCAAAGAGGAGATGTATATAATTAATTTTTGGATCTTTTAGAGCTTAGAGTTTATAGTTTGTAAAAGGAGAGTTCATCTTTCTAAGAAGTTATCTAAGGCATTATTTCTTCCCTCTGGCTTTTTGCAATTGTAACCTTTCATTGACTGTTTAGATATTGCAAAGTGTATTGTGACATTTTTTCATGTCCCCTATACCTTTTTGTCTGAATTTTCTCTTATTGAATTTAGTATATGTATGTTTCAGTGATATTTTTAGGGTTCTTGATTCCTCTTTTTTTCTACAATTTATGTGTATGCTTGTGAATGATCTAATTTGAATGCTTTTGTGGGTATACTTCCACCCCTAGCAATCTATCTCATTCTTATACCCAATTGCAGAGGTGAATGTTTGTTTGCAGGTTATACTTTGTGTCTAAACTTTTAGAGTGCTACTGCCTTGTGAAATTTCTCTCTTTCCCTACATAGTATCACTTTATTGCATACCCCTCTATAAAATATTGATGCAAGCCTATTCATTGAGTTGTGATCTCCTAGACATAATATTGTGTACTGATTTCATCCCTCTATGCTGAAATTCATACCATCATTTCAGTGCATCACCTAGTAGGTAGTTTGCTTTCAATAATTTCCCTTTCAAGCATTCCTTCTACCCCTTTCCCTCAAAAGAATTTTTCTTTCTTATCTAGAAGAAAATTAAGGTGATTATCCAAGAAGAACCAGCCTAGAACCTGGAGGTCTCATCTCAGTTAGCATAGGTCCCACAACCTGGAGATGATTCTTATGTTATACTAAGTTATCAAGACCAAGAGAGCTTGAAACAAGGGTGCAAACTTAGTGTATAAAAATTCTAGCACACTCGGTGGGACACCAAAAGAAGTTCATTGTTTTAAGATTATGTCATCTCTGATATACAGATTGCATAATATAGACTTTTAGAAGTTGTTCTATCAAGTATATCTAGCGACTCCACTGATTTCAAAGATCCAGGCCAACCTTGTTTAAGGTTTATGAGAAAGATTGAGATTAGAAGCTCAAAGCCTACTGAATTTGCAGAGTTTCCCTCAAAAAGAAGTCATAAAGGCAGATCAACTCAAAGAACATCCCCTGCAAGGAGAGTTCAGTCTACACCTCCTGATACTTCAGAAAGGAGACCTTTTCCCTTTCATTCTAGAAGAAGAGGTAGATCTCTAACCAGAGATCTAGAAGAGGATTCAAACCAAGTAGCAAATACAGCTCATATAGTTGTAAATATTCAAGTCACAGCTCCTACAATGGCAAGGCAATTTGCTTTTGCACCATTCAACCAAGGCAGCCCATTGACCTTTGCAGTGCATCATGATGTGCCCTTGGTGGCACTAAAGAGTCTACCTAATTTCATAGGTGAAGGACAGACAACATCCTTTGAGCACATAAGAGATGTGACCACCATCTGCAGCATTCACAACATTACTCAAGAAGATGTGGCCACAAAGCTATTAGCGGCCTCTCTCAAAGGTAAGGCTCTTGAATGGTTTAGAACTCTAGCTATTGGTTCCATTAATTCTTGGGATGGATTAGGAGATGCATTAAGTAAGAATTTTGAGGATAAATCAGATAACTTGTCTCTGGTAGAGTGGCTAACAACCATTAAGAGAGACCCTCAAGAGCAAATGACAGATTACAATAGTAGATTCCTCAAGACATGGAATAGAATTCCAGTCTTAGTGAGACCATCAGCTAACCATGCTTTCCTCTATTACTTGCAAACTCTGAATGGTCATATATCTATCATGATCCAATCCATGGGAGGAACCCCAAGCTTTTGACATAGCTGTCAGGGCTAAAAATTATTTGATCCAAGCAGGCATGATACAAAGAATGCCACCTATGCCCATTTTTCCTAGCCTTCATCCCATTGCACCTGCACAAGTACCCCCATTTACCCCTATTCCCACCATATTAGAACCTCAGGCTAGTACCAGTGATCAAGAACATGCTAAGGCAAGTTTCTCTCAAGAGTTGCAAGAGATAAAGAGTAGTCAAGAAACTAGTATGCAAGAAATGACAAACTTGTTGTAGACCTTGACTAAAGAGGTCACAAATTTGAAGAAACAAAGTCAAGGAATCAAACCATAATTTCAGCCACAGGACTAAGTTCCTAATCAATCATATCAAAATCAAGGATAGCCTTATCAACAAAATAGGCCACCATACCAAGGAGGTTATCAAGGATAGAGACAAAGTTTTAATCAAAGACCATTCCAACCATATAACCCTACACCTCTCAATTCTGCAAATCTAGTGAGGGATATGGTTCCTAGTCAAAATAATATGGCTATGGAAAATTAATGGTGCTTTCCTTGCAATCAGCCTCACAATTAGGCTACATGTTCAAATGGGTGGATGAACCAAGCCCTAATGATTCAAAATGCCTCACATGCTCAATCAAAGGCTTCTTCTAGTGAATCAGTTCCTCACCAAGAACAACAAGAATCATAAGAACATGAGACTACTCTCTTTAATTGGGAGCAACCAGACTTCAATGGAGTCAATGATGAAGTTGCTTTTGTTGCCTATACAAGAGAAAAAAGGAGAGCTCAAGACATGGAGAGAGAATATTCCAATGCCAAAGCCACTACATCTGTAGAACCAGTGCAGTAGGCTACTCCCATCACACCTAAGGAGACTCCTACCATTACAAGTAAAGAGGTTCAGACTTCCAAAGAAGTGGAGCATGTCATGCCAAAGACACAACAAAGAGTACACAATATAGCACCTTATAACATTGTTGACAACATGAAGAAGGTGAATGTCACCATGTCCATGTGGGACTCTTTGGCTATTCCAATACAACTTGAGACTTTAAGGAAGGCTATGTCAGAAGCAGCAACTCCTCAACCTACAAAAGAAGTTGTGAGGCCTATGTTGGTTAACACTAACCAAAAACAAGAAGCTCTAAGTAGCAACTCCAAAGGTAATACCATGCAAGATAGGAACTCAAAGCCTCCTCCCTTTTATGTATCTTTAATTATTGGAGATTCTCTAGTACATAATTGCATGGTAGATAGTGGAGCTACTAGCACTATAATGCCCAAGAAGGTGGCTGACCAATTAGGACTAAAATATGAACCCTTCCAAAAGAAGGTTACCCAACTTGATGGATCCTCAGTCAATACTATAGGTGTGGCCAAGGATACTAGTTTAATCCTACATGCTAGTCCTAATTTTTCCATCCTCCTTGATATATACATCATAGACCTCCCTGCATTATTTGCTATATGTCTTTCAAGGGAGTTTACAGCCAAGATAGGAGGCTACCTATCTTCGAACTAGTCTCACATGCTCTTTCACATAAGATATGGTACTAGGGTTACCATTAAGTCAGAGAAATTGGTAGCACACCATATAGAACCTTATGTGCCCAATACCATCAATGTAAACTGCCCTATATTTGATGACAGTGACTTCCAAACCATTAGTGAAGCAAGCACAAAGATAGAGAATATCCTTGATATTTTCCTAGATGAAAGAGAACCAGAGCATGTTGTTTGGAATGCTCGTTTGGGAAACTATCTAATATAAGAGAGTGATGCTATAGAGCCTAGCCTTCTCAAAGAAGATAATGATTTAGAGGATCAGAGCAATCTAGTTTGGGAACTATTCTTTGATGGAGCTAGAAGTAGATATGGTTCTAGTGGTGGTGCTATGCTAGTGTCCCCAAAAGGAGAAAGGTACTATACTGCCTTTAGATCTAGTTTCTCCTGCACTAGCAATACTGCAGAATATGAAAGTCTAGTCAATGGACTAGAGTGGGCTAGAAAAAGAGGGCTTAGGGCCTTGAAAGTTTATGGTGACAGTGAGTTAGTTGTTAGCCAAGTGAGAGGGATAAGTGCAACCAAAAATGACATCATGAAAGCATACAAACATAGAGTTTGGGATGCAATTGAAGATTTTCATGCTTTCAATATTGTTGCTATCCCTAGGAAGCTAAATTAGAATGCAGATAGGTTAGCTATTGTTGGATCTCAGTATGACATTCCAAACAGCATTTTAAAAGAGGTAGACCAACAGCATATCAAGGTGATTATAAGACCCTCTATTCCTAATAATGATTTCAATTGGTAGGTGTTTGACAATGATGAACAAATTTTGCAATTCTTGTTTGAAGAGGATGTTTTTTCAAGGCATAATCAAGAGAGATTATCATAAAATTATGGTGATCAAGTGATACAACTGAAGTCCAATAAGATGCCTAGAGGTCTTGTCACCTTAGAGACTGTCTTCAACAAGGATGATGAAATTAAGAAGAACAAAGTTGGCCCGGTAGTTCAACAAGAACATTGTGTTGAATTAGAGTTGGAACCGGGTAAGTGCTTACAATTTGGAAAGGTAAACACTGAATTGGAGAAGCAAGCTTACACTCAATTATTCAAAGAATTCAGTGATGTTTTTGCATGGCAATATGAAAACCTCCAAGGTTTTGATCCATCCCTTGCTCAGAACACCATTGAGTTAGAACCTAATGCCAAACTAGTGAGGCAAAAGCAAAGGCCTGTTAATCCCAAACTTGAGCCACTTATGCATAAGGAAGTGCTCAAATTAATAGAAAGTGGTATCACCTACCCCATCAAGCATACTAGTTGGGTTTCCAACCTTGTTCTAGTCAGGAAGAAGAATGGGGAGCTAAGGTTATGTGTTGGCTTCAAGGATCTTAATAGGGCCTCCTTAAAAGATCACCATCCACTGCCCTCTATTTGACAAATCCTACAATGTGTCTCTAGATCTGTGAGATTTTCATTATTGGATGGCTATTCAGGATACAATCAGATCCTAGTTAAAGAAGAGGATCAATACAAGACTACATTTACAACCAAGTGTGGAACCATGGCTTATGAAAAGATGCCCTTTGGTTTGTCAAATGAAAGTGCTACATCTCAAAAGGCAATGGATATGGCCTTTAAGAGCCTAATGTACAAGTTTTGTGTTGGTCTACTTAGATGACATAATTGTCTATTCTAAACATGCAGTAGATCACATCAAACATCTGAGGTAGATTTTTGAAAGGTGTAGAGAGTTTGGGATATCTCTTAATCCCAAGAAGTGTGTGTTTGCAGTTCATGAAGGAATATTGTTGGGATATGTAGTATCCAAAGAAGGAATTACAATGGATCCTAAGAGAATTGTAGCCATCCTAGAACTACCATTGCCTCATCATAAGAAAGGTCCCAATCTTTCATAGGAAAGATTAATTTTGTTAGGCGTTTCCTGCCTAACATTGCAGATTTACTAAAGCCTTTGACAGCCATGTTAAAGAAAGGTTCAGCTTTTAGTTGGACTAAAGAAGGGAAAGCCAATTTCCAGGCCATCAAAGAGGCCTTGACAAAAGCTCCTACCCTATTAAACCCAAATTTCAGTAAGGATTTTATCCTTTATGCTTATGGAGTTCATGATGCTATATCTACAATGTTGACTCAAGAAAATGCAGATGGAGTGGAGCAACCTATTGCTTTCTTTAGAAAAGGTTTAGAAGAGTATGAATAGAGATACTCTTTTGTAGAGAATCATGTGCTTGCTATGGTAAAGAGCCTTAAAAAGTTTAGATATTTTTTGACTCATAGCAAGGTACATTTAAAAGTTACTCATCCAAGTGTCAAAGAGTTTTTTCTTTCCAAGGACCTTAATGAGAAAAGAGCTAGTTGGATCACCAAGGTAATGGAATATGACATTGATATTCAGACCACCAAGCTAGTTAGAGGAAGAGGTCTTTGTGAACATTTGGCAGGGGGTGAAAGTTCAAAGAAATCAAAACAAATGGATGCATCTTTGGTTGTGCATTCTATAGAAGAGCAAGCCAAGGCAACAAGCTAGTTGCCTAACATGGTTCACTTTTTGAAGACAGGACAATGTCCTACAGGTTTGGACTCAGCAAAAAGGAGGTATTACAGGTTACAATCTATTCCTTTTGTGTTGATTAATGATGTTCTTTTCAGGAAGGATCACAATGGTCTCCTCCTAAGATGCATTGATTTAGAAAAGGTAGCAGATGTTCTATTTGAGTTTCACAATGGACCTTCTGGAGGTCATTTCTCTCCTAGGACTACTGCTTTTAAAATCATGAGAGCTGGGTACTATTGGCCATCTATCTATAAGGATAGTCATGATTATGTTAGGAAATGCATCAAGTGTGCTATGTTTGCAAGAAAAGAGAGGCTTGCTACTCTCCCCCTCTAACCAATCAGATTAGATCATCCCTTCATGAAGTGGGCTATTGACTTCATAGGCATGATTAATCCTCCATCTAGCGCAGGACATAAGTGGATAATCACTGTGACTGATTATTTCACCAGATGGACATAGGCAATTGCCTTGAAACAAGCAAATGAGAGTGTTGTATTAAGTTTTTATGATGATTTAATTCATAGATTTGGCACTCTAGATTCCATCATATCAGATAATGCATTAGCATTCATAGGCCTCAAAGTCTTAGAGTGGGCAGTCAAGAGTGGCATCTATCTGAATACTAGTTCCAATTATTACCCTCAGGGTAATGGCTTAGCAGAATCAACAAATAAGAACTTGATTAGGATAATCAAGAAGACTCTCCAAGATAATCAGAGGGATTGGCATACTAAACTCAGGGCGGCATTATGGTTAGACAAAATTACCCCAAAGAAAGTCATTGGTAATTCTCCTTACATGCTAGTGAATGGAAAAGAGGCCAAGTTGTCCATTTCAACTGAATTACCAACTCTGGACCTGGCCACTCAATATGCTCTATTTGAAGAAGGAGATCCCTTATAGATCAGATATGCTCAGTTGATGGAGTTAGAGGAAATCAGAGATAGGTCCATGAAGGACATGGAATTCCATCAAACTCAAACAAAGAAGAGCTTTGACAAAAGAGCCAAGATCAAAAATTTCAAAGTTGGGGATGTAGTCCTCAAGTGGGATGAGTTCAGATCCAAGCCTGGTAGACATACAAAATTTGACTCATTTTGGAATGGACCATTTGTTATCATAGAGTGCAAGGGATCCAATGCTTTCCAGCTATCAACTCTTGAAGGAGTTCCCTTGCCTATATCAGTCAATAGTTTCCACTTGAAGCCCTATTTTGAGGTTAGTCCTTCCTTGTAAATCTCTGTAAATGGTTCCCCTATTTTTCTTTCCCTGCTTTCTAGGTTAGTTCCTCTATTTTCCAAGAAGTGCACGTGCATAGTTTTTGTCCCCCTGGTTCCCCTTTTTGTTTCTCTATCAAGAGGTTGTGCTTAGGAATAAACCCCATGCCCAATGGATTGTCAAGGCCATGGATCTATGTCTAGCAGGCTGACATCCCACAGAAATTGCCAAAATATTCCCCAAAATTTCCTATCCTATGCAGTTTGGCCTGGTCTGCTCTATCTAGCATTTTTAATCCTATGTTAGCCCCCTAAGAATTTTTATGAAGTCTATGCCTTTTCCTTGGCCTCTATAGTTTTTTAGTTCTCTAAGTTGAAGACCATTAAAAATTCATGTGTGAACGTTTAAACCCCCATAAAACCCTTCATTAAGCCTTGGCCCTTTCTAATTTAATTTTTTACCCTTTCGGGCCACTTAACCACAAAACCCACATGCTATAATATTTTCCTAAGTTTCCTCCCGACCTTCCCCTTTAACTTGTGCTTGTCGCATGATCACATGGAATCTTTTGAGCCCATGCGATCATGTGACAAGGTGACACCTGTTGGCGGGCCCAGCTTTTAAAAATCCTAAGTGGTGTTTTACTTCCTGATTAAGAAGGATAATCTATTTAATTGGTCGGTTGTCGCATGTTCACAAGGCTTAATCTTGTGCCTTGTGATCATGTGATGACCATTGATCTTCCTTCCAACTCAACGCTTCTTAACGGTGGGTCCGTTGTCTTTTTACCGAGGTGTTCACTTTTCATTGGTTTTGAGTTTGTGATGTGGAAGTAGGTCAGCAGCGGGCCCAGTGGGTTGCCCTTCCTTCTAATCCAATGGTGGTCACATGATCGCAAGGGGCAGGAATATCCCTTGCGATCATATGACAACTCTCGATTTCGCTTCATAGTAAGGCTTTCGACGGTGGGTCCTCGGGTGGTGACATGTTGGCATTTTAGTGGCCAACTGGGTGATGACAAGGCTTTCGGTGGTCCGATGGTCGGTGGCTCTACCGTGGCACCATTTGATCCAAGATCAATGGTGGTCACATGTTCACATTGTGTGTGTGAAAATTGTACCTGATCTATAGACACAACACTCAGTAAAACATTAGAGGTTAGTGATAATCAAAATCGTGCAAAATTGAAATCTAATCTAACCAAGCGATTTACTGCCTTCTAATAGGTGCGAGATTGATGTTCTCAGATTGTAATCGAGATCAGTGACCTAGACGACACCTAAATGAAGGATTTGAATGCAATTGATCTAGATATGAGATTGAATGCAATTAATCTATTTTTTTTGGTATTTTTATGCAATAATAATGAAAAATTGATATGAATCTATGCTAGATGAAATTGATATGCTATGAATGCTATTGAAAATTGATATGCTATAAATTGATCTATCTAACAATGATATGCAAAGCTATGAAATTCTATGCTATGATATGAAAAATATGCAATTGAAATTGATCTCACAAAGTTTTGAATTCGCAAGTTGATTCTTTCAAGCTCCAATTGTGCAAATTCTCCAAATCTGATATGCTATGATTCCTGTAGAGTAAGTTTGCAATTTGCGAGATGATTGAGAGATGAATTATGAAGAGCTGAGCATTGTTTTTATAGAAATCCAAGGCTTTGGAGGTGCATGAAAAAAAGCCATAAATCACTCAAATAACTCAGGTTGATTTTTGAGTTATTTTTAAATAAAGGATAATTAACTCACAAAAACATGCAAAAGCTAAGCTTTAACTCAAAATAGAGTTTAGCTTTAATTGATAATTGATAGTTGTTTGCTTTTATGAATGTACATGTTTTATTTATGAATTAATTTAATAATAAAGTGATTTATTTCCAACTTAACTGCTTTTAAAAATAAAACAATTGATTTATGGGTTAATCAATTATTTAATCAAACTTTTATTAAAAACTATATTATTATATAATGACAACTTGCTTTAATTAATTAAATAAGAATTTAATCAATTATTCATAGGATATTTGGATTTATTGTCAAAATTAAATAATATAATTAATAATAGATAAAATTTAATTTAATTACACAATTAAGTGGCAAATATTAAATCTAATTAATTAAATATGAAAATATTCAATTAATCAAACTTTAGGATAAATGTGATTTATTGCCAAATAATTATAAAATTAAAGATAATTATGATGATTAGGAATATTGCTAGGAATATTCCCCGATGCAGAATTTAAGATAATCAATTAGATTTGATGATGTTTAGATGTGCCTTAGATTAGGACTTTGATGTCGATTTCATTCGAATTGAAGATGTAGGAGATTAATGAACTTATAGCCCATTTTTGGGGTATTACACACATGAGATCTTTCGATCCCATGCGATCATGCGACTGCCATCTGATCTTCCAGTCTTTAGACTGATGTTGTTGTGGGTATGTCCGACGTTCAAGTTTCTTATTGGTCCACGCTGGGACAGTTGGCAGTTGTAAGTGGGGCTGAATATCTTAGTGTGTTCGCAGTCGAAGAGGATCCAACGGTGGTCATGTAACCGCATGGCATCTTTCGATTCCATGCGATCATGCGACCACCATTCGATGCAAGGAAGGAATTGCAATATCTTTCATGGGTTCCCTTCTATTATTTTTGTAGAGAATGTTTGTAAGTGCGGGTAGCTCAAAATTTATGATTTCAGGGGCAGTTGCAGTTGGAAAGAGAATGATGCAAAGATCTAGGAGCTATTTTTGGATTCTTACTTTATGAGAGTACCAAATTTGAACATTCACAATGACTTGATTTATAGGGAGGTAGTTGGATCAAGGTTTTTTTTTTCTGCAGTCAGATTCAGTACAGGGATGGGCACACAAAGACATATCTGATTGCTTGAAATATTTTCATGAACATTTATGATAAAAAATGACCGGTTTAGGGTTGGATTATTTTATGCAGATTTATGTAACCCTAATGATATTTTTGCTCCTACCTGTGTGCAAAGAGGAGATGTATATAATTAATTTGTGGAGCTTTTAGAGCTCAGGGTTTATAGTTTGTAAAAGGAGAGTTCATCTTTCTAAGAATTTATCTGAGGCATTCTTTTTGCCCTCTAGATTTCTACAATTGTAACCTTTCATTGACTGTTTAGATATTGCAAAGTGTATTGTGACATTCTTTCATGTCCCCTATACCTTCTTGTTTTAATTTTCTCTTATTGAATTCAGTATATGTATGTTTTAGTGGTATTTTTAGGGTTCTTGATTCCTCTTTTTTTCTGCAATTTATGTGTATGCTTGTGAATGATCTGATTTGAATGCTTTTGTGGTTATACTTCCACCCCTGGCAATCTATCTCATTCTTATACCCAATTACATAGGTGAATGTTTGTTTGTAGGTTATAGTTTGTGTCTAAACTTTTAGAGTGCTACTACCTTGTGAAATTTCTCTCTTTCCTTGCATAGTATCTCTTTATTGCAGACCCCCCTATAAAATATTGATGCAAGCCTATTCATTGAGTTGTGATCTCCTAGACATAAGATTGTGTACTGATTTCATCCCTCTATGCTACAATTCATACCATCATTTCGGTGCATCACCTAGTAGGTAGTTTGCTTTTAGTCATTTCCCTTTCAAGCATTCCTTCTACCCCTTTCCCTCAAAAGAATTTTTCTTTCATGTCTAGAAGAAAATTAAGGTGATTATCCAAGAGGAACCAGCCTAAAACTTGGAGTTCTCATCTCAGTTAGCATAGGTCCCACAACCTGGAGATGATTCCCATGTTATACTAAGTTATCAAGACCAAGAGAGCTTGAAACAAGGGTGCAAACTTAGTGTATAACATTAACATCTAGGATGTCGCCCCTTGTATGGTTAAGTCATTATTTTGATAAACAAAATAATCCCTTAACTCTTTACTTGTTCTTCCTTCTAGCTTTGCTCAGTCGACTCTAACTATGTCTTTGGTAATTCTGTAATAACTTCTTTCGTACATGTTGTATAGACTTGCACTTCCAGATGTGTCTTTGTCATACATATAATTATCCATGTTCAAGTGCACAATCACTTAACCTTCTTCTATCAACATTGCTATCCAAAACTATCTTTGGTTAGACTGGAAAATACTACTTAGACAATTTTACACTGCGCTCTAGCATAAGTGCTTTCTGTCATAGGTGGTCTTTATACTCATTATATGTTTCCATAATGACAAAAACTTGATATATAACTAATCCAAATTCCCAACACATTTTTAAGAGTTTATAGATTTGTCTGAAAGAAAATTTACCCAGCAGAGTGTCATCATTCCATCTAATATACCCCAAGGTTTGAATAGAATCCATAGAACGCCCAGGAAACCAATTTCCAATAGCCTTGGGAATGAGAGTTTATGTCTTTTTATGAGAAATAGGAATCTTATATCTATTACGTAATTCATTCTAGGATAAAATACTATTATCAACAATAATATCTCTGATAAAACAAATACCTTTGTTGTGCCAAGCTTTTGCAGAACAACATTGGGTGAGGGCTAAGGGCTTATTATTGAGATAAAAACCCCACCAAATTGATCTATCTAGGATCAAAAAGGAAGGATTCCCCCCTACTTCATTTTTAGGATAAAGGAATGATTTGACATATGTCCATGTCTTCCATAGGGAATTGAACATTTTAGATCCAAATACTCTCTCCTCAAAATCACCTAACAAGATATCATAAAAAGGAACATCTTCCCAGGCTTTCCCTTTTTTAATACTAGCTCTAGAAATATTATTTCTTATAAGTATTTTCCATGGTTCATCACTATAAATAGTGTTGATAATCCATTTGGATGCTAGAGCCATGCCTTGTTTTTTAAGATCTCTTATGCCAAGTTCTTATAGGGATGAAAAGGTAATTCATAGGGATGTAAAGAGAATGAACATGGGCACAAATATAATTCATCATATAATACATGAGGAGGCCTCATACATGTCCACTCCTTAAGTTGCCAATGTAAACTATAGTAAAAACTTAAGTAAAAGAAGAATAAGGATACCTACCTTCAACGACAAGGAGATATCCTTAAGCGACAATGTATGCATAACCACAATGAAAAAGGCATGACTCTTTGTAAAGTTAAGGAAAGATATTTGTGTAAAGGATATTTGCAACATCTGGAAAGAGATCCTAAAGAGGAAGAGGCCTTCATTTAAATATATCTAGCCCAAAGGAGTTATTGAAAAAGAAATAACGTCTTTGAGACCAAGAGGGGAAGGAGAACAAGAATTCACATTTTTAGCCCCCTTATTGCTCGGTAGGAAAAATAAATTCTTGATGAAGGATGACACACTTCAAGCCCCCAAGGGGTTTGTTTATGATGGAGATACAATTCCAAAAAAAGAAGAGGTCATGATCAAGGACACACACCTCTTGTATAAGAGAGAATTCATAATGTAAACAAACAATTCCATGTAAGATTAGACATCACTTAATAAAAAGACACCACTTCACTAAGGAAAGTGGATCCTTAAAATGAATAAAAGAGAGTAAACCTTCTGATGCAAGGGTAGGGAGGTGAAGGTAGAATCAGGGTTAATTAAGACTACTTAAACCCACAACATGCCCTATGAAGAGTTACACATGAAAGCAATATGAAAACCACATTTAAGTAGTGAAAACATAATGGATATGAGACAAGCAACTGGTACAACACTGGTGCAATTATATTAATTCTTTCAACGTTCCCAGCTATGAGGCCTTCTGAGTTTCAACCTTATACAAAGAAATTATGAAATCAAAATCATAGCTCACATATCAATCCTCTAATCTACTATCCTCCAACTAGAACTACATTTTCCCCCTCCTCTACATCACCCTAAGCTCTAAATATATAGCTAGTAAAGCCACAAGTCATTCAGGCAGGCATTTAATTACATTATAGGTTCACTTAGGAGGAGAAACAAAAACTAAAGATAGAAATAACAAAACATGATGTAATGTTGCATTTACATCCACACATGATCAAAGAATAAATCCCCAACCATGCAAGCTCCAATTTCCCTACACAGAACTACACAAGGCAAAATACCACATGTTTCATGAGAGAAACTAGTGGAAACTCGATGCCCAAGGAAAATCACAATAACTTCTAGATCCAAATGAATTAGGGTGTGCGATCTATTGGAATCATTTGTCATTGCACCAAAAGCTCGAACTGTCAATGCTTGATACAAATGCTAGATTTAACTTGATCCACGAGAGGCGGTTAATCCATGTCACGAATCTCCAAGGAGGTGCTGACCACCAAGTCAACAATGTCCCCCTCAGCACCGACTGAGCCTTCAACACCCACTAAAGGGAGACTCAAACCTATGACCCAAGGCTCTGATACCAATTGTTGGAATCATTTACCATTGCATGAAAAGCTCGAACTGTCAATGCCCAATACAAATGCTAGATTTAACCCGATCCATGAGAGGTGGTTAAGCCATGTCACGAATCTCCAAGGAGGTGCTAACCACCAAGTCAACATGATCTTAGGAGAATTATCTAGATTAGGTCCACATTACTACATTAACTTCACAAGGCAAGAAACTAATAGCAACATCAGCGACAAAATAAACATCAGACTGGTACAAGAAACAAGAAATATTTTTGGTAATGAAAGATTGCTCAAGACCCAAGATGCTCCCGCATCAGAAACCTAGGGTAACAAAAGAAATGATGTCCACAATAGGAACTTCTCATATTATAACCTAAATCATAAAGATCCAACTCAGCTTGTGTAATCCATGAACCATCTTCAACTGGCTTGTCTTTCCACTGAACTAAATATTCCATGTAGTCTTTTCCTCTTGTACTCTTTCTTACTCTACTATTCAAGATCTTCTCAATGTTGTCTCTATTCTTCTTAGGATAATCTAGATCATCTTCAGTCTCATCATTTGATTCAAAGTACACAAATATATTAGCAATTTTGAATATAGGTGATATATCCATGTCCTCTGGTAATTCCACTTCATCAGCATTTCCACTATCAAAATTCTTCAGAATCTTACAAAGTCTGAACTTCTTCATTTTCAACTTGTTGTAGGTACCAACTGGAAATCTATTCTTCTTCAATTGAATCATAACCTCATCTCCAACTTCAAAAGATTTATGTCTCCTTCTCTTATCTTCTCTTTGTTTATATTTTATCTTACTGTCCTCCAAATTCTTTTTAACTTCATCATGAAAAGTTCTCATGTATACTGCAAAATCCTTAGCTTCAACACTTCTCCTTGTCTCAATAGGTAAATCTCTCAACTCTATGGTTCCCTTAGGATGAAATCTAGTAACAATCTCAAATGGTGTCCTCTTAGTACTTCTATTCATAGAATTATTGTATGCAAACTCTACATGTGCCAAAACTAAATCTCAATTAGCAGGCTTATCTCCAACTAAACATCTCAACAAGTTTCTCAAACTTTTGGTCACAACTTCAATCTGTCCATCTGTCTAAGGGTGAAATGTAGAACTAAACTTTAATTTAGTATTCATCTTTTTCCAAAGTGTTCTCTTAAAATAACTAGTAAACTTAGTATCTCTATCTGAAATAATAGATTTAGGCAACCCATTCAATCTTACCACTTCCTTAAAAAATAATTCAGCTACATGTAATGTATCATATGTCTTCTTACAAGGTATGAAATGAGCCATCTTAGAAAATCTTTCAACCACTACCAAAATAAAATCATTACCTCTCTGAGTTCTAGGCAATCCAAGAACAAAGTCCATACTCACATCTTCCCAAGGTCTATTAGGTAAAAAAAAAGGTGTTTACAATCCCAAATTTTGACTAGTTCCTTTTTTTGTTTAGCAAATTCTACAACCTCTAACCATTATCTATACATCTCTATAAATCTGTGGCCAAAAGTATCTTTCTGAAATCAATTTCATAGTCTTATCAATCCCCAAATGTCCAGCAAGTCCACCACTATGTTTCTCCTTTATTATGTTTTCTCTCATAGATCCTCTAGGTATGCACAATTGAACTCCTTTAAACAACATATCTTCTTGAATGAAATAATCAGTCCACTTATCACTCACTGTTTGTTCCTTACAAGCTTTCCAACATTCTACAAAATCAAGGTCAGTTTCATACAAACATTTCAAATCATCAAAACCAAGTACCTCAACTCTCATTTCTATCATTAAATTTCTTCTTCAGCTCAAGGCATCAAAAACTTTATTGGATTGTCCACTTTTATGCTTTGATGAAAAGGAAAAATTCTGCAAGAACTCAACTCACTTCATATGTCTCTGATTCAATTTATTCTGACTTCCCAAATACTACAAAGATTTATGGCTAGTATACAACACAAAATATTTAGGCATCAAATAATGTCTCCATTTCTTCAAAGCTTGAACAATAGCATAGAAATATTGGTCATAAACTGAATATTTTCTCTTAGCATCATTCAACTTTTCACTAAATAAATCTACAGGTCTTCCTTCTTGACTTAAAACAACTCCTATTGCACTTCCACTAGCATCACATTCAACTTGAAAAATTTTACTAAAATCAGGCAAAGCAAATGTAGGTAACTCTGCAATTCTTTGTTTCAATGTTTCAAAACTCTTTTGTGCTCCATGTGTCCATTTGAAATCCCTTTTATCTCCTCTCATAGTTTCAGTCATAGCATTACATATAGAACTGAAATTTCTAATAAACTTCTTATAAAAACTTGCCAATCCATGAAATGGTCTTACCTCTCCAACAATATTTTGTGTAGGCCAATCAAGTATAGCTCTTACTTTCTCAAATTCCATCTTCAATCCATTAGTTGAAATCACAAAACCAAGGTACATAATCTCTTTTTTCATAAATGAACATTTCTTCAAATTAATCAACTTTTCTTCCCTCAATCTCTGCAATACTTGTCTAATATGCTCTAGATGTTCTTCCTTACTCTTACTAAATATCAAAATGTCATCAAGATACACAATTAAAAACTTACCCAAGAATCTTTTCACAACTTCATTCATCAGCCTCATTAAAGTACTAAGTGCATTAGTCAAACCAAAAGGCATAACCAACCATTCATACAAACCTTCATTAGTCTTAAAAGTAGTTTTCCATTCATCCCCTTCTCTAATTCTAATCTGATGATATCCACTTTTCAAAAAAATCTTTATGAAATATTTCTCTCTACTTAAACTATCCATCATGTCATCCATCCTAGGCAAAGGAAATCTGTACTTTACTATTATCTTTTTTATAGCTCTAGAATCAGTGCACATTCTCCATTCTCCATTATTTTTTGGTGCTAACATAGCAGGTACTGCACAATGACTCAAACTTTTCCTAATCAAACCTCTTTCAAGAAATTCTTGCACTTGTCTATTCAACTTAGTCTTTTCATCAGGTGTCAACCTATGTGGTTCTTTATTAGGCAAACTATCTTTAGGTATCAAATCCATACAATGACTTATCCTTCTCATGGGTGGTAAACCATCAGGTACATTATCAGACATGATGTCATAAAATTTAGTCAACAAAGGTTTAACCTCAGGTGCATGTTCTAACTCATCTTGTTTCTCAATTTTCCTTGGAATTAAAGAAAAACAAACATTTTGTTCTTTCATTTCTCTTGCAAAATTTTTACCATCAACCAAGTATACTATGACTGTAGTACAATGACCTTCATCAAAATTCTCTACTAAAGGCAATAATATTTTTTTCTTTCCATCAATCCAAATAGTATATTGATTCAATATACCATCATGCAAATCTTTCCTATCATACTGCTAAGGTCTACCTAAAAGAATATGACAACAATCCATAGGCATAATATCACACAAGACTTCATCATGATAATTCTTAGTTTTGAATTTAACAAGGCATTGTTCACTTACAAGTAGTTTATGCTCCTTCTAGATCCAAGAAATATGGTAAGGCTTAGAATGTCTTTGTGTGTGTGAAAATTGTACCTGATCTATAGACACAACACTTAAGTAAAACATTAGAGGTTAGCTATAATCAAAATCGTGCAAAATTGAAATCTAATCTAACCAAGCGATTTACTGCCTTCTAATAGGTGCGAGATTGATGTTCTCAGATTGTAATCGAGATCAGTGACCTAGACGACACCTAAATGAAGAATTTGAATGCAATTGATCTAGATAAGAGATTGAATGCAATTAAGCTATTTTTTTTTTGGATTTTATGATGCAATAAGGAATGAAAACTTGATATGAATCTATGCTAGATGAAATTGATATGCTATGAATGCTATTGAAAATTGATATGCAATGCTAATCTAACAATGATATGCAATATGAATGCAAAAATAAAATTGATCTCACAAAGATGTCGATTCGCAAGAGCTTTGATTCTTCAATTCCAATTCTCCAACGTGATTGTGCAAAAATATGAGATGCTTGGATGCAAATTTGAGAGATATGAGAGATGAATTATGAAGAGTTGAGCCTTGTTTTTATAGAAATCCAAGGCTTTGGAGGTTGTGAAAGAAAGCCATAAATCACTCAAATAACTCAGGTTGATTTTTGAGTTATTTTTAAATAACAGATAATTAAGTCACAAAAATCATGCAAAAGCACAGTTCAACTCGAATTAGAAGTTTAGATCCACTTTAAAACTCAAAAAGATGTTGAGTTTCAAAAAGCTAACAGCTTGCATTGATTTTCCAATTTGAGTTTAACTGGTCCTTGAATGTGCACATGGATAATTATGATTTAATAAATAAATAAAGTGATTTATTCTCAACTTAACTACTTTTTGAAATAAAATAATTAATTTATGGGTTAATTAACTATTTTATCAAACTTTTATTAAAAATTATATTATTAAATAATGACAACATGCTTTAATTAATTAAATAAAAATTTAATCAATTATTCATAGGATATTTGGATTTATTGTCAAAATTAAATAATACAATTAATAATAGATAGAATTAAATTTAATTACATAATTAAGTGGAAAGATATTAAATCTAATTAATTAAATATGAAAATATTCAATTAATAAAACTTTAGGATAAATGTGATTTATTGCCAAATAATTATAAAATTAAAGATAATTATGATGATTAGGAATATTACTAGGAATATTCCCCGATGCAGAATTTAAGATAATCAATTATGATTCGATGATGTTTAGATGTGCCTTAGGTTAGGACTTCGATGTCGATTTTGTTCGAATTGTTGATATAAAAGATTAATGAACTTATAGCCCATTTTTGGGGTATTACATTTTGCCCCTCTTTGAATTACTGTGTGAAGCGCAGTGGTTCAAAGAAAGTCTATGTTTGATAGAGATATGAAACTGATTCGAAATTGATAATTGATATGAGACAGAAGCTGATTGATATTGATTTGATATGGAGATAATAGGTCCTGAATGACCAAAGATAATGTTTACTATAACAGCAAATGAACCTATGATTGCGAAAAAGTGTCAAAATGCCTGATTCCAAACCTTATGATTGCGAAGAAGTGAGTGATCGGTTCTAGACTCGATTGTCTTAGCAGAACTAGCAGGTATCACATCTGAATCCTTCAGTTGCCGAAGAACCAAGGAAAGAACACTATGATTCGATGGTTGCAAAAACTGATACAGTTTACAAGATTAGGAGAATACTAGATTGATATGGATCTTGATGAATCTGATATGCCCCAAGTGATCATAGATTTGCCCCGAGTGATGAGGACTTTTGATGAATTAGTAACTAGACGTGGTTGTTGTCTTGATTACTGAGGAAGATATGATTTCCATAAAGATATGATTTCAAATTTGATTACAGACTTTGAATGATGTGCAATATCATGCCCCCTTCGGGATTAAAATTGAAATCTGACAAGAAAAGTCAGTGTGATACGGTTAGAAGCATGTTAATTGATTTGAAAAGTGGTTAAACACGTTGAAGAACACATCCTGCATCGTTTGGAGGTCCAAAAGACCAAGTTTGACTAGGTTTGACCATGAGTTGACCATGGTTGACCAAGTTGAAATTTTGATAGTTTGATGTAAGATAATCAGTTAAGTTGAATACTAAATTTTTGTGATGATTGAAGGTCGATTATGCAAGTAGTTAATAATATGAATGATCTCAGATTTGAATTTTGATCCCGAAAAAGGATTCTACTTGCTGCTTCATTGGAGGAACTTTCGTGTGAGATTCAGCTCTTGTTAGATTGGAAGAGGTGATTGAAGAATCATTTAAGCATTGAAGTTCGTTTAGTCATTGTGAGATCATGCAAACATGTAAAATGCAAAGAGACATGCAAGATGAAATGCAACCTAAGACCTAGGACCTAGTCACTGATCATGTGTCGATTTGTTATCATCATTGAACTTTTAGGTAACGAGATAAATCAATACAATGCCCACTAGTTATGAAACCATAGACATATGAATATTGATTTGTAACGCTCAAGAACCAATACAACACCCACTGGTCAAACAACCATGGATGTATGAATATTCATTTTATTTTTGAAATGTCGGATTAGATATAAGCATCAAAGCATAAGCGCCAGGATGACCTGAATATCATGTCCATTTTGATATAGCAATTTATATAAGCATCAAAACATAAACGTCATGATGACCTGAATACGCCTTGCCTGGTAAAAACATCAAACAGTCAAGAGATCATTCTAAATCCAATGTGAATTACCCGTAGTGACCCTTTATTGTTCACATCCTTAGGCAAGATCACATTCCACAGTAGGAGAAAGAACTTACTCAAAAAGATAATAGTTAGATCAAACTTCCTTGAATTTTTTGGGTATCAATGGTTGAGGTACGCATGGCCATCCAATTCGAGATAGAGGCTCTTATAGTCGGACACCATTTCAATCCAAAATTTCCAAAGTTGTTAGATTTTCACATACAAGAAGAAAACAAAGAAAAGATTATGCCCCCAGTCATCACTCTCTAAATCCTATAAAGGACATCATCGAAGAGCTCGAAGGGACACAATATGCAAAAATCTCAATGCAAATCAGTAAGCATACAAGGAGATAAAAGCATGTAAAAAAAGCATAGATTGTTTTCAGTTTGTTGTTTGATGTTTGATTGTGTTGTTGTAGATGCAAAATCCTTTCTGGAGACAAGACTGACTGACTGACTCACATGAAGCTTCAAAGGACTTTGACTAGATATGATCCCTCTAAGATACATGGGAGACCATAGGATATGACATTGATTGCCCCCAAGTGTTAAACATTGATAGGATATAGACGCTTGAGCTAGTTGGTGTACAAACTGACTTATTGAAAACTGAAAATGCAGAAACAAATCGGGAGATATGTACAAACGAAAGCAAGACTGAAAGCTCGAAAAGACCAAGATTGCACTGATAGATGGAGCATTTTGAACAAGTGGCACCCATTTGTCGGGTTTTCACCATCTTGGCAGAGATTCTATTTTTGCTACCAAGGTGCCTGTTTCCAGGTTTTCACCAAGGCACTTTTTTTTTTTTTTTTTTTTTGTATTTTTCATTTTTTTCAAATTTTTTTTTGGAATTTTTGATATTTTCAATTTTTTTGAATTTTTGATATTTTCTGATTTTTTTTGTGAATCATCAAGGCACCTATTGCTAGGTTTTCACCAAGATGTTCATTTTTTCAGGACTTTTTCTGATTTTTATAATTTTTTTCAGGACATTTTACCATAGACTGAATGCCTTAGGCGTAGAATTTCTTCAGATTGAGAACGTTGATTGGTTCTCGAAGCTGTTCACCTTCAGTCGTTGAGAGTTGATAGGCACCAGAGCTAAAAGTAGTAGTGATAACAAAGGGACCCAGCCAGTTGGGTTCGAACTTCCCCTTGCGTTCTCGATGGGATTGATTTTTAGGATTTTCTCTCAAGACTAGATCACCAACCTAAAATTCTCTATGTCTGACTTTCTTGTTGTAGCCTCTAGACATTCTCTTCTGATATACTCTGAGATGATCATACGCTACTTGTCTACGCTCATCTAGTAGTTCCAGTTCTTGTAACCTAGACACTCTGTAGTCATCATCGGTGACAAGTCCATGCATTCTGATTCTGCGTGATGGGATTTCAACCTCAATAGGTAGTACTGCTTTAGAACCATAAAATAAAGTGAATGGTGTAGCCCCAGTAGGCATTCTGATACTAGTTCTATAGGCCCAGAGAGATGGATTAATCATGAGATGCCAGTCTCTGTCAGTTTTGTTTACTGTTCTGTGCAAGATCTTCAATAGATTTTTGTTAGAAGCCTCTGCTTGTCCATTCCCTTGAGGATAGTAGATAGATGACCAATGTTGAGTAATCTTGAATTTGGCACATAAGTCATCTAGGTCCTTATTTTTGAATTGTCCCCCATTGTCTGTGACTATGGAATGAGGGATCCCATATCTGCAAATGATGTAGTTCAAGATGAACATAGAGATCTATTTCCTCATTGCTTGTGTTAGAGGAACTGCTTCTACCCATTTTGTAAAATAATCTGTAGCTGTGATTATATGGGTATGTCCATTAGAAGAGTGCGGATGGATAGCACCTATGAGATCAAATGCCCATTTTTGAAAAGGCTATTGTGTAGTAAAGGGAATTAGATCTCTACCTGGAGCATGAATCAAGTTGCCATGTACTTGACACTGTTGACAATTTTTAGCAAATTTAATAGCCTCTTTCTCCATTCTAGGCCAATAGTACCCAGCCCTAATAAGTTTTTGAGCTAATGTTAAACTGTTCGAGTGTGACCCACATATACGCTCCTGGACTTCCTCTAATGCACGTTGAGACTCTTCCCATTCTAAACATCTAAGCAGTGTACCATCTAGACCTCATTTGTACAGGTCATTACCAATGATGACATATCGGGATGCGGAGCGGATAAGGTTTCATTTCTCAAAATGGTTAAAATAATTAGGAATGATTTGGTCATGGAGATAGGAGAACAAATTTTTGTAGCGGGATGAATCATAACCTACAACGGTGCAGATCATGCGGGTTTCAGGGGAGTCATATGCAGGATAGGATAGGGCTTCCACCAGGAACTCATAGCATAGTTCATGTTCAGGCTGCTGTAAGAGAGTAGATAATGTCGACATTGCATCGGCTGCCTTATTCTCCATTCTAGGTATTTTCTCAAATGTGATAGATATGAAATATTTCTTTAAATCATCTACCATTCTCTTGTAAGGAATGAGCTTTTCATCTTTGGTTTGGTACACATCATTGACTTGGTGGATAACCAATTGTGAGTCTCCATGGATGTGCATCTCTGTAACTCTCCACTATATTGCCATTTTCATACCATTGAGAAGTGCCTCATATTCAGCAATATTGTTTATGCAAGGAAACTTTAGTCTGAATGCTTTGGGTATCGAGTATCCTTGAGGAGTGATGAACAATATGCCTACTCCAGATCCATTGTGTGTAGGAGCCATCAAAGAATAACCACCATGCTCTAGAAGAGAGGTGCATGATAGAGGAATCGATAAATTCCATTTGCATGGGTGTATCATCAAACAATGGTGCTTCAGCTAATTGATCAGCAATGACCTATCCTTTGATAGCTTTTCTTTCAACATATTCAATGTCAAATTCGCTCAAGAGCATGACCCATTTAGCTAGTCTACCTATGAGGGCAGCTTTGCTTAGGAGATATTTCAGTGGATCAATTTTAGCTACCAAATGAGTAGTATGAGCTAACATGTAGTGTCTCAGTTTCTATGATGCAAAGATCATAGCTAGACATGCCTTCTCTATTATTGAGTAGTTCTTCTCATAGGCCACTAAAGTTATGTTGATATAGTAGATGGCTCTTTCTTTCTTGTTCTCATCATGTTGTGCTAGCAATGCCCCCAGTGATGTATCTGTTGCGGAGACATATAATATTAATGGCTTCCCATGAATAGGAGGCATTAAGATAGGAGGATTCGAGAGATAATTCTTGATATGATCAAAATTCTTTGCACAGTCTTCATTCCAAGCAAAGGTCACACCTTTATGTAATGTCTTTGTGAAAGGTTGTGATATGTTAGCTAACTGTGATATGAATCTTCTGATGGACTGTACTCTCCCTTGCAAAGTTTTCATTTGACTGATATTCTTGGGAGGTTGCATCTCTATGATATCTTTCACCTTAGCTGGATCGACCTCAATACCTTTCTTGGAGATGATGTATCCTAGGAGCTTTCCAGAAGTGACTCCAAAAGCACACTTTTTAGGATTTAGTTGAAGACTAAATTTTTCCATTCTGTCGAGGATCATGCTCAAGTCTGTTAGATGTTTAGTTCTAATCATGGATTTTGCCAAGGTATGATCCATGTAATCCTCCATTGTTCTATGCATCATATCATGAAAAATAGATGTCATTGCTCTTTGATATGTAGCTCCAGCATTTTTGAGTCCGAATGGCATAACATTCCAACAGAAGGTTCCCCACGCACATGTGAAAGATATTTTCTCTTGATCTTCTGGAGCAATTTTGATTTGGTTGTACCCAGAAAAGTCATCCATTAAGGAATACATTTCATAGCCCACAGTCATGTCCACTATCATATCAATGTTAGGCAGTGGAAAATCATCCTTAGGGCATGCTCTGTTCACATCTCTAAAGTCCGTGCACACTCTGATTGAACCATCTGGTTTTGAAATAGGTACAATGTTAGAGATCCACTCAGCATAGTCTATGACACAGATGAATCCAGCTTTGAGGATTTTTTCTAGCTCTGCTTTGACTAAGAGTGCCACATGAGGATGCATCTTTCTCAATTTCTGTTTGACTGGTTTTACCCCAGGAGCAATGGATAGATGGTGCATGATGAGATTGGGATCCAATCCTGGCATATTTGAATATTTCCATCAAAGTTGATCTTTTTTTCTGATAAGAATGTAGTGAATTTATGTTTCTCTTCTTCTGATAGAGATTGTGCTACATGTACCAATTGTGGTTCCTCTGTTGTACCCAAATTGATGGATTGAGTTGGCTCAATCAGAACTGGAGATCTATCCTGTAAATGACTCAGAAGGACATCAAATATATCATCCTTAGGTGCCTCAGAGAGGTTTTCACCTTTAGATACATCTTTTCTTTTTACTTTTGTAGGATCTGAGACTACCACAAAGTGGTTTTCACCCTCAAAACTCTTTTTCTTTTTATTTTTATTTTTTTGACTAAGATATTTGATGTCCGACTTGGTCATGCTGACACTTGGTTCACTGATGGAAGTCCTCATAGGCTTGACTGCATTAAGGTAACAAGCAAGGGCACAGTCACTGGAAAAGGTGTAAAAACCATGGCTTGGGTTTGTGGAAGTTTGGTCGATAAGATCAGGGCATTGGATAGTCAAAGCGAGAAAGGCTTGGGATATGGTGTTCATGGATGTGGATATGTCATCATTGTTCCTAACCCGACGCTCAAGTTCAAAGGTGATATTACAGCTCAAAATGTTTAACTCATGAATAGGCTCAATGTTATCGTGGGAATCCTCTTCAGCCATAGGTGGATCAGACACGTTAAGTTCATTGTTTTGCTCTAGACCTACGTTGGGTTGAGATACATATTGGTGAATAACATCAATATATTTCTCTGTGATAAGCTCATCTTCTTCTGGAATGGCTCCCCATTCATAGTCATTTGACTCAGCTTCTGATTCAGGATCTCTAGGAAATCTGAGAAAATGTGTGAAATCAGGATGAATACCCCAAGAAGGATTACCCTCAGTCTCTAACTTGAATTCATATTCATGGGAATCAGTGTCAGAATATCTACTCTCTACTTCTGGATCAGTTTGATCACCTTCAAGATTGGTTGGTTCTTGTGGTGCAACCATCTCTTGCACTACAGTAGGTTCTTGTGTTTCTACTACATTAATTCTTTTGATAGGATCATCTTTATCATCAAGAAGATCTTTGATCTTTTCAGGCAATTTTTCATAGGGGATGAGTTTTAAACTATCTGAATCATCATCTGAGGGTTATGTCTCTTCTTTCTTGAGAAGGGGTTCTCCTGGTGCAATTTGTTCTATGACATGAGAACAACCACCTTTGAGATGATAAGGTCTCTTTGTAAAGCCTAAGCCTGTAGTATCTTTGTTTGTTCTACCAATATGTGGAATGGGTGTCACAAGACCCTTTCCTCTGATTCCTAGAGGTCCTTGACCTAGATACCCCATCTTAGCTATCAATTTGTTCCCTGGACCGTATGAAGTAGAAGGGATTTTAGGTGCTACAGATTCGCTAGTTTGAACAATTTTGGATTTAGAATCATCTTTGTATAGCCATGCAAGCACAGCTTCATCCTCTTCAAATTCTTGTTTGGATACTTTCTCTGCCACAAAATTTCTTTTTTATGCTTCCATAGGTTCCTTAGGTTCTGATTTAGATTGCTTCAAAGATTGTCCATATGACTTGGGTGAGATAGGGAGAGATGTCAGAGACAAGACTGGCTCTATAGTGTATTCTCCCATCCCATTTTCTTTGATATTGATCTCTTTAGAAATGTCTTCCATCTTAGATGTGGAAGCAACATTTAGCTGCTTGATGGAAGATTCTCTATTATTGGGAACAAGCTTATCGGCACTTTCCTTCAATGTATTGCAATTTGTACTCAGATCTGCTGGGATAGTAACCTCCACTCCTTCATAGGGAAATTTCAAGCATTGATGGTACGTAGAATGAATGGCTTACATTTCATGGATCCAGGGTCTCCCTAGAAGGATATTGTAAGCCAATGGTAGATCAAGCACCTGACATGTGGTATCTTTGATGACTGGACCCACTCAGATGGGTAAGACAATGGTGCCTTTAGAAGCTCTTTCTTGTTCATCATAGGCTTTTATGGTGATCTTCTTTCGAGGATCAATAGCCATCTCTAAGAATCCCAACTGTGTGATTAAGCTGTAAGAACAAATGTTGAGGCCTGCGCCCCCATCTATCAACACACGTTTGACTTGACGGTTCTGGATCAAGACTTCTATGTGCAAGGGCTGATTATGTGGGTGACTTAGGGAGTTGTCATCTTCCTCTGAAAAGGAGATATATTGCAGAGATGTTAGATGACCAACCATAGTCTAGAACCTGTCTAGATCTAGATCATCAGGAACATTAGAGCCGAGTAAAGCTTTGTCTAGGATATCTCTATGAGCTGGAGATATTCGAAGTAACTCAAACATAGAGATTTTGGCATTGGTATGCTAGAGTTGTTGGACGATGTTGTAAGATGTAGGTCTTGTATCCTTTGGATTGGAAGATTTCAAGGCAGCCTTCTGTTTAGAAGCAGATGTGAGATTGAAAGGTATCTTAGGGACATTAGATGAACTTGGTGTTTGTCCTTTCAGATGAGCCTGAGCTTGTGATCTAATAACCACATTAGCTGAGGAATGATTTCTATCTCTTCATACAATCGTGATGACATTGCAGCTCTCAGAGAGACATGGTTCAACCATATTGATGACAGCATTGTTTCCAGGGTAGGCATAGTTGACTTTTGCCCCCATGTTAGGCTGAGAAGTGGAAACTCCCTTGCCATGTTGTGGAAACAGTTCTATAAATGCTGTGTGATCATTATTGCTGGTAGGATTATCGATCGTGATGTCCCCTTGATTTATCAAGTCTTGGATGGTATGCTTCAAGTGGAAGCATCCATTAGTTTTGTGGCCTTTAGTCTGATGGAAAGCACAGAATTCATTATCTTTCCACCAATATGGTTTTGGATCCGGATCAGGGTTTCAGATTGGTGGTAAAGAGATGATGTTATCAGCTATCAGGGTTCTCAGGGTAGATTCCAAAGATTCTCCCAGGGGAGTAAACTTTCATTTATTATCCCATCGTTTGAATGGCTTCTTTGGAGATGGTTCAGCAAATTTTTGCTCTGAAGCTTTAATGGCTTTGGTGCCAAGGGTGAGATTGTAGGCCAGTGCCTTTGAGGGGGTGTGGATAGTGTCAACAACACCATCAGAGATGATACCTTTGTTTCTATTCCAGCTCTTGTTTTTATATTTTGAGCTAGATCCAGATTCAGACTTGTCCTTTTGAAGTGTGATTTCTCCTTTCTTGACAAGTACTTTCTCAATCTTGATTGCATTATCCACCATTTTATCAAAAGATACATGATCTTGCATTTGTAATGGATATTTGAGCTCTGGAACAAGGTTATTGATAAAGATTTCAAGTTTCTCCATTTCGAGAATTGATCTAGCATATAGAGAAAACTTCTTTCACCACCTCTTGAGAAAAGTTAGGAATGATTCCCCTGGATATTGCTTGAGGTTACAGATATCGATCATGGTAATCGGATGCTGAATATTGTAGGAATATTGTTGATAAAACAATTTAATCAATTTGTCAAAAGTTTTGATTGTAGAAGGTAATCTCGAAAACCATTGAATGGATGCTCCTCCCAAGGATCTAGGAAAAAGATGCATCAAATAGGTCGGTTCATGCATGAATTCCATGGAGTGCGTACAGAACTCTCTAACATGATCTTGAGGATCAGAGTATCTATCATATTTGTCATACTTTGGTATCTCCACTTTCTTTGGAAATGGTGGCATATACAAGTTTCTATCGAATGGAAAAGGACATAGGGCCTCCATGGAGAGCTCTTTAGGTTCCTTCTCTTTCTTAAGATTGTTAAGTTCAACTTGCATAGCATGCATCTGTCTTATCATAGCTGTGAGTGGAGTTTCTTCCTCATGTGTGATGATATCTTTGACATTGAAGTGAGGAGGAAGTTTAGCTCCTTCCTAGGCTAATTGTAAAAAGTATGCCGCTCTATCCACTTTCAAGAAATGCCTCATCATTCTTTTGAATTCATCGTCATTCTGACATCGATGGATTTCAGAGGGTGTAGGTTCTTGGTCGGCATTATGTTGAGAATGGGTTCCTTGGGATCCTCCTCCTAGAGAACCATGGTTTGTCCCTGCTTGAGACATGATAGGAGTTTTTGGACTCTCTGGAATAGATTGAGGAGGAGTTTGTTGATTACCTCTATGAGTTGATAGAGGAGGTAGGTAACCAGTTTTTAATCAAAAGTTACCAAGACCGTCGTCTTCGTAGATACCGGACTTGATGAGTTGTTCAAGAGTTGGACTTGGGGTATTGGGTAAAAGTAAGTTCTGAGATGTTTCTTCTAATTTCTTGTGTGAAGAAGCTCTGGTCTCCACCATTAACTTTGAATGAAATAGAAGAAAAGGATGAAGACAACTGAAGATTGATTTGATTCGAGAAAATTGAATGACGCAACCTTGTCAAGATTATGATTGTTTTGAAGATCTGATGAGATGTGGGTGAAGGAAATTGTGCCCTAGATGTATGGGATAGATCACCCAAAAGATAGCGGACACGAGTTCCCAACACTTAGTCTATTTTTGAAGATTGATTAAAGATTGATAGTTATGACAAGGTTTTGACACGAGATAAAAAAGACTCAAATTGATCAAACAGAAGGCTAGATCGGATTCAAAAGATCAATCTCAAAAAATGGTAGAATGCTCAATAGCTACTGCTCTGTTCCTGACACAATGATATTTTTGATAGATTCTGGAACTAGGCTAGAAACATTGGATATCTTGCAATTTGACAATTTCTAACAACTCTCTCAAATTTTTCCAAATGACACTCTACAGACTCGTACGACACTGGGTAGTCTATGAAACGATAGTTCCTAAACTCGTACGATAGTTGGGTAGCAATGAAATGACAGTTGACAAAACTTGTACGATAGTTTCTAACAAAGTTTTGACTTTCTTGAATTTGCTGGTTTGAAAACTCGTATGACACTGGGTTCTCAATCATACGATAGATGGGCAATACTAAAATGACACTTGACAAAACTCGTACAACTTTTGACTTCCTAAAATGACTTTTGACTCCAGAAAGAATTTTACGTCAAATTTTGCAAAACTTAAGGTTTTTAGTTTTGGATTATTTGCAAATTGTACTGTCTAAATTTTGAAGGTTATACCAGATTTGATCATTTTTAATAGCCAAGCAGATAAACAAGTGCACAAAATAGCAAGCAAGTGATTCCAAGCACGTCTGAAAATAATGAACAAGGACAAAAGAAACCTTGCGCATGAACAATCAAGTGACCAAATTGTGCTAATCCCTGAGAGTACTAATTGTGTATGTTCTAAAAAGTTTTGCAATAACACACATATACTTGAGAATGAAAAATTGGCCTCTCTAGGGTTTTTAGTAATGGTTTCACTCTACAACTTTTATGATTCAAAGGGGTGAACTCCAATCTCGGCGCACTAGGGTTTTGACACAGTCCGAGAACTTAATCTTTAAGAGCTGCTAGGGAGATCTAACAACCCAACAATGAACCATACCCATGGAGATTTCTTCCACAAGGACATTTATATAGCGGCTGTCACTACCATGGTGAAAATGGCTATTACCGCTTGAGGTTCTGTCAACACAGTTTTCCCTATGAAGGGATTGTCCGCTATGGTTAACCCTCTCTAAAGGTGACTCATAGATTTATACCACAAGGGGACTTGGCTCTAGATCCAAGGTTTTTGACACCTTTTCACTTTTAACCCAAACAAAGCAAGCAAATTAATCTGACACGCTAAGACAAAGTTTTGTTCCACCAAGGTCTGTGATATCAACTCCACGTGATCTATCAACCTCTCCAGGGAGAGAATGTATCAATCAATAAGAGAAGACGCACTAACCAATTTTGATTCACCAAAGCTCGTGATATCAACCCCACGTGATCTATCAACCTCTTCGGACAGGAGAATGTGTCGATCAATAAGAGAAGATGCACTAACCAAGTTGAATGTGAAACGCACTAAGTATCATCCCTACCTACAAGGATTCTATCGTCAAGAAAGATTTCTCTAGGGATCCAATCTCTCAAGAATCACGAATAGTGTTCATAGGGCCTAATTACTATGTGAGCACAGATATATTCCTGAAAGCAAATCTACCAAAAGTACCCAAAAAGCAGAAAGAGGAACACTTAACGCTTAAAGTGAATATGAGATGAGTCCACAAGGTGGAACATTTAACACCTCACACAAGCTGAAAATGAGTCCCCAACTTAGAAAATGAGTGAGTTCCTAAAAGCACAAAAGGGTTGCCAAGTGGAACACTTAACGCTTCTGTCCTGTTGACCCCTCCCCTTTATGGCACTGAGATTGCAACCACGGGGCAGAAATGAGGGGCCGGCGGATTAGCGAGTCCAATAACCCAAGATAGCAATCAAGATCAATCACAAGTATTCTAAGACTACTTAATGAATCCTTAAGGGGTCACAACCTAGTATCAATTATGCAAGTGTGTAGAAATAGATCAAAAGCATGAAAAGATGCACACAAGCTTGACACGTGAGAGATTTATTTTAAGTCCAAATCGAAATGTTTTCAGAACAAGGAGAATACCTCATGATCCTCACAATGCGCTTAGTAGATTTTACTTGATTTTTAGCAATTCTTGCACTTTTCCCAATTAAAATCAGCAGAAATCAATCAGAAACAGTAAATTTCAATTGCTAGGGTTAGCTGTCAGTCAAAATCTGAAAATCAAATTTGACAATCTGTCTGCAAAAATGAAATGACAATTGAAATTTGGTACCAAAACTCATACGACAGTGGGTATGCTCCCGGACGACAGTCCAGAAACTCGTACGACACTGGGTATGCTACCATACGACAGTTGAGCTCCCAAACGACAGTGGGTATGTGATGAAATGAGTCTCGATCTGATAGACTAGTACGACAGTGGGTCCAATATCATACAACAGTGGGTATGCTCCCATACGACATTTTTTAGAAACTCGTATGACAGATGTACGGACAAAAATAAAAATCATAGTTTTGCACAGATCCCGAGAAGAAAAAGATAGAAATTGATAGAATTGAATTGGAAACCCGTTTCAGGGCCCCACGGTGGGCACCAAAAATGTGTGTGTGAAAATTGTACCTGATCTGTAGACACAACACTTCAGTAAAATATTAGAGGTTAGCTATAATCAAAATCGTGCAAAATTGAAATCTAATCTAACCAAGCGATTTACTGCCTTCTAATAAGTGTGAGATTGATGTTCTCAGATTGTAATCGAGATTAGTGACCTAGATGACACCTAAATGAAGGATTTGAATGCAATTGATCTAGATATGAGATTGAATGCAATTAAGCTTTTTTTTTTTTTTGATTTTATGATGCAATAAAGAATGAAAACTTGATATGAATCTATGCTAGATGAAATTGATATGCTATGAATGCTATTGAAAATTGATATGCAATGCTAATCTAACAATGATATGCAATATGAATGCAAAAATAAAATTGATCTCACAAAGATGTCGATTCGCAAGAGCTTTGATTCTTCAATTCCAATTCTCCAATGTGATTGTGCAAAAATATGAGATGCTTGGATGCAAATTTGAGAGATATGAGAGATGAATTATGAAGAGTTGAGCCTTGTTTTTATAGAAATCCAAGGCTTTGGAGGTTGTGAAAGAAAGCCATAAATCACTCAAATAACTCAGGTTGATTTTTGAGTTATTTTTAAATAACAGATAATTAAGTCACAAAAATCATGCAAAAGCACAGTTCAACTCGAATTAGAAGTTTAGATCCACTTTAAAACTCAAAAAGATGTTGAGTTTCAAAAAGCTAACAGCTTGCATTGATTTTCCAATTTGAGTTTAACTGGTCCTTGAATGTGCACATGGATAATTATGATTTAATAAATAAATAAAGTGATTTATTCTCAACTTAACTACTTTTTGAAATAAAATAATTAATTTATGGGTTAATTAAATATTTTATCAAACTTTTATTAAAAATTATATTATTAAATAATGACAACATGCTTTAATTAATTAAATAAAAATTTAATCAATTATTCATAGGATATTTGGATTTATTGTCAAAATTAAATAATACAATTAATAATAGATAGAATTAAATTTAATTACATAATTAAGTGGCAAGATATTAAATCTAATTAATTAAATATGAAAATATTCAATTAATCAAACTTTAGGATAAATGTGATTTATTGCCAAATAATTATAAAATTAAAGATAATTATGATGATTAGGAATATTACTAGGAATATTCTCCGATGCAGAATTTAAGATAATCAATTATGATTCGATGATGTTTAGATGTGCCTTAGGTTAGGACTTCGATGTCGATTTTGTTTGAATTGTTGATATAAAAGATTAATGAACTTATAGCCCATTTTGGGGGTATTACAGTCTCAATCTTTACAACTATAATTTGTTAACCAGCTCTTCGGATGCAAAATTATCAAAACTTACACTATCAATGATTACCTTGCAACATTTGTCAATGATCTTACATCTAGTTCTAAACAAACTTTTCCTCAAAATAGGTTCCTCATCAGCTTCTTCAATCCACAAGATCCTTCTTAGCATGAATTTCTCACCATGTTCAGGTTCACTAGTCATTTCCTCAACTTCTTCACAAGCCAAATTGTTTATGCCATTACTTCCAATCTTCTTTCCAGAGTTAGTACATTCAAAATCTCTATGTCCTTCTTCACCACATTTGTAACAAGTACCTCTAAACCAAGATTTATCTTCTCTTTTCCCACTATTATTATTCCTAGAGTAACCAGTATAGCTATCCCTAGAGTAATTACCTCTTCTACCAGCAAGTTCATCTTTCCATCCTTTATCTTGCACTCGATTGTCAGATCTGCTACTTTCTCCATAAGATCTACCTCTACTTCTTTGAAATCTGCCACCTCTTCCTCTTTGTCTTTGTTCATGTCTCTTTGTTAATCTCTCTTCTGCCTTTAAAGAAAATTGGTATGCTTATTCCACACTATCTATTTTAACATAGTTGATCTCATCTTGAATCGATGTCCTTAGACCATTCAGGTATCTAGCCACTTTCCCAACTTTATCATCCACATGTCCAGATCTAATATCCAATTTGTAAAATTCCTCAGTATATTCTTTCACACTCATGTCCTTTTGTCTCAAATTTTGCATCTTTCTCATAAAACTAACTTGGTAATCAGCTGGAAGGAACTTCTTCTTCATCTTTCCAAGCATTTTCATCCATGTCTTGATCTTTTCTTTTCCTCTCTTTTGTCTCTCATTTTCCAAATGATCCCACCAAAGAGATGCATGACCTTTCAACTTTTTGACTACTATCTTAACCTTCTTATTATCAGTAGTACCTTCATACTCAAAGTGTTTATCCATCTCAAAGATCCAATCCAAAAGTGCATCGGTCTCAAGTCTTACATCATAGCAAGCAATTTCAACTGTAGGTCTGGAGTTAGCCTTAGACAAAACTCTCAAGAGTCTTTCCTCATCCTGCTCAACTTCAAGTTCAAGATTAGGTGTTGCTTCTTCTTCATTGCTAAGATCTTCAATATGTGTGCCTTTTCTCTGGGCTGTCTCTATAGCTTCAAGCCTAGTTGCAATCTTCCTCAACATATCCATGATAGCATTATCATTTCCTCTGCCTCGAACCATCTTGACAATTAGGTTCCAGCAAGATTGTAACCTTCTACAAGTTATAGTTTAAATATCAGATCTTCCACCCTACAACCAATCCAATAAGGTTCTCCATGATCTAATCCATAAGAAAGAACTTCGCTCTGATACCACTTGACACAAGGGCAGGGAGGTGAAGGAAGAATCAAGGTTAATTGAGACTGCTTAAACCCACAACATGCCCTACAAAGAGTTACACATGGAATCAATATGAAAACCATATTTAAGTAGTGAAAACACAATGGATATGAGACAAGCAATGGGTACAACACTGGTGCAATTATATTAATTCTTTCAATATGCCCAACTATGAGGCCTTCCAGGTTTCGGCCTTATACAAAGAAATTATGAAATCAAAATCACAGCTCACATATTAATCCTCTAATCTACTATCCTCCAACTATAAATTCCTTTTCCCCCTCCTCTACATCAACCCAAGCTCCAAATATAAAGCCTGCAAAGCCACAAGTCGGCCAGACAGGCATTTAATTACATTATAGGTCCACTTAGGAGTAGAAACCAAAACTAAAGCTAGAAATAACAAAATATGATGTGAAGTTTCATTTAGGTCCACACATGATCCAAGAATAGATCCCCAACCTCGCAATCTCCAATTTCCCCGTACGAAACCACGCAAGGAAAAATACCACACATTTCATGAGCAAAACTGGCAAAAAATTGATGCTTGAGGAAAATTGTGATAACTTCCAGATCCAAATGAATTAGGATGTGAAATCTTAGGAGAATGCTCTAGATTAGGTCCACATCACTGCATTAACTTCACAAGGCAAGAAATCAACAATAACATTGGTGACACAACAAACATCAAACTGGTACAGGAAACAAGAAATATTTTTTGTGATGCAAGATTGCTCAAGACCCAAGATGCTCTTGCATCACCTTCCTCCCCAAGGTTAAAGACAAGGAAAAAGATAAAAAATTATTTGTTAAGTGAATATATCACAAGATGTACATCAAGGAATACGGTATAGACAAGAATAAAGAAGTTTGTACCAATCAACTAATATACAATAGATGAAATTAAAGAAAATAGACCTCTCCCCACATATGTGAAGTCAAGGAAAGGAACCTATTATGTAGTTCACAAAGAATGATTGAATATGAAAAGATAACACCATGGAAAATAAAGAGCCCCTAATAACTTTGACTTACTAAGATTTACATGGTGTAGAATAATATAATAGGTGAAATGAATGTGAGTGTATGTTTTTTGTAACAATAAGAAAAAGTATAATATCTCTTGTAATAGGAATTGTACCTTTGTCTAACAAATTTTGAATAGATTGTCTATAAGGAATAACTAGTAATAGAATGAGTATTACTACAATGTGTACTATCTTGAAAAGTTATCACCTATGATTGGATGCTTTATTAGAACCTATTAGACCCATTTTTGGTGATTTCAATATCTGAATGTTTCTTATGCTTGATCATGGAAATTTGATTCCTCTTTTCCCACACATGTTCACTCCTCCCAACCTCCATATTAAATTTTGGCTCATTTCTCATGGGACATGTCACCAATGGTGTCATGTCCCTAGGTTTTGGGGCCTAGATTTTACTTGGAGCCAAATGCAAAGGTTTTCTCAAGGAGTAGCTTTTTTGGTCGGCCTAGATTAATTTTGAATCCTAAAATGATGGATAGATTATAAAAACTCCTATCTATCCTTATATTGATATCCATTATCAAGTGCAAGAATTTACTATCAAGTTTTCAAGAAACCAAGAGCAATTGAGAAATTGGATTCGAGATTTGAACACAAACACCCAAGATCAAGTTCTCCAAGTCTCTAATTCTTCAATACCATCTAAGCCAAAGGTAATATTCTCCAATTGAAGCAATTTTATCTCCAATGATGACCAAGTAGAGGAACTCACAATCAAGAAAGAAGATCCATCCTTCCATCCATCTTTTGTCTCCTTCTTTGCAAGTGGTTATCAAGCATATCCACATTCAATATCTAGGAGGTAAATTCATATATCCATGCATTTGTGAGGGAATACTTGATTATACATCACATTCCATGCTCAACTTTTTAGATTTCAAGAACATTCAAGCATCTTTATGGGTATGAGAGATTTCTACATCCATCCATGAGGTTTTATGCAAGGTGAATCAATCATTTGTATTTTTACATACTTTCCTTTATGCAATTTCATTTCATTTCTAGGGTTTATTCCCAAACTAGGGTTTGACCAAGGAAAAACTCTTTAGAAAACCTTTTCCCCATTTTTGTGTATGCAAGAACCTGTTACAAGGTTCTCAGACAAGATTTGGGTAGATCAAGAATAGTCAAACAATTTGTGAAAATTCTGACGAAAACATTGGGTATAAGTCACCATTCTCATCATGTCCCATGTACATGTCATCATTGTCATCATGTCCTTGGTATTTTGAGCTCAAATTTTAGCCACGGGTCAAATCTATTTTCTATTTTTCATTTCTTTGAATTTTTTCTCATTGTTTGTCTATATCAGTCTGCTTTTACTAGTTTTTCAATGAGTTTCTTAATTAACCATTTGAATTACTAGATTTCCTCATTCTCATTTCATCAATTACATATTTTAGAGAAGGATCATTGTCACACTTACTGTTTGAGTCTCCTCTTGAACCTAGTGGCGCATCTTCCTTCTTAAATGTGCACTTGATTAAAATGGGAAGTGATTTACCTATCTCTATACATTGCTTCCTTTTTCTTTATGTACATGATGAAAAATATAATACTCATTATTTTTAGTTGGTTCTTGATTTTTTGGAAATTCTCAATGTGGAAATTTAACATTTTGATCATCTCTAATGACTTGATAGATTCTTTCAAGTACAAGACAAACTATCTTCCATGATATTTATTGGTAAGGGAATAGACAAAGAGAGAGGTTTAGGATTTAATGTAAAAGAATCAATATGAATTGAAGAAGAATGCAAAATTCTGGTTTGGGGTACAAATCCTATACCATTTATAGTTAATTTTTGTAGGAGGATCTATAGGGACCTTTATACCTTATTCATAATGTCAAGACCTTGTCCACTATAAACTAGTTGAGAACCATATGTCATAACCTATATTGTAATTATCCTTTAGTTGGGAAGGAAAATGACTTTCATCTCGAGGTTTGTGAAAATGTGTAGTATACGGAGGAACAATATGGTTGGTTTCTTTAGGGAGATTAGCTATCCTATCATAATTCACATCCTCATTTGGTTGAGAAGAAGAAGAGGGTTTAACAAAATCTTCATTCTTACTTAAGGTTGTCCTAGGAGATAAATCATCAAGAAAAAATTTCACATTAGGATCTAGTTGAAAATACTTGGATAAAAGGAAGAAGTTGGAATAAGAGTGTGATCTCTATCTTCATTCAAAGAAATGATAGGGTTGTTTAGGGAAATGTTGTCTTTTTCAACAAAGACCTTTATGAAATTAAGTTAATCCACATATTTCATGTTAAGAGATTTATGATAAAATTACATGCAATATGGATGAAGGTATTGGAAATTGATCTAAAATAAGGAAGCATATTGGAAATTATCATGATGCCATGTGCAAGATTACCATGAAGGGAAGTAAGAAATATGAAATGAAAGAAATTATTATCTACTTTATTTAATTGATAAATGGAAGTAAGGAGAAACATAAAAATATGAGAGATAACAAGATAATCCAACTTAGTGAATTCCATAATTAAAATGAAAGGTACAAAAATTTGATATAGGGAAAAGAAAAGCTACCCAAATCAAATCTAGGAATGAAAATTAGAAGTGGATATGTTATGAGTTGGGTTCATCAAAATGTAATATAAGAAATAGGGATCACCATAATGTAAGGAAGGGAGTGTGATAATCTAATTTACTTGTTAAGGAATTAGGATCAGTTATAGAGAATGATAATAGTCTTTTCTTATTGATTCATGATTGTATCTAAATCTGCAACTATGATATATTATTGCAAATATTAATATGTATAAATATTTGCAGAATATATTATTATCATATGCTTGTTGTGATATACAATTACAACTATTATTGATTGTCATTCACAACAAGCACTAATTATATATATATATACATTGTGAAGAGTCATGCTACATAGAGTCATGACCATACTGGCTTATGCCACGTAGGGTCATGACCCTACGTAACACAATAACCAATTAATACTTATCGTGCTTTGTTAATATTAAGAGCCAATAATAATTATGTTAAGTCTCGATAATAATTATGTATCGTATCATGGATACAGTAATATGCAATGTAATGTATATTATTGTATCCATTATACAATACACAACACAGTTAATAGTATCGAATATATACCAATACACTCAGTTACCTTGTAAGAATTGACATTCTATCATTAGTCGACAATATATTAAGTTCAATCATATGTTTATATATATGTGATCTCATTTGAATATATATATATATATATATATATATATATATATATATATATATATATATATATATATATATGCACAAAGATGGGGGACCAAAAAGATGCCACTTTTCTTTTTGGTCCCCCATCATACATAGTGCGTATGAACTAAAGGGTGTGCGCCCTATAAGGCCCATGCCCTATGGCTTGGGCAATCCAAAACAAAGCACGTGTTCCCTATAGCACACACATGCTTTGAAAAAAGCCTATTTAGCTAAAGCTGTAGGTTGGAAAGCTCATTTTGCTTTCCTCAAACCTGTGTTTGCAACTAAGAAGGGCTTCTCAAGCGCGCACGCACTCTTCTTTTGTCTTGTGAATCTATTTTTTTTGTTCATTCATCCATCAAATGGCTCCACAGCGTCGTCAAGTTCGATCTGGAAGAAGAGGTAAGTGTTTTTATAGCCCATGCCTCTTATTTGTTTTAAAATTTTAATTTTGTTGCAATTTGTTTTGTTAAAATTTGTTTTTGTTTAAATTTGTGTGTAATGAAGATTTTAAAATCTAGTTTTTTTAATTGCTAGGAAGAAATAATCTCCCTCAACCAAACTCTCCAACAAACCCTTCGTCCCCTCATGAAGAACCAAATGAAGAACCGAATGAAGAACTAAATGAAGAAACAAATGAAGAAAATGAACCTCAATTGCCTCCACCAATCGAGAAAACTCCTCCTAGAACACAACAAAATTTTATTAGCCAAATTTAAAGAGGGAAAAAAGAATTAGAATCTTTAATTACTAGGTTAAAGGATTCCAGTGGTACAAATCCCAAAAGGGAAAGACTTGCAACATTGGAAGCAATATTGACCCATGTAAGTTCGGTTAGTGGGAAAATTAATTTATGGTAGGATAAAACAGAAGAACAAAAATAATATTATGCAAATAAATTATCTTATGCGGACATAAAAAAAGAAAAAAAATCACAAAAGATGACATTTGCAAGCTATTTAAAAAACCAGGGGACATAGATACTCTTAGAACATCAACAAGGAGGTTCCCAATTCATTGGTGCTTAAATGAAGACATTAAAAATAATTTTTGGGAGAGATGGTGGATGGTCTTTGATTCGTCTCCTTGTAAAAATCATGAGGTTCCTATATATTTTTTGAGGAAACTCTATTGCGAGTTTGTACTCAAGGAGGTGCCAAATTATTTTGACTATCTAGATTCTCGGGGTAGAGGAGGGGGGTCATTATTTGATCGAGCGGGGGCACATCATGACCCTAACACACCTAGGGCTCCTCTTGGAAAGCCACAGGTGGATCATGTTACTATTCCTTCCATTGTGAAGGAACATGTAGAGGCAAACACACTAGGCATGATTAATGCTCTGACACAGACTCTCATTCAGTGTGTCACTCCTTTAGTTGAGGGTGACCATGGTCAATCCTCAAGGGAGCATATTTGTCAGTCATGTGGATGCTTGTGCACATTTGGTACTAGCAAGAGAGAGGAAGAGGATCCTAGAATGATGACTGATAGCTTTTTAAATATGACATTTGGCATTGACACACAGGGAAATATTTCCAAGTTCATTAAATTGCTTTCATCATATTTCATTTATAAAAGAATAACTATTTAATTTAGTATCTATTGATTATGATGAAAATTTAGGGCAAGAGTGTTAGTGGTGGTGGAAGTGGAAGTGGCAATGATCCTCATGTCCCCTTCTACACATCATCGTCAATTCCACAAGTATATATTGAATAAAACATTTTAATTAACATATTTGATTATTATGTAATTATATAAATAATTGTATCATAACTTATTGTGCATGTGCATTAGATGTTCACTGGTGGATCATCGATGTTCACAATAGACAACGAATGACATCGTGCCACTTTCCTTGAGGTATCTTTATTTGCATGTTAATTTGATTTACTTGATTATATTTAATTAATAAATGAATGAATGACTAAATTACTAGATAAATTATGATCAAAATCTAGAGGCACGATGATCACATTCTTTCACCTGGTTTGTGAGGTCACCATTGAGTCCATAGGTATATATGTAATAATGCATTAGAATTAACATGTCAGTAGTACGTTCTTATATGAATGGTTATCTTATAATTTTCCATGTACATGTGCACTAATTGAATGTTGGAGCTTTGATTTCGACACCACACACCGAAGGATGCGGTGGAACCTTCACAGAGGTATCATTTACTCGTTAGTAGGGTTGTAAAAAATATATGTAATCTTGATAACTGCATAATACTTTTTTTGTTTCATTTTTAGTTATTGACATCACAGACTCCTATCTGTGAAACTTTGGATCGTGGAGTAGCTGCAGTAGTAGCTAGTTCTGAAGCACTGACTAAGGTATGAAAGAGATCATGACTTAATTTTAATTGTTATTTTAATAGTTTTTATTGAATTTTATAATGATATTCATGTATGTATTTTAATTATTATTTTGATCAATGTTGTAGGGACTTATTACTCCAGATTGCCAGCACCACCTTTGGTGGATGAACATAGTGACTATTTGCTAGTGGTAAGCAAATATTCAATTTTATGTCATTGTATAATTTAATTTTGGTGTATATTAGTTATTGATGCTTAAATTATTTTTTTAATCAACTCAAGCTATAGAAGAGTCTAGACAGGAGGATGAGTGAGTGCACTCAAAAGACAACAGCATCCACTGCATCTCCATTGACACGATGATCGAAGATAGCTCATGGTTTGTTTTCTTCCCCTGGTGGGAAAGGAGTAGATTAGGGATATGGATTGTATGCCTATATGGCATTAGTGGACATATTTTTTTGTATATTCTATAAGTGATACATTGTACATCCATTTGGCTTTGAAGAAGCTAGTTTAACTGTATTTAATATATTTAATGTATGACATTATTGGACATATATATTTGGCTTCATGTCCTACGAATATATATTTTTTATGTTTTAGGTATGCAATTCATGTGTTTGGTGTATTGATGTATACTAATTTATGTTTATGTGGATGTCTTATGCTTTGTAAATTTCCCATACCTTATAGTTATGCTTGTATGTTTATCGATGTATGTTTAACTTGCTGATTGTGCTACAAATGCCAGTCACTATCCTCAATAACAGTGAATTCCTTGATTGTAATAATAACAAAAGTAATGAAATGAATGTAGAAATGTATAAATATAATATAAGGCAATATTTATACATCACAACCTATCCAAGATCACATGGAATCAAATATTTATATTCATTGGTGTGTTCCCTGTTCCACGGGACAGTCACAATATAAAGACATGACCTCGAATAGGTGAGGCAACATATGGCAAGGTTGTCATCTATTGACCCCAATACTAGGCCTATTTTGATATGTGGGTACCCTAATGTTGGAAATAGTTCTTTTATTAATAAGATTACTATGGCAGATGTGGATGTGCAACTTTATGCTTTTAAAAACTAACTTCTAATTGTCCCCTAACTGACTGATTGTTAATCACAAACACTAGAATACATATTTGCACTCACCCTACTGCTCACTCAGAGTGGTCAATGGTGTTCGAATGACTGTGTTCCAAAAAAGGTTGTCAGTAGCATTTATCCAGCCATTCAAAGTTGTTGGAACAAACGGTTCGATGCTATGACCGACAGTTTGAAAGATACACAATGTTGGCTATTTGAACTGAGGAACACTGTGAGTTCTGACATCGACTGAAAATGTGTTGCCAAATATTAAAAAAAACTTGAATCTCTAAAAACTAAGATAGAATATTGTAGGCCTTGGAAACATGGTCCCATAGCACCTGACCGATCGATGCTACCTCACATGAGCTCTGAGATATGACCCCGCAAAGATCGTTGATTTCATGCTTAAGCAACCTTGAGGGACACTTTGGCCCAGAGTCATCAGCAGGATTTGAATACTGTGTGTGCCAAATGAGGTTTCCCATAATGTTTACCCAACCATTTGGAGCTGTTGGAATAGACACTTCCATGCTATAACTGATAGTAGGAAAGATATGCAACATTGGTTGTTTGAACTGAGGAACACTGTGAGTTCTGACATCGACCGAGAATGTTTTTTCAAATAAAAAAGAACTTGAATCTTTGAAAACTAAGACAGGCTATTGTAGGCCTTAGCAACATGGTATCATAGCAACTAATGGATCGATGCTACCTTACACGAGCTCCAAGATATGACCCTGCAAAGATCATTGATTTCATGCTTAAGCAACCTTGAGGGACACTTCGGCCTAGAGTCGTCGACGGGGTTCAAATGGCTATGTGTGCAAAAAGAGCTTTCCCCTAGTGTTTACCTAACCATTTGGAGCTATTGGAATAGACAGTTTGATGCTACAACTGATAGTTGGAAAGATACGCAACATTGGCCATTTGAACTAAGGAACATTGTGCATTCTGACATCGACCGAGAATGTGTTTCCAAATGTAAATGAAGTTGAATCTCTAATCATTGAGATAGGCTTTTATAGGCCTCAACAACATAGTCTCATAGCAACTAATGGATCAATCCTACCTCACATGAGCTCCAAGATATGACCCCACAAAGATCACTAATTTCATGCTTAAGTGACCTTGAGGGACACTTCGGCCCGGAGTCGTCAGTGGGGATCGAATGGTTGTGCATGGCAAATGAGGTTGCCACTAGCATTTACTCAGCCATTTGGAGCTATTGGAATAGAGGGTTCATTGCTACAATTGACAGTTGGAAGGATACGCAACGTTGGCCATTTGAACTAAGGAACATTGTGCATTCTAACATCGACTGAGAATGTGTTGCCAAATTTAAACAAAGTTGAATCTCTGAAAATCGAGACAAGATTTTGTAGGCCTCGGCAACATGGTCCTGTAGAAACTGATAGAGAAATGCTACCTCACATGAGCTCTGAGATATGACCCCACAAAGATTGTTGATTTCATGCTTAAGCGACCTTGAGGGACACTTTGGCCCAGAGTCATCGACGGGAATCGAATGACTATGCATGGTGAATGAGGTTGCCACTAGCATTTACCTAGCCATTCAGAGCTAATGAAACATATGATTTGTTGCTATGACCGATGATTGGAAGGATACACAACGTTGGCCATTTGAACTAAGGAACACTGTGCATTTTGACATCGACCGAGAATGTGTTGCCAAATTTAAACAAAGTTGAATCTTTAAAAACTCAGATAGACTTTTTTTGTAGGCCTCAAAAAAATAGTCCCATAGCAACTAACAGATTGATGCTACCTTGCACGAGCTTCGAGATATGACCCCAAAAATATTGTTGATTTCATGGTTAAGTGACCTTAAGGGACACTTCGGCCTGGAGTCATCGAGAGGGATCAAATGGCTGTGTGGTGAACAAGGTTGCCACTAGCATTTACCCAACCATTCAGATCTATTAGAATAGATGGTTCATTGCTACAACTGACGGTGGGAAGGATACACAACATTGGTCATTTGAATTGAGGAAGATTGTGCATTTTGACATCGACCGAGAATGTGTTGCCAAATTTAAATGAAGTTGAATCTTTGAAAACTAAGATAGGCTTCTGTAGGCCTTGGCAACATAGTCCCATAGAAACTGACTGATTGATACCACCTTGCATGAACTCTGAGATATGGCCCCGCAAAGATCATTGATTTCATGCTTAAGCGACCTTGAGGGACACTTCGGCCCGAATTCATTGATGGGGATGGAATGGCTGTGCATGACAAATGAGGTTGCCACTAGAATTTACCCGACCATTTAGAGCTTTTGGAATGGATGGTTTGATGCCATGACCGATGGTTGGAAGGATACGCAATGTTGGTCATTTGAACTAAGGAACACTGTGAGTTTTGACATAGACCGAGAATGTGTTTCCAAATTTAAATGAAGTTGAATCTCTGAAAACTAAGACAAGCTTTTGTAGGCCTCAGCAACATAGTCTCGTAGAAACTGACGGATCGATCCTACCTTACACGAGCTCTGAGATATGACCCTATAAAGATTGATGATTTCATGCTTAAGCAACCTTGAGGGACACTTCGACCCGAAGTCATCAGCATGGATCGAGCAATTGTGCATGGTGAATGAGGTTTCCAATAGCGTTTATCCATCCATTTGGATTTGTTGGAATAGACAGTTTGATGCTATGACCAATAGTTGGAAGGATACGCAATGTTGGTTGTTTGAACTGAGGAACACTGTTTATTCTGACATCGATCGCGAATGTGTTGCCAAATTTAAATGAACTTGAATCTCTAAAAACTGATATAGGATTTTGTAGGCCCTAGCAACATGGTCCCATACCAACTAATAGATTGATGCTACCTTGTACGAGCTCCAAGATATGACCCCAAAAAGACCACTAATTTCATGCTTAAGCGACCTTGAGGGACACTTCGGCCTGGAGATGTCGGCGGGGATCGAACGGCTATGCATGGTGAATGAGATTTCCACTAGTGTTTACTTGGCCATTTGGAGCTATTGGAATAGATGGTTTGTTGCTACAATCAACGGTTGGAAGGATACGCAATGTTGGCCATTTGAACTGAGGAATAGTGGTGCATTCTAACATCGACCGAGAATGTGTTGCCAAATTTAAATAAAGTTGAATCTTTGAAAATCGAGACAGGCTTTTGTAGGCCCTAATAACATGGTCCCATAGCAACTAATAGATTGATGCTACCTTGCATGAGCTCCAAGATATGACCCCACAAAGATTGTTGATTTCATGCTTAAGCGACCTTGAGGGACACTTTGGCCTGGAGTCATCGGCGGGGATCAAATGGTTGTGCGTGATGAATGAGGTGGCCACTAGTGTTTACCCATCCATTTGGAGCTGTTGGAATAGATGGTTTGTTGCTATGACTGACAGTTGAAAGGATATGCAACGTTGGCCATTTGAACTAAGGAACACTGTGCATTCTGACATCGACCGAGAATGTGTTGCCAAATTTAAAAAAACTTGAATCTCTAAAAACCAAGATATACTTTTTTAGGCCCCAGCAACATGGTCCTATAGCACCTAATAGATTGATGCTACCTCACATGAGCTCTGAGATATGACCTAACAAAGATCCATGATTTCATGTTGAAGTGACCTTGAGGGACACTTCACCCCGGAGTTGTCAGCGGGGATCGAATGGTTGTGCATGGTGAACAAGATTGCCACTAGAGTTTACCTAGTCATTTGGAGATGTTGGAACAAATAGTTCATTGCTATGACCGACAGTTGGAAGGATACGCAACATTGGCCATTTGAACTAAGGAACACTGTGCATTCTGACATCGACCGAGAATGTGTTGCCAAATTTAAATGAACTTGAATCTCTAAAAATTGAGACGGGCTTTTGTAGGCCTCGACAACATGGTCCCATAGCAACTAACAGATCGATGCTACCTTGTACGAGCTCTAAGATATGACCCCGCACAGATCATTGATTTCATGCTTAAGAGACCTTGAGGGACACTTTGACACTTTGGCCTGGAGTCATCGACGGTGATCAAATGACTTTGCATGGTGAACAAGGTTTCCACTAGAGACCCAGTCATTTAGAGCTGTTGGAATAGATGGTTCATTGCTACAACCGACGGTTGGAAGGATATGCAATGTTGGTCATTTGAACTGAGGAACACTGTGTGTTCTAACATCGACCGAGAATGTGTGATGTAGAACCCACACTCTCATATGCAGTCATTAGATTCTTTACAATAGATTTTTCACTTGACTCATCCATCATTTGTAGCTTAAGAATCTTCATGATGGGCCTAAATTTTAGATTTCTCATCATTTCAACAAATAGTTGACATCTTCCTGTCATGTTTAAATTCTCAAAAAATGATCTCCAAATACAATTAGCATTTCTTTGACAAGTACACTTGGGAATCTTGTCAGGCATTTCTTGCAAAATGTTAGTATCAATATCAATCAAATATTTTGGCTTTCTATAAATAATTCTAGGAGCATCAAAAACAGTATGTGTGAATTGTGTACCATCTTGAGTGCCTTCAACATGAGATGATGTTGTGAGATGATGTTGTGCCTACACCTTGGGATGTAGATAATGGTGTGTCTTCAACATGAGATGATGTTGTGCCTACACCTTGGGATGTAGATAATGGTGTGCTTTCAACATGATACAATTGTGTACCTCCACTTTGGGATGTAGAGAATGGTGTGTCTTCAACATGATACAAGGGTGTGCCCACACCTTCGGAAGTAGACAATGGTGTGCCTTCAACATGATATATTGGTGTGCCTCCAACATTGGATGATGATGTCTCTTGAACTAGGGAACTCATAGATGATGTCCCCGCATCTTCATAATTCAATTTTCTTGTTGCACACAAGTTTCTCATTCGTTGTCTTTTTGTTTCCAATTCCAATTCTCTCTTACTTTGTATTGAATTTTCATGTTCCTCATCTAAAGAAAAATATTCTTGTATGGTATCTAATTTTTTTCGTTCACAAAGTTGTTTCATTCTTTTCCTTTTTTTCTCTTTGTCTCTTTCATGCTCTTTTGGTGTTAAATTTTTTGCTTGTTTACTTTGCATGATGATGATTTCTACATATGAATTGATTACAATTTTAAAAATATAATATAAATGTAAAACAATAAGTCAAATTATAATATAAACCTCTTACAATATGACAAATAATAATATAAATTTATTACAATTATATCAAATTATGTATTGAACAAGTCTATATCATACCAATTATAAACCAAAACACTCTTTATTCACATTTGACATGTAAAAAGAAAAAACTTACCTCAATCATTAAATTTTGGTGATAATAATTGACTTTCGCAATTTGATGTTGATTTTTAAACAAAAAGATGGTTCAAATTGATACAATATGCTTCTTTTTCACTATCAACACCATGAAAAGTGAATGCTTGTCAGATAACACGCAGAACTCAGACAACATAAGAAAAAGTGGGCCTCTTTCATGAGATCCTTGGCAAAGAAGACCGTTTGTTTTAGTTTTGCATAGCGCGAGTGTGCTATAGGGTGTGCACCCTATACAAAACAAAAAAGTGTTATGCATACTCTTAAATAGGATGTGTGCCCTATGTAAAACAATAGAGAGAGAGAGAGAGAGGCAAAAGAAGGTAATAAGGGAAAATATAGAGGGTAGGAAGGTGGGAGAGAAAAAATGTGTGTGTGTGTGTGTGTGTGAGAGAGAGAGAGAGAGAGAGAGAGGGTGAAAGAGGGTAATAAGGGAAGATATAGAGGGTATGAAGGTGGAGAGAGAGAGAGTAGGAGAGAAGGGGAAGGAGAGATAGAGAAGGGGAAAGGGAAAGAGTAGGGGAGAGAGAGAGAGAGAGAGAGAGAGAGAGAGAGAGAGAGAGAGGAGAGGAGAGAAGGGGAAGGAGAGATAGAGAAGGGGAAAGGGAGAGAGTAGGAAAGAAGGAGAAGGAGAGAGAGAGAGAGAGAGAGAGAGAGTAGGAGAGAAGGGGAAGGAGAGATAGAGAAGGGTAAAGGGAGAGAGTAGGAGAGAAGGAGAAGGAGAAGGAGAGAGAGAGAGAGAGAGAGAGAGAGAGAGAGAGAGAGAGAGAGAGAGAGAGAGAGAGATGTTACAATTAGTAGTTGTCATTGAACCAAAAGATCAACCTGTTAATATCCGATACAACCACTAGACTTATAGAAGACATAGGAGGCGATTAAGCCATGTCACAAATCCCAAGGGGAGCACTAACCATTTTTCCAACAATCTCCCCCTCAGCGTTACTCAAGGGGATTCAAACCTGTGACCAAGCTCCGATACCACTTGTTACAAGTAGTAGTTGTTGTTGCACCAAAAAATTGACCTGTTAATGCCCGATACAACCACTAGACTTATAGAAGACACATGAGGTGATTAAGCCATGTCACAAATCCCAAGGGGAGTGCTAACCATTTTTCCAACAAGAGAGAGAGAGAGAGAGAGTGTGTAGGAAGGTGGGAGAGAGCATATGTGTGTGTGTGAGAGAGAGAGAGGGGGGTGAAAGAGGGTAATAAGGGAAAATATAGAGGGTACGAAGGTGGAGAGAGAGAGACAGAGGTGAAAGAAGGTAATAAGGGAGAGAGAGAGACAGAGAGACAGAGAGGGTAGGAGGGTTGGAGAGAGCATGTGTGTGTGTGAGAGAGAGAGAGAGAGGGGGTGACAGAGGGTAATAAGGGAAAATATAGAGGGTACGAAGGTGGAGAGAGAGAGAGAGAGGGAGGGGGAATATAGAGGGTAGGAAGGTGGGAGAGAGCATATGTGTGTGTGTGAGAGAGAGAGAGAGAGGGGAGGTGAAAGAGGGTAATAAGGGAAAATATAGAGGGTAGGAAGGTGGAGAGAGAGAGAGAGAGAGAGAGAGAGAGAGAGAGAGAGAGAGAGAGAAGGGGAATATAGAGGGTAGGAAGGTGGGAGAGAGCATATGTGTGTGTGTGTGAGAGAGAGAGGGGGGGTGAAAGAGGGTAATAAGGGAAAATATAGAGGGTAGGAAGGTGGAGAGAGAGAGAGAGCACTCTCTCTTTGTCTCTCTCTCCCTCCCCCATACTCTCTCTCTCTCTACACCTTCCTATCCTCTATATTTTTCCTTCTTACTGTCTTTCACCCCTTCTCTCTCTCACATGCATACATATGCTCTCTCCCACCTTCCTTCTCTCTCTCTCTCTGACTATTTCTCATCACTATTTAAATCTATGTCTTAAATAGGGTGCACGCCCTATTGGGCATGCACACTATTGAAATCTATGACTTTCATAGGGCGCACGCCCTATGAAAGTCATAGATTTCAATAGTGTGCTTTCCCTATAGGGTGCATGTGTAAGGCATTGTAATATACCAATCCTAAGGCTTGGATTTTCCTTAGAGATCCAACCCAAAGGCTTGGACGATTGAAATAGGCCTAATACATGTTTTCCAGCAAACATAGAAAAAAATGACATCTTTTTTTGTGTGCTCCTTGTCAAGTTTACTCGTCGCTCAAGAACATAAAAATCAGACTACCCGATATTGGAGATCTCTCTATTAGCTATCTAAGCATATAATTTTTTTTGAATTCTAATTATGTTAAGTTTTTCAACTCTAATTTCTTTTGTGTGTATGTCTATTTTTTGTAAAAAACCAACATGTAGTATTTTGGGCATAGATTTTGGCTCGTTCATCGAATTTTGCAACAAGTTACATTTTTAGAAACTAGACTCCATTCTACACACTTTAAAAAAAGAAAATTTTATTTTCAATTAGTTTTAAATGATTTTTATGGGGAGCACACATAAGTTTCATGTTTTGAGGATGTGTGCACTTCGTAAATTCATCAAAAATTATACATTCATTAAAAAATTACCAAAAAATTTTGGGATAAACTATGTGGTGTTAGCTAACTTCTCACCGGAGAGATTAAAAAAATTTAGAAAAAAAAGTTAACATTTTAGGGGGAGCACATGAGACGCTATGTTATGTTTTTTCACAAAAAACAAGACCACTTTTTGTGCATATATGTGTGTGTGTGTGTGTGTGTGTGTGTGTGCAAGTTTTATTTATATGTTTTGATCTGAATGAAGCTATTTCTCATCACTCCCTCTTAGAAAGAGAGGATCTGAACAACAACTCTTTGAATTGATTATACATGAGTTACATTTCAGAGAAATGAAAGTTATATGATCTCTGACACTTCAGGACAATAACTAAATGAATTTTATCAGATAACAACCTTGATCCTAGGATGACAATGAAGTCTCCAATATCATAGGTATAATTTTGGACATACATAGTCCATCTTGATAGACAAATCATCATGACATGTGACACATTTTGGGACAACAAATCAATGTAGTTTGTCATGAGAATGAATCAAGAATCTCAATATCATGATATTCGACACAGTCCAAGACAAAAAATTAATGGAGTCAACCATGATAAGATTGTTATCACAACATCCAATAATCACAATTTTAGTAACAAGATATTTGGTACATTCCAAGACAACAACTTAATGTAGTCAATATTGATAACATGTCAGACTATTGTTGAGGTCATCACCTAACAATCGTAACCTTACACATATATTATATGAAAGCTCATCACCTTTCATAACACATAGATATAATTATTGCAATATTAAAATATTTATGAATATATTAAAGTACATATGTCTGAGATTCAATCTCAAAAATATTCAACTACAATTTAGTCATACCAAGTTTACCTTCAAAGTATTTTATTTTTAACTTTGCTAGGGGCTTGGTGAAAATATTAGCATTTTTCTCTTCAGTGTTGATATACACCAATTTGATAACATATCTATCAAACATATCTCTTATATAATGGTAAGGTATCTCTATATTCTTGGATCGGTTATGAAAAATTGGATTAACTCAAAGTTTGATGTAGCTTTGATTATTATAGTGAATCACAATGGGATTCAAGGGTTTTCAAAATAGTTCAACTAGTAACTTCCTCAGCCATACTGTTTCATGAGCTCCCATGGAAGCAGCTATATATTCATCTTCAGTGGAACTTTGAGAAATTTTAGACTGTTTCCTGTTGAACTAGGATATCATAGGTTATCCAAGACTAAAACAACATCCTATAGTACTTTTATGATCAATAGAACTACATGCCCAGTTGGAATCAGAATAGCCTTGTAGTTTGATTTCAACATTCTCATACTTTAGGCAAGTTCAATAGTGCCATGCAAGTATCTCAAAATATGCTTGGCAATCTTAAGGTGAATATTCTTAGGGTCACACATGAAATGACTTAACACATTGGTAGCATAACAAATATCAGGGTGAGTGTTCACCAAGTACAAGAGGGATCCAACAATTTGTCTATAGTATGTAGGATCTATAGATATGAATCTTTTGAATCACTTTTAAGCTTATGAAGATTTGTTTCCATTAGAGTAGATAATGGTTTACAATCCATTATTCCAAATTTGGTCAAGATATCAGTGGTTTATTTTCCTTGCTTTAGAAAAATAAAGTTCTCTATTTTCCATACTTATAGACCTAGGAAGTAGTGTAGAAGGCCTGGATCTTTCATATCAAATTAAACTACAAGATCTTGTTTACATTTTTCAATAAGATGATCTTCACCTATTATTAACAAGTCATCAACATAGAGAACTAGAATAAACATATCACCATCTGATATTTTGAAGTATTTGTTAGGATCTGCTTTATTTTTGGAATATCCTAGTTTGGAGAGATAATTGTCTATCCTTTCATACCATGCCCTAGGAGCTTGTTTAGGGCCGTAAAGAGATTTCTTTAGGTTGCACACATGGAGATCCCTATCATGAGTAGAAAAAAACTTCATGTTGTTCTACATATACTTCTTCCTTAATTTCACCATTCAAGAATGTTGTCTTTACGTCCATTTGGTGTATCTTCCATCCTTTAGATGCTGTAATGGCAATAATGGTTCTTACAGAAGTATATCGTGCAATTGGAGCAAATGTCTCTTTGTAATCAATTCTAGCCTTTTGGGAGGATGCTCTTGAAACAAATATGGCTTTTTTTTCAATACTACCATCTGATGCATATTTGATTTTGAATAACCACTTTGAAGAGACAACTAATTTGTCTTTAGGTCTAGGTACAACATCCTAGACATCATTTTTTTAATATAGATTGGTATTCTTTAATCATTGCATCTTTCCAAGCTTGAAATGATAAGGCCTCTTCAACATTGAAGGTTTAGATTTTGTGAGCTCAGTTAGGAGTGCAACATAGCATGTTTGATTTCTTCTTTTCTTATTCTCTCTAAAAATTTCATTAGGTTCTATGTTGTTTTCTTCAATCATCTTTCTTGACCATAGTGGCCTTTTCTTGTTATTAGGAACTTCAATATTTTCAAAATTAGTTGTTGGAGGTTCATTATCTTCTATGATATTCTCCCTCTGATTCTCAATTGTATGATTTTCATCTAATTCTTTGATTGAAACATCTTCTATATTTAGAGATAGTTTATACGTAGTGTTTTCTTCAAATTTTACATCTCTACTAATTTCAATAGATTGTTTTCTTGGGATATAGGCTACATATCCTTTAGTGGTTTCACTATAGGAAACAAATATGCCTTTCTTCTTGGAGGGCTCTAGCTTGGTCCTTTTTTCTTCAGGAGCATGGATGTATACAAGACAACCAAATATTCTTAGATGACTTAAGTATGCCATTGGAGCAATCTTAGGTTTTCTAAGAAAATATCATTTCTGGTCTTTGCCCTACCTTTTCTGTGTCTCTGCAAGTGTCTTTACCCATTCAGGGTGTTAGCACTTCAAAATTTTCATTACAAATTTTTATACTTTTAAAAAAATCTAAAGTATTTACCAAGAGTGCCAGATTTCCCTTTGAAATCTAAGAAGCCCTAATTAATTATCCTTTGGGAAAAAACCCTAGTATTGCTTCATTATAAGTAAAAACCCTAGGTTGACCTTCTGTTGTTCTATTCAGTCGTTACTTTTTGGAGATCACTAAAGTCCTTTTAACACACGTGTTATAATATTCCTCTTGGTGGGGTCTTTTTCCTAAGTCTTTATCTACATATCTCGATGCTTTAATTTTTCCTAAGTCTAAAGCTCAGTGACCTTTAATATTTTCCCTAAGTCCTGATGATAAAATTTTCCTAAAGTTTTGACACTTTATCAAAATGCTTATCTCACATTTTAATCCAATGGTGGTCGCATAGCTGCAAGGATAAGATGTAGGGAGATTAAATATTGTGGCATTGCAATAGCCCTTGATTTGGTCAGACAACTAAGCGTATATGTCAAGTGGGACCGATTACCTTGGCTTTATCACAACCATCTGATTACAAAGATCTATTGGCATGCATTCACTGGGCCCGATTAATAAAGGTTATAATGAACTGACATCTTTCTTTTGATCTGACATTGGTCATGTTACTACAAAGGAAAAGTTCTTGAAAGATAGTGCTTGCGAAATTGTGATAACCATCCAATCTTCCAGTAGGTAAGGACAGATGGTGCGGTGGGTCTGATGCCAGGTATTGCAGATATGTTTGATTTCCATTGGTCACAAAGGATGGTGATGTGGAGGTTGTATGTGGGGCCGAGGGTTTCAACATGTTAAAGGAATGCCATATGTAAGTTAATCTAATAGTTTTCGCATTGCCATGAAGAAAATATGCACAAGGTTTTAACCGTTGCAACAACACGACAGTTGTTGATTCTCTTAAGTAAAGATCAACGGTTCTGATGTAAGGACCTATGAAGATGGTGGGTCCAGTTGCTAGGTGTTACTGATGTGCCTATTTTTGATTGGTTACCAGGAAAAGAGGATGTGGTCAGTTGATTTTAAAAGGCTTAGTTGACTATTTCCAAATTATGAGAACCGCTCGATGTGTCAGGAAGGAGATGAATCAACGGTCACATTTTAAATTTGATCAATTGGTTGTTGTTTCCAGTATTTGAAATGATGGAGGGTTTCTTTCTAGGGTTTTTTATAGTGGACCAAAATATGAAGAAGCTAGATACCATTGAACTAGGAGCAGTAGAAGAGGAATGAATTACTCATGGCACCTGATCCTTAATATAGAGAGTGTAACTATAATTCATAGAATGATGTATGTTAGCCTCGAATGGAAGTTATCATTCATGTAAAAACCTTATGTAGTTACTCAGAAATATCATATGACAAAGGTGCCACCTGTGAAGATTCAGTATGATGAGAATAAACTTTTTGTGGTTTCTTATCATAATGTAATGTACTTTTGTCTATAGTACAAGTCACTATCCTGGCTATCTAAAGCTTGTTGCATCCTTTCTCTAAGGATTCCAAGATAGCCAGTATAAATAGTAAGTTTTCTTCTTTTGTAGAGGTGGTGAATATTTTTGTAAAAGAAGTTCTGATAATAGTACTTTGATCTTACAACTCTCTGTCAAGAATATACTAATACAATAAATATCAATTAAATATATTGGAACTCCTTTGCATATTTTGACTATCTTAGCATATGAATTTTGAGTTCTTGTATGTATTAATTTGTGAGGCATATTGATACATTGTTTACAAGGTAGATATTGGGGTTGAGCTTAAGTTCCTTTCAAGGGAAGGGTGAATCTCAAGGGAGATCTCTGGGAACTCATAATCTATATAATAATTTGATAACATGATGAGTAAATGGGAGAATGATATGTAAGGAATCTCATTTGGGTTCTGGGATATTTACTTTGAGGGGTTTTCTGTTGATATATGTTTTTTGACTCTGATACCCTAGGATTTGGCATTGGTCTTAGCTTAATTTGCATTTTCACCATCACTTAATCAAGTAATAAGTTCATTTTAAGTTTTTTGTATAATCTGAATGTCTATTGTCTGTGTTGAGAACATGGATAACTGTTGTCATGCTTTAGAGAAGCATATTTGAAAGGTAAACCTGCCTAAGCTTAAGGCTCAAAGTGAAGAAGGTTTTTTTTAACCTTAGTACCTTAGTGTTTAAATTTTGTTAGATGCATCTGTTGGGAAGTGTTAGAGTTATATATCAGAGGTATTTGATTCCTATTTATCATCTACAAGTTTGAGCACTAACAAAATTGGTGACTCTACTGGGGACAGATAGTGCACAATGGACTTGTTACATTTTTGTTAATCGTCTATTGTTTTGTTGCAGATGAATTTATAAATTTCTATCCCCACTTGTTAGTGGGTGGTGACTCTAAGATCTATGTTTATCAGTTGTTGGTACAGTGTTAAAACCTTGGTACATCTATTGTTGAAAATATTATGAGTCAGAAAATATTCACTAGGTCCTATTATAAAGATCATCTAGAGAGTAATATGGGTGATGAACTCCATATGCCTAGTAGAAAACAATGGTCTAGGAGAGGTCTTTTCAATCATAATTCTCCTAGACCTTCTAGAGATCAAACTCCCACACATATTCCTAAAGAGGCCTCTTCTTCTTTTGATGATCCTAAACTTATTAGGAAAACCAAACCTAGTGCAGTCAATCCTTCTCAAGAAGATGAAGCCACAAACATAGGGTTTTTCCCTACAAGAGAAAGTCTAGATCCTCCAAAAGAAACCTCTACTGTAGAGACTGCTTCTTATGATTTTGAAAATTTGAGGGAGGAAGTAATAGCCTTTAGGAAGAAAGAGTGGCAATAATTGTTATAAATTGCTAATAGAAGAAAGGTGTGGGAATAACAGATCTATGAGTTACTCATGGAGAGACAAGATCTCATGAGAAAAACAAAGAATAATGAGATCTAGGCTAAAATCCTAAATCAATATTTTTAGGGTCTAGACAGTGAATTATTTGGTTATATGGGAGCTCTGAGAAAATAAGCTAATGGTAGTAAGCCTAATCCAAAGAAAGATGAGTTTGAAGAAGGCCCTATCCTAAGACAATTGCATCCATCAGAAGTTAAAATAAATGAAGATCTCAGAGATGCTACAAAGGAACCATATGAAAAAGGAAAATAAAAAGTGGTTGGTATAAATATAAATGAACCTAAGAGGAATACTGATATTCCTAATGCTGTGTCACAGGCCAGTTTAGAATTGGAGAAGGCTAGAAAAGCTAAGGAGGATTTAGCTATCCAGCTAGAGAAAATGGAGTTGGAGGCTACTGCGGATGAAATGAGAAGGAAGATTACTTTCTTGCATGCTAACATGAATACAACTCCTAATAGCTCAGTCCCTATTACTGTAAGCACAGTACCACTAAACCAACATTGTAGTACAATGCCCAATCCCCAAGTTTCAATTCCTAAAAAAGCTGCACTTGGACCAGTTCAAAATACCAATCCAACAATCCCATTGATTGGTGGCACCATGGGAAATGTCTCCTGTCAAATTATTGGAGGAGGAATACAAGGCCCACAAAATTTCCAAAGAAGACTAGTTCACTTGGATAGATACAAACCATTTTTCTTTAATGGTATCCCTGGTCAACCTAATGTCATCCCAAATGAGGTAAGAGAGAAGATCCCTAAGTTTACTGGAAACAATGTTGTTACATGTGAAGAGCATTTGAATTTTTTTGTAGATGAAATTAATGACTATGAAATCAAACATGAGGATGTTGTAATGAATCTTTTTGTTCATTCATTAATTGAAGATGCTAGGGATTGGTATAGAGGCTTGCCTAAAAATAGTATTGCATCATGGGATGAATTTGTTAGGTGTTTTAAGGAACAGTATGCAGAACATGTTAACTCAAGTTATATGCTCAATGAATTCAACAATATTAAAAAGCATCAAAATGAGAGCATGTATAAATTCAATGGTAGGTTTCAAAAGGAAATGTACAAATTGTTTCAAGTCTTAAGACTAGATGATGTAGTTTTATTGACCACATATTTTAATTCCTTGGATGGAAAGATGTCCTATCTTTTGAGAGATAAAAGTCCTCATACTCTAAGAGATGCTTTCAAATTGGCTATAAATATTAAAATTAATAGGAAGGCATCTGGTCAAATGTATAAAATGGATGAAGGAAGGTTGTGGAAGGAAACTAAGCCACATGCTATGAGACCAACCAAGGAAGATGATAAGGTTGACAAGTTGTCAAGTGTGGTCAAGGATCTCTCAACCAAGATTGAAAAGGGAGGGTGGAGTTATCATGACACTAGACCATCTTACCAAAGGTAGGAAAGGTTCCCAAGGTTACATGATCAGCCTTACAAGATAAATTGGAAAGATGGGAAACCTATTTTTCATAACTATGATACTCAAAAGGGGAGGGATAACCCTCATCCTTTGAAGAAAAATGTAGCACATAATGTGGAAAGAATTCCTTGGTGTGTGGATTGTAACATGCCTCATTACCCTTACCAGTTTTTTATAGCTCAAGCTTTGGAAGAAGAAGTTGATAATTCACATGCAAGAGATTATGAAGGATCTAAAAAGCCTGCAGTTAATATGTTTACCACTGAAAAGGTGGAAGAACTCATATCTTCATATGATGAAGATATTTGTGTTGATTTTGATCATAAAAGGAGGATTCTCCCAATTTATGAGCAATAGGTGTTTACTCAATCTGATTATGATGAGTCTGATAGTGATATATGCAAAACTAATATGATCATATCAGAATTGGATATAGCTCATTGGAGAAAGCCTAGTGAAGAAGAAATCAGAACTTTAACTATGGCTACTATTTCTCAGGAAAGGTCCTCATACAATTTGAGGAATATAAAAGTGGATGTTGGTCAAGGGATACCTAGGTCAGTGTTTGTCAAAGATGATTCTCAAAACAAGGTGCCTCCTAGACCAAATGTTGTCAAAGGTAAAGGTGGTAATAATAGGAAAGAGGAACCTATTATTGAGGGTAAAAGGAATGAGGAAATTTCCATAGACATAAAAAGGAGGATTGATAAAGAAAAGGATACTTTTGATCTTTCTACTGACCCCCCTACTTTTGACATGAGACATGCCTTGTCTCAAATGAAGGTCTCTATTCCCCAATTGAAATGTTGAAAATCAAAGAGCATAAGATAGCTACTCTAGCTATGATAAATGAACAAGGTGTTGATCCTGTTATATTAGAAAAGGGAAAGTCAATGGATAGACCTAAAACAACAAAAGATATTTCTAACTTTTGTGTTGGAAATATTGTAACACAAGAGCCATCTTCCAATGACCCTTTCTATGTTACACTGATTGTGAATAACTTCTTGCTAAAGAATTGCGTGATAGATTCTAGTGATGCAGCCATTGTGATGCCCTACCATGTCATGAAGGAATTAGGATTACAAGTTGATACATCCAATGATAGGTTTTATGCTATGGATAATAGAGCAGTTCCTATGGTAGGAACCCTAGTGGGGACAGAAGTAAAAATTGTTGCTTTCCTTGAGGCCACATACAAGATGGATGTGGTTGTAGTTGATACTAAGCCCCATTATGGCATGCTTCTATCAAGACAGTGGGTAGTAACTATGGGAGGAAAATTGTAGATGGATTTATCATATGCCACTATTCCTATCAATGGAATTGAAGTGAAGTTGTATAGGGAGTCATGTTCCTCAGTAATGGTTGAGATGGTTACACCTGAGGACTTGAACTGTTGTGCTGATATTGACATGGAGAATTTCATGGTAGAAGAGATAGTACCTCAATTGAAAAATATTGATCCCATAGTTGATGAGTTGCTACTGCATCAAGATGGACTGAGGAAAATGTACTTTGATGGAGGATGTTCTAAGGGAGGATCAGGAGCTGGTGTTTTGCTTATATCCCCATTAGGTACTACCTTCAAATATTCATTTCTATTGACTTTCTAGTGTACTAATAATACTGCCAAATATGAGGCTTTTGTTAGTGGTCAAATCTGCAGATGATTAAAAATTCATAAACTCATGTGATCCTAATAGATGCATCTAACAAACATGCAAGTACTAAGGTATTAACGTTATAAAACCATCTTCACTTCGAGTATAAAACTCAGGTGGGTTTACCTATAACAATTCACTATTTGAATGAGCTTTGAATTGAGAATTAGCTCCTTCACTGCTATGTTGTCCCTTTTAGAATTAACTCAATAAGACATTATAACTCTTAGTATGGCCCAAATGATCCTGATACATAACACTATGATGGAAATTAGGAGAGCAACAACATGGAACAGTGGTTTAAGGACATTCATCCTTCTTCTTTTTAAGAGTTAAACTCAAGGAAGGTTAACCTCATTCGGTGCTTCTGTAAAGCATTACAATATACATCCATGAGTTTATCATAGAATGATTCTAATAAAGATTACAAATAAAGTAAAATGAAATAGTTGTTTATATCTTCTAGTGGTAACATGTGCAAACATATCTCAAACCAGTGCCTTATTCTACTTGGGCATCAGAGTCAAACCCTATCTCCATAGAAATCTATCAAGACAAATATACTAGAACCCAAATGACATGCCTGACATCCCATTCTTTTAATTCCTATAACTTTCATCAAATTCATATTTGGATAATTAATTCACAGAGACCTCCCTTAAGATTTTACTCTTCCCTTTAAAGAAACTTAAGTTTAACCCCTATATTCACCTTGTGAACAATGCATTGAAAAATCCTTACAATTTGAATGCATAAGAAAACTAAAGTATCCATACACAAAGACAATAAGAAGTAGTAACAGAGTTTCAATATCTTTGTAGTAATAATCAAAATGTGTTAATACAATATTCTCTTGACTTCAAAGAAAAACAAGGTTCTATCTCTCAGAACTTCTTTTACAAAATGTATCAACCACCCTTACAAAATAGCAAAAACTTTCTATATATACCCACAACCATCTTGGAATCCTCGAGAGGATGCAACAAGCTTCGGATGGCTAGGAAAAGATCTTACACTAAAGACAAAATTAAAAAACTGACAAAATTTGATTGCAACAACAGATTGCCATTATCTATTTCTCAACAACTTCGCAGGTGGCACCTTTGTCTAAGGATATTTCAGAGCAGTTGCTAAATTTGTTGCATGAATGATGACTGCCATTACAGGCTAACCTACATCATTCTATGTTTGAAACATGCTCTCCCTCAAATTTTGGATTAGGTGCCATCTATAGCTCTATTCCTCTTCCTCTTCTGTCATCTGAGAAGTTGGCTTCTTCTTCTTCTTCTTTGTCAATTTGTCCCATGCTACTACATCATCATTGGATGGCCAGTTGTAATTCTGCAGCTCCTGTAGTGATTTGATCTACTGCTCCCATGTAGAATTAGTTATATTTTTTGCTTCTACTACAAACCGTATGCAATCATTCTCAATTTTTAAAAGACTATCAATGATATTATTACATCTATCCAGGTCTAAAGCCTTGTCATCCTTTAGGAAGGCATCCTATTTAATCACCAACTGATCCATTGATAGCTCCCATTCTTTCAACTTAACCACATTTCCATTATCATCATAAATTGGGGGCAAATATTTGCTATAATCTTTATCAAACATGGCCAGCTTGGCCTTTACTTGGTTTGACTTTCCTTTGAAAAACTTTGAGGTAGCACCTATTAAGCCAATCTTCTCAAAAACCTCACTTACCACTTTAGGAACATCTGACCTGTATTCTTGCAAATCATCAAGTTTGTCAAATAATGCACTCCTTCCTGACCATGTACTGAAAAGTGGCTCCAAGGTGACTAGATACTCATTCACCTTTTCATTAGCCTGATGCAATAAGCTAACTGATTTATGGACTAATTCCATTCTATCCTTTATCTTACCCTGCCTATATTGCACAATTCTTGCTATAGTATCTAGGGATGCATCCAATTTTACCTTTTCCAAGTCCTTAGCAAGTTTTTCAAGCACTCCTACATCTGACTGAATAGGGGTCTCAACTTTTACAGGAAGGGGATGAACTACCTTCGAGGCTTCTCCAAGCCTAATTTGCATCTCTATCAACTCATCTTCCAGCTGTTTGATTTTCATCATCTTCAAATCCCTGTCCTTAGCCATTATGCTTGCATTTTCAAATAACTTGGAATATCTCTCTGACAACTGAGTCATCTTGGCTTCATTCAAATTAGCCCAATGAGTTATTGCCTTGGAAACCTCAAGATCAATGGTGTTTTATACAATCTAGATAATCTTGTTCCCTTCCATATGGTCTTCTATGCTCAACAAAGATGGCTTTTTGGTCTTAGGGGCAATTGACCACATTGCAATGGCCTGGTTCTGAGGATCATATCCACTTCCTCTGATCATATCCCCAATATGAACTTCATAGGACATACTACCTTGTGGTTGCTTCCTTATTTGATCTATGATAAATGCAAAAGTCAAATCCCACCCTAGAGTTAATAGCATCCCACTTGCTCTGACCATTTCTCTAGCTTCATCCACTATTATAGGATCAAGGCTGGGGTCATATGAGGCTAGAGCCCTCAAAGTCTCTTCACTTGGTTCTACCCCTTCAAGCATGGCCTTGGCTACTTATTGGTACTTATTCTAGATAAGAAAACTCTTGAATTCATCACTTTTGATAAATTGGTCATCACTCAGAAACTCTTCTTGATAAACCTCTCTAATATCTTGTCCTAACCATAGGGATTGTTCTTCGTTCTCCTCATTAGTGGCCTTTTTCTTACCATCCCTTATTGTCTTCCTCAATTGGTGATGGTAAGCCCTATCACCTGGCAATAGAGCAGATGCTATGTCAACTACTCTCTTTTGTTTTCCCTGCCTTGAAGGCTCTCCTTCCTCAAGCCTCTATTTCTTCAAGGGTGGCTCAGAGAGATTTTCTATTTCTAGTTGATCTTGAGTAAGATCAAATACTGGTGGCTGCCCAACTTGTGGTGGGCTATCTCCTTCTTGTGACTCATCAATAAACTCCTCCTGACCAGAGGATGAGTAATCTTTCTTTTGCTTTGGCTTCTTTTTATCAATTAGTTTCTCCTTTTGGTCTGCCAAACTGTCATACATCTCTATCATCCTATCAATTCTCTTCAGATAAGGAAGGTCAGGGAAAAAACCCTCAAAAGGAATCTGAGCCTCCTTCAGCTATTTTGCCAAATCTTTTAATTCAAAAAATCTATTCCACCTCTTTGTAACCTCATCCTTCTCTATAATTTTCCTGATAACATCTTCTTCATCTAAACCCTCATGTTCCTTGTTAACACCAATATTAGGAATGTAAGTCATCCTGATAGTCTTGATAAAATCCTCAGGATCCACATGTCTACAGGCACCAGAAAACATCTTAAACTGATTCAACCAAGCAGTAACCTGGGGAAATGCCCTCTTTCCAATCAAGAAGTCACCTATTTTGAATTTCCTAGGTGTGAATGTACCCTTCTTGTGAGGGGCCAAGATCTCTTTATCAGTCCACATCAACTACCACACAAATTCTAGGGAAGCAAGCCTTGGAGGCACAAAATTTGGTAATAGGTGTGGGGGTTGAGGACAACTATAAACCCTAAAAATTGTGGAGTTTTCTCCTAAATAGAAATCTCCCTAGTTGTGACCTCCCTCCCAATTGCTCTCTAAATGTACTGGTCTGAGGAGTTTGAGCACCCTGGTTGGTAATCTTGTTACATTGATACCTAACATCTTTATAATTGGAAAAATTATGTAATTCTGAAAAACACAGTAGTCTACCTCATTGGAAGTAGAATTCCATAATCTTACCCATAATTGTACTAGATTATGCTGATCCTTGAAAGTGAACCTTGGTTTCAGCATCTTTAAATCAAAACTGTTGATGTTAAAGAACAAAATCAAATGCATCATTATGGAATAATGCAAGAACTTGATGGGTGCTTTACTATCCCTTACAACTATTAATCCTTCATGCATTCTATCAATTATGTACTGTATGTAATCATAATCAATATTCACCAGGGAATTCTGAATGTCCAAGATCATCATAAGGAGATCAGATGGCAACATTTCCTCATCCCCATCAATTCCCAGAACCCTACATAATCCATAGCAAGTTTGTTTCATGTAATGATGGAGGGATGTAAACTGGTAAGGGGCATTCATGCTAGCAGGGATGGGAGCTATGTATTTGCCCTATTTTGGCATATGCTTAACCATTTGGTCCTTCACTAACCCTAAATTATTTTTATATCTCTCCCTCTCTTGGTTCAAGTCAATTTCAGTAGAAGAGGATGTATAAAAACCAAAAACCTTCATAAAAGAACCCCTGTCAAGAGTAACTAAGGGTGACTGGTCCTCTTTCCTAATTGTTTTAGAAATGGGATCATAGCACCTGGATAAAGCAACAATTAGGTCTACATCTAAGAAGACATCAGGGACAACCAACTTCCCTAAACCTAGATTCCATCCATTGCATACAGGCACATGCCTAATTCTATTGCCATAAAAGTAGTTAAAGAGGGTGTAACCTGAGCAGTTTGGCATGATAGGATCTCTGCACTGGCCTAGAAAATCCTCAAAAACATCATCTGGAGCTCTCTTATTCTGACTAGAACCAGGCAGCAACTTCATGAATTCATCAAAGTAATTGGGCTTACTCTTGTCCTCACCACCCTTGGATTTAGCCTCACCACTGGATGAAGCCATGCTCGATTATGGTCTACTCATTCTTTCTTGATAACTATTCTTGATTTTGTAAACTTGATTTCTCTTGGTCTTCAAAAGCTACTTCTCAGCAAACGCAATTCTCTTCAAATGACTTTGAACACTGAAAACAATGAATTGAGCTTACTTATCGATGCAGATCAAATATGTACAACTACCATAATCACTGCAAATCTATCCTTAATTGCTCCCACATTTAATTCCACACATCACCAGTTTTCAAATTAGAGCTAGTCGATACTTGGATGTTGACAGATAGATCAAAAACTCAAAATCAAGGCAAAAAGACAATGATTACAACTTTGTACTTAGAAATTCTATTTATGTCATGTAAAACCCTCCTTTGATTCTGATTGGATGGCTGATTACCCTTTCATCCAACTTGATAGCATACTTTATCCACGTAGCAACAGTCTCTGCTCCTTTCTTTATTATTCTCTCTGACTGGGCCCTTTTACGAGAACTAGCGACTGAAGGATTCGTGGGTTCGCTAATTACACTGTTAACCTTAAGTGATATTCTGAGAACTGGTGACCAAAGGATTCGCGGGTTCTTGAAATGTGTCTCTTAACTCATCCTTGATTTAGTGACCTAGTGAACAAGGAAATCATGCCCAAGCACTTGACTATAGTCATCATTTGGAGAACTAGCGATTACAACTATCTCCCATTCTCTTAATGTCCTGGCTAACCGTCACTTCTCTTGGAGACTTAGCAACTGAAAAGATCATGTATTTGCTAAATGAAATACTTAACCACATGTATATTTATAGAACTGGCGAACAACTTATTCTCTGAATCGCTAAATCTTTCCTTAACCGCCACTTACATACTGAGATTTTGGATCAACCATTGATCTTGACACTAATCAACGGCTATCACCAATTCGCTGAAATGTATGAACTTTAATCATTTGATTACGAGACTCAATGAACAAAGCATTCATTGAATCTCCTAATACTTCAACCATTGTTTATTTCATTACGTGATCAAACGACTGAAGGCTTAATAATCTGCTAATCCTTTGATTTGCCTATTTGCCAAATACTTCTAGCCTTCACCTTTCTTTTAAGAGAACTTGCGACCACATGATTCGCTGAATCACTAGATCATTTAAATCTTTACTAACTTATTCTAAGAATAAGTGAACAAAGAGAACCTTACCTCTGCCAAATTTATTACATCAAATTGTCAAAGCTGCCAGATTTAGAGGATAGTAACACAACTGCTTAGTCACCCACTCGCCGAGTCAAAACATGTAGGACCCAATGTATTTTGAGATTAAAACACATCCGTCGATCTTTAGAAAATCAACGGTGTTTTCTGGATCGCTAGATGCCAGAAGACTTAACCGCATGATTCTGAGAATAAGCGAACACATAGAACGCTAGGTCGCTAAGAGTTTACAGGAAACCGCTAGATATTATGCGAACAGGAGACAACACATTCACCAAATCGTGCAAAGCTTGTTGATAACCACCAAGTACTTGGAGACCTTGTGACTGAAGGAAATACTTAACAAAGTTCCAACCCATTCGCTAATTTGCCGAATAACTCAAAGACATGCCATGACATTTCCCGATTCAGCGAACACTAAGATAAATAACCACGGGCACGGCTAACCACTTAAGTGACCGAAAAGTAATGATCAAACATAAAAATAGGGCCAACATAAGGGTTTTATGAAAAATTAAAACCTACCAAGGCAAGAAACCTAAGGTGAGGGTTTTCAAACTCAACTAGGGAAAAATTGACTGAATTTCAAACACCTAAAGCACAGCAAAAATGGAAAAGGGTGGCAAACCTAGATTTAGAAAGGAGAACATCAAAGACCTGAAAATACCACCAACAACTTTGATATTAGGTTTAGATGTTGCTATAAAACATAGTATAAAATGCTTACAAGTCCATGGTGATTGCCAATTAATCATAGCCCAAATCAGATCTAAATATGCTATCAAAGATGACAGGTTAAAATAGTATAAACATGATGTCTAGGATAGATTAGAATTGTTTGATGATTTCAATATTCTTTGCGTGGAAAGGTCAAATAATATTATGGTAGATTTCCTTGCTAATGTTGTATTAAAGAAAAATGGTGTTACTTTGACTGGTGTATCAATGTTAGAGATCAAAAGTAAGCTTGCAGTGCCTGATAATGTGTATAATTGGCAAGTTTTTGAGGATGATCATGATATCCTTAAATTCATTCAAATTCTAGATCAATATGATGGGAAATGATTTTAATAACTCACAGTAGTTTGTTGATGGAAAGGAATGTGTCATGGGAAATGAGATTGCTTGGTTAGCCTCAAATCATATTCCTAAAGGGTTGGTTGAACTAGAGGGCATGTTTAAGATCAATAATGGGTACATATCACAAAATTCTAATGCTAAATTGAGGATTTGGAGGAAATAAACGTAGGTTCAGAAACATCCCCTCAAGTGGTATACATTGGAAAAAATTTGAGTAGGGAGGTAAGGGAAAATCAGATAAGGTTATTGAAAAAGTATAAACATGTGTTTGCTTGGTCTTATGATGACCTCAAAGCTTATAGAATAGACTTGTTTCAACATGAAATCCCTTTAAAAGAGGAAACTAAACCTTTTAGGTAGAAACAAAGGCCTATTAATCCCCTACTAGCCACTAAGATGCAATCAAAGTTGACCAAATTAAGGGATGCTGGCATCATTGAGCCTATTAGGCATTTTTCATGGGTTTCTAATTTGGTGCCAGCCAGGAAAAAGAATGGTGGCATAAGACTTTGTGTTGATTAAATAGGAATTTAAATGTTGCTTCACTAAAGGACAATTATGGACTACCAAACATGGAGGCTATGCTGCATAGAGTGACTAGATGTGAATTGTTGTCTATGATGGATGGTTTTTCAAGATACAACTAGGTATTAGTCAAAGAATCTAAACAATTCAAGACTACATTTACTAGTCCCTGGGGAACCTATGTTTATGTATGTATGCCTTTTGGTTTGAAAAATGCTAGAGTAACTTTTCAGAGGGCAATGGATGTTGCTTTCAAAGACTTGATTAATGTCCTCATGGTTGTGTATCAAGATGATTTGATAGCTTATCCCAAGAGGGTTGATGATCAGTGTAATCACTTGGAAAAGGTTCTAGTCAAGGCTTTAGAGTTTGGCATTTCATTGAATCCTAAGAAATGTCAATTTGATGTTACTGAAGGAAAATTTCTAGGACATATTGTGTCAAAAGAGGGAGTTAGGATTGACCCTGAGAGAGTTGAAGAAATAAAAAAGGTCCCTCCTCCAAAGAACCTTAAAGGTGTGGAGTCCTTTTTAGGACAAATCAATTTTTTCAGGAGGTTTATCGCTAATTTTGCAAAGTTGGTTAAACCCATAGTTAAGCTTTTAAATAAATATGTAAAGTTTGACTAGAATATTGAAGCTCAAGAGGCCTTTGAGAAAATTAAACAAACAATCCAAGAATCTCTTGATTACTCTAAGCCTTTTTCTTTGTTTTCCTTTGCATCTTTTCATACCATCACAACAATTTTATTACAGAAAGACGAGAAGGTTTTAAGCATCCCATTGCTTTCTTCAGCAAGTCATTGCAATCAGCTGAGTTAAATTATGAATTGATGGAAAAGAAGGCTTATGCATTGGTTAAGGAAGTCAAGGCTTTTAGACCTTATTTGGTTTGTGCAAAGGTCAATGCATATGTCCCCCATGCTACAGTAAAGGACATTTTGGTTCAGAGTGAGGTCATAGGAAAAAGATGTAAATAGATCAACAGAATCTAGGAATTTGACTTAGAGCTCCATATTACTAAACTTGTAAGGGGTCTGGGACTTGCAAAGTTAATGAAAAAAGAGAATATGGACCTTGTACAAGTAAATAATGTTTCCATTGGTGGAGGAAAAATTACTAGCATTGAGATGCAACCTTGGTATACTAACATTGTTAATTTTCTTAAGAATGCTAGTTGCCCACAGGAATTGAATGATAATAAAAAAAGAAGCCTTAAATTGTAGACTCAAAGGTATGTGTTGTTGCAGGGTGACTTGTACTAGAAAGACAATAATGGGATTTTTCTCTTATGTTTGGACAAAGGGCAATCTAAAAAGGTTTTAAAAGATATGCACTCTGGACTGTATGGAGGGCATCATTCAGCTAGGGCTACAACTCATAAAATTCTAAGGGTTGGTTACTATTGGCCTATCTTGTTTAAGGACACTCATTCATTTATCTGAAAGTGTGAGCCATGCCAAAGGTTCTCAAAAAAGTTGAAATTCTTAGGTGCATTGTTACTAAACCCTGTGGTTGCAGAAGCTCCTTTTTCTATGTGGGGGATGGACTTTATTGGAGAATTTGTTGAGAAATCCAATGGAGGACATAGTTGGATATTGGTTGCTATCGATTATTTTACTAAATGGATTGAAGAAATCCCAACTAAAAAGGCTAAAATCATAGTGGTAATTGAGTTCTTGATGAATAATATAATTACTAGATTTGGTGTCCATGTTAAGTTAGTAATGGACAATGCCATGTGTTTTAGGTCACAAGAATTCATTGACTTTTGCTCAGAAATGGGTATAATTTTGTCATACTCATCCCCATACCATCCACAGGCCAATGGGCAAGTAGAATCTAGTAATAAGAGCATTTTGCAAATCTTGAAGAAAACATTGGAAAAGAATAAAAGGAGTTGGAATGTAAAGTTAAAGTTGGCATTATGGGCAGATAGGATTGCAAAGAAAAGAGCTATAGGGAAATCTCCTTTTGAGTTGGTGTATGGTATGAAATCTAGACTTCCTCTGAATAATTTGTTGCCCATCTACCAATTTATGCAAGAAGAAGAGATGGAAATTAGTGATCCTCTACAAGATAGAATGATCCAATTGGTTGAATTGGATGGGACAAGAAGGGAAAGTTAAAAGGAAAATGTGAAACTGCAGAAAATGATGAAATATCTTTTTGACAAAAGAGCAAGTGTTAGAAAATTCTAGCCTAGTGATTTGATTCTTCAGTGGAATGCCAAGGCTAAAGACAAAGGCAAGCACAAGAAATTTGAGTCCTTGTGGTTAGGACCATATGTTATCCATCAGATTCATGAAAAGGATTCATATTTCTTGAGAAATCTGGATGGTGAAGAACAAGAATTGTCAGTGCATGGACAATTCTTGAAGTATTTCTTCAATTAAATTTCAAGCTTTTCCATGCACAGTAGCTCTGTAAATATGTATAGGTCTGTTTGTTTCTATTGTGTGTTTGATTCTTGTAGCACGTTAGTGCTTTGTGGTCTGCCACCCAAAGTTTCTTGGTTACTTGCTATGAACTTGCATTCAAGCATCCTTGGATAGAGCTACTGTTGGAGCAATCTTAGGTTTTCTGAGAAAATGTCATTTCTAGTCTTTTCCCTACCTTTTCTATGTCTCTGCAAGTGTTAGAAAATTTTGTTTTAAATTAATACATACAAGACCAGAAACGACATCTTCAGATTGATAATAGCACCTCCCAAGCTTTTTTGACATCTTCAGATTGTTAGCAGTATTAGGTACACGCATTTTTCTCATTTTTTATTGTAAATTATATGTTTTATATTTATTTTAATTAGTTATTTGTTTTAAATAATTTTTTATTTGTAGAAATGTTAGAAAATTGTAGTTAAATATAAGAATATGTTAGAAATTGATAGTAGAATGTTACAAAATCATAGTTAAATATTAGAATATGTTAGAAAATGATAGAAATATTAAAAATCATAGTATAAATGTTAGAATATGTTAGAAAATGGTAGAAAATCATAGTATTTTGTTAGCAACTATTAGAAAATATTAGAAACCATAGTAGAAATGTTAGAAAACATTAAGATCTTATAGAAATTATTAAAAATATTTGTTTTTAAATTTCAAGTTTAAAGTTAGTAAATATTAGGAATCTCTCTCTCACACACATGTACACACATTTTTAGTAAATTTAGTAAATATTAGTTAGTTATTTGTTTTAAATAATTTTTAGTTTGTAGAAATCTTAGAAAATCGTAGTTAAATTTTTGAAAATGATCTAGTAGTATGTTAGAATATGTTAAAAATTGTAGTACAGTAAGTGTCTAGGACCCTTATCTCTCCCTTATGACACATTAAGACACTTAGGATCCCTTAGGAATCTCAAGATCTTATAATACATATTAGGACGTCCTATGACCCATTGGTGTACATGTTAGGCTCCATTAATACATACAATGACTCATTATTTCCCTCAAGGCTCCTTAAGACATATTAGGATGAATTAATGTAGCCTATGATCTCTTAGGACCTATTATGACACCTACAACCCCTTAAGACATTCTAGGACCATTACATATCGCTTATGACATCTTAAGACACATAGGACCCTTAGGACCCATATGACCCATTATATATCTTAAAATTTCCTAGGACCCATTCATCTATCTTAGCTTCTGTTAATACATATGTGAACCCATCGTTGCATGCAAGAACCCTTAAGACATACTAGTATCAATTAATGTAACCTAAGATCCCTTAGACCACTTATCACATCTACGACCCATTAACATTATTGGACCATTATACATCCCTTACGACATTTTAAGACATATATGACCCATTCAAATCATCAAGACCCATTAAAATATCTTAGGTTGTCCTAGGACACATTTATGTATCTTAGATTCAATTAATATCATACGAGGATCCACTAATGTAACCTAGGACCCCTTAGGACCTCTTATGTTACCCATGACCCCTTAAGACACTCTACCTGACCCTTATCCATCCCTTACACTATCTTAAGACATAGCTAGGACCCATTAGTTCCCTCAAGAAACCTTAATACATACTATGATCAATTAATGTAATGTAGGATCCCTTAGGACCACTTATTGCACCTACGACCCATTAACATTCTAGGACTCTTATCTAGATCCCTTATAAAATCTTAAAACAAATATGAAACCTTAGGACCCCCAAGACCCATTAAAGAATCATAGGATGTCCTAGGACCACTTCTAGACCACTTAGTACATCTACAACCCATTAACATTATTGGACCATTATACATCCCTTACGACATTTTAAGACATGTAGATGACCCCTTCGGATCCTCAAGACCCATTAACATGTCTTAGGTTGTCGTATGACACATTTATTTATCTTAGATTCAATTAATACATACGAGGATCCACTAATGTAACCTAGGACCCCTTAGGACTTCTTATGTTACCCACGACCCCTTAAGACACTCTAGGACCATTTATTGCACCTACGACCCATTAACATTCTAAGACTCTTATCTGGATCCCTTAGGACCCCTTAGGACCTCTTATGTTACCTACAACCCCTTAAGACACTCTAGGACCCTTATCCATACCTTAGGACCTCTTATGTTACCCACGACCCCTTAAGACACTCTAGGACCACTTATTGTACCTATGACTCATTAACATTCTATGACTCTTTTCTAGATACCTTATGAAATTTTAAAACAAATATGAAACCTTAGGACCCCCAAGACCCATTAAAGAATCTTAGGATGTCCTAGGACCACTTAGACCACTTATCACATCTACGACCCATTAATATTATTGGACCATTATACATCCCTTATGATATTTTAAGACATATATGACCCCTTCGGATCCTCAAGACCTATTAACATATCTTAGGTTGTCCTATGACACATTTATGTATCTTAGATTTAATTAATACATACAAGGATCCACTAATGTAACCTAGGACCCCTTAGGACCTCTTATGTTACCCACAACCCCTTAAGACACTCTAGAACCACTTACTGCACCTATGACCCATTAACATTCTAGGACTCTTATCTGGATCCCTTAGGACCTCTTATGTTACCTATGACCCCTTAAGACACTCTAGGACCTTTATCAATACCTTAGGACCTCTTATGTTACCCAAAACCCCTTAAGACACTCTAGGACCACTTATTGCACCTACGACTCATTAACATTCTAGGACTCTTATTTGGATCCCTTATGAAATCTTAAAATAAATATGAAACCTTAGGACCCCCAAGACCCATTAAATAATCTTAGGATGTCCTAGGACCACTTAGACCACTTATCACATCTACAACCCATTAATATTATTGGACCATTATACATCCCTTATGACATTTTAACAAATATATGACCCCTTCGGATCCTCAAGACCCATTAACATATCTTAGGTTATCCTATGACACATTTATGTATCTTAGATTCAATTAATACATACGAGGATCCACTAATGTAACCTAGGACCCCTTAGGACCTCTTATGCTACCCACAACCCCTTAAGACACTCTAGGACCCTTATATATATCTTATGACCTCTTATGTTATCCATGACCCCTTAAGACACTCTAGGACCACTTATTGCACCTATGACCCATTAAAATTCTAGGACTCTTATTTGGATCCCTTAGGACCCCTTAGGACCTCTTATGTTACCTACGACCCCTTAAGACACTCTAGGACCCTTATCCATACCTTAGGACCTCTTATGTTATCCATGACCCCTTAAGACACTCTAGGACCACTTATTGCACCTACAACCCTTTAACAGTCTAGGACTCTTATTTGGATCCCTTATGAAATATTAAAACAAATATGAGGACCCATTCATGTATCTTAGATTCTATTAATTGATATCAGGACCCATTGTCACCCTGAACAACTAGGTTAAGACCTATTAATACCAATTAGTACATCCTAGGACCCTTAAGACCTAATAAGACCACTTACTTGACCTAATAGGACCTATTAATACTAATTAGTACATCGTAGGACCCTTAAGACCTAATAAGACCACTTACTTGACCTAATAGGACCTATTAATACCAATTAGTACATCCTAGGACTCTTAAGACCTAATAAGACCACTTATGTGATGTAATAGGACCTATTAATACCAATTAGTACATCTTAAGACCCTTAAGACCTAATAAGACCACTTATGTGATGTAATAGGACCTATTAATACCAATTAGTACATCCTAGGACCCTTAAGACCTAATAAGACCACTTACTTGACCTAATATGACCTATTAATACCAATTAGTACATCCTAGGACCCTTAAGACCTAATAAGACCACTTACTTGACCTAATAGGACCTATTAATACCAATTAGTACATCCTAGGACCCTTAAGACCTAATAAGACCACTTATGTGATGTAATAGGACCTATTAATACCAATTAGTACATCCTAGGACCCTTAAGACCTAATAAGACCACTTACTTGACCTAATAAGACCTATTAATACCAATTAGTACATTGTAGGACCCTTAAGACCTAATAAGACCACTTACTTGACCTAATAGGACCTTTTAATACCAATTAGTACATCCTAGGACCCTTAAGACCTAATAAGACCACTTACTTGACCTAATAGGACCTATTAATACCAATTAGTACATCCTAGGACCCTTAAGACCTATTAAGACTGCTTACTTGACGTAATAGGACCTATTAATACCAATTAGTACATCGTAGAACCCTTAAGACTTAATAAGACCACTTACTTGACCGAATAAGACCTATTAATACCAATTAGTACATCCTAGGACTCTTAAGACCTAATAAGACCACTTACTTGACCTAATAGGACCTATTAATACCAATTAGTACATCCTAGGACCCTTAAGATCTAATAAGACCACTTGTGTGATGTAATAGGACCTATTAATACCAATTAGTACATCTTAGGACCCTTAAGACCTAATAAGACCACTTATGTGACATAATAGGACCTACTAATACCAATTAGTATGTCCTAGGACCCTTAAGACCTAATAAGACAACTTACTTGACCTAATGGGACCTATTAATACCAATTAGTACATCGTAGGACCCTTAAAACCTAATAAGACCACTTACTTGACCTAACAGGACCTATTAATACCAATTAGTACATCCTAGGACCCTTAAGACCTAATAAGACCACTTATGTGACGTAATAGGACCTATTAATACTAATTAGTACATCTTAGGACCCTGCAGACATAATAAGACCACTTATGTGACGTAATAGGACCTACTAATACCAATGAGTACATCCTAGGACCCTTAAGACCTAATAAGACCACTTACTTGACCTAACATGACCTATTAATACCAATTAGTACATCATAGGACCCCTAAGACCTAATAAGATCACTTACTTGACCTAACAGGACCTATTAATACCAATTAGTACATTTAAGGACCCTTAAAACCTAATAAGACCACTTATGTGACGTAATAGAACCTATTAATACCAATTAGTACATCCTAGGACCCTTTACAAGTATTAGTACACTCTAGTATTGTAAATTTAAGTATAATTTTATATATTTAGATATTTGTTTCCATTTTACATGCAGTTATAACATGTAATCAAGTAATTAATTGTTAACACTTAGCTTTCACATGTTATGTATCTAGATGGCCACTCAGAATGTACCTGAGACTCCTGATATACAGACCATTTTTCATATTGCTGACACGGAGATGGCTCGAATTAGAGAGTCCATCCGTACATCTTCAACAGATAGAATATATAGAGATACTTGTGTTAGTATATTGACCAGTTTGGAGCAGATGACTGATAGATTGAGGTCTCACTCCTCCTTCACACCTCAAGTAGTTGAGACTATTTTTTGAGAGTTGAGGGTCGAGGTTTCGAGTGATGTTTCTTTGGAGATGGTTCAGAGCCGTGTCCCCAAGGAAACCATCAAACGAGAGTTTTTCCCACATTATGAGGGGAAGGCCACTATGAAGGCATATCAGGTCACATGATGTGTCATTCCTTAGATAGCATGCATGATATACCCTCAATTTCTTGCAGTACATGGTCGTTATCCTAATAATGACTAGATTCCTTTATATTCTGCATAGTAGTTGTACGTTGAGCTCTGTTTGGGACTCAGGGCCAACTAGTTAGATCTTCTAGCATATTATGGTCAGGGGCACGGTAGGGTTGCAAACTGCGGTCAGTATTGTAGGGTCGATTGAGTTGTACAACCTCATCGATAGTTGGTTGGGCACAAGACTCTGACAGTGACACTAGCGATGGCTACTACTACAGATAGAGTCATCATTGCTTCTCAGAGTGGAGTAGTAGACAGTATAGGACAAATTTCTTCTGCAGCCACATCTATCACTTCAGATTTAGTGGGCAGATACATTTTGACTACACCGAGTAGAGTCTAATCATCTTCTAAGGCTTTGTATAGTACTATTGCAGTGTGACTGATGAGACATATAGAGTTGTAGGTCATCATAGTCATTTAGATATGGCCCTTTACTTTATGGAGGATCTCGTACAAGCCTATTCTTATATTTTTGACCTGCAGAGGATCCCAATACATTCATTCAGGGATGTCATCGGACTTGCACGGGGTCCTGTTGTTCCACCGACATAGGATGCACCATCTAGTCAGGCATAGCATAATGTAGAGCGCTCGGCACCCACAGATCACTCTACAGCTACAAAGCCAAGTATATAGGTTTGAGATGTACACATCACCACTAAGGGCCTAGACACATTTGATGAGCAGTTGCATGGGTTGGGTCAGGTGGACGTTGGCACTGATTTTGGATCATTTATGGATATGTTATTGCATCCTGATGGTTCAGAGTCTACATCACTCCCGTCCTAGCTAGTGTCACCCCTACACTCCTCATTACTAGAGAGGTTCAAGACTGAAGGTGGTGTGGGTGATGCAATTTCAGTTGATGATACAATGGTGCAGTGCGTTGATGATCCTCCTGCTCGTGAGATCCAGGTATATAAAGTTTTCTTTTCTCTTTTCTTAGGAGTTTTAGTGAACAATTAAATGTAGATGTGTGTATTGATGTTTACATTCAATGTATAATATTTTGCAAGCACAGTTAGCAGAGCATGTTACCTCTAGTGTGGGCTTGGAGCATCTTCATATGAGAGATCCATTTGATGTGACACCTAGTAGTGGTCAAGTAAGTTTTAGATCTATGTATATTCAAGCATACATGCGTACACATGTATTTATATATTTCAAGTATTTTACATAATATATACTATGCACATGTATATAACCAACTATTGTACTTAATTTGTAGGGGTCAATTGCTGCTTCAAAGCCAGAGGATGTTTTTCATAGGAGAGATCCAATAGATGTGACACCTAGTAGTGGTCAAGTAAGTTTTAAAAATATGTAAGTTTAAACATGCATTTATAATATTTTAATTATTTTATATTATTCTTATATATACATGAATTTATATATGTAGGGATCAATTACTACCTCACAGCCAGAGGATGCTCGTGGCAGTTGCTCAAAGGGTCGCTTTGTTCGCATGTGCCTAGATGACTCCCTAGTTTAGGACATGCTGCACTTATCTTTTATTTGAGACTCATTATATATGTCATTAGTATATGTTTGATATTTTCATTTATGATTTGAGACATATATTTGATTAGAGACATATTTGATTAGATACATATATTTGATTCAAGACATATATTTGATTAGAGATATATATTTGATTAGATGATATGATTTGATTAGATGATTTTATTTGATTAGATGATATGATTAGATTAGATTAGATGATATATGATTTGGTTAGATGGTTTTATTTGATTAGACGATATGATTTGATTAGATGGTTTGATTTGATTAGATGATATGATATGATATGATATGATTTGATTTGATGATTTGATTTGATTAGATGATATGATTTTATTAGATGGATGTAGAATTAACACATGTCATAAGTAATCTAACTAATTTCATCATTTTTTAGTGTCTTAAGGGGAGGTCTTAAGGGGATCTAGAATTAATATCATAAAAAATAGCAAGTTAATACATATAACTAATGGACAATAACTATTCTAACTAATTCTAGAACTAACACACATGTCATAAGTAATCTAGCTAATTTCATCATTTTTTAGTGTCTTAAGGGGATCTTTAACTAATAAGCAGTCTTAAGGGGAGGTCTTAAGGGGATCTAGAATTAATATCATAAAAACTAACAAGTTAATACATATAACTAATGGATGATAACTATTCTAACTAATTCTAGAACTAACACACATGTCATAATTAATCTACCTAATTTCATTATTTTTAGTGTCTTAAGGGGGGGTCTTAAGGGGATCTAGAATTAATATCATAAAAAATAACTAGTTAATACATGTAACTAATGGACAATAACTATTCTAACTAATTCTAGAACTAACACATGTCATAAGTAATCTAACTATTTTCATCATTTTTTAGTGTCTTAAGGGGAGGTCTTAAGGGGATCTAGAAATCATAAGCATCATAAAAAGCATCATAAAAACCATTGAATAATCAAAGCATACATAATATCTTTAACTAATATGAAATATATAATAATCATTGAATAATTAAAGTATACATATAAAATTCCATATATTAAAACCATTGAACCATCAAATAGGTCCAACATATATCAACAAATTAACGTCCATCATATGTTTAAATATATAAACAAAGTATAATGAAATTTAATCCAGAGATATCAAGTATGTCCTAACACATGAAATAGGTATACACATTATACTTTTTAGACCAACTCAAGTGGTTCAGATCTTTCATGGAGAACATGTAATAGTCTCTCATGATCCTCACTATCTAGTCTCCACTTACGACATCCACGTTGAGATTTAACTGTATGGAGACAAATGGATGTGGCAACTACTAGATGACTATATTGAAACACCTTATTGTCTAGTTGGCAATCAACAAAGTGAATACCATGTTGAATTACTTTGATTTTCTTGAAATATGTTCCCTCTAAAACAACTGAACCTGCAGGTCACAAATTTTAACAATATACAAATTTAAACAAACTAAATTTAAAATTTGTTAAAAGGTTGAAATTTAAAATTTACAAATTGTGTTTAATATATTGATGTGAAGCATGTACAAACCTACGGGGAACAACATTCCATCACTTTCTTCAAGTTCAAGTAACTTCATCCTCTCTGCAGTACAACGCAGTAAATAATAATGAACTCCTACATTTCCACGCTCAGAAATCACTGCAAAGACATCTCCTGCACAGTAAATTTATATATACATGTGTGAGATCTTAAAATTTACTTAGTTCAATCTATAGATCTATCTATCTATCTATCTATACATGCATCTCAATGTACCATATAATGCGAAATATATATTTACCAATTTTGACCAATCATGAGATATGACCGTAATCAGTAGAAATCAAAGGGACATCATCAAAGTTTTCATCTTCATCTCTATCAAATGTATCAGTAACAACTAGTGGCACTAGATTCCATGCGCCTACATATCCACGATCTTGATTGATACATTCCTCATAATTGTCAGCAATGCAATGACAACAAAAGCATGAGTAGTCCCTAGTGTTCAACATCCAAATGCGACAATTCATACTTATAACTAAATGCAAAGATCACATCTTTTCTATCCTATTGCAACTATGCCTAATTTTTCTATCCACACCTGAACATTTATGCATATATAATTTACATTCTATAAATATAATTTGAATAAAGAATATCATAAAAAATTTAAACACTTTCAAATAATTTAAAAATGTGTGCATACCTTTAATCTCCCAAAATTTTCTATGTGGCACCGCCTGAGTCAATCCCGATGATGTGTCATTCTCATTTGGTGTGAAATGTGTCTTGCACCATTCAACCACATCATGTGCATTTTTTATATGGACTCCCTTATAATTCATTTGATACTTTCGTATAGGACATTTGATGCAAGCTCTGACACCATCATGTTCACCTTTTCCATGTCCACTCTCAAAGAAACTCTAGACATGTGGTATATTTTCATTATGATGATATCTACACAATGCAGAAAATGGTCTCGATGATTTGAATTATGCAACACATCCATCTGACCAAACATAATGTTTATCAATTTTTATACCTCTTTCTTTCAAATTTGCAAAAAACATCTTGAAGCAGTGTTTTACAAAATGAATGTCATGCTCTCTATCATCACTTATATAAAAATGATATTCCTTCTTGATGACCCATGCTTCAAATGTGCTTTGAATACCATCCAAATCTAATTGTGTGTATCGATAACACACATGTACCATAATATTAATTTTCTTTGAAAAATAGTATTCTGATTGAATTGCCTTTTGATGAACAAATGAATAATTTTATGCAAAATCAATAATTGATACAATAGTTCCAAGTGGGAAATTGTCTCTTAGTGTTTGGAATTGTTGTGCTTGCCACTTTGCAGAAAAAACATGATGAATGTAGGGTTGAATCAAATTTTTAAATTTTTCCATAAATACTCCAACATTTATCTCCTCTTCAACATATTCTAACCTTTTGGATTCTCTCCCAAATTTTGTTTCATTCTTTACATATTTGTAACTCTTGCAATTTACCATCTTTGTTACATTAATATTTTTTTTTTTAAAGGAAAAAGAGACAAATCAACACATGCTGGACATATTCCTTTTATGGAATTTATTTGTCTAGCTACATCATCTCTTTTGTCACATAAAATGGATGAGAATAACTCACTTCGTCTAGTAGGAGGAGCATTTTCAAAACCATAAGTGTCTTCTACAAACTTTCAAAAAATCTGATAGTGGAAATCAAATTCAATATGATAATGACAATAACAAGTTTCAAACACTTTGTTTGTGCTGATATAATATGGCTTCAATCTTTCAAACAATGTTTGCCCAATCTTTATATTAAGATTTGAACTACAAAATGACACATACATTTCATATTGTGTTGTGTCCAACCAATGTTTCGTATGATATTCATATTGATTAGCTGAAATTCTATGCCTGATAACATCTCTACTGTTTGATGAAGGACGTGTGTTATCATTCCAAAATAATGTGACCAAATTTTTTATTCCTTCATCACTCCTATCAGAACGAGGAGCTCTACACATGATTGACCAATTGCCTTCCAAGGTGCTATTATCCAAAAGTATTCTCCTATTAACATATCATGATATTGTTTTCCTATTAAAACCAAACTGAGATGAAACTGAAGATATTTGTCTTTTTCATCCCATAGTGTTACCTACAATGGATGTCAACATAACTTTTCTTGTAATGGTCTTATCTTTAGTTCGAGATCGCTTCCCTAGCTGGTTCAAACCTTTCCTAAGATTTTTAATCATACCAGTTTGCATGTCAACAACTTTTCTCTTCTTTGATGTTGTGTCTATACCCAATAATTTTAATGCCCCTTCCAACTTTTTGTTTATAAGTACAAATGAAAGAAATTGAGCTTGTTCAAATATTTTAAAATGATCAAATTTAACCAATATTTCTCTTTCTATCATATTCATTGATCTCTTCTTACCAAGACTTAAGGGTTGAACATTAGCAAGTGATCTCAAATTCTCCACATCCATTACAAGTAAACGATCTAAGTTTCTATAATTAATATTTCTCTTTACAGTTTGAGCTAAATTTAAAAGTTCATCCATACCAGTAGGAGCACGTGATCTTGACCCTTCTCCAACATCAATTGTTTGAGCTTCCATAGGGAGTGATCCTGACCCTTCTTCAATGTGCAATTCTTCGACTTGACTTGACCCTCCTACTTCAGCTTGTCTTTCAGCTTCTTTAGTTTTATGATAATATGTCAATGCAACTTCACAATTTCTTTGTTTAGTACTGGGTGACCTTTTTCTAGAAGATTTACTTTGTCTTCCCTTCTTGTTCCCCATTTCTTCGAGCTCCAAAAAATATGTTCCACAAGATTGTCAATAAAAATTCTCTTCTTCAAAAAATACTTTAATCTAATATTTCTCCTCTCCAAAATTATGCCTTTGAAAAAAGGGAAATAACAATCCTCCTCCAAAAAATGCCTTCAATAATAGAAAATGCAAATGTATTAATTGCAATTTGGTATAAAATAGAAACAAAATGTTTTAGTTTTATACCATTCTAAATTTGTTTTACAAAATAAACTCACTAGCCGACTTCGCTCGAAGTACCTACTTCACACGAAGTACCCAGAAAAAAAATCCAGTAGGGTGTTTTTTGCCGGACTTTTCACTTGGGAGGCTTCGTGCGAAGGGGGTCTTCACGCAAAGACCCCAAAACTGAAATTTTGCCATTAGAAAATAAGTGAACTTAAAAAAATGTTCTTTTGAGGCCTGGAACAAGGACCAAACAAGATGGTTTTTTCAAACATGTGATATCAAAAAATGCTATTTGGAACAAGCTTTCTAATGAATATAATTTTAATACATATTGAGTTCATTATCACTTTTAAATAAAACTTTAACTAAACATAGGTTGTTTGGTCATTCAACAACTTGTCTCTTCAAGACTTTGGGAAAAATAGTAAATTATAAATTTTTTTTTATAAAAAATATGTAGGAAAAACATATTTGTGTTACCTTTCTATGAAAAAAATAAAAAATAAATTTTGATATACATAGATCAAGTTAGAGCGATCCAAGTGACCTTATGTCTAAATTACAATTACTGTCACTTTAGAACTTAATAAACTATGAAATATTGACACAAAATAAATAAAATCAATTGCATCCTTTAGATATTGAAGTTACAAATATAATCTCAAAAGAATTACATCGTTATCATATTTAAAAAAAAAGTTATGTTGATCCAGGTGACAATAACTCCTTAAAAACATAGTTTTTTCACGCAAACCACTTTTCAAAGGAGAGGGAAAAATGAATTTCGATGAATTTTAATTTTTTTTTTTAAAATATATATTTAGAAACTAGAAAGAAAATTCTAAAAGACTCTAGTTTACATCATCTTCAAATTCCTAATAGTTTTGCGGCAATAGGTGTTCGAAAGTGAAGTTTTTTCTCAGAATGTTGATCTTTGTGTCAAAGTTGGCCAAAAAGTGGGACTCACTATTGTGGGAGCACCCCTTAGCTTAATTTTCATTTTCACCACCACTAAATCAAATAATCAGTTCATTTTAAGTTTTTTGTATAATCTGAATGTGTATTGTCTGTGTTGAGGACATGGATAACTGTTGTCATGCTTTAGAGAAGCAGATTTGAAAGGTAAACCCACCTGAGCTTAAAGATCAAAGTGAAGAAAGTTTTTTTTTAACCTTAGTACCTTAGTGTTTAAATTTTGTTAGATGCATTTGTTGGGAAGTGTTAGAGTTATATATCAGAGGTATTTGATTCTTGTTTATCATCTACAAGTTCGAGCACTGACATATGGTTTATTCCCTGTAAAAACATCTTCAGGTGTTATATTTTATAAGATTGAATGAGGGCATCTATTTTGAATGTATATGACTATGTTTGAGGATTCAGCCTAGAATGACATATGTATATTCTGATCATGCATCATGGCTTTGATGGCTTCAATGATGGTCCTATTTTTTCTTTCTGGAACTCCATTTTGTTGATGATTATAAGGTACATTACACTCCCGCTTAATCCCAACAGAAATGAAGAATTATTTAAAGTTTTTAGAGATATATTTACCTCCATTATCTTATCTTTGATTCTTTATTTTCTTTCTGGTTTGATTTTCTACTAGGGCTTTAAATTCTATGAATTTTAATAATACTTCATTTGATTATTTAAGTTTTAGGAAATATATCCAGGTTTTCCTACAGAAGTCATCAACAAAGATCACATAATACAAGAATCCCCCTAATGAGGGTGTTGACATTAGACCACACAAATCAGTGTGGACAAGTTCTAGTACAAATTTTGATTTATGTTCGCTTGAAGAAAAAGACCCTTTTGAGTTCTTTCCTAGAGCACAACCTTTACAAATTTTAGTATGTTCAGATTCTAGATGAGGTAGACCTAAGGTGATCTTCCCTATGGTAGGTAAGGCACTATACCAAAGATGACATAATATTCTATGCCAAATGTCATTACAATTTGATACTTCATGACTTAGTGCATGTTTTTTATAATTACAAAGTTTGTATAAGCTACCATCTCTTGTTCCTATGGAAATAGCATTCATAATGTTGGAATTTTTAGGCCAAAGTAGAAATTTATCTTCATGAAAGGTGACGTGATATCCTTTATCAGCTAGACCTGAAATAGAGACCAAATTTCTATTTGATTCCTAGAATAAATAGAATATCTTGTAATTGTAATGTAAATCCAGTTTTTAATTTAATTGAACAGGTCTCGATTCCTTTCAGAGGATAGGTGGAGTTATCACCAATTGTGACCTCTTCAGTTGAGTGTTCTTGAAATGTTTTGAATTGATCTCTAAACTTAGTTATGTGTCTTGATGCTCCGATATCAATTATCCAAGTGATTTTATTTGAGGTTAGTTCACTTGATAAGGCTAAGAAAATAGAGGATTTTCCACTTCTTTGACTTTAGCTATGGTTGTTTGATTGTTCTTCCTTTCCGGAAAAAACCTATGAGTGTGTCCAAACTTATCACACTTGTAGAATTGGACCTTAGAGAGATCTCTATTTTTATGATGTTGATTATTATTTCCTCTCTTTGGTTTAAAATTCTTTTTCCTTTTGTTTGTAGAAGTATGAAGAGCTTGAATATCTCCCTCTTTATATGAACCTATCCCCCTTGAGATTAGTCGAGATTCTTCTTGAGTGCAATCATTTCTGAGTTGATCAAATTTAGGTAGTGATGGTCGACCACTAATGCATTGGATAAAATATTCCCAAGAGATTGGTAACCCTCTCAGGGAAATTAGGGATAGTTCTATATCATCTACATTATTTCCAATAGTAGAAAGTTGATCTCTCAATTCAGAAATTCTCAAAAAATATGATGTAATCGTTTCTCCTTATTCATTTTGATGTTCATGAGTTGCTATTTTAAGGTAAGAAATCTTCTTGCATTGTTGATCTCATATGAAGATTGAATGGTTTTGAATACTTCATATGATGTAGATAGTCTAGCTATGGTTGGAAGAATGTGATCTTTAACAACGTTAATAATTATTTTCTTAGCCTTGTTATTACATCTTTTTCATGTTGTTTTCTTTGGTTCATCTTCAGGCATACTTTTGTCTTCTTCTATAGATGAATCCAATTCAAGTTCTTGAAGGATTTCAATTATTTAAATTTTCCATGAGACAAAGTTGGAGGCACCTTTGAGTCTATCCTCCACTCTAACACTGTTCACCATTATTGTCCTTCCTTGAATTTGAATATACAACTGAAATTGTGAATCAAAATTTTACTATCTTTATTATTCTCTATTAGTTAGGCTCTGTTACCATGTTAATGAATTAGGATCAGTTATGGAGAATGATAATAGTCTTTTCTTATTGATTCCAAATTGTATCTAAATCTGAAACTTTGATATATTATTGTAGAGATTAATATGTATTTACCAATTTAAAATGAAATCTAGAAACTATAACTAAGCTACAAATTTAATTTGATGCTGATCTGGAGGGATTATGTTGATTGGGCGAACTTAATCCTAGGTATATATTGATTGGGTTGACATATTCCCTACACTTTTTGATGATTTTAGTTGCTGACTATAACCAAGATCCTACACTTTCTAGATCTGATTAGAGGAAAATTATTATGTAGAGAGGGGTTTACCTCAGTCAAACTTTGGTTTGGAATCAATCATGAAATTGCATTAAAATTTAAAAGTAAATCATACTAATACAAAGAGGAGGCTAGATCCGAAACATACATTGTCTTATACCTTGGCAATGCATTGCTTCTTTGATTGTGAACACAAGTGTTCATGCAATAGCTTGAATCCAAACAAAACTCTAAAAGGAAATCATGAAAGACATGCCTTATACAATTAATAATATATTTTTCCATAATATTGATTCAGAGAGGAAGAATGACTTAAATTCTTGAAAATTTGGATGCTTGAATGCTTGTGAATGAATGTTTATGCTATGTTCTTTGTCCTTGATGGTGATCTCCTCTACTTGGCCTTTAATGAGGGAGATAAATTTGCTAACACGGAGAAGATTTCCTTGAAAATGTCTTGAATTCTTGAGATGATGGAGATCTTGATCTTTCTCATGAGGTATTCTTATTCTTTCTCATGGTTATTGATGCTAAAACCCAAATAAGGAGAGGCAGGTTACTTATATACTCCTCACAAACATTTTAGAGCTCAAAACTTGAAGAGGGTTGACAACAATTTGGATTTCTCACTTAAATTTCAAGACAAACTCGTAATTTAAATTTTGAAGCAAATGTTAGGGAATAAGTTGACTAGATTGACTGTGAGCCAAAGTATACCCAAAACATAAGAGAAAAGAATATGATAATTTAATTTTCACCATTAAAATCATAGTACTCTACCAACTCATTCATTCATTTATTTTCCAAAAAATCAAATATTTTAAAAAACTTTAGATCTTTTTTAGATATTCCATATACTTACACTTTTGATCTAATTTATTAATAATAATAATAAATTAATACAATAAGTAAAATGACTTTAGTCAATAAAATAAGTGTATAATTCTAATCTAATTTATTAGAATAATAAAATAACATAAAATAAAATAACTTACTAGTCGATAAAATATGTTCATTCATTTTTCCTTTAATTTTTACGTCTTAAATAATATCCTCTTATGCTACCTTAGATGCTAATCCTCCAATAATAATAAAAAACATCGGCATTAAAAAGTAAATGGCTCGCTATTCAAGAAAGCTTTTATTGCAATGTAACCGCATTTGGCGAGTAAAAAACAAAATGCCCTTTTCAGTGTTTTCGAAAGTGGTTTGACTTCTTGTATTAGCTTTAATCAAACAACAACGGTCAAGTTGCAAGAAAGGAAGAAAACAGACTCGTATGGTTTATCCTTCTGCACGGCCCAAGCGAGATGCATGATGCAGACTCGGCAAGATTTAAGCGGCTGAAGGCATTTTGATTTTAGAATTTTTTATCCTTTTGAAAATGTCTACACACAAAATCTGAGAGGAAGAGCAGCTTTAATGGATTTGAGGGCTGCAATGGCACCTCAATCATCAGAAACAACGCAAGAAATTGTAATAGAAACAGAAAAGGATATTCCACTACAAGAAGGCCTTCGCAAAAGAACATCTAACAATTTGACGCGTTCTGAGAGCAGTGGCAGCACCATTGACAGCTCAATTACGAGCTCAGATACGGCAGATGACAGAAAATTTGACGGTAATGTTCGTAAGGAGAAGGCTATCTATGACATAACAGCAAATGGTGCAAGCGATTCTTCGCGGTATGTTAGCAGTGATGTACAGTTTTCTCTTCGCCCTTCTTATCCCGCGCACAGGAAGCTCAAAGAGAGTCCTCTCAGCTCCTACGCCATTTTTAAACAGACAAGTACTTATATCTTTTGAAGTTTTTTTTAATTATCTTGTTACTGTTTGTTTTTCAATTTTAAGCCCTATGTGTTGTCTATTGGCTTCATTGTTAGGTCTTAATGAAGAGTTGCAGTGTTTTATGAGGCAAATTAATAGTACTATTTAGTCTTTATTGTTCATTTTCAATTTAAATTAGTTCTGTGGAACATTTGTTTGAGTTTTAGAGTTAATTACAGTGGTTTAACGTATAGTTTGATCATGTTGGTCAATATTTTCAGCTATTTTGGACCTTTATTTTATAGGTAGAGATTTAAACAGGGACCACATATACTAAACGATAGGAAAAATTCTTCCGCATGCCAAAACCAGTGCATCTTTATCCACAGGCAAGATGTTTATGCTAGAAAGACAAATGGGATTTCCATCAATTTTTCGAGAGAGCGCCGACTTGGATATTTATGGATCTGGAACTAGAAAATACTATGCAATTTACTCCAGAAGAACATTGCCATTTGATGGCTTAATACTGTTTAAGCTATCTCCAAAGATGGCATAATATTGGCTGAGAAACACACCTTTTCATAACCAAGGGTTCAAGTTGTAGCAAGTTTCGATGCCAAGGAAAGTGCAGGTGACGATGTTGGGGGTTGTAAGAAACCTATTATCCTACACCTACTGGTGGTGAGTTAGGGCCATTTTCTTATCACAGATAAATAGGCCATTGGTTTTCATTCGTACCTTGCTTGTATAGATAGTTATCCCAAGGAGTTGTAGATTGGTGAAAAGCTTTGTTTTGTTCTTTTCATGGGGTCTGTTAGCGGGCAATCTGGCTCTACTCTTGTCAATATAAAAGTTTTTCTATGTTCAGTTGGTGGCTATTAGTGGCTATTAGAGGCAATTTTTGATGTTCCGATTTACTTGGTTGTTGTAATTGGTATAGCTTTTATCTACTTTAGTAGGTGAGGTTCCCTATAGAACCATCAACTTACCAATAAAATAAACAATTGTAAGCCAAAGGGATCCACAAAGCACCCAAACACTGATTTGCATTAGCAATTCATGACATAATAAAATTGGAACATATTTCCAAAGCAGTTTGTATGGCATAACTTGCATTATTCTAGATAGACTACATCAAATGTACTACCCATGACTGGCTGGACATTCGACATTACTTACATTAACAAACCTCAATGTTCTACCTAGCAGAGGTTAAAATTGATGCATGCTTTTTCTACTAAAGAGACAGGTTGGGCTTGCATCTTACCCTCATGGCACATTCTCAATAGCATATCATAATTTAGGTAGGAAGATATAAACTAGCTGAGTTCTTTACTAATTTACAGTGTCCACAAATTAGATAAAATAGAAAGATAAAAATGTAAGTCTCAGACTCCATTAAGTCACTCTTCATGAGAATAACATGGGGTTAGCCTCATGTTGAACCATCCAGTCTTATCTAACTCGAGTGGTAGACCGGTGTTACTTCCATGCATCCCAAATTTCAGTAAGAATATATTTTGCCAGGAAATTGCAGGCATAGAAATTAAGCAAGTCATATTCTTGAAGGAACTCTTGATGAAAGTTTAGGAACTGCAAAGGGTATCATCAATATTGCTCTATAACTTAGTTACAAAAACTCAAAAGGAAAAAACCAAACAGAGATGACAATAAGTCACATTGCCAGAAGCTCATAACTCTAGATAATATGGATTATAACCATTAAGATTGTGTATATCTGGAAACAAGGCATGCCACTGAGAAAGATCGTACCTTTCCATGAGTACCTTCACCAATTAGAAAAGAGGGACTGAAGTTATTGTTTGCTTCTTCAAGCTCTTCCATATCAAAGGGTTAGTACTATGGGAGACCCAGAGCACCCAGTCTCGTTGTTTGAGATATGTATCCTTTCATAAAAAATAAAATTAGTTAAAGGAAATCCAAATTATTTTCTCTATTCTACAATATTCTTTCTTCTTGTTATTCCAAATTGATTCCTCCAGGATAAGCTTATCATCTTGATGTAATTGAGTTCATCTTTCCTCTCCAAGTCCTTCAACAAAAACTGCCCCTGGTCCTTCAGAATTGTTTCTCCATCCTTCACTTCTATCATTTTTAAAGTGGTTTCAGAAACATGCTCATGACAATTCATTTCGTTTTCAACTGAAGTTTTGAAGTTTTGCATTTTCTCTTTAACAACAACAGGACCAAAAACTATATAGAGTTTTTCTTTTGAAGTTGTCCCATCATAGGCAGAGATGTCTCTGACAATGTTCCCAGCATGTGGTGAACAAGAAATGCATGTTCCTGTTTCAGACACAATATCACCACAAGGAGCAATTACATTGCTCGGAGAATCAGATTTCCAAGAGGTAGAAGGGGAAAAACATTTGATTCTTCTGTAATGTCTTGGCAACACAATGTTGTATAAGCTTCAAAACCTGACACATTTGCCAGCTTCAAGCTCGTCTGACTATCATTTACTATAGCTTTAGTAAATTCATTATCTATGCTGAATTCACAATCATCGTTAGGCTGGTCATTGGCTTTGGAATTTCTATATGAAGAAGTTTCCAAGTTGGTTATACCACAGCCACCACCATTACTCTGATTTGCCAATGTCGTTGCTTCATCATCTGCAACAGGTTTACCGATAGAAGACATGTCTGGTTCAGTTTTGCAGCTATTTATTGGATTGGTAGTGACTAGCGTGTTCTCAGAGTGTTCAATTCCTTTTGAAGAAGTATCCATAAAATAAAAGTTCCAGTCTGTATCATGTAAGAAATTTGTTTCATGCAACATTTTTCCACTTCCAAGGAATCATGAAAAAGGACTGGATTGTCTGCAATAAAACAAAATAACAGATTCATATAAAAAATTGAAATTGAAAAAGAAATACAATAACATTTCGATATAGAAAAACATTAATCAGGTCTTTGTCCTTGTATCAGCAAAGAGACGTTAAACTTGTTTTTTGTGATTTCAAGCCAGATAAGCAGCTTTATTGACTTGCATTTTCATCCAATAAACAATGGTTAGATTATAAAATTTGATAATTGCAAAATTTGTGGAACATAGACATCTTAGCATTAAAAAAAAGGTGAAGTTATGTAGCTTTTTCAGAAGGCCCCTATCTCTCCCTCTCTATATAAATAGAATGTGAATGTGAAGATAATTTTTTAAGCCTCTTCCTTCCTCTCCCTATACAAATGCACATCAGTGCACACATACAAACAGAGTACATATACATTCATACAAGTCTATGTACATGTACTGTTGTACATATATAAACACATGCACACACAAACACAGATTATTTATCAGGGCTCATGGGGATGCACCCCTGGGGATTTGGGTGATGTTCATATAAAAGTATACACTATATGCATACTTCTCTATCATTCATAGATGCATAAGCAAGTCTAGATCAATGAAATCCAAGGATATGTCTAGGTATGATAGACAAGTATATAGGACATAAGTGCCCTAGTAGCTAGCTATGGTGGGAGTGACCCAAATGAAGGTATAAACTAGTATTTTCTCAGTTATCTACAATTAAAAATAACCAATGTATAAACTAGTAGAGGATAATCTAGGTGGTGTTTGAAGCTGACTTAAGCGCTAGGTTTAGAGATTTAAGTGGCAATCTGTCTACTCAACTTATAGACCAAAATGCATCTGTTGAAAATAGGGAGGTCAAGGCATGTACCATCATTCTAAGAATGTTTTTGTATCAATCGACATAAGAATGATTTTCACAATAAGGAAAACAAAGCATTCTTTCACTTAAGATTGATTATCAATTTATCACATATATGTCTTTGTAACTCAAATGTATCAGAAGTGCACATATATCTGTTGTTAACACAAATACATTGATGGTAGCATGCCACTAGTCTGCCGTCAAAACACTTTATCCTTCAATTGTCCTCTTTAAGATAGTCAGTTTATTAGTCGAACAATCTGCAGTTTATTTCATTGTAATGTTTGTTTCATAGTGTTTTGTAAGATTTTCTATGGTAATTCAGTTTATATATAATACAATATTTGTATTACATTTATTTATAAGATTTGGTATAGTAATCCATATTAAAATTTATCTGCTATAAGTTGAATGAGAAATACGATAAATAGGAAAGTCCTGAAGCTGGATTTTCAACATTCTGTAAGGTGATCCTTTTTCTTATTTTATGAATTAAAAGGAAACAAGAGATTTCTTTGTGGCAAAATCTTTCATGCAAAAAATTTAGTTATATATACTGGACACACAAAATATTGGCACCAAAATTTACAGCCCTTTAGCCAAAGAATAGAGTGGCCAAAGCGTTTCCATGTGAGCTAATTAATTATATAGAATTTATGTAGCCTACCAACTTTTCATGTAACTATGTCAACTCACTTGGATATAATTATCACACGTGACGCAATTTCCTTCCTTGCCTTGTGTAACATAAGGTGTAATTCCCTGGTCCTAGAGACAAAATGTCTGAGTCTTTGATTGTTAATTTTTAAATAGCTAGATTCAGATTCTAGCTAATATTTAACTTAACTTAATATTTTAATTTACATATTTAATTTAAATTTAAATTTAAATAATAATATCGATTAAGGGCTGGGCCCTTTACAATGTTTAAACGTCTATAGACGTTACTTAATGGCGCTAGATTTATTAATTCAAGGTCGGCCTTGGAGGCCGACCTTACCTTGTAATTATTATTATCTCATATAAATGAGGCCTTTGGATATTGGAAATGATATTCAAGCCAGCGAAATCTATCTACTCCATAAGCGAATTTCCCCTAATACAATCTGCTCCAAAAACAAACACATATTGTCCATTGCGATTTCTTTACAACAGCAAGTGTTTGGTGGCATGATTGACGTCCTAGGCTACTGGTTCTTTCATCAGTGTATCCATGAAGCAATCCGAGCAAGCAAGCAGCGGACCTCATCATCAAGTATATACATAAGATCTGATTTAACTGGGCACACACCAGGCCACATAGACACTGTGCTGCATCACTCACATGAGGGCATGCATACAAAAGGCTTAGATCTGATTGAATCTGGACTTCACATTGAATCAGTCTTCTACATTTGATTTGCTTCGTGGATCGGGGATCCTCAGCAAATCCATTGCGATGTTATTGTGAGGCAATTTGAGAAGAAATAATTAATTGGATTTGAATGCTGGGTTTTTCCTCCTAGAGGTTTCCCATGTTAGTATATTTCAGATTCTAGCAAGGAATATATCAATCTATAGAGATCTAACAAAACTAAGCACAGGATAAAATATAATATACACAAGTAAGTACAGATAGTACCTGGATTTGAAGGAGATGACTTCAGATCTGTAGCTTGAAGGATTTAAAGTTGCCCTCCAATAATCTACCAACATATTATATCTGAGATATAATATCGATTTGTATTTAGCCCTGCTCTATAATGATTGCTTCAAATCCCATGAATATGATTGCTGTCATAAATCTGAGATATATGAACAATTGCTGTTCAAATATTACACAGATCTGAGACATATTCGCCCTAAATTGCAAATAGAACTTGCACTCCAAGGGTTGGGAAAAGATGCACACAAGAGTGATGCCTAAGAGGATGTCGTATGTGTTGAACCTGCATTAAAACCTTCCAATTAAATACTAAATTCGCTGCTCCTGAATAAGCTGGTGAAGATCGCACAATCATCTAGGGAAAGTTAGCACATGATGAACACAATTCGATCATTACTCATGCCATTCGATTCTTGAAGGAAGGATTCACATGTTATGTTTTTGATATGATCTCCTCCAAGAATCAATCTCTATTTATATGTAAATGGAGGGCCTCCTCAAGAGGCCGACTTGGTTAATTTAAACAATAAATATATTTCCCCAAGAGGCCGACTTGGGCCCTTACCAATTATTATTTAAATTAAACAAATTAAGCATATAAAATCAATTTTGTTGATAAACAATAAATATTAAATATTCCCTAATATTTAATATTATTATTTATGCATATCAAAATTTCCAAGCTGTTATGTATTTGCCGTAAAGGCCAAAATTTCAATATCCCAAGGTAAATTATGTTGTGTCTCTTGTGTCTTCCTATTTTGATTTGTTTAAATTACTGTTTTGATTTAATTTAGATCTGATTACTTAAAATTAACATGGTATTAGAGCTTGGTTCTTACTAATCGTGCTCAAATCTAACCCATTATACATTTGATTTTTTTTTCTCTTCATTGCTATTTTCAAAATGGTGACAGGGCTCAAGGTAGAGGATAGATTGGAAGGAGTTATAAATTTTACATCATGGAAGGTTCGAGTGCTCCTTGCTCTAGAGGAAAACGATCTACTTCAATTCGTGCAAGGGCCAGCTCCTATTGAACCATCTGATCTGAATGAGTTAAGTCAATTTAAGAAGAATGCAGTGAAGGCAAAGAAAATTCTGATTGACTCCGTTAAAGACCATCTTGTTCTAGTCATCTCCAGGATGTCTTCAGCATGTGATATGTTTAAACAACTTGAGGGTATGTATGAGATCAACAATCTAATTAAGGCACTCACCCTAAGAAGGCAACTTCTTCAAATCAAGATGGACAAGGGAGAAACCGTAATGAGGTTTTTCATGAGGATCGCTGAATTAAGGGATCAGATTCAAGCTATGGACGGAGAAGTGGTGGACAAGGACCTTGTTATGCTAGCTCTCAATGGCCTACCTCATTCTTGGGAACCATTCATTCAAGGTTTGAGTGGTAGAGGTATTCTTCCTTCCTTGGATTATCTTAGAGCTGATTGTATTCAAGAAGAATCTCGTTTAAATGCTCGAGGATTTAAAATTTCTTCCTCTTCATTAGATAACCAAGTTCTTGCAGCTCAATCCTTTAAGAAAGGTGGAAATTGGAAGAAGAACTTCAAAAGGAACAACAATTTCAGATCTCAAGACTACAATGATCCAAGGAAGAGACCTAAGGATCGTTCTCACATTCGCTGTTTCAGATGTGACAAATTTGGTCACTATGCCAAGGAATGCAAGATTCAACCAAATCATCAAGAAACACACATCAATGAAGTTGATGATAAGGAAAAAAAGGAAGACTTTCTTTTCATTTTTGCTTTATCTAGTAATATCCCTAATGTCAGTGACACTTGGTTGATTGATAGTGGTGCTTCCAAGCATATAACAGGTTATAGGAATCAACTTATAGATTTGGCTGAGAAGGGATCAAATCTTCACGTGGTCATTAGGGATGATGCTCAATACTTCGTAAGAGGTTTTGTTAACACAACTTTCAACTTGGATTCTGGTATTTCATTGCAGTTATCTGATATCTTATTCGTTTCCAGATTTAAAAGAAATTTGATCTCTATTTCTGCTCTAGAAGATAAGGGATATCAAATTGCATTTTCTGAAGGTAGAGTTTTAGCCTGGCCTAAGAAATCTAACATCAAATCTTCTAGAGTAAATGGTAGAAGATTTGAAAGCCTCTACAAGCTTTCAGCTCGTCCATTTCAGGCTATTATTAGTTCTTCAGCCGAGTCTAGTGATCTATGGCATGGTAGACTTGGTCATTTTCATTACCATGCTCTTCCTACTCTTGAAAAGATGGTCAAAGGTATGCCTAAACTTAGTCATGTTCATGATGATGTATGCAAAGGTTGTGCAATAGGTAAAAACATTAAAAGTTCATTTCAGAAAAGTGAATCTAGATCTAAGGAAAAACTTGCTTTTGTCCATTCTGATTTATGTGGTCCAATGTCAGTTGCATGTTTTAGTGGCTATTTTTATTATGTCACTTTCATAGATTATTTCTCTAGGAAGACTTGGATTTATTTCTTAAGGACAAAAGAATCTGATGAAGTTCTAACTAGGTTCAAAGAGTTTAAATCTCTAGTTGAAAATCTTTTTGGTAAGCGAATTAAGATTCTTAGATCTGACAATGGAGGTGAGTACACCTCAGGTGTCTTTCATGATTTTTGTGTAGAAGCGGGGATCGAGAGAGAGTTTTGTGTTCCCTACAAGCCTCAGCAAAACAGAATTGCTAAAAGGAAGCATAGAACCATTATTGAGTCAGCCAAAGCTATGATCTATGATCAAAATCTGTAATTGTTCCTTTGGGCTGAAGCTGCTAGGACTGCTGTTTACATTCAAAACAGGTTTCCTCATAGCGTCTTGAAAGATATGACTCCAGAAGAAGCATTCGTAGGAGTGAAACTCGACATCAAACATTTGAGGATCTTCGGAAGTCCTGTCTACATCCAAATCCCCAAGGAGAAACAAACCAAATTGGAACTATCTGGTAAGAAAGGTATACTTGGTAATAGTGAGAATTCCAAAAAGTTTAGAATCTATATTCTAGGTCAAAGGTATATTGAGGTAAGTAGAGATGTTACTTTTGAAGAAAATATTGCATTAAGGAAATCTAAAAGTTCTTTGATTGAAGATGAAAATGTTACTAACGAAAATCATGAGATGGATGTTGAGTTTCAGAGGGAGGCTACAGGTTCTCCTGATCCGATTAGTCATGATGAACCTTTAGTCCCCACAGATGGTCCTAGAAACATCATCGTGAGAAAGGAAATATCACTTTGGATGAGGAACACCATTCAAGACACTGAAAGTTTTGCTGCTCCTCCTAGCACTTTACGAGAAAGTAGAAGGCCTCAAGCCTTCTCCAACTATGTGGCTTTAATGTGCAACCTTACTGAGAGTGAACTTGCCAATGCAAAGCAAGCTATGGATCAGTTTGAGTGGAAGAATGCTATGGATGAAGAATATGAGTCCATCATCAAGAATGATGTATGGGAGATTGTGCCTAGACCCAAAAGTGAGTCTGTTGTATCCTCTAAATGGTTATTTAAAATTAAGCATTCTGCTGATGGTAGTACTGAGAAATTTAAAGCTAGATTTGTAATTCGTGGTTTTTCTCAAAAGGAAGGTATAGATGATGAAACCTTTGCTCTTGTAGCTAGATACTCTTCTATCAGGTCTATTATAGCCATTACTGCAACTAAAGGTTGGAAGTTGCATCAAATGGACGTCAAGACTGACTTTCTCAATGGTGGCATTGAAGAAGTCTATATTGAGCAACTTGAGAGATATGAGTTCTACAAGAAAGAAACTCATGTGTGCAGGTTGAAGAAAGATCTCTACGGTTTGAAACAAGCTTCTCGTGCATGGTATGAAAGAATTGATAAATATTTGATAGGCTTAGGATTTTGTAAGAATAATGCCAATCCTAACCTTTATTTCAAAGTTCTTAATGATGAGATGTTGATTTTGGTCTTATATGTTGATGACCGATTTCTAATTGGAAAAGAAGATCTAATCATTAGATGTAAGAAGGCGTTAGCTTCTGAATTTGAAATGAAAGATTTATGACTTATGCATTATTTTCTTGGCTTAGAAGTTTGGCAAGGGTCTAATGAAAATATGTTAAGTCAAGGAAAATATACTATAAACATTTTGAAAAGATTTGGCATGTTGGATTGCAAACCTATGTCTACATCTATGGAGACTAATCTGGAAAAGTTGAGTGCATGTGCAAAAAATTCTGATTTTGCAGATGCCATAAAAAATAGGCAGCTGATCTGTAATGTCCCCATTTTTAATAAATTATTTTTTATTAATTATTGGTCCTAGAATTTAAATAATATTATAAAAGGACCTTTAATTAATAAAAAGGGGGGGGCGGGCATTTTATTTATTATTGTCTGTAGGTGTTTGCCGTGTCGGCATTCTTTTGTAAACCCTCGAGAGTTTCTCCGAAGGGGTATTTATGACCAGCGTGTAGGATGTTTTCTTCATGTGGAGATTTATATTTGATTTGTATTTGCGAATTCTTGTTGGGCTTCTGCTGTTCGCCATTTCGGAGGTGAAAGATACTCCCTATTTGGTTTGTGTGTAGTTTCAGTGGGATTCAACCCTCACCCTATTCTGCTTGTTTCTCTAGTTCCGGATTTGGCAATCAATATCTATTATTCATATTTCATCTTGCAAGTGTTTAAGTTCGATTTATGTGGTGGCAATTAAAAACTGGAACGACTCTCATCGCTCGGCATACTACCAACATCATTCTATACCGCTTCCATCCTTCGGCGTACTTCCAGCATCATTCTGTACCACCTCCATCCCTCGGTGTACTTCCAACTTCCTTCCATACTGCAACCCACTTCCTTCCGTACTGCAACACACTTCCTTCTGTACTGCAACCCACTTCCTTTCGTACTGCAACACACTTCCTTCCCGTACTCAACACACTTCCTTCCATACTGCAACTCACTTCCTTCCGCACTGCAACACACTTCCTTCCGTACTGCAACACACTTCCTTCCATACTGCAACTCACTTCCTTCCGTACTGCAACCCACTTCCTTCCGTACTGCAACTCACTTTCTTCCCGTACTCAACACACTTCCTTCCGCACTGCAACACACTTCCTTCTGTACTCCACACTTCCATACTACAACTCACTTCCTTTTGTACTGCAACTTCCTTCCTTTCGTACTACAACCTCCATCCGTACTGCCTCTCTGTACGGCATGAAAACTTACCTTCGTATGGCCAGGCTTCCATACCGTACGACATCCAGCTTCCCATCTGTACGGTCTTGACTTCCGTATGACTTTTCCTCACTGTACGACCCTCATACTCAGTACACTGTATGACCTCAGCACAATCGTACGACCTTCTCCCCTGACTCCGTACTGCCTGCAACCTCTTACCTCTTAGTATGGCCTTCTACCTGATTCCATTCCCTCCTTCGTACGGATTGGTTGAATCGTGCCTAGTTGCGTGGTTGGGAACATTACATTGGTATCAAAGCTGGTGATCTTGCCAGCCTGTGGGGATGATTGAGAGATTTTGGGATTTGGGTCACACTATGGCGCCCAGTAGCGATGGACAATGGTGGTTGAAGGCACTACAGAGGATTAACAAAGAGCTCAGCGAGGGTATTGATCTTCCATTAGATATATTGGAAGTATGTTTGTGTAAGGTTGACCAATTACCTTGAAGATTTATACAGAGGATCCTTTCTCCAATTAAGGATGCCTTAAGTCAACCCAAGCTTTTGAGACACTATGACAAGGAAATGAAGTTGGCAGCTGCAGCATGTCTTAGTGAGATTTTGAGAATTTGGGCTCCTAGAGAATCGTATGATGACAACACCATGATAGAGATATTGCATTTGATCGTTGACGGCTTTCAAAGTCTTGATGACTTTAGTGGTGACCCTTTTGGCAGGAGATCTACAATATTGGAGAATTGTGTAAATGTCAAAGTAACCTCCTCTAAGATCTAGAATTGCAAGACTTGATCCATGATATGTTTCATCACTTCTTGGTCACAATCAAGGAATGTCATGATAGTAAGGTTTTGGTTGCTATGGAGAGCCTTATGATTTCGTGCATTGAGGAGATGGATGAAATATCCCAACCTATCATATCTATGTTGTGGGTTGTTCGCAATCTAGAATGTGTTCCATCTATGGCAGCGTGTAGATTGGTGAGTAATGTATTCAAGCATTGTGAAGAAAAACTAATATCTCGTTTGCATAAGTGGGAGAAAGTTGATGACGGCGATAAAGGTGATGCTTTACACGAGGCCCTGTTTGCCACTGTGGCCTTGTCCACCACCAAGGTTCTCTCCGACACGGTTGCCGCTAAGACTCAGTCTGCTGTTGAGGTTGTTTCTGTTGCCAAGGCTCTATCTACCATCGAGGCTCTGTCTGCCGTTGAGTCTGTTGTTGCCGCCGAGATTGTGTCCGCTGCTGAGGCTGTTTGTCGCCGAGGCTTTGTCCGTCACCGAAGCTCTGTTTGCCACCGAGACTATGTTTGTCACCGAGGCTGTCTCCGTCGTCGAGACTGTGTCCATCGCCGAGGCTCTGTCTGCCGCCGAGACCGTGTCCATCGCCGAGGTTGTGTCCCTCACCGAGACTCTATCTGCCGCTAAGGCTGTGTCTATCGCTGAGGCTCTGTTTGCCGTCGAGGCTGTCTGTCGCCGAGACTTTGTTCGCCATAGAGACTCTATCTATCGAGGCCTTGTTTGCCGCCGAGATTTCTTACAGATCGAGATCCCTTTCGGACCGAGATTCCCTTTGGGCCGAGATTGCCTTCGGGTCGAGATCCCCTTCGGGTCGATATTGCCTTCGGGCCGAGATTGCCTTCCGGACATATAACAAATTTACCTCCATGCAGAGATTGTCTTCAGAACATTACAGTTTTATTGGCATCAGCGTCCGTGTTTGTGCCCATATTAGAAGAGATTGTTGAACATGAGGGTGTGAAAGACTTCACGGGTTGGCGTTGTTGGGATCCTAGTGAAGGGCATGACAATATTTATATTAGAGTGACGTAGTTAAAGCTTGATGATGGTTTACTGGTCTCAACTACATCCAACTATGTGCATATGGTCCAAAAGCAGCACAGAGTTTTCCATGAATATTACTACCAATGCCCGCACTTGGCTTGGGATTTGAGCATCGATGAGTTTGATGTTTGGTTTCATTGGGACCCTGGTGACTCTGGGCATGGCAACAATTATATCAGAGTGGAGCAGTGGAAGCTTGATGGAGGGTTACCTTTCGCGCTTTCTTCCAAGCGCATGGTCATGTTGCGGCTTGAGGATTCCAGTGGATACAGCTATTAGTGTTCGCGCTTAGTTTGAAATCCTGGAGTATTGATGATGGATTGCTTGAGGACAAGCAATTTTTGGGCGGTGAGGATTTGTAATGTCCCCATTTTTAATAAATTATTTTTTATTAATTATTGGTCCCAGAATTTAAATAATATTATAAAAGGACCTTTAATTAATAAAAAGGGGGGGGCATTTTATTTATTATTGTCCATAGGTGTTTGCCGTGTCGGCATTCTTTTGTAAACCCTCAGGAGTTTCTCCGAAGGGGTATTTATGACCGGCGTGTAGGATGTATTTTTCATATGGAGATTTATATTTGATTTGTATTTGCGAATTCTTGTTGGGATTTTGCTGTTCACCATTTCGGAGGTGAAAGATCCTCCCTATTTGGTTTGTGTGCAGTTTCGGTGGGATTCAACCCTCACCCTATTCTAATTGTTTCTCTGGTTTCGGATTTGGCAATCAATATCTATTATTCATATTTCATCTTGCAAGTGTTTAAGTTCGATTTATGTGGTGGCAATTAAAGACTGGAACAGCTCTCATCGCTCGGCATACTACCAACATCATTCTATACCGCTTCCATCCTTCGGCGCACTTCCAGCATCATTCTGTACCACCTCCATCCCTCGGTGTACTTCCAACTTCCTTCCGTACTGCAACCCACTTCCTTCTGTACTACAACTCACTTCCTTCCATACTGCAACACACTTTCTTCCATATTGCAACTCACTTCCTTCCCGTACTCAACACACTTCCTTCCGTACTGCAACTCACTTCCTTCCGCACTGCAACACACTTCCTTCCGTACTCCAACGTGCACTTCCTTCCATACTACAACTCACTTCCTTCTGTACTGCAACTCCCTTCCGTACTCAACACACTTCCTTCTGTACTGCAACACACTTCCTTCCGTATTACAACTCACTTCCTTCTGTACTACAACTTCCTTCCTTCCGTACTACAACCTCCATCCGTACTGCCTCTCTATACGACATGAAAACTCACCTTCGTACGGCTAGGCTTCCATATCGTACGACATCCAGCTTCCCATCTGTACGGTCTTGACTTCCGTACGACTCTTCCTCACTATACGACCCTCATACTTAGTACACCCTACGACCTCAGCACAACTGTACGGCCTTCTCCCCTGACTCCGTACTGCCTACAGCCTCTTACCTCTTAGTACAGCCTTCTACCTGATTCCATTCCCTTCTCCGTACGGATTGGTTGAATCGTGCCTAGTTGCGTGGTCGAGAACATTACATGATCGGGTCCTTGATGTATCTAGTTAACACTAGACCGGACATATCCTATGTTGTTAGTGCACACAGCTAGTTCATGAACAAACCTAAGCATGTTCATTTGGTTACTGCTAAACACATCTTGAGATATCTACATGGCATAGTTGACTATGGGCTGAAGTACTCTTCCGACATGATTACCTTGAAAGGATTTTGTGATTCAGATTGGGCAGGTGATGTCATTGGAAAGAAGAGCACTTCGGGTTTATGTTTCAGTTTGGGATCTGCCATGATCTCTTGGGCCAGCAGGAAGTAGTCTTTAGTTGCCTTGAGTACAACTGAAGCTGAGTACATTGCAGCAAGTGTTGCTTCAAGGGAAGCTGTGTGGCTTCGTAAGCTTCTTACTAAGCTGTTTGGACAACCATTGGATCCTACCATTATTCATTATGATAATTAGAGTTGTATAAAGATGTCTATCAATCCTGTGTTCCATGACAAATCAAAACATGTGGAAACTCATTATCACTTCTGTTGGAGCTCTAAATTTTGGGCAAAATTTGGAGTCCTATATAGTGATAAAACCCTAAAAAATGGCGTCTTAAACTCCATGCCCAATAATTAATGGAGTACATGAAATGGGATAAAAAATTACATTAATTTTCAATTAAAAGTTGAGGGATTAAGAAAGGAAGCTCTGTGATAGGAACAATAAAAATTCTGTGATCAAAGCCTTCAGAAAATGCTAGAATTTCGACCTGCTGCAAAGATGATGCCGACAGAGGCTGAAGATGGTTGAATTTTAAAAATCTAAAAACACAACCCAGTTCGGGAAATCAATTTTCCTATCTCCAGTCCAAATCTTAGCTTTCCACGAGGTGTTTTGGATTTTCGGCCAAGTCCAAATCCGAAAGATAGGTAGTTATTAGTTAATTTTTTGATTAGTTTTTTCAAAAGAAGTTTTTAAATTTTAGCATAGGGTGGTGTCTCTTCACCCTAAAGGGGTGTGAAAACCATTCATCCACATATATATGTTGTGTCAAGGTAAGGGAAGAAGGATGAACAATGTAAAAAACTTATTATTTTCTACTACACTTTCTGCAAGTGATCTATTGTACATAAGACTTTATGGAGCATTAATATAAATTAGTTATTTTCTCTAATTTGGAGTTATGGATTTGATCGTTCCTGATTGATTAGTTGTTTGTGATTTTATCTCCAGAAGGTAAAGCTTCTTTAAAACTTTATGTTTGGAAATTATTCCCATTATTTTTCAATTTGATAATTAGAATTATTAGGCTCTATTAATTCTATCTTATTGGGCTCATTAATCTTGGTTAAATTAAATAAGACTAATTGTAGCATAATAAAATAATCAAAGACATTAAAGAGGAGTAGTTGATAGGAGCATTTGGGTGGTGTTCTTTGTCTCACTTAGTTGTACATAGGATTAAAAAGGAATTGTCTCTATTGCCCAATAGAAGAAAGGCATTGATGTATTATCCTTAAGTTGAAGTCTCTGTTCAAAAAAATTACAAGCAGAAAGTAGTCATCAAGATTTATTTCAAACCAAATAATACATTATTTTAAAACATTCTTTCAAAAGCATTTCTATTATAGCATTTAAACAACAATCAAAATTGTGATACTCACAATTTGATTCCTCTCAAGTTCATTTTCCACTTTGAGAGAATCCAAAAGTTTTATATTCAGTTATCTGTTACAAAAAGCCTTTGAACCAACCGATTTGGTTAAGGTATAGGCCCACCAGCCTCGGTTTTGCAGAGTTGGAATTGTAGAAGTTCAAACCTCCATTTGGTTGAACTTGTTAGTTGGCAAAAACGATTGGGTTTCCCAGCATTGGATTGACAAATACATAGGAAATCCAAACCATCATTTTTGGGCACTAACAAATTGGCGACTCTGCTGGGGAGTTGTTTGTAAAACATTACTTAGAATTTCTGGTGATCAGAGAGTTAGACTCTATTGGAGATAGAACTAGGAATCAGTTGTATAACTTTTTCCTTTTTATGAAGAAGGTGGCAACTCTATTCAAAAAGATTTCAGTTGGTATCTCTACTGAGGGAGAAGACTCAGAAGGAAATCGTACATAGTTTTTTCAAATGTATTAATCATTTCAAAGAAATCCTTTTATTCCAGATGGCATCAGGCCATTGGATTTTAGCAATTTTGATTATGAACCTAGCAAGTTATCCCCAGAACTCTCAAAACTTGAGCCAAAGTTCCATGGAGAATGGGATGAATCAGCACTTCGACATTTAGATGAGTTTTATACATTTATAGAGGATTATGAAATTTGTGTAGAGGATCAGGTAATGAAGCTATTTGTCAAGACATTAAAAGACAATGCAATACAAGCATATGAATCATTACCTACACAAAGTATTTCATCTTGGAAAGAATTTGAACAATGGTTCCTATATGAATTCCATGATGCAAGCGATGAAGATAACATGTGTTATGAACAGTGTGAAGACCAAAGCTGCAGCATGGAGGAGGATCATAGTATGTCTCTACTTGATGCATATTTTATTTTGGAGAGATTTAAAGGGGAGTCTTCTACACACTTATTCTTGAGGATGGTAAATATTTATTAGAAGATACCTGTAACAATTATGCCTTCACAAAAAAATTTAATGAGAAAGGTCAAAAATTTGGGAATCTTGCTACATGACCTTGATTTGAAGCTTCTTTTTTAGATATTAGAAGAAGAAGATGAAGACAGAGAAGAGGAGGCTTATGATCAGATTGAACAAGACCTTGTGCTTGATGGAAATCTCAGTGATGATGAAGAAGATCCAAATTACATATCCCCTTTGGACACATTTTTGAACTTAGAGAAACAAGAAGAAGAATTTGCAGTACAATTCTTCATGAGGATGTTTAATATCTGTCAAGAAATACCTTCAGAATGCAGACCTCCGTCCTCTGATCTTTTCAACAGAATGCGAGAACTAGGTCTCTTATATGATCATCAATTTCTTACTTTTCTCAAACTTATGAATAATGAATTGGTTGCAGAGGACAATGAGTGCAGAACTAAAATAACATATGAGTCAAGTGAAGTTTCAGATTTGAATGGAGAAGACTTTTTTGGATAGTTAAGACTTTTCCATGATGATTCTTGTATGATATCAAACATCAGTGAATGTGAAAATGAGGAAGAGGATTATCTTAGCGTGGAAGAGATTATAGCCTTGTTAGACATAGAATATCATAAACATATTGAGAGAAACGGTCCAAATTTTTTCTCAATCCACTACATTAGACAAGTTAATGAATCAATACATATTCAAGGCATACTAGATGAAGGATATGATAATTTCCAAGAATCAAATAATGGAGATGAAATAGAATTGCATACAGTGTATGAACAAGAGGAAGCTTCGGGAGATAATGTCAATGAAGATATTAGTCTTGTTGATGAAACACTTGATGATCCAAATGAAAGCTCTCAGGAAAGCATGTCTAAATTCTCTATGTTCCTAAATCCATTGTTTGAAGAGGAAGAAGAAGAAGATATGTCTGAGTTCTCTATGTTCTTGAATCCATTATTTGAAGAGAATTTTCAATGCGATCAAGTCCATCAACATCACGATGAAGATAGAAAACCTAATGATAATTTTGAAGATGATGAAACTCAAGATATGTGTGGAGAGGGGTATTCAGAAGGTGAAACATGCATTATTTCATCCTATGAGCAAAATTTGTATCAAACGTGTGAAGATGAGATGGAATCAAACAGATATTACAAGGAGTATGTGTATAATTTGAAGATACCTATTATCAGAGAGAGTAAGTCCACTTGGTTGAGGGAAAGCATCAACATATTTAATCAGACATATCTCAGTATCGTTTTCAGATTGATGTCAATGGAATGTGATGAAAACAAGATTTTTGATACAGGCAAATATTGCTTTTGTATTTTGGTAGCCTAGGGCTACCAAATTATTATGATGTGATTTCTACACAGTGACTCTATAACCCAATTGATTGGCACTTGGTCTGGTTCTCCCAGAGATAACTGAATTCTCGCTATGCTCACATGGAGCATATGTCCCTAGAAAGAGGTTGTTGGAGCTCTAAATTTTGGGCAAATTGGAGTCCTATATGGTGATAAAACCCTAAAAATTGGCATCTTAAACTCCATGCCCAATAATTAATGGAGTACATGAAATGGGATAAAAAATTATATTAATTTTCAATTAAAAGTTGAGGGATTAAGAAAGGAAGCTCTGTGATAGGAACAATCAAAATTCTGTGATCAAAGCCTTTAGAAAATGCTGGAATTTCGACCTGCTGCAAAGATGATGCCGACATAGGCTTAAGATGGTTGAATTTTAAAAATCTAAAAACAACCCAATTCGGGAAATCAAATTTCCTATCTTGAGTCCAAATCTTAGCTTTCCACGAGGTGTTTTGGATTTTCGGCCAAGTCCAAATTCGAAAGATAGGTAGTTATTAGTTAATTTTTTGATTAGTTTTTCAAAAGAAGTTTTTAAATTTTAGCATAGGGTGGCGTCTCTTTATCCTAAAGGGGTGTGAAAACCATTCATCCACATATATATGTGGTGTAAAGGTAGGAAAGAAGGATGAACAATGTAAAAAACTTATTATTTTCTACTGTACTTTCTGCAAGTGATCTATTGTACATGAGACTTTATGGAGCATTAATATAAATTAGTTATTTTCTCTAATTTGGAGTTATGGATTTGATTGTTCCTGATTGATCAGTCCTTTGTGATTTTATCTCCAGAAGATAAAGTTGCTTTAAAACTTTATGTTTGGAAATTATTCCCATTATATTTCAATTTGATAATTAGAATTATTAGGCTCTATGAATTCTATCTTATTGGGCATAATAAAATAATCAAAGACATTAAAGAGGAGCAGTTGATAGGAGCATTTAGGTGGTGTTCTCTGTCTCACTTAGTTTTACATAGGATTAAAAAGGAACTGTCTCTATTGCCCAATAGAAGAAAGACATTGATCTATTATCCTTAAGTTGAAGTCTCTTTTCAAAAAAATTACAAGCAGAAAGTAGTCATCAGTATTTATTTCAAACCAAATAATACATTATTTTAAAACATTCTTTCAAAAGCATTTCTATTATAGCATTTAAACAGCATTCAATAATTGTGATACTCACAATTTGATTCCTCTCAAGTTCATTTTCCACTTTGAGAGAATCCAAAAGTTTTATATTCAGTTATCTGCTATAAAAAGCCTTTGAACCAATAGATTTGGTTAAGGTATAGGCCCACCAACCTCGGTTTTCCAGAGCCGAAATTTTAGAAGTTCAAACCTCCATTTGGTTGAACTTGTTAGTTGGCAAAAACGATTGGGTTTCCTAGCATTGGATTGACAAATCCATAGGAAATCCAAACCATCGTTTTTGGGCACCAACAACTTCATTCAAGATATGGTGCAGAGTGGTGCCATCCAGCTGAAGTACATCAACATTGATGAGCAAGTGGTAGATATTCTTACCAAGCCACTTAACAGGGTGAAGTTTGAATACTTCTGTGAAATGCTTGGACTTGTAAAGATACCTGGTATTGCTGAGAGGGAGTCTCAGCTTCATTGATTATCTTGATTATGTATTTGTATTTACCACCCTTTGCGGCTAATGCAAGGTGGACATTGTATTAGTTGTACCTTAAATCTTCTTTGAGAGAAAAAATGTAAAACCACCCTTTGTGGGCAATGCAAGGTGGAGATGTAATTATGTATTTTCTTTGTTACCACCCTTTGTGGGTAATGCAAGGTGATGTTGTAATTGAAGTCCATCCTCCGCGGGCAATGCAAGATGGCAATGTAATTACTTTTGTAAGACCACCCTTTGCAGGCAATGTAAGGTGGCAAAGTTTTTTTCACTCTCTACGGGCAATGCAAGGTGATCCTCTTTGAGGCTTGTCCTCTTCCACCCTCTACGGGCAATGTAAGGTGGATCCATCCTCTGCATCTTACCCTCATGACACATTCTCCTTAGCATATCACAATTTAGGTAGGAAGATATAAACCAGCTGAGTTCTTTACTAATTTATAGTGTCCACAAATTAGATAACATAGAAAGATTAAAATATAAGTCTTAGACTCCACTAAGTCATTCTTCATGAGAATAACATGGGGTTAGCCTCATGCTGAACCATCCAGTCTTATCTGACTTGAGTGGTAGACCAGTGTTACTTCCATGCATCCCAAATTTCAGTAAGAATCTATTTTGCCAGGAAATTGCAGGCATAGAAATTAGGCAAGTTATATTATTGAAGGAACTCTTGATGAAAGTTTAGGAATGGCAAAGGGTATCATCAATATTGCTCTATAACTTAGTTACAAAAATTCAAAAGGAAAAAACCAAACAGAGATGACAATAAGTCACATTTCTAGAAGCTCATAACTCTAGATAATATGGATTATAACCATTAAGATTGTGTATACCTGGAAACAAAGGCACGCCACTGAGAGAGGTCATACCTTTCCATGAGAACCTTCACCAATCAGAAAAGAGGGATTGAAGTTATGAGTTGTTTCTTCAAGCTCTTCTATAGAAAAGGGTCGGTACTATGGGAGACCCAGAGCACCCAGTCTCATTGTTTGAGATATATATCCTTTCATAAAAAATAAAATTAGTTAAAGGAAATCCACATAATTTTCTCTATTCTACAATATTTTTTTTTATTGTTATTCCAAATATAACTAGAGTTTTGTAATGTGATAAAATTGCAATGTTCTACTTTTTATTTCTTGCCAATCAAAAGAGGTACATATTGAGAGGTGTTGATAAACTAAAAATTCCAAGCATTGATTGAAAACTAATTTGTCAACTCTCATTTTATTCGGATTGATAAATGATGGTGGGAAGGGAAATTGAAGCATTTCAAGAAAGTCATCCTACTCTTGGAATCAAAGGCAATGTCATACACAACTGATGACAGGATCTATGCCTTTCCTCTTTTGTAATTCGAGAATTTCTCATTAAGTGCTAACCATTACCCAAGCAACCAAATGACATATCATATATACACAGTAAATGAACTAAGTTTTATTGGACATATGTATTCCTTCCATAAATTTCCTTTAGAAGATGTAAAAGGCAAATGAAAGCGACAGAGATAGAGCTTACTTGCATTAGCTAGCAAATCCGAGGAGAAGCTTGTAGAAACATTTGTGCCAGTAATCTTCTTGGTGGCTTCATTGTTAGTTAACACTAATAAAAGAAGTCCCCACACTACGAAAAATCCCACAATACCACCAATAATGCCCAATACAATAGCTACAGTTATAGTTCTTGATTCTTTCTTTGACTTTTGTGGATGAACACTAGTTGCAGTTGCAGCATTTTTGCAAAATGACTCTAGGTGTTGACCCTGAGAAATGCATAGGATGTGTTTCTTTTATCTCATATTACCAAACAGGCCTATTTGGTCAGACCTACACCCAAAACTTCACGTATCTTTCAATGCCAAATCAGACCTTTAACCTTTGTACGACTGCTTTGAAAACAGTGTTGGACATCCAAGTCTGGGCTACCAACCCCAAGTTCCACCTGTTCTTCTTGATTGTTTGTATCACAAAACCACTTGGATTAAGCAGCTCAATGCTTAACCCAGGCCGAAAACCCAACTAGTACTATTGAACACATGAATGAATCAAGTAGATGGAGATAATACAATGAACGCCATACATATGGATCTCAAAATACGAATTTGAAGTCTTTTCTGCTCAAAACATTGAGATCCTTGAGGAAAACAAAAGCTAGTCTGTCTTGGTGTGAACAAAAAGCTGATACCACGTAATGGGCCTGGTTTAGGGAATCCATGTCACAAGAAGTGACATGGAAAAGGATGCTTCTCCAAAGCTAACCTGAATTAAATTGGTTCTTTAACTGTAAAAATTGCCATGTTGATCATCACTAATCCCAAATTGGTCATCGTGACAAGTCTAGTTTTCTAATCTCTCTATTGCTTTTTTCCAAGCATGTCTATCTCAAACTACCGACAGCCAGCCATGAAAGTTCTTATGATGCAAGTTAAATGCTTTTTTAATTTGAAAAGTTGCAGCCCAACTAATCTAAGTTCAAATATACCATTTACAAAACATTACTGCAAAATTAAAGTGTGATGTAGACATTAGTAACAAGTGTTGCAGTGCAACGAAGTTCCTACCAGAATGGAAGAACAGTTTTGTAGTTTTGATTTTTTACATAATGTTAGATTTGACCGGGCTATTTCGACAATGACATGCCAAATGTATATGCAAGTGTTTGTCCTTCATGGATGATATCTTCAACACACTTGGCTTCTTTGCCACCTGCATATATACAACTTCGTGGGTTGATTAAAAACATCTGAACAATTGATTCAAGGTGTGGCTTGATTTATTATTATTCCCCAAAACAATTTCATTGTGCAAGAGGTATTTTCAAGAAGAATATTTGGTCTAGAGTCTTAGACAGTGCATGGATGATATTATTTACCACCATTGAATTTGGTTGGCCCCACTGCATTTGTTGTCATGTCTGCAAGCACATTTCCCTCTATGAAACAAAGAGCAAGGGATATATTTCTGAATTGTTGGGTAAACTTTTACAAGAAAAATATTATTCATGCTTTGAAAATTTTACAAGAAAAAAATATTATTCATGGTCTGATCTGGAAGGAAACTTTGTCTAATTTTCCTTTGTCTAATGCTCCAATGTTTATTTGTGAATATTGTGTGACCATTAACTTTCTTGTCCCACATCTAAGTGTCAGACTTCGACATTCTACCACTGCCAATTGTTTCACTTGATTATTTCATCGTATCAAAGGTTTGATAGATGTTGCTCTAGTCAGAGATCCATTACAATTAAAAATGATACATCTTGTTCCTGGCATCTCAGAATTGTTGTTAGTCCAGTGGAAACTCAACTTTTACTGTTCCAAGAAGGAATGGTTTAGAAGAAATGCAGAAAATGTGATCTACAGAAGATTATGTTCTGAAAGAGGAGCTTTTCCCTATTTACATTACTAATCAAAATATTGTAAGATGGATTAACTATTAAAAAGTTTCTTGCCAAAGGTTAATAGTCGAAGGTTTTAAGAACATGTTCTTTAAAATACCAACACCTAGACCCAAATGGGTGTATGATTAACCCATTATCATTTGATTCTTTATTCATGGTCAATAAACAATGATTATTTTTGTTCACCCTGATGACAAATCAATGCACTTTGATTGTTTTTCATTCTAAAAGCTGCTAAGGTTGAAGCCTTTTCACCGTGATGATGAGTCCTGCAGGGATAACTTAGGATTTGGTTATTAAATGTGATACAAGAGCATATTGAGGAACCTCTATCAGTGGAGATGCTAGTCCATTTGTTAGAGACAAATTCGGTTTCACCTTTTTCTAGAGGTTATAGGCAATTGCGATTATTGAGTAAAAATTTTATGAAGTTCTGAATGAGCACTGTTGTGCTAGTAGTGTTTCTCAATTTTGAGAATATAAAATGGCTTAGATTTATAGAATATTGAAGACCAAAACTATGAGGATAACATAGAAAAACCAAGAGACTTTGATACAATAATGGGGGCTTTGTCTTTTGTCCCACTACCCAGATCCTCCAATTTACATCTTTTGGCGACAGTAATTTTTATATCAAACAACCATACCTTTACTCATCTCCTTGTTCAAAATGACCTTCCCATGACATCCTTCTATACACATCTTCTAGTGACTTCAATTAATTTATTAATGTAACATAACCGTGCCTTTGCTGATTTCTTATTGTACCCTGATTCAAAGTGATGTTACTGTTTAGGCATGCTGTATTTGTGCACATCTGGTGACTATGGGGTACAGTTTCATGTAGACATTCAGTTTTGATATTGTGCAGGCAATCTGCATTAATGCACCTCTCGGTGACTTTTGAGTGCAGTTTCTTGTAGACATTCAGTTTTTGTTATTTATTGAGATTGTGTCTAAGGAAGTTTCTATCATGTTTTGCATACTGCAGTCCCCAGTTGCTGAGAGCCTGCTATCATTGCAGTCCAAATAATAACATCTTTTTGAGGCATTCTATCAAACATTTCATGAGCTATGTCTCTGCTTCAACATTTATCATACATGTCTACCAAGGCAGTTGCAATAACAACATTTGACAAAATTTCTCCATCTTTCATGCTTTGATGGATGTCTATGCCATATTCCAAAGCTTCCATTTTGGCACATACAAGGAAGATGCTGATAAATAATGTCAAGTCTGGCTTACACCTTTTCAACAAATCCATTTTGAGCACATCCTGCAGTCATGGCATTTCATATGACCACATTTCTTTGAGGCATTGTGTCAAACAGTTCAACTGCCTTGTCTATGCTTCCATATTTTGCATAGATGTACACCAGGGCAGTTGCAACTACAACATTTGACAAAATCCCTCTACCCTTGGAGATTTAGGCCTGTCAAAAAGTTAAACATCAAACTTTTGTTTATGTGGTATGCGTGGAACCCTCCCATAGAAGGCACCATAGTTATTAAATGGTTATAGTTCATATAGTTTGCAGTTCATTTGCAATGCTTTATTATGTTGTAATCTGCAGAATAATTGATATAGTTTCCAAAGGCATCCTTAGCAACAAGGCCGCTTCCAGCACCCCTTTATTTGTAATCAGCAGAATATAAAGCATGTAAAATCATTTGAAGCATTGAAGTTGAAGCAGATATTGGATAAAAGGTACAACTTACCATGGAGGGGCAAAAAGGAGAGCATACAAAGAAATAACTCCCAGCAGTAGCAAATTCATCTATTTTATTTTGTCCGTATCAAGCATCCTATCTGTAGTGAGCCAATAAATTTGAGGGACGCACAAAGGATTACAAAAGCTGAATTGAGAAACAGTCCCACTGGACAAATTGAGCCTTATTGCAAGATGGCATCTATGCAGCAGTAGAGATGAAGAAAGCCAACCTTCTATTTCTTGAAAGATGAATGTATATGTCAAATGAAGCTGAAAAAAGGCATGGGTCTAACAAATAAGTTTAAGATGCAAGTCTCTTTAAGTAACAAAAAACAATTAAGAAACTTGGCTTCTCGCAAAGAATGCTCCACTTTCCAGCAACACCATCCATGTCTCCTCTGCATGCATGCAGAAATTGCTAATATGCCAACTTCTCAACATAGTAAAAAATTAATCACCAACTGTCCAAACCATGGATTTGCTGTATAGGTTTCTGCACATTCTACCTGGTAATATTCATATGAACCTCCAACCATCTGCAAGGTTCCTGTCTCGATAATCCCACACCTTAACATTTGTGCCTTCTGTTGCTTTGAAACATCCGCAGAACCTTTGACAACCTATAGAGCCGATTGAAAGCCCAATCAAAAAGTGCTAGATAAAGCCCTCAACAATAATTGCCTAAAAAATATGCAGTTTAAGAGATACAACTAGCAAAGGTAGAACAAATATTTAAAAATGATTGAATCTGATTGGTTGCTTGAGTATTGATTAATCACTGTTTAAAGCTATATCCTCAGTAATAGTTCTTTTGAAGGAACTAATAATGTGCACAAGATAGGAATGCGGAAGTGGCAAAGATTTGTGCGATGGATTCTTCACATCAAATATTTTGTGGGAGAATAAAACATGTGAATATTATTATGATCAGTCCTGTTTTTCTCATCAATCAACCAATAATAATTAACTTGAATGTGAAGACTTTGATATGCATAGTGAATGGTGTTCAGAAAAGGAGCACAGTTAAAGCAAACGTGTAAGGTGCAGATTCATTCCATAGAGCTTTGAATGTTGTTCCATACGATATTCCTGACAAGAATTTTGAGCCATCGTGAGCAATTCTGTAGGGAAGTACTACAATGTTTTTTTTTGAAAACTTGGCATACTATGAACAACCTTCGGTCTGGTTTATAATTTCCCTTCCTTTTAGTAATCATTTGTTTTCAATTTAAACATTGTCTTACCATTTTAAGTCTGGGTAGTATTCAAGTTCTTATCAGAGGACTGCTCATTATTCCAGAAATCACAAACAAGCAATGGGCTTAAGAAACATGAAATACTAAAATATTTGAAGTGTTTTTTGATATTTAAGAGAATCTATTTAATAATTGAGTATTAAAAAAATGTTTTAATACTTGTTAAATGTAAAGGTATTTGTCATATTATTAAAAGGGGTTAATATTAAGATATGTTCTTGAGTATTAGATGTGATGTCAAAACATATTCTTGAATATTTCAATAGAATAACTACTCAGCTCACTGGAGATTTCCCCTTAGCAAACTCAACAAAAAGCTAAAAATAGTAAATTCCCTGACGGCTGTCAAGTAAAAACAATTCAAAACAAAAATGTCGAACAAAAATTTAAAATAGCAATCTAAAAGTCCTAAAATGACTGAACAACCACATAACCAACTGATCATGGAATGACAATGTTAGAGTAAATGTTCCACATCAGCAGGCTGTACATTGCATTGGCTTTGATGGCGCCTGCCTTTTCTCTGAATCTCCTTTAAAAATACCATAGGGCTCTTTTTCTTGAATTTCTCCGTATGAAGGTGATATATAAGATTGGCAACTGCAAAATACCTTTGTGACCCCAGATGTCCACGCCATGAAATTTTCATTTTTATCAAGTTGATCATAGGGTAAGATTCTAAGAAGCTTCTGGAAGCATCGACTTGACCACCGCCTACATGCATAGACTCATTCAATTCAGCGTAGCTAAATCTCCATTCCCCATCGCAATTCATATAAATGTTCGTGTAAGAGCTTAAGAGAAGGGTAAAGATTCATTTTTCTTGTATGTCGTATGACTCATGATTTACTTAGAATAATAATCTGATGTTTTATAAAGTAAAGATCTATAAAATACATGGATTATGCAGGCTCCTAGAACATGGCGTTGGATGCTTGGATTTGTAGGGCTTCCTACCCTCTTACAATTTGTGTTGATTGTTGGTTGTACAGAAAGGTGAGCAAAAACCATGGATGATTGATTTATTTCTTGCCATTAGGGAAACAAAACATTTGGGTCTTTTCAGTGCCATCATTCAAGTCAACTTCAACACTACTATGGATGTTTGTGAACTAAGGGCTGTAAAGAAGCTACAGTAGCATCACTTTAATATGGGTGGTTGCAAATTGCACCTTGTTCAGTCATTAACCTGATCCAATACTTACCTGCACCTTGTGTATTGCGAGTAGAAAAGAGAGGAGACTATCTCAATCCTTAAAAAAATATACCCACCAGAAGATTTTGAAAGTGAAGTTCAAGCACTCAAGGAATTTGTGGAAGCTAAAGTGGAGTTGGGAACCCTTCAGAATATTCAACTCCCTAATCCGTGGACTATGAAAGAGATATATATGGGCTTTTTGTTGGAGTGGGCCTGTAGGTATACTTTTTGCAACAATTGCGCAAGGAATGAATCTTCTTGAGGTATAAGTTTGTCAAACAATAATTGCACGTCTAGAATATAACAAATATTCCAAAAATTGGGGTGCAGGTATTCCAACAATTTGTGGGTATCAACACTATGATGTATTATTATAGTCCCACAATAGTGCAATTAGCAAGGTTTTCTTCAAACACAGTGGCTCTGCGACCATCTCTGATTACCTCTGCCTTGAATGTTGTTGGATCCATAGCCAACATTTTTCTGATTGACAGAGTAGAGAGGAAGAAGCTTGTGATTTTCAGTGTATGTGGATGAATCTTGGCATTGGCAATGTTAGCGGAGGTTTTCCATGTAGCATCTGCTCAGGCACCTATGGTAAGCAGGGCAGCCACCCAAAACCAATTTTCAGACTACATATGCCCATATTATGCATCTTTTACCACGACCAGGGACTGTACCAAACGTTTGCAGGCAAAACCAGAATGTGGACATCATTTTCACAGTTCATTTGCATTACTTCTGGATTGATTGAGTTTTTCTCCTTGACTTTCAAATCGAGCTCTATGATTCATCATTTCTCTTATCTCATTCTCAACATCCTTATAATGAATTGTGGAGTTTGATCTAATATAATATATAAACTCATATAATGAAATTCAGAAATAAGATATGCTAATTATTTATATTTTCATCAACACTTAAAATTGAACTCTGTGTTGATGTTTTGTAGCTTCAGTCGAATAAACACTATGAGTCAATACTAGTGAAGATATGTATATATATATTTAGTATATATGAGATGTATATATACTTAAATATATATATACAAGTATTATTATTATGTAAATATTAGAGAAATTAATATAATACTCGAGATATTATATATATATATATATAATCATAATTGTCATTTTATTAATTACATATTTATGAATAGACATGTCTCATTAAGGGACATGTCTCTTCTTGGCTCATTCTCAATATAAATGCAAGAGATTGTTGCATTTGGAAAACACATACAATGAGATAGTGCTATTACATTTTCAATGATCCTAAAACCTTTACATGGTATGAGAGCTAAGTTGCAAATATAATAGAGTAGTTTATTGATGGTGAATGTGTGACTGTCAGAAAATATATTCTTGGTACGAGGACCATATCTCACAAATGAACTGTTGGATTTTGCTAAATTTCGGATATGTTGGTGATAAACAAATTTAGAAGAATCTCACTGGAGCGATTAAAGAGTAAATGCCAAGTTCAAAAGTTATGACCGACTATGCATGGGTCTATAAAAAAACAAAAATCTGAAAAAGAGTGAGGTTCCTTCTTTAAAAGCCTAACCACTTGAAGGGAGATCTAATAAGATTGAAGGTTGTGATAGTGTATAGAACCTTTGGATATTAAATATAGTTCATGTGAAGAATTATAGTAATGTTTGAGAACGATGACATCATTCTGTGAATTTGCATGATATTTTCTATATGGGCTCACATTACAGAATGAAATACTTGAAATTTATAAAAGATAAGTATTTCATGTTTTATTAATGCACATAATTTTTGATCTTGTAATTCACGCTATACTATTGTTTAGTAAAATCTTGTATGCTTCTATCATTGGTATTTCCGGTCGAGATAGTTTAATGAGCTATTTGTAACCTCTCTCTAACATACCTTCAGCACAGAAGTACAAGATAATTGCATTCAAGGGACAAAGAACTTGATGCTTGCAAACGAATTGATGATTCAGACTAGATGCAAAGGGAGTTTGACATTTGAAAAGAGGTCAAGAAGTTGATAAACTTGAGCTTCAGAGGGAGCAGATGGTTCAATCAACTTGTGACAATCTTGATCATATTGATTGAGAGGGAGTTCACTATTGAGGGTGAAACACTTTGAGGTAAACTTGATATAATTGATTATTATACTAATTGGTGCAAGGGCACCTAGAGCCCATAAGGAGTTCAATAAACCTTTGGAGATCAAAAAGGTATCAGTGAACATGAAGATATCCAATGACATTAAATGGAGTATTTTGGAGCCTATAATGACCTATAAGGTTAATAAATGTAATGCATTTGCAATAAGCCATTAAGGACCTAATAGGCCTTAGGCCAAAGGTCAAGCATTTGATTCCATTAAAAGTTTTAGAGTCTTCAAATGGTCTTAGGCATGGTCAATAAGTTTACTTAGGCCATTTGGCAAAGTTTCAATCCTTAGAAGTTTCAAATGTCACAAATTTGCAAAGTTACAAATTCAAATTTTGAATTATAATGGTTAGTAGTTAATTGGAGGGAAAGGGTTTTTATGTTAATTTGGTCTTAAAATAATGTTCCAACCACAAAAGTTGGTTGAACAAACTTAGAGGGAGTTATAATATGTAGGAACCACCTATTGTACAGGCATAATAGACTCCATTGTACGGACTGCTACAGGAAATTGAATAGAAGTCTGATTTCTTGCAAATTTGGAAGGGTTTTTGTTATGATACAAAGTTGTTAATGATTGGAATGTCATTTACAATGCTTTGATCCTTATCTTTCATTTCTTTGAATTCATTCATGCTCTGAGAATTCATTTTTAATTGCTGTTACTCCATTTTGGGACTGTCCTGTCACTGAAATCTGGTTTAGGACAATTTTCTTGAGTTTTTTTTCATTATTGATGTCATTCTATGAATGTAAGTTTCTGGTTCTCATATAATGGCACTCAATTGACATGTATTATATTCTTCTAACATTAGGAATGCAAGATTGATTGATTTATGTGGTGATCACCATAAAGAAGACTAAGAAACTAAATGAATTTGGATGGTAGGCTGAAGGTTAGAGAGTTCTGACCAAACAAGGGCACTATTTTATGATTGGAATTGTATTGACATGTTAAACACAAGGTGAATCAACCATTAATTGTTGCAGAAAACCTTGGGAAGCATGACATTGAGGAAGCCCTAGATTTAAGGGTTTTGAGGGCACAAATTGGGGCTTTTGCATTTAGAAACCTCTTGGAGTCAAATTAATTTCATATTCCTTTGATTTGAACCTATTCATGACACTATGAAAAGATTTGGAGCTTGGGAGTTTGTTTGGTTAGTACTTCCTTTGAAAATGCATGAGTTTTAGGCCTTAAAAATTTGAGAAACACTGTGAACAGTCATATATCTTCCAAGACAACCTACCCTGTCCTTTTGGTATGTTAAGGTACTCCATAAAGGGTACTCAAATAGATGATTTATTTGCCTAGTGTTTTGGGAAAAGTTGAAGAAAAATCCTTGTGAGTGCTGCTGCAGGGCTACAAGGCAGGCTATTAGGCCTAGCTTGATGAATTTTGGAGATTTGGGTATGAAACCTTTGACAGAAGTTTGTAAAGTCTTTATAACATTTTTAATTACATGTGTTGAAGCCATTGGACCATTCTTTGAGTCTTGTTTGAGAGTTCTTTGATATTTCACCTATTGAAGCTATCTTAGGAGCATTAAGATTGGACATTGAAGAAGCTTGTTGACCTGATCTCATTTTGTTATTTGGGCCTTGGATCCACCATATCCTTTGCCACCTTTGCATCAAGTGGTATCAGAGCACATTAGTAGATCTTTAAAGGGATAAAGGAACACTTTGCTAAAGAAGTTTGATTATTGTTTCTGAAAATGGCCCCAAGGAATGTAGGTACTGCCAGGGAGATCCAAGAGTTGAAGGAGAAGAACACAAGGTTGCAGTAGTCTTATAGTACACTTTTGGCCAGACTTGAAGCAATGGAATCCAATCAAAGAAGAGCAGCAGATGAAGGTGTTGATAGTGAAGAAGAGGAAGAAACCCATAAGGGGAAGAAGAAGAAGAGGAGGAACAGATAGATCCTGAAGAGCAGAGGACAATCAGGATATTGAAGGCTGTGAAGAATGAGCAGCATAAGGTGAGGGGAGATATCCCTATGTATGATGGAAGTCTGAAAGAAGAAGAGCTTTTGGACTGGATAGCATCAATGGATGCCTACTTTGAAAGTGAAGAGGTACCGGATGAACAAAGGGTCAAACTGGCAAAGACAAAGGTCAAAGGGCATGCACTCCTATGGTGGGATGATGAGGAGGCAGATAGAAGGAGAAGAGGTAAGCCAAAGATTGTCTCTTGGGACAGGATGATAGCAAAACTAAAAGGTGACTTTCTTCCAAAAGATTTTGATGTACAAATGCATAAGAGAATGCAAGGTTTAAGACAAAAGGACTTAGATGTTAAAGCATACACTGATGAATTTTATAAACTAAGTATAAGATCTGGATTGGAAGAAGATGAAGTTGTTAAGGTTGCTAGGTATCTAGGTGGTTTAAGATTTAGCATTCAAGATGAATTTGTGGCTTCTAACCCTAGAAGTGTGAAGGAATGTTACCAGTTGGCTCTTAGAATAGAGGAGAAATTGAAAAGGAAGAGTGAAAGGCAGAATAACAGCAATAGAGGAGGATCTTCAATGAGGGGAAGAGGAGGAAGGACAAATCAGGTTTGGGAAGAGGACAAAGGAACTACTTCTGAGGCAAGAGGACACACCCAAAGAGGTGGAAGATTTGGAGGAGGAAGAGGAAGTGGCATTTTCATAGGCAGGTGCTTTCATTGCAATGAAGTTGGACATCAATCTTTTAGATGCCCTAAATGGATAGACTCTGATCAAAGAAAGGAAATGAGGGTAAATCTGATTGAAGAAGAAGAAACTCATGAACCCAAAGCAACAAACCCTGAGGTAGGAGAATTTCTACTCATGAGGAAAGGAAGACCATTACCAACATCAGCACCAGAAGGTATATTTAAATCAAGATGTTTAGTCCAAGGCAAGGTATGCACTCTAATCATTGATTCAGGGGCACATAGTAATTTGGTTTCAGTTGATATGGTTTCTAAGTTGGGATTGGCATTGGTACATCATCCTAACCCTTACAGTGCCACTTGGGTAACCCAAGAGTTGAATGTGAAGGTTAGTCAGAAGGCTCTTGTCAATTTTTCAATTGGGTCATATCATGATCAGGTTTGGTGTGATGTAATCTCTATGAATTGTGGGCACATGATATTAAGTAGACCATGGCAATGCATGAGGAGGACAATACATAATGGCTACACTAATACTTATATTGTTCATAAAGGAAGAGAGAAGTTTATGTTGAATCCACTGTCTTGCAGGGATAAAGACAAGGTACTAATGTGTTTTGGTGATAATATTCCTCTTAATAGGCAAGGAAACATTCAAAATGATACGGGTTGGTATATGCAACAGGGGTATAATCAAGGCTTGAACAGGACAAAGCAGGATAGTCCAATAAATCTGAGATGTTTGGGGCTGCAACAGTCAGAATTTGCAGACTTTGAGAGCATTCAAGTTGGTTCCATCTATTGTCCCATCAAAGGATACAAAGACACTGGTCCAGAACAGGGGTCACAAAAGTTGGTAAGGCAGATTATGGAGGATAAGTTGCAGACTGTACCCAGTACATCTGTTGCAACAGAAAAACAACAAGTTCATGGGAGCAAACTGTCCTCTAAAGCTCTTTGTTCTAACAATTGTGTTTATGTAAATGCAGGGTATGGGAAGAACAGACCAGTGACCTTCGGGGATTTCATTCCCTCCCCAAGGCACCATATCAATGGAGTACCGGTTTAGATTAAGACACCCTGTGCAAGGAATGATTCTTGGGACAAGAATCTTTTTCAAGGTGGTGAACATGGTGCAGGGGCACCTAGAGCCCATAAGGAGTTCAATAAACCTTTGGAGATCAAAAAGGTATCAGTGAACATGAAGATATCCCATGACATTAATTGGAGTATTTTCGAGCCTATAATGACTCATAAGGTTAATAAATGTAATGCATTTGCAATAAGCCATTAATGACCTAATAGGCCTTAGGCCAAAGGTCAAGCATTTGATTCCATTAAAAGTTTGAGTCTTCAAATGGTCTGAGGCATGGTCAATAAGTTTACTTAGGCCATTTGGCAAAGTTTCAATCCTTAGAAGTTTCAAATGTCACAAATTTGCGAAGTTACAAATTCAAATTTTGAATTATAACGGTTAGTAGTTAATTGGAGGGAAAGGGTTTTTATGTTAATTTGGTCTTAAAATAATGTTCCAACCACAAAAGTTAGTTGAACAAACTTAGAGGGAGTTATAATATGTAGGAAGCACCTATTGTACGGGCAGAATAGACTCCATTGTACGGACTGCTACAGAAAATTGAATAGAAGTCTGATTTCTTCCAAATTTGGAAGGGTTTTTGTTATGATACAAAGTTGTTAATGATTGGAATGTCATTTACAATGCTTTGATCCTTATCTCTCATTACTTTGAATTCATTCATGCTCTGAGAATTCATTTTTAATCGCTGTTACTCCATTTTGGGACTGTCCTGTCATTGAAATCTGGTTTAGGACAGTTTTCTTGAGTTTTTTTTCATTATTGATGTCATTCTATGAATGTAAGTTTCTGGTTCTCATATAATGGCACTCAATTGACATGTATTATATTCTTCTAACATTAGGAATGCAAGATTGATTGATTTATATGGTGATCACCATAAAAAAGACTAAGAAACTAAATGAATTTGGAGGGTAGGCTGAAGGTTAGAGAGTTCTGACCAAACAAGGGCACTATTTTATGATTGGAATTGTATTGACATGTTAAACACAAGGTGAATCAACCATTAATTGTTGCAGAAAACCTTGGGAAGCATGACATTGAGGAAGCCCTAGATTTAAGGGTTTTGAGGGCACAAATTGGGGCTTTTGCATTTAGAAACCTCTTGGAGTCAAGTTAATTTCATATTCCTTTGATTTGAACCTATTCATGACACTATGCAAAGATTTGGAGCCTGGGAGTTTGTCTGGTTAGTACTTTGTAAATGCATGAGTTTTAGGCCTTCAAAATCTGAGAAACACAGTGAACAGTCATATATCTTCCTAGACAACCTACCCTGTCCTTTTGGTATGTTGAGGTACTCCATAAAGGGTACTCAAATAGATGATTTATTTGCCTGGTGTTTTGGGAAAAGTTGAAGAAAAATCCTTGTGAGTGCTGCTGCAGGGCTACAAGGCAGGCTATTAGGCCTAGCTTGATGAATTTTGGAGATTTGGGTATGAAACCTTTGACAGAAGTTTGTAAAGTCTGTATAACATTTTTAATTAGATGTGTTGAAGCTATTGGACCATTCTTTGAGTCTTGTTTGAGTGTTGTTTGATATTTCACCTATTGAAGCTATCTTAGGAGCATTAAGATTGGACATTGAAGAAGCTTGTTGACTTGATCTCATTTTGTTATTTGGGCCTTGGATCCACCATATCCTCTGCCACCTCTGCATCACTAATGAATCATGAATGTTTTTAATGGGCTTGCCCCCTGTGTAAATCATGAGGAAGTGACGACTTCCAAATTATTATCAGTTGTATTTGCAGAAGTTATTGGAAGGTGACAATCTTACAATAACTTAAATCATGATATACATTATTTATAATGTTGAAACATATCATGATGAATTAATGCAACAACTACGTTTTAGATGTCATTAAGTTGGCGGTCTATGAGTTGTTTGCATAAATATATCTTGTAAAGCAACAACTTAGTGTTAGATGTCATTAAATTGACGGTCTATAAGCTGCTTGTATAGATACATCTTGTAAAGCAACAACTAAGTGTTAGATGTCGTTAAAAATTGACGGTCTATAAGTTGTTTGCATAGATATATCTTGTAAATCAATAACTAAGTGTTAGATGTCATTGACGGTCTATAAGTTGTTTGTATAGATATATGATAGGTATTTGGTGAATATCATGTGTTGATATTCTGTAGACCAGTACCTTATTGAGTACTTGGTGAATATCATATGTTGATGTTCTGATAGGCCAATACTCAGAGTATTTAGTGATGTCATGTGTTGACATTTTGATAGGCCAATACTCATGATATCAAATGGATTGAATCGCTGATGAAGGCAATCCACTTGAGAAATTATGGATAGAATCGCCGATGGAGGCAATCCACCTGAGAACGTGTGGATAGAATCGCCGATGGAGGCAATCCACCTGAGAACTTGTGGATAGAATCCATGATGGAGGCAATCCACATATTGAGACTATGTTTCTAATGATTACATCTTGAGGATGATACCTTTATTTCTTACATCATATGATTGATGTTGTCAAGTGTCTTAATTGTTGACATTGGATTGATTTATCCTCCCTAGCTAAGAGGGAGTGTTGATGTTTTGTAGCTTCAATCGAATAAACATTGAGTCAATACTAGTGAAGATATGTATATATATATTTAGTATATATGAGATGTATATATATACTTAAATATATTTATATAAATATTATTATTATGTAAATATTAGAGAAATTAATATAATACTCAAGAGATATTATATATATATGTATGTATGTATATATACAATCATAATTGTCATTATATTAATTACATATTAATGAATAGACATGTCTCATGAAGGGACATGTCTCTTCTTGGCTCATTCTCAATATAAATGCAAGAGATTGTTGCATTTGGAAAACACATACAATGAGATAGTGCTATTACATTTTCAATGATCCTAAAACCTTTACACTCTGTTAACCTCTTATATGAAAATTGGACATATATAATTTCCACAGTTCATATGTATTACTTGTGGGAAAAAAATTGTTCAAGTGAATGTAGTCAAATTGATAAACCACATAAACCAGATGTCTTTCATGTCTCAATTCATTTGAGTCTTCCATTCTTTATCTCTGATTCCGTTTATTGCTTTCATTTCAGATTCAACAATGATTACAAAATGCCCTTTCAATGAAATCTTCTTCTCGCCTAGCATAGGAACAGTTCCCTGGAAATATACCCACTGAGATACAGGAGCACATGCAGAGGAATAGCTTCAACTACTTGTTGGGTATCCAATTTAATAGTTGCAGAGATATATCTGACTTTGATGAACACAATTGGAACATCCATGACATTCATGTTATTTGGGGTTATAGCTATTGTAGGTGTGCTCTTTGTTGTTGTTTTTGCCCCAGAAACAAGAGGGCTTTCGTTCGAGGAACTGATATTAATGTTACATGCAAACAAACAAAATGTTTATTCAATCAATTTTGTCGTCCAAAGGCATAAACAATTATTTTGTCTGCAACATTACAACTATGTTCTTCAACACAATGTGGAGTTCAATACGGTTGATACCAGGAGATGCAACATCAAGAGATCATGAAAATTTGGTGGAGTCGAAATCCATCCTAAATTTTGTTCTAGCTTCTCAGCTTACGGGCATTCTAAGAGCAAGGGTGCATTTCCCTTGTTCAGCTGAACCTAACCTGAGGCCATTTTATGAGATGACAAACTTTAAAAGAGTATCATACTTGGAAAATTAGAGAATAAAATAAAGGAAAGAGAGAAAACATACTTTTCAAACTGTGTCTTCCAACCAAGCCAAATGTTTTTTACGATCCCTTTTCCTTTATTCTATGTGAGCTTTGCCTTCTAGGATTTTACCTAGAGCAAATGTTTGTTTTTTCTTTCTCCCTGGATATTGTTTGTGAAGAGGCATTGCCATGAAACACAACAGGAGGGAACAACCCAAGGCTCCAGAAAAGAGAGTGATAGAGCTGTGACTAATCTCTTCTTAGGATATCGAAGATGTGAAAAGAATCAGCAGAATGAGATGTTATGCAGTAGCATACATTGATCCCAAGCACAAGGTCACTATGCATGTGGATGAGAATGGTGGAATCAACTGTACTTGGAATCAAAAGCTGCTTCTCCAAGCAGATAACCAACTGCTCTCAAATCCCCTGGCTGCCATTATAGTGGACATATGCCAACTGCCATTTTAGAGATAAGCTAGCAGGAATTGCTAGGGTTGTCATCCCTAACATCCTTAACAATCCTTCATAAACCTTCATGGTCACATCTCAAGGAGCAAATCAATGTGTTGTGTGGATTAAAGCCAACAATTTTGCAATTTTGGGAATGTGGAAACCGAACAACATAGAATGTGATGCATACAAGGACATCAAGGACAAATTTGTGGATATTGTATTTGATAGCTTTTGGCATAACTTATTTAGAGAGGAGTACATTGAGAAGTTAGGTGTGCTCATCGTCAACTTGCACAAGAAAAGAATCGAGTTACTAAAGTTGGCTTAAGTTGATAGGCTGTCCCATAGGCTATGTTTAGCCTCGTGGACGTTAAAAATTATCTATCTATCATTTTTGTTTTCATTTTTTCCATTGCGTGAGGCATTAAAACTTGCACAAGGGCATTCTCACAATAAATAGCCTATCTAATTAAAATTGTCTTTCTATTAAAATTGTTAATATATATATATTTGTTTATTAAGTATTGGTATATAACCATATATAATTATCTATATATCCATATATAATTATCTATATATTTATATATTTTGTATTTCTATATTTATTTAATTATGGACATGTTCATTTTTTATATATTTGTTTATATAAGTATGAGTATATACACACACATTTGACATGCTCACACAATAAGGAAATCAAAGTGGCTTCAAATCATAGTTAAAAATATTAATAATTCATTAGCATAATGAGTAATAAAAGTTAAAGAATGTAAATGTTAAATTTTTTTATAAAATATGTGAAGGCTTTAAGACTGCATCGAGAGGCAATGTCTTTATGCAATAGGTATTTTTGGTGCACCAAGCAACTTAGGCAACCAAATGTGCCGTTTAGGTAGGGTCCCATGAGGGGGGCTTAAGCTGTTTGGATTATGATGAAATTCAAAAGAAAAAAGAATAGAGGAGTAATAGTCATTTATTTTGTCATTTTTTATTTGTTAGATCAATTATTTAGTTGTGATTTTACCCGATGACCAAATTAGTCATTTATACTTGTGAGTTGCAAAAAATTGGTAGAATTTGATAATTTTTAGTCACTCAGTGATTTATTTGCTAAATTCTACTAGTGACATACAAATAAATTAAAGAAATATACATAATTAATTCGTTTGATAGTATGATACTTCATCATTGATCAATGCCAAATGCTAAAGATAATATTAAATGCCAATTGATAGTTCACAAATATTCTGAAAAAAGAAAAAATGCTGAGAGGGGGAGGGGGTGAATCAATATTTTACCAAGTCTTTAAAAACTAAGAAACTAGAATTTAAATGGGCACACAGCAAAGGAGACAAGACACTCAAATTCTCTCGTGGAAACCCAAGGTGGGTAAAAACCACAACATCACTAATCAGAAGGGCTACTACCCATTACATCTGAGAGCTACAACTCTCCTCTTTAACTTAGCTGATCAGGCTTCAACCTGACCCTGAAGGCTGCAACCTTCTCTTTTTGAGATTTGATAGAACAGAACAAAAATATATACCGTGTCTTCACAACAGCATGAAGACCCTTAAGCTGCAGATAGTCTCAACACCTATAAAATATTGACAAACTGAATGATGAATTAGTTTTTACAAAAACTCAAGGCTCATAACAAAACCGTGCCTCCTGTGATACTGCGGATGATCTTCAAAAACCGTTACCTAAACTCCTACTCACTGTTTGAGACTTTGTATTTGGATTCACCCCGTTCTCCTCATTTGTGGTTAGAGATTCACTTTTCACCACTACAGTCTTGACCCTGTCTACAAGCTTTTCCTGCATCCGGAAGTTACTCATCACCTGTTTTCAGTTCTACTTCATTTTTCTCACTCACCTGCTGGGTATACCCACTCTTTAAGACCAGAAGGAATATCACAAAAAAACGTCACAGCTAATCACACATTTTTGAATCCAATCGATATATTTTTACGACTGGCTCTGTTACACTCCTTTAGTTTGTGGTCCCTTTTTGCTATTCATACAACCCGATTCTTCATTTGTTCTCCTTCACGATACATGCTATTCTATTTTTACACAGGAATTACTCTCGGGTTAATGTTTTTCTTAAAAAAACTCCGAGTAAAAAACGATACTCGTGTTTTTTAGTAACTTCTAATTATTGGCCTTTGTTGTTTAGCTCTCTCTCCAAAACTTTCGAAGACTGCCGTTTTTAAAAAAATGCCTTCTAGAAACAACATGGGCTGTGACTTATCAATAACTTCTTGAGCCGCCATACACTTCCTTCTTTACTCACGTCCAGACGCAAGGTGTCACACACCGGATTAAAATGAAACTGCTTGCACTGCACCTCTCGACAGAGGTCATTCGCTTTACCATGCGTTGGAGATTCTTTTTCAGTGTATACAAAAAACGACATCCGAACTGTTCTAAGAACAACGGCTACACTGAAAACAGGAGACAACCATTTCGAAATGTCTCAGATTTCTTTCGACAGCACACGTTTTCTGCATATGGACAACTCGACAGCCAGCACACTCAACAAATAGAAACATTTTCTGTTATAACACAAAGAGTTTGTGGCCCATGCACAGCTGTTTAGATGTCCTTTACCCATGCAACCGTTACAAAATGATAAACCAAAAACGATACCCATAGTGCACACACAACAGCCAGTTGCGACACAAGGTAGGAACCGATCACGAACAGTTGAGTTTTGAAATAAGACACAACACAGGTGGCAGAACGAGGTGCATCACATGACAAAAATACAACAATCTCCCCCTTTTTGTCATTGATGGCAATTCAGACAATACGCAAAGTTGAAACAACTCCCCCTAAATAGCGAAACCAATTTGAACAATTCCAAATCTGAAGCAACTCCCCCCGAAGGTCTACTCCCCCTTTGTCATCAATGACCACGAAATTGAAATACAATTGCAGTTCAAGAGATGTAACAATGAAGAGCATCTGATGAAATCAAACCTTTCACTGAGGTGGAAACACACCAAGCTTGCTTCGAAGATACTCAAAGTGATCTCGGGGTAAAGGTTTAGTGAACACATTAGCAACTTGTTCCTTTGAACAAACATAATTCAGCTTTACTGTATTATTAGCAATTTGCTCCTTCAGATAGTGATATTTGATTGGAATGTACTTAGTGCGAGAATGCATCACTGGATTTCTCGAGATATCAATGACGCTTGTGTTGTCACAAAAAATACAAATAGGATCAGTAAACTCAAGCTTGTAGTCACATAAAGTATTCTTTATCCAAATTACCCGAGTACAACATGAGACTGCTGCAATATATTAAGCTTCAGCAGTGGATAATGAAGTGCAAGACTGGTTTTTGCTAAACCATGAGACCAAACAGCCACCCAAAAAGAAAGCACACCCACTGGTACTTTTCTTATCATCTACGGAGCCACCCCAATCTGCATCTGTATAGGGTATAAGAGAGAAATTAGAACCCTTTGGAAACCAAAGACCAAGATAAATAGTGCCTTTCAAATACTTAAAAATTCTCTTAACAGCTTGAATGTGTGTTTGGTTTGGAGATGCTTGAAATCTAGCAACATAGCCAACAACTTGCATAATATCCAGTCTAGTGGCTGTAACAAACAGCAGACTCTCTACCATAGATCTATAAAAAGTCTGATCAACAGAAGGAGACACATCATCCTTATTTAGTTTACATCCGGTTTCCATAGGAGTGCTAACCGGATTGCAATCTTCCATTCTGAATCTCTTAAGTAACTCTCTAACATACTTAGCTTGGAAAATGAAAACACCTTTAGAAGATTAATTAATTTGCAGCCCAAGAAAGTAAGTTAACTCACCCATCATAGACATTTCAAATTCATCTTTCATACAAGCAGCAAATGTCTTAGACATTTTGACATTGTTACTACTAAAAATCAGATCATCAACATAAACCACAACAATGAGAATGTTGTTACCTTCTTCTTTGACATACAAGTTGTTGTCTACATATCCCTTTTTGAAGCCCTGTTGCTGCAAGTAATTATCCAGCTTGTGTTATCAAGCTCTAGGAGCTTGTTTGAGTCCGTAAAGAGCTTTTTTCAGCTTGCACACATAATCCACATTGTTAGAAATAAGGCCATCCGGTTGTTCAACATAAATTTCTTCAACTAAATCTCCATTTAAGAAGGCAGATTTAACATCCATTTGAAAGACTTTAAAACTTTTAAAAGAAGCATAAACAAGAAAAATTATGATTACTTCTAATCTTGCAACCGGTGCAAAGGTCTCACTAAAATCCACACCTTCAATTTGAGAATAACCCTTGCAAACTAAATGAGTCTTGTTCCGAATTATCTTACCATCTTCATTTACCTTGTTTCGGAATACCCATTTTGTACCTATCACATTTTTGTTAATGGGTCTTGGGACAAGCTCCCAAGTATTGCTCTTTTTAATTTGCTACAACTCCTCTTTCATAGCAGCCACCCAATGCTCATCTGCAGCTGTCTCTTCAAAACACTTAGGCTCAATCATGGAAATAAGTGAGAAGTCATCATCCTCAAAATAGTTAACATTTTTACTAGCATTCCTAGTTCTTCTTTCAGCTATAACCTGATCAATAGGGTGATTCTTTTGAACAAACTTTGAAGGAATTTTGAAGTTAGAAGCATCATGATCACCTTGAGAATCATACCCGGAATTATCATGTAAACTTTCAGCATTATTAGAAGTAGAAATTGTTTCTTCATGAGCAGACTGAACTTTACCTTTGTCATTCTCACCACTTTTGCTGGCTGTTACAACTTGAATATGAGGAGGAGAAGGTACAACGGTGCTGGTTTGAGTTTTAGTTGATACCACAGTGCTGGTTTGAGTTTTACCTTCTTCAGGGCTATCATCATTCTCACCAAATTCATTAGTAACCTCATGAATCTTAACATTAGCACTCTCTACTAATTTATGTAGCCTTTTATTGTAGCATTTGAATGCTTTACTTTTAGAGGAATAGCCAAAAAAAATTCTCTCATCAGATCTAGATTCAAACTTACCCAAATTATCTTCATCTCATCTAATATAGCATGGACTCCCAAAAATTTTAAAGTACTTAACAGTAGCTGGTTTACCTTTCCAAAGTTCATATGGAGTCTTGTTGAACTTGGGTCTCAACGACGTTCTATTCTGAATATAGACTGCTGTGTAGACAGTCTCTCTCCAAAAAACATCTTTCACTTTTTTTTCATTCATCAAGCAGCGTGCCATCTCTTGAACAGTTCTGTTTTTTCTTTCCACAACACTATTTTGTTGTGGTGTTCTTGGGGCTGAAACCTGTTTTTTGATTCCATGTTGCTCACAAAACTTAACAAAATCATTTGAAGTAAATTCTCCCCATTATTAGAACGCAAGCATTTGATTTTCACATCCATTTGATTTTCAACCAGATTTTTAAAAGTCTTAAACTTCTCAAAAGCCTCTTATTTTTCTTTTAGAATAGTAACCCAAGTCATACGAGAAAAGTCATCAATAAGAAGCATAAAGTATTTCTCACCTTGAAGACTTGCTGTCCTAGTTGGTCCACAAAGATCCGTATGAACAAGCTCAAGTGGCCTACTGCTGAAATGATCTTTTGGTTTGAAGGAAGCTCTAGTTTGTTTACCCTCATGACAATTTTTGCAAACAGCATCAGCTGGTTTCTCTATCATTGGCATATCTCTTGCAGCCTCCTTTTTGCTAATCTTGATAAGATTATCAAAATTCACATGCCCAAAACGCTTGTGTTAAAGCCAAGCATCCTCTACCTTGCTCAAACAACAAGTTTCATCAATAGAATCATCAAGAATATAGAGATTATTTGTTGCTCTAGTTACTTTAGCTATGATATCAACTCCCTTTTTAATAGTACAAGAATTTGAGTTAAAGCTAAGATCATACCCTTGATCACATAGCTGACTCACACTTAAGAGATTGTGTTTCAACCCTTCAACATAAAGAATATTCTCAACAATGGTTTCATCATTATTAATTAAGACCGTACCTATACCAGCAACTTTTTCTGAAGAGCTACCACCAAATCTAACCTTTCCACCTTTCATTTTCTTGAGAGAATGAAACTTACTTAAATCACCTATCATATATCGGGAGCAACCACTGTCAACATATCAAATATCCTTCTCACTGCTAGCTAGAAGAGTTGTTTGAACAACAAGAGCTTTTAGAGGTGTCTCTTGAACTTTTCTTCTCCAAACCTTGGTCACTTTAGTCCTTCTTTTAGGTTCAACATTGTAGAACAAATCTGCACTATGGCTGTTGCAAAATCTTGAGGTATGGCCAAACTTGTTACAGTTGTAGCAAATTAAGTTGTACTTCCTAAAAACATTTTTTTCATGCTGAAAATAATTCTTGAAGGGAGCAGCTCTACAATCAACAGCTCTATGTCCAAAGTAATTACATGCAAAACAGTAGCCATAGAAAAAAGGTTTATTTACCTTGTTAGGAGTAGGCTGACTACTTATCGGTGGTGAAGAGTTTTGATCAGGTTGCATCCCAACTCCTCTCTTATCTTTGGTAGGTCTTTGAGAACCAAGAACGTCATCTAATGTGACTTCACGACTCTTGAAAGACACTTCTTCACTGGAAAGCATAGAAGTTTTACCAATGTTTCTGAGAGCAACAATTTTAGCTTTCAGCTTGGCAATGTTTTCTTCTTTTATCTAAATCTGATTTTCCAGATCCTCACGAATCTTTTTGGCTTCCCCATTCAAGATTTTAGAGTCAACAAGTTTAGTTTCAGCCTCTTTGAGAGATGTTGCAATCTTTAACTTTTCAGCACTCTCAACTTGTAGAAGATCCACAGGACTTAGATTCTTCTTTTTCAGTTTCTTAATCTTAGCTAGAGCTGAAATCAATTCAAGTTCAAGGTCCACTTCATCATCTTCATCATCTTCATTTTCTTCAGAACTCACATCATCAACGACCATGAACATGACTTCATTAATTGAAGAATCACTTTCGCTGCTTGAAGAATCATTGCTATCATTTTTTGAAAACAACACCTTTCCCTTTTCAGATTTCCAATTCTTCTTGGCAAATCTCCTAGTTTTCCAGAATTTAAATTCTTTTTCATCATTGTTGTCTTCTTTATCAAACGGACACTTAGAGGCAAAGTGACCAAGCCTTCCACAGTTGAAGCATTTCAAACTAGATTTGCCTTTACTTTTGTTAAGGCCCTTTTTCAGCTTTCTAATAAGGTAAGCAATTTCCTCATTGGAGTCCTCATCTGAGCCATTACTAGGAATATCTTCTTTGTCCTTGCTTCTATTAGAAACCTTGAATGCAGATTCAATTTTAGAAGACACTTCAATGGTAGTCCTCATCTCATAGGCAGTCAAGATACCATGCAATTTGTCAACTGTTAGAGTGTCCAAATCTGACATTTCTTCAACAGCAGAGACTTTAGCATCAAGCCTCATGGGAAGAGAATGAAGAATTTTCTGAACCACGATTTTCTCTTCAACATTTTCTCCTAGACATTTTAAAGCGTTGACAACCTCATCAACACGAAGAAAATAAGAAGCAATGTTCTCACTATCCTTCATGCGAAGACCTTCAAAGATAGCCCGGTGAGTTTGAACTTTAGCCTTCCTGACTTTGTCATCACCATGATAAGCATTATGCAATTTATCCCAAACGTCTTTTGTGGTAGCACAGTGCATGACCTTTACGAATTCAGCTTCAGTTAGACCAGACAAAATGGCATTCATGGCCTTGACATTATTCTCAAATTCCCTATTACCACCAGCATCTGCAGGAGGAGTAGAAGGAATAGTGTAACCATTTACAAGACTAAGATGGACATCACAACCAAGAGACATGATGTAAGTCTTCATGCGAACACTCCAAAATGCATAGTTGCTCCCATCGAAAAGAGGTGCACGATTTGTAGCAAGACCTTCTAAGGCACTCATGATGGGCACAATGATCGAACTCTCAAGCTTTTAAGCACGAGAAGAGAGTGACCTGCTCTGGTACCAATTGAAAAACAAAAAAATGCTGAGAGGGGGAGGGGGTGAATCAGTATTTTACCAAGTCTTTAAAAACTAAGAAACCAAAATTTAAATGGGCACACAACAAAGGAGACAAGACACTCAAATTCTCTCGTGGAAACCCAAGGCGGGTAAAATTCACGACATCACTAATCAGAAGGGCTACTACCCATTAAATATGAGAGCTACAACTCTCCTCTTTAACTTAGCTGATCAGGCTTCAACCTGAGGCTGAAGGTTGCAACCTTCTCTTTTTGAGATTTGATAGAACAAAACAAAAATATATACCGTGTCTTCACAACAACATGAAGACCCTTAAGCTGCAGATAGTCTCAACACCTATAAAATATTGACAAACTGAATGATGAATCAATTTTTACAAAAACTCAAGGCTCATAACAAAACCGTGCCTCCTGTGATACTGCGGATGATCTTCAAAAACCGTTATGTAAACTCCTACTCACTATTTGAGACTTTGTATTTGGATTCACCTTGTTCTCCTCATTTGTGGTTAGAGATTCACTTTTCACCACTACAATCTTGACCCTGTCTACAAGACTTTCCTGCATCCGGAAGTTACTCATCACCTGTTTTCAGTTCTACTTCATTTTTCTCACTCACCTGTTGCGTATACCCACTCTTTCAGACCAGAAGGAATATCACAAAAAATGTCACAGCTAATCACACATTTTTGAATCGAATCGATATATTTTTACGACTCCCTCTGTTACACTCCTTTAGTTTGTGGTCCCTTTTTGCTATTCATACAGCTCAATTCTTCATTCGTTCTCCTTCACGATACATGCTCTTCTATTTTCACATAGGAATTACTCTCGGGTTAATGTTTTTCTTAAACAACCTCCCAGTAAAAAACGATACCCGTGTTTTTTAATTTCTAATTACTAGCCTTTGTTGTTTCGCTCTTTCCAAAACTTACGAAGACTGCTGTTTTTTGAAAAATGCCTTCTAGAAACAACACGGGTGGTGACTTATCAATAACTTCTTGAGCCGCCATACACTTCCTTCATTACTCACGTCCAGACACAATGTGTCTCACACCGGATCAAAATGAAACCGCTTGCACTGCACGTCCAGATAGAGGTCACTCGCTTTACCATGTGTTGGAGATTCTTTTTCGGTGTATACAAAAAATGACCTCCGAACTGTTCTAAGAACAACGGTTACACTCAAAACAGGAGACAACCATTTCGAAATGTCTCAGATTTCTTTCGACAGCACATGCGTTTTCTGCATATGGAAAACTCGACAGGCAACACACTCAGCATATAGAAACATTTTCTGTTATAACACAAACAGTTTGTGGCCCACGCACAGCTATTTAGATGTCCTTTACCCACGCAACCATTACAAAATGATAAACCAAAAACGATACCCACAGTGCACACACAACAGCCAGTTGCGACACAAGGCAGGAACTGATCACGAACAGTTAAGTTTTGAAACAAGACACAACACAGGTGGTGGAACGAGGTGCATCACATGACAAAAATACAACATATTGGAATAAACTATATCATACATGTCTCTGTTCACAATTTCAATGAAAATCAGAAAATCATTACAATTACAAAATGCAATTCATGATTCATCAATCATCAAAAGGATTATAAAAAAAAATCAACTATTGGATTTTCATTTTCAGCTGCTGTAAGTTCAGGATCATTTGAACCCAAAGCAGTTCCACTTGCACTAGATGAACTATGTGTAGGGATGTAATCGTTATCATCATAAGCTATAGTGAGACTAGTAAGATCCTCAATGGTTGCATCCAAGCTGGCAAATTCACGAGTTACATCCCAAAGCTTAACTGCCCTATCCTTGTAGTGTTCCTCCTTATGTGACAAAAGACACAAGTTGGAATTAATATATTGACCAGGACCAGGATAATACAGCAAATGAAAGAAGTGGTCTGAATGTTTACCGATATGAAGTGAAGTTTGTAGCATGCAAACAAATGCTGTGTGATATTCAATTTTGAATCCAAAACACAAATTACTCAGCTTTTCCAAAAATCATGCCTAGTATGGACAACAAACCATACATTGATTTGTCAATACTGGAATACACCTTAGGTTACAGGTAGTTGGAAAATTGTAATAATGAGAAATCAACACCAAATCATCATTAACAAAGATGCAGGTCCCGGGAGTAAAATGGACTATTTCCGAGTCACCACTTTTCATTGTTGCCTTTGTGAATAATATATTATAGCCCACATTGATTTCACCTGAATGTCCTCAAATGAAACCTTCTCCCCTTCATATCTTTCAATGTGGGGGAGAGTCACACCTCTTCATCATGTCTGCCTTTTGCAATCATCATAGCCTTTCACAATTGCCACCCTTTGAAAGAGTCACAACCCTTAACCATTTATGTCCTTTGCGAGTGTCACAACCTTTCATAACTTTGCCTTTTGAACGAGTCACTTCCTTATTTTCTTCTTATTCCTTTTTCTCTTCCATTAATTCTTTCTTGAATCACACCTTCCCTTTTTTCTTCCTTCCTCTCTCCCCTTTCAAATGAAGCTACCTTGCCCCTTTTTGTATATCATGTTTGAGGGAGTCACAGCTTCCCATTTCATGCCTTTTGACCCTTCATTAACTTTATTTTAATTATGTTATATTTTATTTTTGTTCTTTTATATTTTTATTTGCTTATATTTTAAACCTATTATTATTATTTTACTATTAAATCCTATTTTAAAAAGGGGATATTACACCAAAACACTTATCTCATGATTGTTAATCAAACAAAAGTCACCAATTATTTAGAGCAAATCTCAAGTTCAATCTTTCATCCAGTTTTTCAACACAATGCTTGCACCCTATCAAAAACTTCCTGAAATTCCTTGCAAATCTTTGTGAATTTTGAACCTATGACGACCCTCAATGTGAGCATTGACTCTTAAGTCACAAATCACATTTTCTACAAATGTTTACATGCCATTTAGTCATATTTACACCTTGTTAATGAATGGATAAAACATGTCAACACCAAAATTGGATCTCACAGCCTTTCAATTACACTCTAAACACTTTATTCAGCTCTGCTAAGCACAACTCGATATATCAATTATTACACCAGAATACATAAACATTGTTATTTAATTGTAAAGTTCAATCTAATTACCTGTATAAATTGCGGCTATGTTACTTTGAATCGAAGTAAGATTTGTTGCTAAAGTTGAATTCTTTACTTTCAGAATGCCGTTCTCACCTTGACATTGTGAACAATCCTCATTCAATGTTTATATTAGGTGGCCGCAATTTTTTTTTCCTTCACATTCATAACATTGCTTTATTCAACTCTGCTAAGTACTACTTGATACACAACAATGTTCTTGGCATAAACAATCCTTCTAAAGATTTGTATGTTAGACTCTTTGTCTAATTTTTGTAAGATGCTGGTAACATGACAAAAAGGAAAGATGTTGATACCATAGTTCAAAATATCGTTATCAGCAACTTATCGCCAAGGGCACAAAAAAAGATATTGGCAAATATCGGAGATAAGTCGGGAACTTTAAAAATTGCTTAAATTTAATTAGAAATACATATTTTTTGCAAAATTCAATAAGGAGATGCATCTAATGAGTCAGTAAATGAGTAAACAAACCACACAAGCTGATCCAGATATATATAAATGCAAATATGATACAAAATCGTATCCTCATTTGGAATGTTGATGGCTCGTAGTCATAGTTTGATAATCTAAACTCTAAAGCAAACTAAAAATAGCAAATATTAGTTGACCACCGATCACTGCACTGCATATATTATTCACCAATATTAATGATTTTGGTTATCTAATTGTATTTCATTGCTTCTATATTTGTGCCATTGATTTAGTAACATAGTCATGGTTAACATATGTCTTTGCCGATAGACTCCTTTATGATGATTGTCTTCTTCCTTACAATGTTCCTGTTAGCAAAAGTCCCTAACTTTATTTTGAATGGTATAGACTGCGACTGGCAATAATATTCCTCAGTCGGATAATCGAATGATTGGCATACAATCGCTAATTAAAATATTGTATATGTGAGTATGATTGTTGTATGAATTGGTCCTGCACGATAAGTTCTTTAAATATCATGGTAAATTGCCGATATATTGGCAATAAAGCATCAAAATAGCGGCGAGAAATTGAAACTTATTTGCCGCGATAACTTTACATAGTTTATCGGAAGCCACAACTTCTCGCGATAAGTTGTCTTATCGCAGAGATATCAGCGATATTTTAATCTATGGTTGATACAAATATTGCAGCATACAAAATAACAACCTTTTGACTATGGTCGCATTCAAACTAGCAGTGGTTTGACACTACTTTCTTCTCCTACACAGGCACACAACAAAAAGTGTTGTTCCTAACCGGTTACTAAGAGGGGAGGTGACTCAGTAAATTCAATTTCTACTTCTTTTTTAAGCAATCAGATATTATTGTTAATACAGAAATCAAAAGAATATTATGACAACCATAAACAAAAATTAAATGCACAGGTCAACACAACATTTATACATGGAAACCCTCAGTTAGTAGGAAAAAACCATGGTGGGACAGAACCCACAAAACTCCATTACTGCAGTAATAAACTTGCCTTGTTAGAGGCTTACAAAACATAGGTGAGAGTGCTACCCGGTTAATGGATTTGATAGAAGATCTGTTAGGATCTTGACCCTATTAGGAGTTGCTTATTAGAGGACTTAAAAATACCAATAAAGCTGTTACCCGGTAAAGAGATTTATACAAAAGAACTTGTAAGAGTTCACCCTAATTGAGGGATTTAAATTTGCTTCACAACAAAAGCAATGATCTTATGATGACACTATATTTGTCGATTCAGATCATACATGTTCACCCTTTCCTCTGCTTGGCTGTTAAATCTTTCTCTCTCCCTTTCACCTTTTGTGACTGTGTTTCCTCTCAGAAGATTCTTCTCTGCTGCTCTCCTTCACTCTATGCTCTTGATTTTCAACGACACACCTTTCATTCCTTTCGACCTGTATTTATAAGAAATTATCGTATTAAAAATACATCTAATAGTTCCGCCAAGCTGTAAACTATCCCATAAATCACGCATGCAAAACTATTGATCAAAAAGCTTGCAAACTGATCCTTAGTTTAACTCGAAACGCTCACAGAAAAAACAAAGCTAACTCCAGTTCCACTGAAAAAGCTAACTCCAGTTTAATTGAAAAATGCTCCGCATAATCCGGTTCAGATTATAATGCACTTAACCGGTGTATGATTTGTATCCGTTTAGTCATCTGTTTCTTGTGTGTTTGCTAAGACCAGTTGGACAAAACTAGACAGGTATAAGCATGACTGGTTAAAGTACACTGCTTTCTTGCTCAATGTACTCGGTTCATAATCATGAGTACCAGTGTGATGTACCAATGTTCCGGTGGGATTGATGTTTGCCAATGACTTTACCAATGACAACTAACGTTATGTCAACAATCTTCCCCTTTGGCATTGGTGGCAAAACACATCAACACATCACCTGTAGACTTCCCCTGTAGATCTACTCGTCTACTTGTAGCATATTTCAGATATACTATTACTGTTATCGGTCATTTCTTTTTGTCTGTTATCTATTATTTGTTTTTGTCTTCTCTTCTCTTTTCTCCGCACTTATATCTTTCCCTTTTTGCCTCCAAGTGACAAAGGGTGTTTAACCTTCATATTTGTAACTTGTTGAAGATATCTTTATAGATCTTCTTTGCAGAGTTTAGGAATGGTTTCCAGATACTTGTTACATGATCTAAAGTTTTCTTTGCAGCTTGCAATGAGACAATGAGACTTTCCATGTCTTCTACTGTCTTGTAATCAGGTTCCCTTAGAAATCTTTTTTGACATATATAAGTTGTCATTGGTTAAGTTAGATGCAAACATCATTTCCACCAGTAAACCGGTAGACTACTCATACTCCTTAATAGGCACCGGTAGACCTAACAAAGTATCTGTACCGGTAGACCAAACAGAGTGTCTACAACCAGTTTGTTAGAATATACAGGGGATGTATGAACAACCGGGTATAAGATTGATACCGGTTGACTGCATGTTAATCCAAACCGGATTATACGGAGCTGTCTGATTTAAAACTGGATTATACGGATTATTCACCATTTAGAACTGGAGTTAGCTTTTTAACAGGAGTTAGTTTTATTTTTACGCGGATGTTTCAAGGTAAACTCAAGATCATCTCGCAAAGCTTTTTTTGCTACATGTTTTATGGGTGAGTTTACAGCTTGGCGGTACTATGAGTTGAGCTTTTATTAAGATTAATTTCTTATAAATATAGGTCATAGGACACAAAAGAAGTTGTTTTTGAAGATACAAAGCAGGAGAGATATCTTCTGAGAGAAGTTACGGTCACAAGAGGTGAAAGGCAGAGAGGTTCAACAGCCAAGTAGAGCAGAAAGGGTATCGGGTATGATCTAATTAAACAGAATGTGTCATTAGAGATCATTGTTTTCATATTGGTAAAGCATACTCAAATCCTTTTAACAGGGTGAACCCTAATAGGTTCGTTGTATAAATCCCTTAACCGGATAACATCTTAATTGGTGTTTAAAGTCCTTTTGTAAGGCGACTCCTAATAGAGTCAAGATCTTAACAGGTCTTCTACCAAATCACTTTACCGCGTAGCACTCTTACATGTGCTTTGTAAGCTCTTAACAGGGCATCTTTATTACTGCAGTAGTGAAGTTGTGAGCTCTGTCTCACCGTGGTTTTTTCCTTGTAACCGAGGGTTTCCACGTATATATGATGTGTTGATCTGAGTATTTCTATTTTTATTTATGAATGTTTGATTACATTCTATTTATTCTGCAAGAATTTATATACAAGGTTTAATTGAAATAGAAATAGTATTTACTGATTCACCCCCCCCTCTCAGTAACCGGTTAGGAATAACAATTGGTATCAGAGCTTTTTGGTTCTAAAAAATATAAAACTTAATCGCTTGAGTAAAAGATCATGGAGGACTACAGGTATCAGAAGCAGCTTGAGGAAGCCAATGACATCATTGCCTCTCTTGAGAATAGGCTAAGAAGATCCCTTGCTAAAAGAAAGGAGTTGGCTCTGTAGTTAAGTGAGAGCAATGAAATGATTGAGGAACTCTATGGGCAAAGTGGATTAGATGAAGCTGAGGAGGTAGTCTCTAAGTTTATGGAGAAGAATCAGATCCTAACCGATCAGATCTCCAACCTGAAAAGGGAGCAGGAAGATAGTGTCCTAAGGATGACTAAATTAATTGAGAAAAAGAGGAAAACTGAAGATGAAAGAAACACTGCACTGAAATCACTAACAGCCTCTAAGAGAGCAAGAAATCTGGCAGAAGAAGTAGTAAGAGAAAGTGATCTTGTCACTCTGCAACTTCAAGAAGACATGCAGATAGTCACTCAAGAAAATGCCAACATGCAAAAGAATTGGCATGATAAAGATGATGCATGCAAGAGGCTGCTAATTGAGTTGTATCAACTGAAGGAACAAATGAAAGCTCTCGAAGAAAGAAATGAAACACTCAGAAGATACAATAAAAGCTCAGTAAAGCTTGATGAGCAACTGAAGGCTCAAAGAAAGCACAAAGAATTCCATAGGACTTGGGTTCACTGGTCAAAACACCAAGGAAACCAGTGAGTCATCTGGAGTCAAGAAAGGCAAGAAGGAAAAGAAGAAGTTGCTGGAACAAACGGGTAAAAAGACCTTCAACACTTCTTGCAATCACTGTAGAAAACCGAGCCATAAAACAAGTAACTGCAGAAATGCACTGGTAAAGCCAACTAACAGTTACTGCAAAAACTGTTACAAGTATGGTCACAAAACCTCTGAATGTAGGTCTCGTCCCAATAGTGTGTCCAGTGGAAGTAGGAGAAGCTTCAAAGGCTATTGCTACACATGCAACAAGTTTGGACACAAGGCTCATGAATGCAGATCCAAAACAATGGCATTTAGATCCCCACTGAAACCGATATTCCCAAAGAGGAATGAGAACCAGAGCACAAACAATTGTGCTAACTGTGACATGCATAGCCATAATGACTCCTGGTGTAATTCACCTGACAAGAAAAGGGTAAATCCATGGAAGGTTACACCTGCAATAAAGTTGGACATATGGCCAAAGATTGTAGGAACCAGCCAGTGAACAAAAGAAGAGGATCGGTCAAATCGGTGAAGAAGACCTTGTTTCCCAATCAAATGGACAATAAGGGAAAAGAGACCGAGAAAGAAGTCAAGAAGATTTAGTTCAAGAAGGAATCAAAGAGCTCCACTGAGGAGAAGACAGAGGGAACATCATCGTCTGCTGATGGTGATATCTCTTTAGCAAATTGAGCCTAAAAGGCTTAGAGGGAACCGGTAGCCTGTCTATTGTTCCCGGTAGGACTGGTGAGTAACAAACTCACTCAATCAATAAGGAAAACTGGATAGGTGAGTATTGATCAATCGGGGTTTTTTCAACAGGTAAAAGTCTGAATACCAGTTGGCGAAAAAGGAAAGAAAGGTTAGGTAAGGCAATTAATGCTATAGCCGTTAAACAAATAGTTACCGTTTGATAATTAATATTATACCCTAAATCTATATAAAGGAAGGAGGATTACTCTTTCCGGTTTACTTTGCGATTTGTGATTTATAATTTCTTATGCTTGAGTAATATTCTCGTGCTTTGATCATCGATAAGTTATTTCTGTAAGACCGATCAAGCGATTTTTTGTGTTAACCGGTTGATAGCAATGACATCATCATCATCATCTGTCGCTAAGTTGATCCAAGGAAATCAATTCGACCGACTTGTCTACAATATCATGGCAGTTTAGAATAGGGAAAACGACATGTCTAGTGCATTGTCATCTGTGCCAGATGGAGTTCTAATGACTAAAGACGTCACTGCTTTCATACATGCGAAACAAGAAGAATTGGGTGAAACTTTCATCCAAAGCGATTACCTCTCGCTGTGCACAGATGGAAAGCTTTAGGACAAATATGCGAAGCTGGTATCTTTAGGGTTGATAAACGGAGTTTGTCACCCAATTGTGTTTCGACCGGATTGGATACGATTGGTTATCAATTTCGTGCATGAACTTGGTTTCTGGCTTGCGAAAGGCACATACACTCCAATCACCAAGGAGGACCTACATAGAGTGACTGGATACAGTGACAAAGGGGAAGCCCTCACCCTATAAACAATTTCGAATGTCGTAGTCGCAAAATTGACCAATTCAAAATCTGACAGTCGGCTAATGACCGTCAATGATATTGAAGATGAGGGAGTTTGGTTTGCATCTGCAGTGACAGGTTATAAAATCTATCAATCAAGCAACCTGAATAGTGTGCCAGGAAGAGCCATTCACGCCACTCACTGGATCATGCACAACAATGCGTAGTACGATCTTTGTACAATGATTCGAGGACAAATTTTTGAGAATCTGAAGAAGCTCGATTTTGTGAAGAAAAAGTTCCTGAAATATGGAACCCTTCTGGTATGCTTGTTCTTTTATTATTCTAACTTCTTTTCGAGAATAGGCAAGGTGACATGGGGAACCGATTGACTAGTCATGATTCAGATCAATGATATGGCCAACCAACTGGGAAACCGGTTCAGTAAAGTTATGAATGACTACTTTGAGGCGTTCTAGCTGAGGATGCACGCCAGGGAAAGGGTTCCCTCAACTATTGTTGACTCCTACAAAGACGACGTGTGTTTCCTAGTCTCCACCGATCACTGCATCATTCAGGTAGTAGAACCACGAACCGGGTATGCTCCTGAACTGGGGTATGAGGTCTTTGCATAAATAGCTAAGGCATATGCAGATGCCCTACAAGATAGTGATCTGGATCTATCAGCGTACCGGTTTGGGACCTTGGAAGAGATTCAGGAGAATTTGAAGAAAAAGGCACCAATTAAGAATGTATATGTGAAGAGGATCCCTACACCGAAGAAGAAACCGATAGCTGAGCGGTAAGCTCCTGAACTGGGGCATGAGGTCTTTGCAAAAACAGTTAAGGCATATGCAGATGCCCTACAAGATAGTGATCCGGATCTATCAGCGTACAGGTTTGGGACCTTTGAAGAGATTCAGGAGAATCTGAAGAAAAAGGCACCGATTAAGAATGTATATGTGAAGAGGACCCCTACATCGAAGAAGAAACTGACAGCTGAACAACCCAAAGTTCAAAAGAAGAGAGCACAACAAGAACCCATCGCTCCAGGGGAAGAAACTGAAGAAACAGAGACTGAGGACACCATTCCTCTTTTGCAAAAGAAGATATCTACTAAACCGGTGAAGAGGATGCACCGAGAGGAAGAAAACCCACAATTGATGAATTTGTAACACGGTTAAAGAATTCAGGTGGTATGGCATCAGTTGGAAGGTGGTACAGTCTTGCCACAGAAGACAGGAGGAAAATAGAAGAAGCGGTAATCTATTGCATTCATAAGTTCAATCTACCTCCGATTGAACTTCATAAAACATTACCTGACGATCTTAAAAAAATTATTGAAGCAAGATGGAAAGCTTCAATGGAAAGAGAAAAGGAGCTAAGGATTAGGGCTCTGCTTAAAGCTCAGAATCACTTTACTCTGGACGAGGCAACTCACCAAGTAGAATTGCACAAGCAAAATTTCCTGATAAAAAAAAGGATAAGTCAAATTCTTGTTGGAGAAATTGACAAGGTTCACGAGGAAGGTATGGCAACATGGACAAAACTTCTTCAAACCCAAAAACAGGCAGAAGAAGCATGCCATAAGAACACTGAGCCACCGGTCAAAGATACCGGTAAAGGAAAGGGAATTCTTGGAGCTGAGGCTCAAGTCAAAGAAAAGGTATCGATTGAACCGGTCATCGTCAATATCACTTACAATAAAGGTGGCGATCTGGATCCACCAACCATACTGGTTTCTCCAGAAAAAGGTAAGGCTCGTACAATGACTGTAAATGATATTGTAGATGAAGTCATGGGTTTTGGTGAAGTAGCCAATGCGGCTAAATGGTTTAGTGTGTTAGGAGAGGAAGATAAACAAGCGATAATAGTGGTTCTGTTGGAAACCTTCTTAGATTTCAACAGAAGTCCAAGAGACTATAGGTCTAAATTTCCTCCTGAACTGAATACTAGACTTATGAATAAGTGGAGAACCGGTCGAGGCACAAACAATAAAATTGTTATGGAGACATTGTCACAGGTAAAACTTGGTCTTAGTGAAGAAACGATTAAACTTCTACTGGAGGAGGTATCCATGAATCTGGATACAAAGAACAGAGTTGCCAAGATAGTAAATGGTTATGAAAAAGAAGTTTATCAAGAGACACTTGAGTTCTGGCAACAATATGATTTTAGTGTTCTCAAGGCAACAGGTCCACAAGAAGAACTTGAGACAGTACAAGAACCGGTGGTTCAATTCACTGCTCGTGAAGAACCAACAATCAGTGATCTGGAAGTTCCTAAGGAATAGTTCACATCCGGTGAATAGGTGAATCTGGGAGAACAAGTTCTACCAGAGGAACAAGTACTTGGAGAGTCATCGGTCAAGATGGCTACTGACAATACAACAGGTGAAGTAGAAATTGCTATGGGTGAGCTACATACAGCTGAGGAGCAACACACAGAGCCACCACCGGAGTAGGAAGTTCCACCGGAAGAGCAATTACATCCGGAAGAAGAAATCCACATAGAGGAAGCCCCACCAAAAGAACAAGTTCAACAACAAGAACTAGCAAGACCAAAGGAAGAGGTGGTACAACCGGAAGAGGTGGTGATACCAGAAGAGACAGTACAACCGAGAAATGAAGGAAATCAAGAACAGCAGAACAAACAGGAACATGTTACCTGTACATATTGAACAAGAACAACTGGTACTAGAACCAAGGCAAAAGGAACAAGTTGATGTTCCAAGCTCGTCCTCATCTAAGAGGAAGTTAACCTTTGCTGCAAAAACTGAGGCCAAGAAGAGCGAAGTTAGCGAGACTGTGGTTGACATAGAAAAATGTCAACTAGGTATGGTCCTAGGCATGGTTGACATAAGCAAAAGGAGCTAACAAAGATAAAACAGGACATGCTCCTCACAAGTGTAAAGAACATCCTGTACAACTTTGTACCAGATGCAGATATTGATGAAGATGAACCTGTAGTTGATCAAATGGAGATTTTGGCACAAGCAATAGGAGAAGATGTCATCGATCTGGAGACAGTGGCCATTGATCATTATGAGAAGAAGAGAAGAGAAATTCTCCATAATCAGGTTGAAGAAATAAAGGTAACAGTCTCTACAAACATAAGGGTACTCCTGCAATAGTTACAAGTTGCAAGAAGTCTAATGACAAGGACTTCAAATTTTGAAAACTTTATTCAAGATATCACAGAGAAGTCATCTAAGACTTCTAAAGACAGAAGAGTTCTGTCTTCCCAATTTGATGTAAAGAACACGTCTGCAATAGAGTTCAGTAGGGAAATGACAAGGCTAGCTCTCATTCTGAGAAAGGCATCTGAAGAAAGAACTAAGAGAATCCAAGATCTCATTGGATTCCAATTATTTCTAGCCCCAACATTTGATTTAATGCAGCGGACTGCAATCGAGGCTGAGAATCTGATCAAGGAACCAGACTACAAGACTATAGAAGACATGGAGAAAATAATTGTATCGCTGAAAGCAACACAAAAAAATCTGGAACATGTCGCCGGTCAATGGAATCCTTTTCTTCATACAACGAAGAAAATTTACAAGGACATCTTCACCAAGTTACAGATGTAATTCAAAAGCATAATCCTTTGTCCTATGGAGGCAAAAAGGGGAAGATGATATAAGAGAAGGTCAGACGAGATTCAGATGAGAGAAGAAGATTAGGACGAAGAGATCAGAAAGATAAGGTTAGAATACAGAGTAGATTCAGCTTACAGAGCAGAAGCACAAGCACAGGGGAAGTCTTCATGACATGGAATTAAAAATGATGTTTTGCCACCAATGCCAAAGGGGAAGATTGTTGACATATATAAGTTGTCATTGGTTAAGTTAGATGCAAACATCAATCCCACCAGTAAACCGGTAGACCAGTCATACTCCTTAATAGGCACTGGTAGACCTAACAAAGTATATGTACTGGTAGACCAAACAGAGTGTCTACAACTAGTTTGTTAGAACATATAGGGGATGTATGAACAACCGAATATAAGATTGATACTGGTCGATTGCATGTTAATCCAAACTGGATTATACGGAGTTGTCTAAGTTAAAACTGGATTATACGGTGCATTCACCGTTTAGAACTAGAGTTTTCTTTTTAACATGAGTAAGTTTTATTTCTATGCGGATGTTTCAAGGTAAACTCAAGATCATCTCGCAAAGCTTTTTTTGCTGCATGATTTATGGGTGGGTTTACAACTTGGCGGTACTATGAGTTGAACTTTTATTAAGATTAATTTCTTATAAATACATGTCATAGGACACAAAAGAAGTTGTTGAAGATACAAAGCAAGAGAGAGATATCTTCTGAGAGAAGCTACGGTCACAAGAGGTGAAAGGCAGAGAGGTTCAATAGCCAAGCAGAGCAGAAAGGGTATCAGGTATGATCTAATCAGACAAAATGTGTCATTAGAGATCATTGCTTTCATATTGGTAAAGCATATTCAAATCCCTTTAACAGGGTGAACTCTAATAGGTTCGTTGTATAAATCCCTTAACTGAGTAACATCTTAATTGGTGTTTAAAGTCCTTATGCAAGGTGACTCCTAACAGAGTCAAGATATTAACAAGTCTTCTACCAAATCCCTTTACCTGGTAGCACTTTTACAAGTGCTTTGTAAGCTCTGAATAGGGCATCTTTATTACTGCAGTAGTGAAGTTGTGAGCTCTGTCTCACCGTGGTTTTTTCCTTCTAATCAAGGGTTTCCACGTATATATGATGTGTTGATTTGAGTATTTCTAATTCTATTTATGAAGAGTTGATTACATTCTGTTTATTTTGCAAGAATTTATAGACAAGGTTTAATTGAAATAGAAATAGTATTTACTGATTCACCCCTCCGCTTTGAGTAATCGGTTAGGAATAACAGTCTTTTTGTATCAGTCACTGGTTTCTGTATCAGATCAAACGTTGGTGCAATGAATAACAGAAATCCAATAAGATCTTGGATTCTTTTTTTGTTTTCTTCTGACGTCTTCCTCAAAGTGAGAGCTAGACTTGTCAACTCCCGGCTGTAATCTATTGCAGAAGAGCTCTTAGCATCAAATTTTGATGTTAAAATCTTTATCTCTTCTATTGTCATTTTTGTTCTCTTAGTTATATCCTTCATAAAGTCTTCAAAGTTAGAAGTTCTTGTGATCAACCTTCCATCTTCTTGTACTTGTTGCTCTAGCTCTCTGGTTCTTGTAGTCACAGTGGCTTTAAGTTCTTCAACTTGTTTATGAAGAATATTTCTCCTTTTCTTCTCATAATGATCAATAGCAACTGTTTCTGGGTCAGTGACATCTTCCCCATTTGCTTGTGCCAGTACCTCTAATTGATCAATCACCGGTTCGTCTTCATCTATTTCAGCATCTAGTACAAAATTGTACAAGATATTCTTTACACTTGTGAGAACCATATCCTTTTTTTTCTCTTAGTGAGTTCCTTCAGCTGCCTTGTTGATATTTTGCTTATGTCAACAACAGTTCCACTAGCTTGAGATGGGCTAACTTTGCCTTTTTTCGATTCAGAATCTATTGCAAAAGATAGCTTTCTCTTTGATGTTGATGTACTCGGAACGTCAACCGGTTCCTTCTACCTTATTTCCTATGCAGGTTCTTCTGCAAGGCTTCTCTTCTACTGGAACAGGCAACTCCTGTTGTTGAGGTATTTTTTGTTGTAGTGCCTCTTCTGGTCACACCTCTTCTTCTGGATGTACTTCCTCTTCTGGATGTACTCTTTCCGGTGGTTGCTCTGTTTGTTGTTCTTCAACAACCTGTTGATCATTTAAAACAGCTTTTGCTTTATCTGTTTCAGTTTCTGTAGTCATCTTTGCTGATCACTCCCCCAGTTCTTGTTCCGTTGGTCTCATAGATGTGTCTTGTACACCTGTTTGAACTTCTTCACCTAGGTTGATGATGCAAAAGTGGGCAACAGGAAGCTTGAAATAGTGAACAATGGTTAAGGGAATGTACCCTTATACAACCAAACTATAGGGAAAAGTGCCCTACACCTATCACAAGTGTAGGAAGGACAAGGAATAAGGTTATGACAACCCCAAAACCCCAAGGGCAACCTAATCACTAGGTTCTACCAAGTCCCAAATACCAATAACCAAGATTGGCTATGAAGCACTATTAACCCAATTTATAAACAATCCCCATGAAATGACTACCAGGACCAGGGGTGACCTATACTCAAGGATCTGGCCTATTTAGGTCCTATTCAATTAGTTCCAATGGTTCTTTCACTCAAAAGCAACCCATACAACATAGTTGCTTCACAAACCCAAAACTAGGCTTGTAGTCCTTCCTAGAAGAGATTTTGATCCTAGACCAAATTACTTCCATGCAATGTATTAAACAAATTGGAGATTCTGATACCCTTTTGGGCCTTAGGGATCATATCCAAGCACCAAGATGTGAAACTGAAAGTAGAATAGGAAAACACCTAATCTAGGCAAGACAACTAGGCCTAATTAGGTCTGCAATTGCACTACAAGTGCTATTTCCTCTGAACCAATGCCCAAACCAATTATGGGAACATGTGAGGGCATACATAAAGACCTTAAATCCTGAATTTGAGGTCTTGGTGAATCCCCAATCAATAGTTATGCTGACTGTACTTAGTCGCTTGTAGGTGGACACATAGGGATGTACACCTAGGGCATCATGACAATTCCATCTCCCTGCAAGTTACCACTCCTAACCTGCATATTATCAAAGTACATAATCAAAGCTTGAATTCCACCAAGGGGCATCAGATTCCCATGGTGGAATCGAGTAGAATACACAAAACCAATTGAAACCCTGGTTGTAGGCCTCCAATCCAGGTAGTCAGACCAAAACCTTGATAACTTTCGAACTAGAATTGATCAAAACATGAAATCAATTGCAAATGAAAATAGATTCACAAAGCAAACTTTTGGCTTCATAAATTCATGCCCTTCTGTCTGTACCAGTCCATACACTTCAACTGTTCTCGGGATTTGCAGAGAAATGGTTGTATCTTTATTAATTTTAAATGCCAAATTACATCATCTTACCTTCCACCCGCTTGGTAGGGCTTATGAAGGCCTCCCCATCGGTTACAAACTGATTTTCAAACCATATGACCGTTGGGGGGTTGTTTACAACTTTTAGCGAAAGTTGTCAAAGTTGCAAAGCAACTTTTACATCTTTTCCATCCTAGGTGACCCAACTTGGTCCATACCTAAGTCTAATGATCCAACATGGATCCAAACAATTAAAACATAAAATCCTAAGAAAATAACCTATTCTAAGGTTTAGGAACCCTGTTGACCAATAGTTGACCAATGGCTTATCAATGCCAAACTTGGGACTAGGTCTTACAAATAGGGTCCAGTTATAACCTTTATTTCTAGAGTGTCCTAAAGACTACTAGGATCATCAAAGGATCCAAAAGAGTATCAAAGACTCTTAGTTTGATGAGGGTGCTCCTGCGCCAGTTGAATTGTTCATTGGTGTTCACTAGTAACTTCCTTTTCATTGGTTGTTCCTTGTTCACCTGTTGTAACTTGTTCACCAGTTGTGAACTATTCAGGTGCAACCATCTCCTTTTCAGGTTAATGTTGCGAGATGTCATGAGGACCTATAGGCTTGAGAGTGTTGATGTCATATTTCTGCCAAAATTCTAGTGAATCTTCATACACATCTTTATCTTGACCATTAATGATTTTGGCAACCCTGTCCCTTGTATCCAAGTTGAGTGATATAGCTTCCAACAAAATTTTTATTGTCTCATTGGCAAGATCTGGTTTAACTTTTGCCAAAGTTTCCCTTATTATTTTATTGTTTTGAGCTAGACTGGTTCTCCATTTGGTCATTAGCCTCTTATTCAATTCTGCAGGAAAGTGGGGCTTGTAGTCCCTAGGACTTCTGTTGAAATCTAGAAAGGTTTCTAATAGAGCAATCTCAATTTTCTCCTTATCGTCATTTCCCAAAACAGTGAACCACTTTGTAGCATTCGAAACTTCACCAAAATCCATAATTTCATCAACTATATTATCTACGGTTAAAGTTCGAGCTTTACCTTTTTCTGGAGAAGCAAGTAGGGTTGGTGGAGTGAGATCACCACCTGTGTCTCTAGTTATGTCCACAATGACCGGTTTTGTTGCAGGCTTTTCTTGGACCGGAGTCTCGACTCCCAGTATGCCCTTTCCTTTTCCAGTGTCTTTTACTGGTGGCTCTGTGGTCTTTTGGCATTCAGCTTCAGCTTCATGTTGTTTCTTCAAAACAATCGTCCATATGGCAACCCCTTCATCATGAACTTTATCCACTTCTCCAATCAGGACCTGACCAATTCTTTTCCTAATTTTGAAACTCTGTTTGTACTGGTTAGCTTGATTAGTTGCGTCTTGTAAGCTAAGATGATTCTTTACTTCAAGTAGAGCCCTTATCCTCAACTCTCTTTCCTTATCTATGGAAGATTTCCATCTACCTTCAATTATCTCTTGTAGATCTTCAGGTATTGTTTTGTGAAGTTCAGTGGGTGTATATTGAACTTGAGAAGACAGTATACTACAACTTCTTCTAGCTTTCTCCTATCTTCTTCATTAGCAAGCTCATATCTTCTTTTGACTCCACCCATTCCACTTGTTTTCTTCAATCCTTCAACCATTTCATTTATGGTTGGTTTCCTTCCTTTATCAGTTTCCCGCTCTTTCTCTTTTTGAGATAAGTAGTGGTTTCTTCTATTTCTGTTTCGTCCATTTCCTCACCTTGTGACGGTTCGGTGGACGTTGGCTGTGTCTTCTTCCTTCGAACCTTTGGTTCTTCAACCACTGGCTTCCTTTTCCTAGGCGTGAGAGTTCATTTCACATAAACCTTCTTAGGTTCCTTAGAAGGCGCCTTCTTCAAATTTGCTAGAATCTCCTCAAAAGTCCCAAACCGGTTTGTAGAGAGATCTAAGTTTCTTTCTAGTAGCGCATCTGCATATTCCTTGGCAACCTTAGATGTAATTTCGTACCCAAGCTCCGGTGCATACTTGGTCCTAGGCTCAACAGCCTGGATAATGCAGTGATCAATGCTCACCAGAAAACACCTCTTTCTTGTATTCTTCTACAATGGTTGAGGGAATTCTTTCCCTATTGTGGATTCTTAATTGATAGGCCTCAAAATAATAGGTCATAACTTTTTTAAACCGGTCCCCAAGTTATTTACTAACTCTCCTGTCTGAACCATTACCGGTTTATCTTCTAGCCATGTAACTTTGCCTATCCTTGGAAAGAAGTTTGATAATAGAAAAATAAACATACCAACAACGTCCCATATTTGAGAAACTTCTTTTTGACCAAACCGAGCTTCTTTAGATTTTCAATGATCTAGTTCCTTAGCATAGCACAAATGTCATACCTGGCATTATCGTGCATTATCCTTTGCACAACATGAATCGCACCTCCAGGTATGCTATTTAGGTTACTTGACTGATAAACTTTGTAGCCGATAACCGCAGCAACAAACCGAACTCCGTCGCCTTCAATATCATTCGTAGTCATCATTTGATTGTTGTATTTGGACTTAATCAAGCGTGTGACTTCTGCATTTGCTATAGTTCTCAGGGTTAGAGCTTCCCTTGCGGAATTGTACCCAGTTACCCTGTGTAAATCTTCTTTAGTGATAGGTGTAACCGCAGATTTCAGTAACCACATCCCTGGCTCGTGAACCTTGCTAAGCACCAGCCTAATCCAATCCAGTCAAAACACGGTTGGATATTTGACTCCGTTGATTAAACCTGATGCTTCCAGCTTAGCGTATTTTGCTTGAAGCTTCTGGTCTTCCCACAGTGAGAGGTATTCACTTTGAATAAATGTTTCGCACAGTTCCTCCTGTTTGCTATGGATGAAAGACGTTACATCCTCAGTTAGCAAAACACCTTCAGGGATGGTTGAGAGAGCTCCCACCATATCATTCGCTCGATTTTGAACCGCTATGATGTCGTAAACAGGTCAATCGAGTTGATTTGCATTGATGAGGCTCAACATAGAAGATAAAGATGCGATATTGCTAGACCGGTATGTGCAGAAAGTTCTTGATAAAATTTACGGAATTCGCATTGTAAAGATCGTAAATTGTAGCAAGAAAAGATTACTCAAGCTTTTGAAAATAATAATCACAAAACGCAATGTAAAGTGAAATGAGTAATCGACTTTCCCTTTTATACACTTAGGTCATAACTGTAATTAGCAAACGGTAACTTTTGTTAATGGTTACTATATTAATTACCCTTACCTAACCTTTCTTTCGACAACCGGTTCATAGACTCTTTACTTGTTTACAAATCCTTGGTTGCAAAATCCACCTTGCTATGTCAGCAACTCTTACCTGTTCGGTTAATATGTTAGACTGATTACTCCTTCCAGAGTCCAATTCTTGACTGAGTGAGATCAAAATTCATCAGTTCCTCCAGGAACAATAGCCTTGCTACTTGTTCCCCTTAAGCCCTTAGGCTTAATTTGTTGAAGAGATATCACCATCAGTAGATGATGACGTTACCTCATATTTCTCCTCCCCGGAACTCTTTGTCCCCTTTATGGACCAAGTCTTGTTGACTTTCCTATTGGATTCTTTACTCACGTTATCCTTCTGATTGGGGGACAACTTCTTCTTGACTTGTTTAGCCGGTCCTTTGCCTTTGTTCATTGACCGGTTCCTATAGTCCTTGGTCAGATGCCCAATCTTGCTACAATTGTAACAAGCCATTCTGGTTCCTTTTCATGGATTGACCCTTCTTTCTCTATCCATGGGTGAGTGACAATCAGAGTTCCTATGTCCTGATGGTCCACAGGTAGCACAATTAAATGTGCTCCGGTTTACTTGCTATTATGGAATACCGGTCTCGATGGAGATTTGAATGCCATTGTTTTGGACCTGCATTCTTCTGCTTTGTGTCCAAATTTATTGCAAGCATAGCAATAACCTTTGAAGCTTCCCCTGCTTCCACTGGACACACTGTTGGAGCGAGACCTGGATTCAAAGGTCCTGTGATCATACTTGTAATAGTTGTTGCAGTAGCTGTTAGAAGTAAATGGTTTCACCGGTGCATTTCTGCAATAATTGGATTTATGACCCGGTTTGCCACAATGTTTGCAAGAGGGTTTGAAGATCATTTTACCTTTGTCTTTTGTTGGTTTCTTCTTTTCCTTCTTGCCTTGCTTGTCTCCAGAGGACTCACCGGTTTCATTATTGCTTTGACTGATGTACCCAAGTCTTGTGTGATCCTTGTGCTTCCTTTGAGCTCTTAGTTGGTCATCAAGATTCTCAAAACTTTTATTATACCTTCTGAGTTTCTCATTCCTCTCTTCAAGAGTTTTCAACAGTTCCTTTAGTTAATTCAATTCAGCAGCCATCATTTTGCATGCTTCATCTTTGTCATGCAAGTGCTCATGCATGATTGCATTCTCCTGATTTATGCCCTGCATGTCTTAATGCAGTTGCAATAATACATCTTCAACCAGATTTCTTGCTCTTTCAGCAGTTAGTTGTGCTTCTATGACACTAGTCTTCTCATCCTCAGCTTTTCTTTTGGCTTCAATGAGTCCAGTCTGTTAGCAATTTAAGTTGCCATTAGTGTCTTTCACAAACTCTCATTGACACCGGTAGAGGATCATTAGTAGACTATTAGTGGATACATTCACCAGTAGACCGAGCTAAGTAAAGCAGTACCGGTCTTATGTTGCATACAAGGGACATACCGGGTATAAGGGTATACTAGTCAAACTGCTAGTAAGATTCGAGATCCGGATTTTGTGAATCAGTTTGATTTAAAAGTCGAATTATATGGGATATCCACCACTTGTAAGTGGAGTTAACTTTTTAACATGAGTTAGCTTTACTTCTACGGATATCGTGCAAGGTAAACTCCAGATCACAACGCATAGCTTTTTGCTAGTTGTATGAGTTTTTACTGAGTTTACAGCCTGGCGGTTCTATAAGTTAAGGGTTTCATTACGGTGAACTCTTGCATAAATATAGGTCATCGGACGCAAGAAAGTTGTTGATTGTGGGTAATTGCACAGAGCAGAGGAGAGACATCTTCTAAGAGAAGAGCTACAGACACAGAGGTAGCAGAGATCAACATCCAGGCAAACAGAGGAAGAGGTATGATCTAATCAGACACTTAGTGTCATAATAGATCATTGCTTTTATCAGTAGTGAAAGCATATTCAAATCCCTATATTAGGGTGGACCTAGTCGGTTCATTGTAAAATCCCTTAACAGGGTAACATCTTTGTTGATGTTCAAAGTCCTGTAACCAGGCAGCTCCTAATAGGGTGAAGATCTTAACAGATCTCTTGCAAAATCCCTTAACCGGGTAGCACCTTAACCAATGCTTTGTAATCTCCTAACAGAGCGTCTTCATTCTACAGTAGTGAAGTTGTGAGCTTTGTCTCACCGTGGTTTTTTCCTTCTAACTGAGGGTTTCCACGTATAAATGCTTGTGTTGATCTGTGTGATTCTTTCATGCTTATAAGTGTCTACTTTATTATGCCTAGTAGTAGAGGTTAATTTAACAAGTTATGCAAATATGCACACATAAGGAAGTATTTACTGATTCACCCCGCCTCTCAGTAACCGGTTTAGCAATATCAATTGGTATCAGAGCCAAGTTCTCTATACTTCAAAGTCTAACAACTTGAGAGAAAGATTATGGAGGGTTACCGACTTCAGAAATAGCTTGAGGAAGCCAACGACATCATTTCCTCTCTGGAGAGTAGATTGAGGAGATCACTTGCAAAGAGAAAGGAGCTGGCTCTACAGTTGAATGAGAGCAATGAAACCATTGATGAACTCTCCGGGCAGAGTGGATGTGATGAAGTTGAGGAGACAGTGTCTGAACTCATGGAAAAGAATCAAATCCTGACCGATCAGATCTCCAACCTTAAGAGGGAACAAAAGGACAATGCCCTGAGGATGATTGAACTGATTGAGAAAAAGAGAAGTTGAAGATGAAAGAAACTCAGCAGCCAAGTCTTTGACTGCCTTTGAGAAAGCAAGGGACTGGGTAGTGGAAGCCGTAGGGGCGAATAAACTCATCATTGTACAACTTCAAGAGGACATGCAAAGTGTCACCCAAGAAAATGCCCACATGCAGAAAGGCTGACATGACAAGAATGAGGCATGCAATAGACTGTCCCTAGAACTGTATCAATTGAGGGAACAGATGAATGAACTTGAAGAAACAAATCAAATTCTGAGAAAATACAATGAAAGTTCGGTCAAGCTTGATGATCAACTTAAAGCTCAAAGGAAGCATAAAGATCAAACCGGTATTGGATTCACCGGTGAAGTCACCAAAGAGAAAGGTGAGTTATCTGGTGCTAAGTCAAACAAGAAGGACAAGAGAAAGACACTAGCACAAAAAGGTAAGAAAACCTTTAACACATCTTGTAAGCAGTGTGGAAAATCGGGTCATAAAACCAATAACTGCAGAAATGCACCGGTAAGAACCAACAAGAGTTACTGTAAGAACTATTGCAAAAAGGGCCCCAACACCAATGAGTGCTGGTTAGCCTTGTATCTGTGTCCAGTAGAAGCAGGGGAAGCTTCACAGGATACTGTTATGCATGCAATAAGTTTGGACACAAGGCTGAAGAATGCAGATCAGAGACAATGGCATCTAGATCCCCTAAGCAAATATTCACCAAGAGAAGCAAGAACCTAAGTACAACCAACTATACAAACTGTGGAACACACAGTCACAATGACTCTTGGAACAAGTCATCTAACCCATGGAAGGCCACCAAGGTAGTCTGCTATCACTGCAACAAAGTTGGACACCTAGCCAAAGAATGTAGGAACCGGTCATTCAATAAGAAGGTACCGGTCAAGCCAGAAGAGAAGATCAACAAGGGAGAGAAGACTGAGAAAATAGTCAGACAAATTTGGTCCAAAAAGGAATCAAGGAGCTCCGCCGAGGAGAAGACAGAGGAAGGATCATCGTCTGCCGATGGTGATATAGGACAACCGGTAAGGCAAGTCATACCCAACCGGTTGAGAAAAATGGAAAGTAAAGTTAGGTAAGGCATTTATTACTGTAGCCGTTTAACGTATAGTTACCATTTGGTAATTACCGTTATAACCTAACTCTATAAAAAGGAGGATTACTCACAAGTTTTCACTTTGCTTAGTGTATTATCTACGAATTGTTGTGTTAAGTTTTATTCTCACGCTTTGATCACTAAGAATCACTGTTTGCAAAACCGATCCCAAGCTACTCTCTACAAGTTACCGGTTAGCAAGAATGGCCTCATCATTCGCTAACGTAGAGTTGATCAAGGGAAATCAAATGGATCAACCTACATATGACATCGTGCCAATTCAGAATAGAGAAAACGACATGGTAGGGGTGCTCTCATCTGTACCAAAAGGTGTTCTCTTAATCGAAAACGTTGCAGCGTTCATCCACGCTAAACAGGAAGAATTGGGTGAGACGTACATCCAAGGCAAATACGTATCACTATGTGAAGAAGGGAAGCTTTTGGATAAGTATGCCAAGCTGATATCATCTGGACTCATCAATGGAGTGTACTATCCGTCCATCTTCCATGAAGACATAGCTCGACTAGTTCTTAGTCGTCTTCACGAACCAGGCCTCTGGCTCAACAGAGGTGTATGTATTCCTATCACCAAAGACGATTTGCATAGGGTAATTGGATACAGCAACCAAGGGCAAGCTCTAACCCTAAGAACCATCGCCAATGCCGTGGCCAATAAATTAACTAAGTCTAAGCCCGATGGTCGACTTATGACCGTAAACGACATTGAGGATAATGGAGTCCGGTTTGCATCTGCTGTACTCGGCTACAAGGTCTATCAATCAAGTAATTTAAACAGCATACCGGGTGGTGCAATTCATGCCACATACCGCATAATGCACGACAATGCCCAATACAACATCTGTGCAATGCTTCAAAGTCAAATATTTGAAAATATGAAGAAGCTTAGAGTCGTAAGGAAGAAATCAATGAAGTACGGGACCCTCCTGGTATGTCTCTACTTCTATTACTCTAACTTTTTCCCTGGAGTCGGAGAAGTGGCGTGGAAGACCAATAGACCGGTTATGCATCAAATCATAGAGATGGCCAATCGACTGGGGGACAAGTTAAGAAGTGCAATGGCTGAACACTTTGAAGGATTTCAATTAAAAATGCACTCAGGAGAAAGAGTGCCATCAACTACTGTTGATCAGTACAAGGACGACATATGCTTTCTGGTCACCACTGACAACTGCATCATTCAAGCAGTGGAACCTAAAGAAGTATATGCTCCTGACCTAGGGTATGAGATCTCTGCCAAGATTGCCAAAGCATATGCTGATGCCCTCAATAGTGCAAATTTGGACCTCTTTGCAAACAGGTTCGGGACATGTGATGAGATTGAAGAAAACCTGAAAAAGTGAATAGAAATCAAAATTGTCTACATCAAAAGGACCCCCACACCGAAGAAGAAATCGTCAGTAGAACATCCCAAATTTCGAGGGAAGAAAGCAGAACCGGTATCTAGTAACCAAGAGACAGATCAAGAAGAGACAGAGACCGAGGAAACTGTTCCTCTGACCAGGAAGAAGAAAACAGGAAAACTGGTAAAAGAGAATCCAACAAGAAAGACCAAGCTCACCATTGATGAATATGTGGCACTATTGAAAGAAACCGGGGAAATGGGTTCGGTAAACAGTAGATACGCACTTGGTAATGAAGAAGATAGGAGAAAGATTGAAGAAGCAGTTGTGTACTGCATTCACAAGTTCAACCTGCATCCCATTGAACTTATTAAACTTCTATCGGAGGATCTCTTACAAATTCTTGAAGCTAGATGGGAAGCCTCAATAAACAAAGAAAAGGAGCTGAGAATACGAGCTCTTCTAGAAGTACAAAACCACCTCACCCTAGAAGAAGCCACTGAACAAGCTGAACTTCATCAGCAAACCTTCTCAACTTAAAGAAGGATCAGTCTCATGCTTGTCGGACAAGCTGACAAAGTACATGATGAAGGAGCAGTGATGTGGACTCAACTACTTCAAACCCAGCTGAAAGCTGAAGAAGCACATCAGAGAGCAACAGCTCAACCGACAGCTGACGCCGGTAAAGGAAAAGGAGTGCTTAGCAAAGTACCACCAGTAACTATGGACATAACCAAAGATAAGGGCAGCGAGCCATCAAACCCAACAGTTCTCATCTCTCCGAGAAAAGGTATCACTGAACCTATGCATGTTGATAATATAATTGATGAGGTAATGGACTTTGGAGAAGTAGACAATGCTGCGAAGTGGTACAGTGTACTTAATGAAGATGATAAACAAAAGCTGATTGTAGGCATAGTAGAAACCTTCATGGATTATTGTAGGACTCCAAGGGACTATAGGTCCAAGTTCCCACCGGAACTCAACCAAAGGCTACAATCAAAATGGAGAACCAGTTTAGGTACCAACACTAGAATCATTAGGGACACACTGTTGAAAGTTAGATCTGGATTCAGTGAGGAAAGAATAAAGCTTATGACAAAAGAAGCATCCATGAAACTAGATACACTTTATAGAGTTGCCGAGATATTAAACGGGTATGAGAATCAGGTTTATAAAGCAACCCTGGACTACTGGAACAAATGTGACTTCAAGGCATTAGATAAACTAGGTCCTCAGGATCAAATTGAATGTGTGCCAGCACCACTGGTCGGACTCACTTCTGCTGAAGAGTCTGCCACCAGAATTGAAAAAGATCAGACAGAGGAGTTCACAGCTGGTGAACATGTAAATGTTGAACAAGGGCTTGACAACGATATACCCTTAGGAGAATTTCATCCTGCTGAGAAGTAGCAACAAGAAGTCCTACAGGAAGACCAAGAACAAGATACTGCAACCAATAGGCAACCCAAAGAAGAAGCTCAGACCGAGGAAGATCCACCCACAGAGCATGTTCTACCTGTCGCAAAGGAACAACCAGGTGCTGACAAGCTTAAGGGACAAGAGGAAGAAAACCTAGTGCACACTGAAAAAACTCAACTGGAGCAAAAGCAAAAGCTAAAGGAACAAGCTGACATACCTAGCTCCTCATCAAAAAGAAAGTTTTCTTTTGCGAAGAAGGAAGTTAAAAGGAGCAAGGTCACCGATATAGTGGTAGACATCAGCAAGATGTCAACTAAACAGCTCAAGGAGCTGACCAAGAGAAAACAGGACATGATCCTGACCATTGTCAAGAACATATTAAGAAACTTTGTACCAGATGCTGACATTGATGAAGATGAACCGGTCATCGACCAGCTCGAAGCTCTGGCACAGGCAATCGGTGAGGATTTAACCGATCTAGAAACTGTAGCAATCAATCACTATGAGCAGAAAAGAGTGGAGATACTCCACAAACAAGTTGAAGAAATCAAGGCAAATGTAGCAACCAACTTGAGAAATCTACAACAACAATTGCATGAGGCAGGCGGATTAATGAACAGAACTTCAAACTTTGACATGTTTTTGGAAGATCTGACAGAAAAATCTGCAAAGACCTCAAAGGATATTAAAGCCCTTTTGTCTCAGTTTGATATTAAGAACAGATTTGCAACTCTCTATAGCAGAGAAATGACAAATTTAACTTGAACACTGAGAAAAATTGCTGAAGAGAAAAATAAGAGAATCCAAGATATTATTGGATTTCAAATGTTCTTGGCACCAACATTTGACATCATGAACCAAACAACAAGTTCTGCAGAAGCTCTGCTCAATGAACCAGCCTACAAAACTGTAGAAGATATGGAGAATATCATTGTTTCTCTAAAAGCAGCCCAAAAGAATATAGAATATGTAACAAGTCAATGGGCACCGTTCCTGCAATCTGCAAATACCATATATAAGGATATCTTCACCGAGCTTCAAAAGTGAAGAAAAGCATTACCCATTGTTCTATGAAGGCAAAAAAGGGGAAGATGAAAACACATGAGATGAGACAGAGCAGAACAGGAAATAAGAGAAAGAGCACGCAACTTAGAACAGAACAGTGTAGAGCATTCAACTGAAGCACTGAGACAGGGGAAGTGCTATACAGACAAAGTGCAGTCCGCAAAGAATAGGGTATAAGCTGCACCAGAATGAGTGTATAGTTTTGTTTTTGCCACCAATGACAAAGGGGAAGATTGTTAGCAATTTAAGTTGTCATTAGTGTCTTTCACAAACTCTCATTCACATCGGTAGAGGATCACCGGTAGACTATGAGTGGATACATTCACCGGTAGACAGAGAGACCAAGCTAAGTAAAGCAGTACCGGTCTTATGTTGCATACAAGGGACATACCGAGTATAAGGGTATACCGGTCAAACTGCTAGTAAGATCTGAGATCCGGATTTTGTGAATCAGTTTGAGTTAAAAACCGGATTATATAGGATATCCACCGCCTGTAAGTGGAGTTAACTTTTTAATAGGAGTTAGCTTTACTTCTACGGATATCTTGCAAGGTAAACTCCAGATCACAACGCGTAGCTTTTTGCTAGTTGTATGATTTTTTTACTGAGTTTACAGCGTGGTGGTTCTATGAGTTAAGGGTTTCATTACGGTGAACTCTTGCATAAATACAGGTCATAAGACGCAAGAAAGTTGTTGTTGATTGTGGGTAATTTCACAGAGCAGAGGAGAGACATCTTCTGAGAGAAGAGCTACAGACATATAGGTAGTAGAGATCAACAACTAGACAAACATAGGAAGAGGTATGATCTAATCAGACACTTAGTGTCATAACAGATCATTGCTTTTATCAGTAGTGAAAGCATATTCAAATCCCTATATTAGGGTGGACCTAGTCGATTCATTGTAAAATCCCTTAGTAGGGCAACATCTTTGTTGATGTTCAAAGTCCTGTAACTAGGTAGCTCCTAACAGGGTGAAGATCTTAACAGATCTCTTGCAAAATCTCTTAACCGGGTAGCACCTTAACCAATGCTTTGTAAGCTCCTAACAGGGCGTCTTTATTCTACAGTAGTGAAGTTGTGAGCTTTGTCTCACTGTGGTTTTTTCCTTCTAACCAATGGTTTCCACGTATAAATGCTTGTGTTGATCTGTGTGATTCTTTCATGCTTATAAGTGTCTACTTTATTATGCCTAGTAGTAGAGGTTAATTTAACAAATTTTGCAAATATGCACGCATAGCGAAGTATTTACTGATTCACCCCCCCTCTCAATAACCGGTTTAGCAATATCACAGTCATCTTCAGAGCATGACCTTCCTGCTCCCTTTTTAAATTGGAGATTTGATTGGTCAGATTCATATTCTTCTCCATGAGATCAGTGACCGCTTCTTCTACTTCATCTGAGCCACTCTGCCCAGAGAGTTCCTCAATGGTTTCATAACTTTCACTCAGTTGTAGAGCCAGCTCTTTCCTCTTGGCAAGAGAGCTCCTCAGTCTATTCTCCAGAGAGGCTATCATGTCATTGGCTTCCTCCAGCTTATTTTGATACCTGTAATCCTCCATGATCTTTTCTCAAGCGGTTAAGCTTACTCTTTCTTAGAACCTAAGCTCTGATACCAATTGTTGTTCCTAACTGGTTATTGAGAGGGGGGTGAATCAGTAAATTCTATTTCTACTTCTCTTTTAAGCAATTAGATATTCTTGGTAATACAGAAATCAAAAGAATATTATGAAAACCATAAACAAAAATTAAATGCACAGGTCAACACAACATTTATACGTGGAAACCGTCGGTTAGAAGGAAAAAACCAGAGTGGGACAGAACCCACAAAAGTCCACTACTACAGTATTAAAGTTGCCCTGTTAGAGGCTTACAAAGCATTGGTGAGAGTGCTACTCAGCTAAGGGATTTGATAGAAGACCTGTTAGGATCTTGACCTTGTTAGGAGTCACCTCATTAGAGGACTTAAAAACACCAATAAAGATGTTACCCGGTAAAAGGATTTATACAAAAGAACCTGTAAGGATTCACCCCAATTGAGAGATTTAAATATGCTTCGCAACAAAAGCAATGATCTTATGATGACAGTGTATCTGTCGATTCAGATCATACCTGTTCACCCTTTCCTTTGCTTGGCTGTTGAATCTTTCTCTCTCCCTTTCACCTTCTATGACTGTGTTTCCTCTCAAAAGATTTTGCTCTCCTGCTCTCCTTCGCTCTATGCTCTTGATTATCAACAACACACCTTTCATGTCTTTTGTCCTATATATATAAGAAATTATGTTATTAAAAATTCATCTAATAGTTTTGCCAAGATGTAAAATCTCCCATAAATCACGCATGCAAAACCCTTGATCAAAAAAGTTGCAAACTGATCCTTAGTTTACCTCGAAACACTCGCAGAAAAAACAAAGCTAACTCTAGTTCCTTTGAAAAAGCTGTTATTACCACTCGGTTACTGAGGAGGGGCGGGGGGGGGGGGGGTGAATACGCAAACACTATTTCTTTACTTTATAATACTTGTTCAACAATATTCTTCAGAAAGTAAACAATCATATGTAAGCATAAAAGTAAGTACACAGATCAACACTAGATATGTATGTGGAAACCTTCAGTTAGAAGGAAAAAAGCACGGTGAGACAGAGCTCACAACTTCACTACTGCAGAATGAAGGTGCCCTATTAGGAGCTTACAAAGAACTGGTTAAGGTGCTATTCGATTAAGAGATTTTACAAAAGATCGGTTAAGATCTTAACCCTGTTAAGAGTCACCTGGTTAGAGGTCTTTCAACATCAACAAAGATGTTACCCTATTAGAGGATTTTACAACGAACCAATTAGGTCCACCTTGATAGAGGGATTTCAATTTGCTTTCACACTTATAAAAACAATGATCTCATATGACACTGAATGTTTGATTAGATCATACATGTTGATCTTTCCTAGTTTGCTTGACTATTGAATCTTTTCTGCCTCTTTGCCTTTCACCTCTGGTGACTGTGATTTCTACGTAGATGTCTCTTCACTGCTCTGTTTTCTCAACAATTCTCAACAACACTTTTCTTGCGTCCTATGACTTGTATTTATACAAGAGTTCATCGTAATGAAACCCTCAACTCATAGAACCGCTAGGCTGTAAACTCGACAATAAATCATGCAACTAGCAAAAAGCTATGCGTTCTGATCTGGAGTTTACCTTTAAAACATCCGTAGAAATAAAGCTAACTCCTGTTAAAAAGCTAACTCCACTTCTGAGTGGTGGATGTCCCGTATAATCCGGTTTTAAGTCAAACTGCTCCGTAGAATTCGGTGCGGATCTTTAGACAGTTTAGACCGGTGTATCCTTATACCCCAAAGTTTAGACCAGTGTATCCTTATACCCGGTTCAACTTTGTATGCACTCTGAGACCGGTACTGTGTACTTAGATCGATCTACCGATGTATTCCCTTTTTTTAAACTACTGGTGCATACACTCTATTTCTAGTCTATCGGTGTCTTCTAAGTAACGTGAGTGACCGGTGAGCTTTTACTGGTGCATGGTGTTTGTGAATTTACACTAATGACAACTTAAATTGCTAACAAAAGCTAACTCCAGTTTAATTGAAAAATGCTCCGCATAATTCGGTTCGGATTATCCACACTTAACCGGTGTATGATTTGTATCCAGTTAGTCAATTGTTTCCTGTGTGTTTTCCAAGATCGGTTGGACAAAACTGGACCGGTATAAGCGTGACCGGTTAAAGTACATTGCTTTCTTGCTCAATGTACTTGGTTCATAATCATGAGTACCGGTGTTCTAGTGGGATTGATGTTTGCCAATGACTTTACCAATGACAACTAACTTTATGTCAAGAAAAAGAATATGGATGCATTGGAAATTGAAACTTTAAAGGTATAAAATTGTAAGATCGATGTTGGGGTTTTCTGGACGACTTGTGGCTTCGATGACTTTTATTGATCACCAACATACAAAATTGAATATTGATGCATTGGAAATTAAAACTTTGAAGGTATAAAATTGTAAGTTCGATGCTGGGGTTTTTTGGCTGACTTGTGGCTTTGATGACTTTTATTGATCACCAGCATTTGATACAAATCCTATGCTTTGCTTCCCCTGCTTTATCAATTCAAATACATTTGTCTTTGCTTCCAAATGCCACAGTACAAGCTATTCTCTTCTCTATGAGCTTTAAAGCAGCATTGAATATCAAAATACTTTTGGTATCATCCACAACGTCCCTGGTTGCTAGGCATGTGGTATAGACAACTATGAGTTCTCTATTAATGGACTGACTCTTAATTGTCGTTGCATCTTTTTCTCTTGGATTGAATCTTATACTGCTCTAATACCAAAGTGAATTTGCTAGAGAAAATACACAGATTACTCCATTATTGTAGCCAATAATAACAATTGATAATTTGATATATTATTTCTTTGGGATATCTTTTCCTATTCAGGATAAATTTTACATTTACTTAGGCTTATAATGCCTTTGATTTCCCTTAAATTAACCTAGCAATCTTATGGGATATATAATATATTTGCATCCAACTACCATAACCTACAACTTAAAACTATTAACATTATTTATTTAAATACTATCACTAATATTAATTTTATTTATTACTAACCTAATAGGCTATAGATTTAATACAAAATCTCCAATACAAACCTGATGGAAAACAAGCTAAGCCTTATGTGGTTAAAATAGAATGAAAGAAAATCTAAAGAATGAGTGCTTGGCTTAAAACATGACAAGAAACTAAAGCAACTGAAAAGGATAACCGGAGAGGAAACTCTTTAGATGGATATGGTACTCACTGATTCAGCATAAACTCATTTATGATAGGCCAATCAAAAGACATAATGCGAATCGATAAGCAACTGACAAGCAAGAATGGCAACAAACAAGTTGAGAATACTTTAGTAATAGTGTTTAGCTAGCAAGAGAAGCAGACTAAGCAGAGTACATACATAGACTTCCAAAACATGAAAGAGAGTATTAGATCCACTATAAATGCATTTAATCATAGGTAATATATGTGATAAAAGCATGTCACCTCAAATTTCACAACACAAAAAATGTTGAAACACCGAATTGGTAAACCATTTAATAGAAGAAAATCTTGTGTACTGAAATTTGGCAAAATCACAATAATCACAAGGAAAGCTCAAGATGAGTAAAAGGGAGTGTAGAGAATAAGTTAGACTTATTACGATAATAGATAGTTTCTAATTTTATCTCTCTTTCATCTATTTCTAATGGTTACTCTTTTTTTAATGTTTCCATAAACTCCTGTTCGTTATGGAAACTTTCTCTTTCACTCTACCAGAATGTTTCTATTTCCTCTCTCCTGTCCGTTATAGAAACATTCTCTTATACCTTGTATATATAGATAATTCATGATCATTGTTTAATAACACATTCATTATTTTACCACAATATGGTATCAGAGAAAATCCTTGGCCTCTTCGAAAATCTTTAATTGCTTTTTTGAAATTATTAGTTCAAGATTTTCGAAGCTTTTTTGCTCCAAGTGTGTTCAAAATTTGCATTTGTTTTTTCCTCACCCACTCATCTAGGGTTTTTGCATTCTCGACTAGGGTTTTGACCCTTTAGTTCAAGTCGGATTTTTTTTTATTGATTACAGATTCCTTGTGGGTTTTTTGAGAGCTCAACTGGGTTGTCATCCATTTTTTCTGGGTGCCTCGATTTTCGAGCCAGCGGATCTAGATAGCATATTTCTGGTGGGTTTTTGCAAATCTCAACTGGGTCAGTCTGGCTTTTTTTTGGGATCATCATTTTTCGTGCCTCAATTTTCAAGCCAACGGATTCAGAATCTGACAGTAGATTCTATCTAGGTTTTTTGAGCTCTTCACCTGGTGTCTCTTCGAATTCTCTAGGTCTTCCGTTAATCTGCCTTGAAGTTCGTGCCCTTTTTTATGATTTTTCACGTTTTTTCTTTGAAAAACATGCTATGACATCTCTCACTAGTCTTATGTTGGAAGGTAGTCAACATTTCAACAAAAAGAATTACTACACTTGGAAGCAGCGCTTGTTGATGATTTTTGAGTAACGTTGCCTTGAGGCGCTTGTTCAGGGTACCGTGACTCGTCCTACCAGAGCCAATGCGACTCAAGACAAGTTTGATGAGCGTAATCATGAAGCGATTATGCTCATTAAGCTTTCAGTTACTGATGATCAGCGCCTCAAATCTCGTCTGGCAAGATAGCTGCAGAGATCTAGACAGTATTGAAGGATCTTCATGAGACATCAGATAAAAGCAAACCTTTTTGATCAACCCGAGGCTGCCTTTTACGCTTTCTGAGGATATTCAAATTTCTATTTTTTTGTCGATAGATTGACCATTAAGGGAGGGTATTACAATAATAGATAGTTTCTGATTTTATCTCTCTTTCGTCTATTTCTAATGGTCACTTTTTTTGTAATGTTTCCATAAATTCCTTCTGTTCGTTATGGAAAATTTCTCTTTCACTCTACAAGAATGTTTCTATTTCCTCTCTCCTGTTCGTTATAGAAACATTCTCTTGTATCTTGTATATATTGATCATTCATGATCATTGTTTAATAACACATTCATTATTTTACTACAATAAGACTTGGGTTTAAGAGAAGACCTATTGAACACTATATGTAGTAAAGAATGTAGGAGTTTTTAACTCTCTCATAATAGGTGCCAACATTCTAAATATGTGATGGACATTTGTGACTCCCATGTTCCCAAATTTTGGTAATAAGTCCTCAAGTGATGGCAAAAATAATTGCGGGATATTTCATGACATTTTAGGACATTTGATTACTCAAATAAAATTCAATTTCCAAGAAAACATGAACCTTTCATAAATCTCTCATGTAAGATAGACATAGGAGGTGGTGGAAGACAAGGTTTTGGGGTCTCTCCTGCAGTTGCCTTTTTTATAAAACTTGTGACATTACTGTTTGAACTCATATTCACTCTGTGAACCCCAAAAGTTAAGACTAGATATCAACATATATTTCTGAATACTTAATGTTACTGTTACATGGAAATATGAAAAAATGTAATGTCAAAAGGTCATTAAAACACTGATGATTGAGTTTGACAGTAGACGGTGGTTGAGTGAGAAGGGCTGAGTATATGTATTAGAATTGGGCAAGCAGTAAGGCAGGTAGATTCTCCATGTTGTAGGGAGATCATAAAATGGTAAACTGTTATACTTAGATGCTTAATAGAGCTTCGGAAGATGTAATGCTAGGTTCATAAAATTCTCATTCCTATCCAAATCTAAAGTCTCATTGGCCTTGGGTATTAGAATGCACTCTAGGAGGAATTCCTTGGTTCCTCCTAGGAATGGCAGTCTGTGCCCCTTAGACCTAGACATTCATGTATGTGCATTTTTTGTTTTTGCCTTGGATCGTTCATAGCATCAGATGGTGACAGTATCCATTAGTCTCGCTTGAGATTTACTGCAAACATGTGATAATGATGTTTCCCTGCTTTGATTTTCATCAGTTCCTTGTTTCATTGAGGGTTTTTTGTCACATGCGTATTCATACTTGTTCTAGATCACAAAGTAAAGGGGTAGCTGCTCCGTGACATTTCAGAGCATGAGGCTCTTTTTTCCTTCATACTTTATAGTTTATTGACTTATTTGTATCTTAACATACTTTTGAATCTCCTTGACTTATTTTGGTCACTTGTAGACATTATCGGGTTTTCTTTGTTTCTTTCTAAGAATTTTTGCCTGAACAAGGGTCTGCACATTTTGTTGTTGAATCATTCTTAAGTTTTTTATTTTCTTAGCTATTTTTGCATGAAGCCTTTACTAAAAAGCTAAAGATCCAAAAAAGAAGTTTTTCCATTTGAGTTTAATCTTCTAAAACAAATTTGTGTTAAATGAAAATGATCTTTGTGAATAATATTTTTTTTTATTGTTTGCCACACATGCATCTCTCTGTTGTGGAATAAATCCCAACAATATCAAGATCATGAATTTTTTCAATCGGTGTTGATTGCTTAGAGGAATATTATTTGTTCGTTGACATTCGCCCCCCCCCCCCCCCACACCTTTAAACTCAACTAAATGTTGCTGCATTAGAACACATCTATGATATATGTAGTATTTTTGTTTGAGGACACAAAATGGAGTTAAAATTTCTTATATTTTATTTAACAACAATTTTGAAGATTTGCTACTCTGGTTTTGTTGCTAAAATGCATGCTATTTCCAATGTTATGAGTACAGTGGATATAGTGTTCCTGGAGCCTAATTTCATTGTAAATCTAATGCTTTTTATTATAGTTTAGAAAGTTCTAACTCTTTTGGCTTATAGATAGATTGATTTTGCAAACTGTTGATCATTAAACATGTTCTCTTTAATTCTTTCAAGACTAGCAAAGTTGAATCGATATTAATACATCATATAACCTTCTAACACTGGAAGCATTGACTGTAAATTAACATTTTTAAATTTTTAGTCAATAATTTAGTTATCGCTTGTCATTCTACTCTTAATTTTTTTTTATAAAAAAGGTTGCTGTTGAGTTTGAAAATCAGTATTAGATGTTCTTATTGTCTTTCTTTTTCTGTTCTTTGCAGAGCATACTTTTCCTACACGTCTTCATTACAATGGCTGAAATCTTTTATCCTATTTATTTCATCGAAAGGCAAGATCTTCAAACTGCAAATTTTGTTTCAACAGGTTATAAAGTTCTATCTCATGAGCTTTTCATGCTTTATTAAATGGAAATGTAGTAATAAAGGTAACATATAGTCTACCTTGTTGAATTCTAATGACTTTATGGTAGACATCTTTTGAGTGTTGAATTCTAAGTTGCACAACTCCAATTTGGAGTAACAGGGAATAAACAAGTGGGGACAACAAATTGATGAAAATATAAATCTGATTGATAACAAAAAAAATGCCAAACAGATTTCGCCAAATCATATACTTAATATATGGTAGTGTTGATGGGTGTTTTTTGACCACACCAATATAGAATAAAGTGCCAAAAACACTCTATCCTCTCCTGATCAAAATCACCACATATGCTGAGACTGCACAAAAGATCACAGAGGCGACTCCAAGGTTCCAACTAGGAACTTGCGACTTTAATGTGGAGATGAGCTCTTTTGGCTTGATGTACTAATGTTCATGCAAGGGGCTTTACGTATTGACTTAGACTTGTCGACTTTTCTACAAATGATATGGCGTTATGAGTGCACAAATTACTTCTTAACTTCTATTTTAAAACAAAGCGCAAATGGGATATTGGTTTAGAAATCTAGATTATCTCTAATTCTACTTCTACTAATGCAAGACTATGTTGATGTTATGGTGAGAAGGAACTAGTTCTAGCTTCGCCTAGTCAATGTTAATGTTATTGTAGCTATGGTTGGATTCCTTCAGGCAAACATAGATAACATAAAGGTTGTGATAATATAATTATAGTAATATACTAATTATATTGGTAATTATTGAAAATATAATAATTATATTATCAATATAATTATTATATTATTACTGTGATAATATTATTATATGATAATTATGGTATAATTATTATATTGATAATAAAATATAATTTCATTGGTAATATAATAATATTATATTATTATGATAACATAATTAGGGCCAACTTGGAAGTGTAGTGTCCTTCGGTGAAGGGACACTACCAATATGTATAAAGGAAGGGTGCAACTTCCTCTTTTGGAATTAATTAATATATAAACACAATCAGAAAAACAACATGGTATCATAGTAGGTTCTCCTCCTAGGCCTGTGAGTGTCAGAAATATTTACAGGATAAACAATGCCTGTGATTAACCTCAGTTATGACCGCCAATGTCCCCGAATGCTTTCTCAGCTCACAGGGGGTTCTGGTTGGCTTGTTGCTTGTCGGCAACATTGGACAGTTCTTTTGAAGAATGTTTGTGCGCTCAGGAGACAACTCAAAGCTCGGTCTTTTGCAATGCGCTTTAGGCAGTTTGCTAAAAACAATAGATATGAATCTGCTTCTATATAAATAAGCACCTGAGCTTATTTGCAACATGGATGAATATGAGCTCTGTCAGCTATGACCACCTTTTGAATGTCTAACAATAGACTATGAGATAATATATTTGCCTTGCTTGACGGTATCACAGTAATATATTTGACAAGGATACGATAACATCATACCTTGGCACCAATAGGGCCAATTATATTGCAGCACTAGCATAAGGAACCTTGAATCATATTTACCAAATGATTTTAATTAATGATATTGACTGCTGGGAATTACTCCAAAAACATAAGGATAATTGCTGACTCTCGAAAGAAAATTAAATTATTTAGAAAGATGAAACAAGTCATCCATAGTTCGAGCACGACGATGAGACGATATTTTATTATGGAAACATTTTTCTTCAGGGCTTTTGTTATTTGTTTTGGGTGAACATATACATTGTTGATTTTATTAGGAGAATCGATCCACTTATAAGGGAGTGGAGGGAATTAATATATTGCCCTTTGTCCTTGACATGAACATTGATATTGAATCATGGAAATAATAATTGTGGGTGAATAATTGCAAATAAAGTAATAGCTTCTAGACATTAGTTGTGGAATTCTCATATTCTCTTGTCTCTTTCCGTTGGAGCTCCTTTCCTAGCTGAGTCTTTACTATCAATGTGGGAGCTTTTACTTGGTGAGAACCTTTCCTTCCTTGGTGCTAGTATAGGATAGCAGTCGAAGTGAAGTTTGAGTGTGGTAATTGTGAGTGATACTATGGGTGCAAATAATTGGTGAGTGACACTTTCTTTGCAGAGTGGCGCTTGGTAAATGTTAGCCGTGTGAAATATTGTAGGTATTCATGTGGGAAGCAACAACTGTAGGCCATTTTGGAATCTGCCAGCATTCTATACTTTCTATTACAGATCTGTTCCAGTTCATTCTTTGGTGCTTCAATGTTGTTTGAAGGTTTTGAGTGAGTATCTAAGTTCTGTGGAGAAGTTAATTGCATTGGAGGCTAATTTAGAGAGCTACACCTGTTGTATGAGACTAAACAGATAAAACTCAGAGCTGCCCATTTTAAAAAATAACTATAAAGAAATCTTTAGCAACTGGGTAGATCTACACATAGCTAACAAGAACTGGATCCCAGTGTTTTGTGATCCATTTGTGCAGAATAGGCAAACTGGGCCACAACCCCCTAAAACGACCAATAAGTCCAAGATCTGAAAAAATGACCAAGTTGTGGTTGACCTCCTCCATTTCAGCCTCCAACGCTACAAAGCACACATTAGTCGTTGGTGGAATAGCAACATCCCTCTATGATGAGTCCAGTTTGAGGGGTCTTTGACTCCCATGAGAGTCACACAGGGGATTTGTGAGGAAAGGAGACCCTATGCCCGCCACACAATATCTCCAGGCCCACGCCTAGTAATGGCTTCTAATAACCATTCTTCTGCCATTTTAAACCCTGTGCTTGGCCACGATGTTCAGCCTTTCCAAACACCGAGTGGGAGGTTTGACCAGATTCAAAACCCCGAAAATCTGCTCTTAGCAATTGTCTCTCCAAGCAATCATCATCGCTGTCCAAATCTTTGCTGTGGAATGGTGTTCTCCGCACTGAAAAGCCTTGTCACAGGTCATTAATTAAAACATTCCTTCACCCCATGCAAATTCCTCACATCGTAGAAGTCAACTGCCAAAGCATCAGAAGGTTTCAAGGCAATCCTAGCACCTGAAATGAAACCGCAACTCTGAAGCACCATTCTTTAATACCCTTTACACATTCTTATGCATCCACAGGAAAATTGTTTATACTAGAGAGACAAACGGGATTTTCATCAATTTTTCGAAAGAGCATTGACTTGGATATTTATGGATCTGGAACAAGAAAATACTATGCAATTGATTCTAGAGGAACATTGCCATTTGATTTTTTGCACGCAAAGCATTTTTCAAGAGACATAATAAACTTATTTTGATTTTTATCAAGAGTTTTTCAAGTTTACATCAAAGGTATTGCCTATTACATCAGTGATAGTTATAATAGTCATAGAAAGACAAGCATGATATTCATCATTTTTTCGAGAGAGCAATGGGTTGGATATTTATGGATTTGTAACCAAAAATACTATGCAATTGATTTGAGAAGAACATTGCCATTTGATTAACTACAAACAACTTTCTTCAAGCGATAAAATAAGATTATTTTTTTTTATTAACGGTTTTCAAAATTTATGTCAAAGGTATTGCTCATTACATTAGTGATTGTTATGATAGTCCTAGAAAGATAAACGAGATACTCATTAACTTTTCAAGAGAGCACTCGCTTTGAACTTTATCGATCTGGAACTAAAAATACTATTGCCATTTAATTCCCAGAAAAAAAAACATTCTTCAAGAGACATTAATAAGCTTACTCTTCTTTGTATTAACAGTTTTTCAAAATTTACCTTAAAGGTATTGCTCATTACATCAGTGATAGTTACAATAGAGGGTGCATTGTTGTGATCTCAAGACAGTTTAACTGATTTCCCATGATATATGACCCAACTCGAGGGATGCCTATATACGAAAAGGAGTTAGACTATGACGCTGAAATCTGGCTTTACAACATTTAAATTGTAATGCCCAATTCTAATCAAAGCATTAAAACATCAAACCTTGCAAACTTAGATTCTGGAGGTGGACTAAAATAGGGTTTTCAATCCACCTATGAAGCATCCAATTAGTAGCTGCATGATCTCACCCACTATGTGTCATGAACTGTGGACCAATCTCCGAAGTTCATGCCACCTCTTTATCCTATGCATTCCTCTTTTGCTGGACTTATTTCCCATTGCTTCTTGAGCATTGGCAGGCCCATCTTCCTCTATCTTCAGTAGCTGCAAAAGTTCAGCCATACTCATATCCCCTTTTCCTACTCTGGATTCATCTATTTTGAAATCAATGTGAAGTTTGGAGACAAGGCATCATACATTTTTCTCTTTTGAGCATCACATCAGTCATCCCCTTCAAAAATCTCTAACTTTTGTCCAGCTACAGAGTCTCGTCACCTTTAAGTTGACTGATTTCTTCCCCAACTAACTACAATTTTCAAATGGGCTCCACAAAAAATCTGGTGTTTGGTTTAGGAAATGGGAATCCACCTGAAAAGAGCACCTGAGCATCATATATGAAGGCAAAAAAATAATTGGTTTAGAGCTGCATTTAGTGAAATGAGGAGAGAAGGGAAGAAAGGGGGATTTCAAATCATGAAGAGTCCCTCACATTAGAGGACGAGGAGATGATTGCGACACTCTGTTTCTCAAAGTTTTTGGGACGGTAAATTTTTTTCAAGGCATCTAGACATAAGAAGATAATAAAAGAACTAAAAATATAATCTTTAGCTTTGTAAAATGATAAAATTCTATCATGTCAAACATTCAACATTGACTATAGAAAAAAAAAATTCAACTTGAAAATATAGTCCTACATTGAAATATTGAACATTATTGTTTAGTCTTTATTGTTTATTTTCAATTTAAACCAGTTCTGTGGAACATTTGTTTTAGTTTTAGAATTAATTACAGTGGTTTCATGTATAGCTTGATCATGTTGGTCAATATTTTCAGTGATTTTGGACCTTTATTTTATAGGTAGAGATTTAAAAAGGGACCACTTACTAAACGATAGGAAAAATTCTTCCACATGCCAAAACCAATGCATCTTTATCAACAGGCAAGATGTTTATACTAGAAAGACAAATGAGATTTTCATCAATTTTTCGAGAGAGCACTGACTTGGATGTTTATGGATCTGGACCTAGAAAATACTATGCAATTTACTCCAGAAGAACATTGCCATTATTTTTTGCAAACAAAGCATTATTCAAGAGACATATAATAAACTTATTTTGATTTTTATCAACAGTTCTTCAAAGTTTACATCAAAGGTATGGCTTGTTACATCGGTGATAGCTATGATAGTCCTAGAAAGACAAACATGATATTCATCATTTTTTTGAGAGATCGATGGCTTGGATATTTATAGATCTGTAACCAAAAATACTATGCAATTGATTTGAGAAGAACATTGCCATTTGATTCATTGCAAACAAAGCATTCTTCAAGAGATAAAATATGCTTTTTTTTTATTAGCAGTCTTCAAAGTTTACGTCAAAGGTATTGTTCATTACATTACTGATTGTTACAATAGTCATAGAAAGATAAAAGAGATACTCATTAACTTTTCAAGAGAGCACTTGCTTGGAACTTTATGGTTCTGGAACTAAAAATACTATTGCCATCTAGTTCCCTGCAAACAAAGCATCTTCAAGAGACATTAATAAGCTTACTCTACTTTTTCATTGCCATTGAGTTCCTTGAATGACCAGCTTATCATTATCATTGATACCATCAAAATCTGCTCTACTATTTTTTGCCCTTTATCTTTGTCAGAGGTACCTTCCTCTTCTTGTACTTGCATTACCTTTATCTTTCAATTTGCACAACACCAGTTATGCACCTGTTCATCTTTTTCCCATCTCCTCTAGTTACAACATCTATTTGTACCTGCAATTGTTCCTCACTCATAAGGTGTATACATAGTTGCATCGTCAATCACCAATCGTGATCTTAACATCTTCAATTTTTTGTTCTTCCTCTGTATGTTCAATTTCTGGTTCCACTTGTGCTTGTTCTTCTTAAATATTATGCACTTCTTTGTCTGGTTCCTTCAATTCAACAAACCTCTTCAACAAAGCTTTCGTCACACCATGTATTGATTGAGTCTCACTATTTTCACCACCAACTTACACAAGATATAGCATGCAATCACTTATCACAACACAATGCAACACCACCGGTTATCAGTTTAACCATAACACTAACTATTTTCACCACCAACTTCCACAAGATATAGCATGCAATCACTTATTGCAACGCAACAAAACACCACTGGTTACAGATTTGACCGATACTTCCAAGAACTTCCTCTGGCTTCCACTATGTAATCTTCTGCCTACTATAACTTTGTCCGCCGATCAACAATCTTGAAGCGATTGCACCAACAATTCAATATCACACATCCTAAATCTTAATGCTTGACTCCACATTGATTTGACACAATAATTAAATCAACACTCTTGGGTCTCAACATGTTGTTCCTATTTTCCTAACAACCTTCAAACAATCATAATGCACAACACACATTAGATAAACTAGCGCGGTCATAGATATCTCATCTTTAGACATCACTTGATCTTCCTTTACGATCACACACTCCAACTCATACCATAACACGAGATTCAACCTCTTGAACATATCTCATCATAACAGGAACACAGTCAACCAACAACCACTAAGTTGACATCAACGACGAACTCATAACTGATCATCCTATCATCATACCTGCATCAAACACATGTTGTAACATACTCATTTGATCTCTGCATCAGTTACATCAGTTATGCCAACAATCTCCCCCTTTGACATTAATGGCAACACCAAATAGTATTAACACCAACAATCCCAAGCAAATAACTCTTGCCTGTTCTTTGTATCCACTTTACTTGTTACTTCTCTGACTTTGATTATTTACTATTTCTTCTCCTCCTTTGCTGTCTCATCTGTTTGCTTGCCACTTCTCAGTACATCTCTCCCTTCTTAGTACAACTCTCCCCCTTTGACAACAATGCTAAAGGTGCAACATGAATTTGTCTTCATCTGCTGGCTTCATCATATTTTGACTGCTCCCCCTTAGCTGATCACTAACTGTCGATTCAAGTGTACATAAGCTACTAAAACTTTCACTCAACAAAACTTGTCTTCAATGCTTGATGATCATCCTTCCAGTTCTTCAATAGGTTTTACAGTAAAAACAACGTGTCCTTACATAATGCTTACTCTTCTAATGTATCAAATGCACACATATCGAGTAGAACTGAGTCTACCTCAACAGTCACCATGATTTCTTCTTATGTCTTGACTTTCTTCTTCTCAAGAATCTCAACAAACTTTAAACATTCACAAGTAATGACAAGAATCTAACCATTTCCTTGTAAGACTTTGTGACTTGATTCACAGTCATTGATAAACTGACTCTTTCCAGTGTAATGGATTTAATAAATTTCTTTTGTCCTTTAATGTTCAGGTCTCTTGATTTCAAATCAATTGTTGTACCTTCTAGACTTTTCATTTGCTCTCCTACAATAATCGCCAATAATCAGATTTACCAATTAAATGTGGCATATTCATCACAATCAACCTCTGGCAACAAATCTGCCAATACATCTCTTGCTGACTTGAGCTTTTTTCATTTTTGCCTTAATCACTTGCTTCTTAGAGTTAGATTTCAAAATAATAGAAATCTATATCATCGCACTCAAGCTAAGAGCATAGATATCAGTAGGTCCTTGAATGACCAGCTTATCATTATCATAGATACCATCAAAATCTGGTCTACTATTTTTGCTCTTGATCTTTGTCAGAAGTACCTTCCTCTCCTTGTACTTGCATTACCTTTCTCTTTCAATTTGTGTAACGCTAGTTATGCACCTGTTTATCTTTTTCCCATCTCCTCTAGTTACAACATCTATCTGTACCTGCAATTGGTCCTCACTGATAAGGTGTATACATAGTTGCATCATCAATCACCAATTGTGATCTTAACAGCTTCAATTTTCTGTTCTTCTTGGGTATGTGAAATTTTTGGTTCCATTTGTGCTTGTTCTTCTTCAATATCATGCACTTCTTCTTTGTCTGTTTCCTTGAATTCAACAAACCTCTTCAAAAAAGCTTCCGTCACATCATGTATTGATTGAGTCTCACTATTTTCACCACCAACTTCCACAAGATATAGCATGCAATCATTTATCACAACACAATGCAACACCACCGGTTATCAGTGTAACCAAAACACTAACTATTTTCACCACCAACTTCTACAAGATATAGCATGTAATCACTTATTGCAACACAATGCAACACCACCAGTTACAGATTTGACCGATAGTTCCAAGAACTTCCTTTGCCTTCCATTAAGTAATCTTCTGCCTACTGTAACTTTGTCCGCCGATCAACAATCTTGATGCAATTGCACCAACAATTCAATAACATCATCAATATCACACATCCTAAATCGTAACGCTTGACTCCACATTGATTTGACACAATAATTAAATCAACACTCCTGGGTTTCAATGTGTTCTTCCTGTTTTCCTGACTTCCTTCAAACAATCATAACTCACAACATGCATAAGATAAACTAGTGCGGCCATGGATATCTCATCTTTAGAAATCAGTTGATCTTCCTTTATGATCACACACTCCAACTCATACCATAACACAATTTTCAATCTCTTGAATATATCTCATCATAACAGGAACATGGTCAACCAACAACCACTAAGTTGACTTCAATGACGAACTCATAATTGATCATCCTATCATCATACTTGCATCTAACACATTTCATAATATACTCATCTGATCTCTGCATCAGTTTCATCAGTTATGCCAACAATCTCCCCCTTTTACATTAATGGCAACACCAAATAGTATCAACAGCAACAATCCCAAGCAAATAACTCTTGCCTGTTCTTGATCTTTGTATCCTCTTTACTTGTTACTTCTTTGACTTTGATTCTTTACTAATTCTTCTTCTCCTTTGCTGTCTCATCTATTTGCTTGCCACTTCTCGGTACATATCTCCCTTCTTAGTACATCTCTCCCCCTTTGACAACAATGCCAAAGGTGCAACATGAATTTGTCTTCATTTGTTGGCTTCATCACATTTTGACTGCTCCCCCTTAGCTGATCACTCACTGTCGATTCAAGTGTACAGAAGCTACTAAAAGTTTCACTTAACAAAACTTGTCTTCAATGCTTGAAGATCATCCTTCCAGTTCTTCAATAGGTTTTATAGTAAAAACAATGTGTCCTTACATAATGCTTACTCTTCTAATGTATCAAATGTACACATATCGAGTAGAACTGAGTCTACCTCAATGGTCACCATGATTTCTTCTTATGTCTCGACTTTCTTCTTCTCAAGAATCTCAACAAACTTTAAACATTCACAAGTAATGACAAGAATCTAACCATTTCCCTGTAAGACTTTGTGACTTGATTGACACTCATTGATAAACTGACTCTTTCCAATGTAATGGATTATATAAATTTCTTTTGTCCTTTAATGCTCATGTCTCTTGATTTCAAATCAATTGCTGAACCTTCTAGACTTTTCATTTGCTCTCCTACAACAATTGCCAATAATCAGATTTACTAATTAAATGTGGCATATTCATCACAATCAACCTCTGGCAACAAATTTGCCAATACATCTCTTGCTGGCTTGAGCTTCTTTCATTTTTTCCTTAATCACTTGTTACTTAGCCTTAGATTTCAAAACAGTAGAAATTTATATCATCTCACTCAAGCTAAGAGCATGGATATCAGTAGGTTCTTGAATGACCGACTTATCATTATCATTGATACCATCAAAATCTGCTCTACTATTGTTTGCTCTTTATCTTTGTCAGAAGTACTTTCCTCTCCTTGTACTTGCATTACCTTCTCTTTCAATTTGCACAACACCAGCTATGCACCTGTTCGTCTTTTTCGCATCTCTAGTTACAACATCTATCTGTACCTACAATTGTTCCTCATTGATAAGGTGTATCTTTAACATTCTTCCTCAATTTTTTGTTCTTCCTCAGTATGTGAAATTTATGGTTCCACTTGTGCTTGTTCTTCTTCAATATCATGCATTTATTCTTTCTCTGGTTCTTTCAATTCAACAAACCTCTTCAACAAAGCTTTCGTCACATCATTTATTGATTGAGTCTCACTGGTTGACAAACTTATCAACCTGCTTTTGATCTTGAATGCTGAATCATATCAGATGTCACAGTCTTCTCCATAGGGGAACTAATAACTATGGACTTCTTCCTTGTGGTCTTCAGTTCTTATTGACCTTCATATGATTTAGTTCACTTTTATCCTTATACTTTTCAGTTTGTGCTATCTCATTTTTCCTTCTCTCCATTAGCCTTCACCGGTCTAGAGATCTATTCATGCTTTTGGAGGACTTAGGTGTATCAACCTTAACGATCTTGCTTTTGCACTCCACTGTCAACGTTATTGACAAAATGATCTTTTCCTGTTTAACTTTTGCGCTCCACATTTGTCTACCAATAGGGACTTTACCAGTTGTTGAAGATATCGCTTCAACCTCTTCATCATTAACACCTTCAATAACAGATGTGTTTGCATGCTTTGTTTGATAAATTCTCATTTTCTTTATCTATTTTACTTGTCTTGTAAATCCTTCAGCAAGGTGAATTGCTTCACTTCTCATTTCCTATTTCTCTGGTTACCGGTTGAGCATAACTAAGCACCTTATAACATTTCAAATTTGTTTATTGATAGGTAATACTTCATATACAACCAAACTTTGCATCACATCAAATTCATCATAACTCGACACATCATAATGCATCTAAGTATGTAGATAAAACTTAATCACACTTTCTTCTTGGAGATTTAAAATTGATCTAACCTCAATTTCGCCCCCTAAGCCAAAAATTGGCTTAGTTAACTGATGAACTCTCCACACCAGATGGAGATGCGAATCCTTCTGATGTTTTACTCTCATCCTTCTTTGTCCATACTTCACTCATCTGCTTTCTGGTTTCGTCTACATTCATAGTATGTTTTCCTTTCTGATCATCTACCTTGTTCACCGATTGGTTTCCCTGACTTCTTGACCTGCAAAATCTTGCAATGTGTCCAACCTTATGGCAATGGAAACATGTCATCATAGTAGATCTCTAATGTCCAGAATTACTTCTGTTTGTCTTTAATCTACACTTAATAGCCACATGCCCATATTTGCGGTAATGTGAACATTGAACATTCCACCGATTTTGATTTTGATAAGGACTTTGCCAATTCACAAATGATCCCTGATTGTTCATCTTAGTCCTGCACTCATTAACTCTACGACCATAATTTTTGCAGTTATAACAATGAACATTAAACATATTAGGTTTATTTCTACAAACTCTATCAATATGACCTTCATGCTAAATTGAACATGTAGGAGTAGTAGATCTAAACTTGCATTCTCTTGCAACATGTCCTACTTTATGACAATTAAAACAGAAATGCTTATATCCTTTCTTACTAGGACTTTTCTTGATCACCTTGGGTGGAGACTTGTCATCTTGATTGGGCTTATTGGATTTAGAAGATTCTTCAGTTTCAAAAGTAGTCTGATTGATATAGCCTAGATCGATTCTATCATTGTTTCTTTGATTGTTTAGCTGCTCACCAAGTTTCTCAGAACTCTCATTAATTGTTTTCAACAACTTGTTTACATCATCAAGTTCTTTCTACAACCTCTCATTCTTTTTGCATAGACCTTCTTTCTCTCTTCCCAAGTCTTTATTACTCATCATTAGATTGTTGATCTCACCTCTTAGATCTTGCATTTTATCTATGGCCTCATGAAGATATACCTGCAAAGTACCAACCTCTTGTTCAGATCTAGAAAGTTCACTCTCTTTCTTTTAGGTCATCTTACGCCTTCTTCTTAGCTTCTTTTGCGACTTTCCTAGCATCCATTTCTTGACTCGTCTTAATGGAAAATCTTCCGTTTCCCTCTTGATATCTTTCTTGTCTTTGTACAGTTTTTCATTCCCTCGAGACAAGGCTTCTATGGCTACTTCAGATTCCTCAGATCTACTTTGCTGAGATAGTTGCTCAATATTGTCTTGACTTTCATTTAGTTGTTTAACAAGCTCTTTTCTCTTATCCCTTGAGATCTTCAATTTTTCTTTAAGCTTTTCAATCCTATCTTGAGCTTCTTCAAGTTGTCTTCATATCTCAAACTCTCCATATCTGCCTCAAGGATTTTCCCAAGTGGTTAGGCAACTCAACTCTGATACCAATTGTTAATACTAGAAGACACTGAGAGGGGGGGGAGGTGAATTAGTGTAACCAAAACACTAACTATTTTCACCACCATTCACAAGATATAACATGCAATCAGTTATTGCAACACAACATAACATCGCCAATTACGAATCCGACTGATAGTTCCAAGAGCTTTCCGTGCCTTCCATTAAGTTATCTTCTGCCTGCTATAACTCTATCCACTGATCAACAATCTTGATGCAATTGCACCAACAATCCAATAACATCATAAAGATTAGACATCCTGAATCACAATACTCGACTTCACACTGATTTGACACAATAATTAAATCATCACTTCTGGGTTTCAACTTGTTCTTCCTGTTTTCTTGACAACCTTCAAACAATCATAACTCACAACAAACATAATATAAACTAGTGCGGTCATGGGTATCTCATCTTTAGACATCACTTGATCTTCCTTTACAATCGCACACTCCAACTCATACCATAACGCGAGATTCAACCTCTGAAACATATCTCATCATAATAGGAACACTGTCAACCGACAACCACTAGGTTAACATCAATGACAAACTCACACCTGATCATCCTCTCATCATACCTGCATCAAACACATGTCATAACGTACTCATCTGATCTCTACATCAGTTACATCAGTTTTTCCAACACACACCTCTTCATCATATCTGCCCTTTGCAATCATCTCAACTTTTCACAATTGTCACCATTCGAAAGAGTCATAAACCTACATTATTGTTGTCCTTAGTGAGTGTCACAACCTTTCGTAAGTTTTCCTTTTAAAGCACTCACTTTCTTATTTTTTTTCTTATTCTTTTTTCTCTTTCATTAATTCTTAGAGGGCTAGTCTTGCCTTAGCTCACCCGTTCTTGAACCTCAACTTGGCAATATGTAAGACCAAGGTAAGACAAGTTGGACATTGAGCTAACTCACGAGGATACCTTTGAGTTAACAAAAAAAATAATTTAGTCACCACTTTGCATTGTTGCCTTTGTGAATAATATATTATATCGCACATTGATTTCACTTAAATTTCCTCCTAAAATGAAACATTATCCCCTTTATATCTTTGAATGTGAGAGAGAGAGTTGCACCTCATCATCATGTCTACTCTTTGTACTCATCACACCTTTTACCAATTGGCACCGTTTCAAAAGAGTCAGAACCCTTCACTAATTTTATCCTTTGCGAATGTTACAAGCTTTCATAACTTTGCCTTTTGAAGGAGTCAATTTCTTATCTTTTTTTATTCTTTCTTCTCTTCCATTAATTCTTAGATGACTAGTCTTGCCTGAATTCACCCCTTCTTGAACCCCAACTTGGCAATATGTAAGACCAAGGTAAGGCAAGTTGGACATTTAGCTGAGCCATGAGGATATCTTTGAGTTAACAAAATAAAAATAAAAATTTAGTCACCACTTTTCATTGTTGCCTTTATGAATAATTTATTATACCGCACATTGATTTCACTTGAATGTCCTAAAACTAGATTTCTCCACTTTATATCTTTCAATGTGGGGGAGAGTCACACCTATTTATCATGTGTTTCCTTTGCAATCATCACAATGTTTCACAATTGCCACCCATCCAAATAGTCACAACCCTTTACGATTTTTGTCCTTTGTGAGTGTCACAACCTTTCATAACTTTGCCTTCGAAGTAGTCACTTCCTTATTTTCTTGTTAATCGTTTTTCTTTTCAATTATTTCTTAGAGGGCTAGTTTTGCCTTAGCTCACCTCTTCATGAACCCCAACTTGGCAATATGTAAGACCAAGGTAAGGATTGTTAGACATTGGCTTGAGTAAAAAAGATACCTTTGAGTTAATAAAAAATAAATTTTTATATAATATATTATACCTAACATTCATTTCACTTGAATCTCTTAAATTGAAACCTTCTCCCCTTTGTATCTTCCAATGCAAGGGAGAGTCATATCTCTTTATCATGTTCACTCTTTGGAATCATCATAATGTTTCACAATTGCTACCCTTCAAAAGAGTCACAACCCTTCACCATTTCTGTCATTTGCGAGTGTCACAACCTTTCATAAATTTTGCTTTTGATCACTTATTTTTTGCTTATTTCTTATTTATTTTCTATTAATTTTTAGAGAGTTAGTCTTGCCTCAAGCCACCTATTAATGAATCCCAATTTGACAATATTTAAAACCAATGTAAGGCAGGTTGAGCTTTAAGTTGAGTCTCATTTATATTTTTGAGTTAACAAAAAAAAAATTGAGTTGCCACTTTTCATTATTGCCTTTATGAATAATATTTTATACAAAAACACTAACTATTTTCTCCACCAACTTGTAGAAGATATAGCATGCAACCACTTATTGCAACACAGTGCAACATCATCGGTTACAGATCTAACCAATAGTTCCAAGAACTTCATGTGCCTTCCACTAAGTAATCTTTTGCCTATTGTAACTTTGTCCATTGATCAACAACATCATCAATTTTGATGTGATTGTACCAGTAATCCAACAACATCATCAATATCACACATCTTGAATCACAACGGTCAACTCGACACTGATTTGACACAATAATAAAATCAACACTTCTGGGTTTCAACTTGTTCCTCCTGTTTCTTTGACAACATTCAAACAATCATAACTCGCAACACACATAAGATAAACTAGTGCGATTGTGGATATCTCATCTTTAGACATCACTTGATATTCCTTTACGAGCACACACTCCAGCGCATAGCATAAGTCGAGATTCAACCTCTGGAACATATCTCATCTTAATAGGAACATTGTCAACCAAAAACCACTAAGTTGACATCAATGATAAACTCATAACTAATCATCCTATCATCATACCTGAATCAAACACATGTCATAACATACTCATCTGATCTCTACATCAGTTACATTAGTTATGCCAACACACACTTGTTCATCATATTTGGCCTTTGCTATCATCTCAACCTTTCACAATTGTCACCTTTCACAATTGTCACCATTCAAAAGAGTCACAAACTTACACTATTTTTGTGCTTAGTGGGTGTCACAACCTTACTTAACTTTGCCTTTTGAAAGATTCACTTCCTTATATTTTTCCTTAATGTTTTTTCTGTTTCATTAATTCTTAGAGGACTAGCCTTGCCTCAACTCACCCTTTCTTGAACCCCAACTTGGCAATATGTAAGACCAAGGTAAGACAAGTTGGACATTGAGTTGAGTCACAAGGATACCTTTGAATTAACAAAAAAAAAATTGAGTCGCCACTTTTCATTGTTGCCTTTGCAAATAATATATTATCTTACACATTGATTTCACTTGAATTTCCTCTTAAAATGAAACATTCTTCCTTTTATAATTTTGAATGTGAGGGAGAGTCGCACCAGATCATCATGTCTACTTTTTGCACTCATCGCAACTTTTCACAATTGCCACCGTTTCGAAAGAGTCAGAACCCTTCCCTATTTTTGCCCTTTGCGAGTGTTACAAGCTTTTATAACTTCACCTTTTAAAGGGATGCATTCCTTATTTGTTTTTCTCAATATTTTTTCTCTTCCATTAATTCTTAGATGACTCGCCTTGCCTCACATCACCCCTTTTTGAACCCCAACTTGGCAATATGTAAGACCAAGGTAAGGTAGGTTGGGCATTGAGCTGAGTTGTGAGGATATCTTTGAGTTAACAAAAAAAAATAAAAAAATTGAGTCACCACTTTTCATTGTTGCCTTAATGAATAATATATTATACCGCACCCTGATTTCACTTGAATGTCCTAAAATGGAACCTTCTCCCCTTTACATTTCAATGTGGGGTTAAGTCACACCTTTTTATCGTGTGTTTCCTTTGTAATTGTCACAACTTATCATAATTGCCACCCATCGAAATAGTCACAACCCTTAACTATTTTTGTCCTTTGTGAGTGTCACAACCTTTCGTAACTTTGCCTTTCGAAGTAGTCACTTATTTTCTTTTTAATCCTTTTTCTCTTCGATTATTGCTTAGAGGGCTAGTCTTGCCTTAGCTCACCTCTTCTTGAACCCCAACTTGACAATATGTAAGACTGAGGTAAGACAGGTTGGACATTGGGTTGAGTCAAGGAGATACTTCTGAGTTAATAAAAAAATAACTTTTTGAATAATATATTATACCTCACATTCATTTCACTTTAATCTCCTAAATTGAAACATTCTCCCTTTTTTATTTTCCAATGTGGGAGAGACTCACATCTATTTATCATGTCTGCCCTTTGGAATTATCATAATGTTTCAGAATTGACCCTTCAAAATAGTCACAACCTTTCAACATTTCTGTCATTTGCAAGTGTCACAACCTTTCATAACTTTGGGCTTTTGATAGTCACGTATGAAACTGCTTATGTCTTATTTCTTTTCTATTAATTTTTAAAGGGCTAGTCTTTCCTCAATTCACCCATTAATGAACCAGAACTTAGCAATATGTAAAATCAAGGTAAGGTAGGTTGGACTCTAAGTTGAGTCAGATTGATACATTTGAGTAAACAAAAAAATAATCGAGTCACCATTTTTCACTGTTGCCTTTATGAATAATATTTTATATTGAAACATTAACTATTTTCACCACCAACTTCGACAAGATATAGCATGCAATCACTTATTGTCACATGGTGCAACATCACCGGTTATAGATCTGTTCAATAGTTGCAAGAACTTCATGTTCCTTCCATTAAGTAATCTTTTGCCTACTGTAACTCTGTCCACCGATCAATAAGTTTGATCCGACTGCACCAACAATCCAATAATATCATCAAGATCAGACATCCTGAATCGCAACGCTCGACTCCACACTGATTTGACACAATAACCAAATCAACACTTCTGGGTTTCAACCTATTCTTCCCGTTTTCTTGACAACCTTCAAACAATCATAACTCACAACACACATAAGATAAACTAGTGCAGTCATGGATATCTCATCTTTAGACATCATTTAATATTCTTTTACGATCACACACTCCAACTCATACCATAACGCGAGATTTAACCTTTGGAACATATCTCATCATATTAGGAACACGGTCAACCAACAACCAAAGTTGACATCAATGACAAATTGATAACTAATCAACTTATCATCATATTTGCATCAAACACATGTCATAACATACTCATCTGATCTCTACATTAGTTACATCAGTTATTCCAACACACCTGTTCATCATGTGCCCTTTGCAATCATCTCAACCTTTCACAATTGTCACAATTTGAAAGAGTCACAAACCTAAACTATTTTTGTACTTACCGAGTGTCACAACTTTTCATAACTTTGCCTTTTAAAGGACTTATTTCTTTATTTTTTTTCTTATTCCTTTTTTTTTTTTCATTAACTTTTAGAGGGCTAGTTGTGCCTCAAGACATCCGTTATTGAATCCTAACTTGACAATATTTAATACCAAGGTAAGGCAGGTTGGACATTGAGTTGAGTCGTAAAAATACAAATTACATTTGAGTTAACAAAAAAAAAGAATTGAGTCACCACTTTTCATTATTGCTTTTGCGAATAATATATTATGTCCCTCATTGATTTCACTTGAATTTCCTCATAAAATGGAACATTCTCCCTTTATATTTTTGAATGTGAGGAAGAGTTGCACCTCATCATCATGTCTACTCTTTGCAATCATCACAACTTGTCACAATTGCCACCCTTTGAAAGAGTCAGAACCCTTCCTTATTTTTATCGTTTGCGAGTGTTACAAGCTTTCATAACTTTGCATCTTGAAGGAGTCAATTCTTTATTTTTTTTCTTATACTTTTTTCTCTTGCATTAATTCATAGATGACTTGTCTTGTCTTTGCTCACCCCTTCTTAAACCCCAAGTTGAGAATATGTAAGACCAAGGTAAGATAGGTTGCGCATTAAGTTGATTAAGGTAAGATACATTTGAGTTAACAAAAAAAATAAAATTGAGTCACCACTTTTCATTGTTGCATTTGTAAATAATATATTATACCGTAGACTGATTTCACTTGAATGTCTTAAAATGAGACTGTCAATGTGGGGGAAGGTCACACCTTTTTATAATGTGTTTCCTTTGCAATCATCACAACTTTTCACAATTGCCACCAATCCAAATAGTCACTGTTGGCATTGAGTGATGGTAATCGGTAAGCCTACTACAAATACAAGTATTGTCATTGATTGGCAAAAGAAGATAGAGTTTTGTCATCTTTATTAAGTTTAAAGATCCAAGGAGATCTGTATGAAGGAAGGATGGTTTGGCAGATGGTGCCAACATATAAGAATCGGTCACTAGACAAAGCATCAGCAACCGGGTAATGTACACAGTCAAGAAAAGGAGGATTCAACTTTCAACCAAAAAACCGTGGACCTGGCTACAACTGGTGTAGTCAAGTATAGAGAAAGCAACAACAAACTGGTGTCAACAACACAACCGAGGAAGGTGCAATCGGTAAGCCAAAGAAGAGACAGTAATAGGTCAAAAGACCCTTACTTGTTCTTAGCATGAGGATCTCTATCGATCTAGTAATGACTTTGGTGTGAACCGAGGAAGTCATAGTCAACTATCTGTTCTAACCAACTATTTGACCAGGATTTTTCGCGTCAAATCCGGAGGTCTTTGAGTTAAACTGGTGATCGGTTTGGGGCACGTATGGAGGTTTTAAAGCCAGAATCAGTGGCTTTAAAACAAAGCGTTATCTCTTGTAAAGGAAAGATGCTTGACACACATCTATTATTTTCTTTTTACAGCAGATAAATCAAGGGCATGCATCAGATGTTTCTCTAGTGAACTGGTACTCCACTGAGTGATGAATCCGATAAGGATCTGTAATTAGGTCATGCATGAAGAGCGCAAATAGGGCTAGAGCTCTATATATTCTTCTGCCTGAGGCGAATAGAAGTTGCTTTCATTCTACCTAGAAAAAGAGTGAACTTGTATGCTGAAGGAGCCGGGGGTGAAGAGAAGAAAGAAGAAGTGAAAAAGAAGTGTGCAGAGAAGCACAATAGGAGAGGAGAACACACCTGCAGAGACCGGTGATGCTTCTCAGTTCAGTACACATAAAGATCTTATCAGGCTATGAAAAGCCACTTGTAAAAGGTCAATCTTTCTATTGTTTTTCAACAATTACAATAGTTAAAATCCCAGTATTTGGGTGGACTCTAACAGGTCCTTTGTATCAAATCTATTAACCGGGTGACATCTTTCAAAGTGTTCTAAGTCCTCTAACCAGGCAGGCACTAACCGGCCTTATTGTAACAAATCTCTTAACCGGGTCGCATCTAACAGTGTGTTTTGATCCTTTAACTGAGAAGGCTCCTAACAGGGTGTACTTCAGAAGAGTACAAAATTTGTGAAGTCTCCTCACACCGTGGTTTTCACACTAACCGGGTTTCCACGTGATAAATCTGGTGTCACTGTGTGATTGTTTGCTTGCTTTCATTATATGCTTAAATCTGTCTTGGCTTACAGTTACAAGTACACTTCACTAGATTTGAAGAGAAAAGTTTAGAGGTGCTGATTCACCCCTCCCCTCTCAGCACCGGTTGGGACTGTCAGTCACAACCCTTAACAATTTTTGTCATTTGTGAGTGTCACAACCTTTCATAACTTTTTCTTTCGAAAAAGTCACTTCCTTATTTTCTTCTTATTCATTTTTCTCTTCGATTATTTTTTAGAGGGCTAGTCTTGCCTTAGCTCACCAATTCTTATACCCCAAGTTGGTAATATGTAAGATCAAGGTAAGACAGGTTATTTAAAAAAACTCTTCAAGAGGGCAGACACTAAATAGTTGTCTAAGTCTAAGATCAAATTTTAGTTAAGACTTTGAATAAATTGAGATCAAAATTGACAACGATCTAGTAATTGTTAGGAATTTAGTAAAAGTGGAAGTCATTTTGACGTGACCCAAAACTTTCATTGCAATTAAGGCAAGAAGTTCTGTAGGTGTAGTTCAATATTTGAAAAAGCTTATCAAATCAAATTCAACAATTGTAATGCATTATATTCTATAATGTCAATTGGTAAGTCCTTTATATGAAGTAGAATTCAACACAAGACATTCGTTTAGTTGAAGTAATATATTAGCACACCACTAGTTTTGGCAGTACCTAGCTTGCATCTACTATTTGGGCCTATGGTTGTATCCTTGGCATCATCAGAAAACCTTATACTTCTGATTTGATTTACTGTAAAATCAAATGACCTTAGCCCTTGACTGTAAAATGACTTATGGTTGTATCCTTGGCATCATCATGGTAGGCCTGTCTATTTTATGCATGACTTTATTATCCTTCTTGATAGCTAACCTCTTAGTTGCAGATATGACTGTCATGTCTTTGGCATGTTGGATCTTCATTATCAAAGTTTTGGGGTTGTCACCAAAGTCTTTCAAACCATGCATTACAATGGCTACTGACTTCCATTTCTCTGTCACTCCCAAATCTGTCCCTAACACCAAAGTGCTTGAGCTCATTACTATAGCCTTAGAGTTTGCTGAGTGTTTTCTATCTCTGCCTTATTGAGTACCCTGACATGCTTCTTTTAACTTCATTCTCAACCTCCACAGTGTGTAAAAAATCTTCTTCATTCATAATAAACTACTATCAACCTATGGATTGTTCTTTCATAATGACTGGTTTTCTTCAACTTTTTTTATATCCTGTCCTCCGTGCTTTTATCTCATCATGACCATTCTCTTGTTTTGACTGTCTAGCATTGTAACATTGTCTCTTCTCTACATTCAAACAAGCTATATAGTGTGTCTTTTTGTTTGGACATTGTTCATTACTTGGTTTTCGCATTTTCCTTTCTATGCACTGTTATGACCTTTAAAAATCTAGATTTCATATATTCTCTTGACTGGTGCATTATGAATCTCATTGGCTGCTATACCTCTCCATTCTTCTCTCAACATGACAACAATAGTCTTTTAGCTGCATAGTTTCCTGTACAGGCATAAAGATTTGATGGATATTCTAACCATGGATAGAGCTTCTATCAAGTTCTAGTATAGACTCAAAGATTAGAAAGATCACATCTTTTAAAGACTGTCACCATAATCTCTCTGATATGCACTACAATAGTAGATATGGACATTCATGCATTAACTATCTTGTTGTGTCCTTTACATGACTGTGATCTGCAGTTGCTCCAGTCATTGCTTTCACCATACCCACTGCCTTATAGTATATACCTTGTGGTCCTCCTATATCTTCATGACTATGACTTTTAAGCAACCCATTGTTGCTACTTTGTTGGCATTAAAGAAGCAGTGGGAAAAAGTATTCTCAATTGGCCCCATGATACAGATTGGTCTTTCTTTTGTGTTTTCAGATACAAAGTTTCTCTCTACAATGGATGAAGCTGACAGTCCCAACCAGTACTGAGAGGGGAGGGGTGAATCAGCACTTGTAAAAACTTTTTCTCACTAAATCCAGTGAAGTAAACTTACAGCACAAAAGACAAATAGATTTAAACAAATAATAACAATAAATAAACAATCACAAAGTGACACCAGATTTGTCACGTGGAACCCTGGTCAGGGTAAACACCACGGTGTGAGGAGACCTCACAAATTTTGTACTCTCCTGGAGTACGCCTTGTTAAGAGCCTTCCCGGTTAATGGATAAAAGTGCACTTGCTAGATGTGACCCGGTCAAGGGATTTGTTACAATAAGGTCTGTTAAGACTTGCCTGGTTAAAGGACTTTAAACACCTTGACATATCTCACCCGGTTAAGGGATTTTGATACAAGGGACCTGTTAGAGTCCACCCAAATACTAGGATTTGTCTATTATTGTTTGCTAGAAAACAATAGAAGTGTGATTTTTACAAATGACTTTGCTTAGCCTGATATGATCTCTATTTATGCTCAACTGAGAATCAACACCGATCACCGTAGGTGTATTCTCATCTATTGTTGTGCTACTATGCACAATCTGCTATCTCTCTTTCTCTATTTTCTTTTACCCCTTCTTGTGTAGCATATAGGTTCACTGTTTTTCTCGGCAGAATGAACGTAACTCTTCTTCACAACAGACATAAGAATATATAAAGTTTTTTGGCCCTAACTGCGCCTCAAATGCATGACCTAATCCTGAGATTTTACGATTACATGACTCAGAGAAGTAATGGTTCACTAAGAAAGCATCCGAAGCATGCTCTAGCTTTATCCGCTTCATGAAGAAAATAACAGTTGGGTGTCAGGCAACCTTCCTTCATAAAGGATAACACCTTGATTTAAAGCCACTAAATCTAGCTTTAAATCCTTCAGTTGCGCCTAAAGTTCCTTTACCTGCGCCTCAAACCGATCACCAAGATAACTCAAGATCACCTGGATGTACTCCAATAAATCCCGGTAGAAAGAGCTGGTTGGAATAGATAGTTGACAGTTGACTATGACTTCCTCGATTCATACCGAAGTCTTATAATATATATGTCCTTTGATCTGTTGCAGTTTCTTTCTTGTCTTATTGGTTGCATTGTCCTCAGTGTGCTTCCTCTTGAGTGGATTACCGCTTACATTGTCCCGGTTGTGTTATATACACTAGTTGGATATTGCTTTTAGCTGGACTTGTTTATACCTGTTGTAGTTTGGTTCTTGGTTGATACTGGAATACTCTTTTCCCTAATTGAGTGTATTGCCCGGTTACTGATGCTTAGTGTAGCGACCGGTTACAATGAATTACAGTTGTTCTTTTCTTGCCAAACCAGCCTCTCTTGATGTAGCTTTTCTTAGAGCTTCAGCCTATACAGAGATGACGAATCTCTATCCTCTTTTGCCAATCAATGACAATATTTGGACCGGTAGAGAGCTTACCGGTGACTATCATTCGATGCTAACAATCTCCCCCTTTGGCATTGATGGCAAAACTGTGAAGGGCATTTGGAGTCTTGCATTACTTCCCCGATTTACCAATCGGTTTGATTGCTGATGGCCAATTGCCACAATCTCTCCCCCTTTTTGACAATAATGCCAAAAGGCTAATCAGAAAGATTTTCATTCTCTAGTCTGCTCCCCCTGTGAGCAGCAGTGCTTTTCATCAGTTCATAAAAGATAAGGTGTAACCTTCTATTGAATCATAATGAACTGATGACTCCTTGTCGATGATTACCGATAATCTGAGAGGGGTACAACCCCCAGTCTACGTCTGAGATACTCAAAAGTACTCTTTGGTAATGGCTTTGTAAATATATCAACAATCTATTCTTTGGTGCGGACATACTCCAATCTTACTTCTTTATCCTGTACTAGTTCCCTTAAGTAGTGATACTTGATGGCAATGTGCTTGGTCTTGGAGTGCATAACAAGATTTTTGGATCTATTGATGGCACTGGTACTGTCATAGTGAATTGCGATCGATTAAGGTACCTGTTCCTAAATACCTTCCAGCAGAAATCACTTGTGTGCAATTGATTGCAGCAGCAACATATTCAGCTTCAGCAGTGGACTGTGATATGCAGTTCTGGTTCTTGTCCATGATACAATCCTTCGACCTAGAAAGAATGCACCACCGCTTGTGCTCTTTTTGTCATCAATGTTGCCAGCCTAGTTTGCATCAGTGTAGACTTTTATTTGGAATCCTCCCTTGTGTGGAAACCACAAGCCATATTCCTCGGTTCCTTTTAGATTTTTGAAGATTCTCTTTACTACCACTAGATGTGTTTCTTTGGGATTAGCTGAGAATCTTGCCACTATGCCAACTGCATGAGCAATGTCTAGTCTGCTGTGAATAGCATATTGCAATTTTCCTATCATGGACTGATACATTGTTTCATTTACTTCTTTGGCATCATCCTCTTTTGATAACTTGAGATTAGTTATCATTGGAGTTCCAACCGGTTTGGATTCTTCTAGTCCAAAAGTCTTAAGAATTTCCTTTATGTACTTGGACTGAGAGATGAAGATACCTTCTTTTAGCTCATGGACCTGTAGTCCAATAAAAAATTGTATGGGCCCAATCATAGACATCTCAAATTCTTTCTTCATTTCTTTAGCAAAGGCTTTGCTCATCCTGTCATCTCCTCCAAAAATGATGTCATCAACAAAGATTTCAGCAATTAGATTTTCATCTTTTCTGGTTTTGAGATACATATTGCTGTTGTCATCGGTTCTTGTGAATCCAATGGTCAGAAGGTATGAATGCAACCTTTCATACCAAGCCCTTGGAGCTTGCTTGAGCCCATAGAGATCCGTTTTTAGTTTGTAGACCATATCAGTCTTTTGAGCAAATGTAAACCCTTTCGGTTGCTCAATGTAGACTTCCTCTTCCAGTATTCCATTGAGGAACGCAGACTTCACATCCATCTGATAAACTTTAAACTTTTTGTGAGCTGCATAGGCAAGAAGAATTCTTACCCCTTCCATTCTAGCCACTGGTGCAAAAGTTTCTCCATAGTCTAATCTAGCTTCCTGAGCATATCCTTTGCAAACCAGTCTTGCTTTATTCCTGATGACTTTACCGTCTTCATTCAGTTTGTTCCTGTAGACCCATTTTGTCCCAATAACATTTTTGTCCAGAGGTTTAGGCACAAGTTCCCACGTATCATTCTTCTCTATTTGTTCGATTTCTTCATCCATGGCCTTGAACCAATTCTCGTCTTTCAGGGCTTCTCTGGTGGATTTGGGCTCAATACATGAAAGTAGACAGATGTTCTCTTTGGCCTTCTTCCTGGTCAAGACGTTCCCATGTTTGTCACCAATTATATTGTCAGTAGGATGATATGTGACATACCTTGGAAGAATAGGTCTCTGTTTCCGGTCAGGTTCTTCCGGTTGAGCATTGTCTTCATCATAGTTCGGGACATCAAATTGTTCGCCATCCTGTATCAACCTGTTGGGTTCATGTACATTCTCTTGCTCAAGATGTCTGTCCATGTGTATTTCTCCGTCATCTTCAGTCATAGCTTTGTTGAACTCAAAGGCATTCCCTTCGTTTAGGCCTTGAAGACTTATGATCATCAAGATCGGTTTTCATTTCTGGTTCTGAAGATTCATCAATTTTTACATTGATGCTTCCAACTATCTTCCCTGTTCTTTTGTTCAGACACCGATAGGCCTTACTTTTGGTAGAGTAACCCAAGAATGTTCCCTCATCACTCTTGGGATCAAACTTCCCAGAGTACATATCTCTTTTAACATAGCACTTACTACCAAAGATTTTGAAGTAGCCTACACTGGGAGTATGTTTGAACCAAAGATCATAAGGAGTCTTAACGGTTCCCTTTTTGACTTGAACTTGGTTGAGTGTGTAGACTGCAGTAGTGACAGCTTTCCTCCAGAAGTGATGAGGCAGATCTTTTTGAATCAACAATGTTCTAGCACAATCAATCAGCTTTTTGTTTCTTCTTTCTGCTACTCCATTTTGCCGAGGAGTCCTTGGTGTAGATAGCTATCTTTTGATTCCATGTTCCTCACAGTAGTGAGTGAACTCTTGAGAGGTAAATTCACCTGCTTTGTCTGATCTCAGACACTTCAAGCTTTTACCGGTCTCTTTTTCCACTCTAGCTTTGTAGATTTTGAACATGTGGAAAGCTTCTGATTTCTCCTTAAGAAAGAGTGTCCACATCATTCTGGAAAAATCGTCCACAAAGAGCATAAAGTATCGGTCTCCATGGTAACTCTTTGTTTTCATTGGTCCACACAGGTCAGTGTGCACTAGATCTAGAACATTCTCAGCAGAGGACTTACTGTTGAATGATGTTCCGGTCAGCTTTCACAACTGACAATCTTTACAAACGCCCTTGATGGGCTTGGTAATCTCAGGAAGTCCTCTTACAATTTTCTTTTTGCTCACTTTGACATTACTGCCAAAGTTTATGTGGCAGAGCCTCCTGTGCCATAACCAGCTATTGTCTTCTTTGGTCATAAGACAAATTTTGCTTGATTCTCCTTTGACCTAGGCTATGAGACAGGCTCCTTCCATTGAGTCAAGATAGAAGAGATTACCTTTGCTTTGTCTACCAGTTGCAACATGAGTTCTGGATTGATTCTTTACTATATAGGAACCTTGTCCGAATTCCAGCAGGAATCCTTTGTTGTTCAGTTGTGCAACACTCATCAAGTTGTACTTGAGTCCTTCAACCTAGTACACATCTTCACAGACAACATTATTGCAAAGAGTAATAGAACATTTACCTTTGATGCCATAGGGAGCATTGTTCCCAAAGGTAATTGATCCGCTGTCATTAAACTTGAGGTTGATAAACTTCCTCTTGTCACCGGTCATGTGATAAGTGCATCCACTGTCAATGATCCAGTCATCATACTGATGAGATCTTGATATGAGTGCAACTTCTTCTATTACTGGGCTCTCCTCTTTTATTGCAACAAATGCAATTTCTGGATCCTCCGAGTCTTCAAATTTATTATCTGTGACTCCTTCTGCAAGATAACACTCCTTTGCTTTATTCTTGAGCCAGTCTCGTTTATCTTTATGTTCATTATCAGGACATCTTGCAGCAATATGACCTATTTTATTGCAAGAGAAGCATTTCAAAGGGAGCTTTCCCTACTACTTCCCTTTCCCTCTGGGGATTCTTCTTGCAATAAGTGCTTCAAACTCTTCTTGCTCCATCTCTTCCGAGAGAAGATTCTCAGCAAGGTTGCCAATCTTTCCGGTAGAACAGTTACTAGTTTCTCTTCCCTTTTTAGCAGAAGAGATATTGGCAGAGGGCTTGAAAGCTGCTTCTTGAATAGATAAGCTATTATCAAAATTACTTAATTCAAAGGCAGCCAACTTACTGATAAGGGAGTCTAGAGTGACTTGATCTTTGGTCACTGATCTGAGCTCTTGAATGGCAGAGATCTTGATAGCATACTGAGGTCTGAGATTTCTCAGTATTTTGCTGATTACTTTCTCTTCACTGAACTTTCCTCCGGCGCATCTGATGGAATTGATCACTTCTTTGATCTGGTTGCTGTATTTCTCGATGTCTTCTCCTTCATTCATCCTCATATCGTCATACTTTCCTCTGAGGCTTTCGACCTTCGCTCTTTGAACATTAGGGTCCCCTCCATAGACTGTTTGCAGCTTGCCCCACATCTTGAAGGCAGATTCAAGATGTTCAGTCTCAGCATAGACATAATCAGGTAGCGTGCTAGCTATCATATCCATAGCCGTCGTGTGCTTAGTCTTGATCTTTTCTTGATCAGGTGTCAAGGTGCCAGTGGACTCACTATAATCGGTGGTAACGTGATTCCAGTACTGGTCATCGATGGTCTTCATATACAACTTCATTTTGCTGCACCATAAGGTGAAGTTTTCTTTTGAAAACTTTGGTCTTTCCTTCCTCATCATCTTGACTTTTTCCTTGTGCGGTTAAGCAGCAAAGAAAACAAGACTTGGCTCTGATACCAATTGACAGTGCCAACCGGTGCTGAGAGGGGAGGGGTGAATCAACACTTGTAAAAACTTGTTCTCACTAAATCCAGTGAAGTAAACTTACAGCACAAAAGGCAAACAGATTTAAACAAATAATAACAGTAAGTAAACAATCACAAAGTGACACCAGATTTATCACGTAGAAACCCGGTTAGGGTAAAAACCACGGTGTGAGGAGACCTCACAAATTTTGTACTCTCCTAAAGTACGCCCTATTAAGAGCCTTCCCGGTTAAAGGATAAAAGCGCACTTCTTAGATGCGACCCGGTCAAGGGATTTGTTACAATAAGGTCTGTTAGGACCTACCAGGTTAAAGGACTTTAAACACCTTGACAGATGTCACCCGGTTAAGGGATTTTGATACAAGGGACTTGTTAGAGTCCACCCAAATACTAGGATTTGTCTATTGTTGTTTGCTAGAAAACAATAGAAGTGTGATCTTTATAGATGGCTTTTCTTAGCCTGATATGATCTCTATTTATGCTCAACTGAGAATCAACACCGGTCACCGCAGGTGTATTCTCGTCTACTGTTGTGCTGTTGTGCACAATCTGCTATCTCTCTTTCTCTATTTTCTTTTACCCCTACTTGTGTAGCATATAGACTCACTCTTTTTCTTGGCAGAATGAAGGCAACTCTTCTTCACAACAGGCATAAGAATATATACAGTTTTGTTGCCCTAATTGCGCCTCAAATGCATGACCTAATCTTGAGATCTTACGATTACATCACTCAGAGAAGTAATGGTTCATTGAGAAAACATCCGAAGCATGCTCTAGCTTTATCCGCTTCATGAAGAAAACAATAGTTGCGTGTCAGGCAACCTTCCTTCATAGGAGATAACACCTTGATTTAAAGCCACTGAATCCGGCTTTAAATACTTCAGTCGCGCCTAAAGTTCCTTTACTTGCGCCTCAAACCGATCACCAAGATAACTCAAGATCACCCGGATGTATTGCAATAAATCCCAGTAGAAAGAGCTAGTTGGAACAGATAGTTGACAGTTGACTATGACTTCCTCGGTTCATACCGGAGTCTTATAATATATCCGTCCTTCGATCTGTTGCGGTTTCTTTCTTGTCTTACCAGTTGCATTGTCCGCGGTGTGCTTCCTCTTGAGTGGATTACCGGTTACATTGTCCCAGTTGTGTTATAGACACTATTTGGATATTTCTTTTAGCTGTACTTGTCTATACTAGTTGTAGTTTGGTTCTTGGTTGATACTGGAATACTCTTTTCCCTAATTGAGTGTATTACCCAGTTACTGATACTTAGTGTAGCGACTGGTTACAATGAATTACAGTTATTCTTTTCTTGCCAAACCAGCCTCTTTTGATGTAGCTTTTTTTAGAGCTTCAGCCTGTAGAGAGATGACAAATCTCTATCCTCTTTTGCCAATCAATGACAATACTTGGACTGGTAGAGAGCTTACCGGTTACCATCATTCGATGCTAACAGAGGCCACTACCAATAAGCTAATAATGAGATGCTTCCTTCCTAAAAAAGGTCACTAGAGTTGATTCTTCTCCAAAAAGATTTGTACACCTACAATCTCAGCTCTTCTTACTCAGAACTGCATATGACAAAGTGCCTCTAATAATTGTGCCTTTTCTACTTCACTTTCAGAGCTTTGCCTTGAAGGATCATGGTTGTCTTCTTTAATCTTTTATTTATCCTCATTAAGCCACTTCTATTGAAAAGTATTCAACAATTTTCACAAAACCTTATTACAAAAATGCACAAAGTGATCGAGAAAGGTCCTTAAGGAAACACACTTTTATGCAATTAAACTTTGATATCATGAACTCTGGAATTGAACATCAAAGCCCAGTCACTTTTTGTCTGAGATTGTGATACCGAAGTCCCATACATTAAATTCTTACGCTTATAGCATGGGCAAAAGCTATCTGAGGACATTGATTATCTTTGCTAGATGTTCTAAGGGATGTAAGATATTTCCTATTCATCAAGACTTTGTAAGGATACTTCCTCTGTTCTTCTTCAATAGATGGCCATTTACGACAGTCCCTCAAAATTGTAACAGCATGTATTGCTTTTATACAAGTCTACTACTCACTCCTTGGCACAAGCATACAGTGGTGTATTTGAAATGTACTTCCATAAGCCACAATATTTATTTATAAGTTTCCATGGATAGAAAACCATAACCATCACATTGAAAACTCTTCTTGGATGATAAATAATAGTACTACCCAACCTTTTGACTGATTCCATTTTGTTACGGAAGGACGTAACATACACATATCTTATCAAGATTGCATACCTGGCAGATTACCAAAGGTATCATGTAAAATCTACAATGTGGCTATCCATGTGGATCAAGATCTTTTGACTCCTCTTCAACGTGCCTTTAACTTATGTACATTTTAAGCAATGTGGGTATTCATACAAGCAAACAGCTCCTAGTCTCACACCTTTCCATGAGATTCCATGGACTTCTTAAAGGCCAAATAGTATAAAACTCTTTCTCTCCTGATGCCAGCTGCCATTAATATTTTTGGTTAAGAGTATGCAATGCGTATGGGGATGGAGCAGAAAAGTGTATTATTTATGCCAAGAATGGTGGAATCTTGGTTGTTAGTTGCATTCTTTAGATGCAATATATCATTGCAAGCAGAGAGGAAGCTTTCGTGCAAGAAGGTGCAACATGACCTTTTTTAGTGCCATGATAATCTCTAACACTAAATGAAAAAGACAAAGACATCCCCTCCAAAATTAGCTCCCTTCTAGACATTGCATTCAGCTTTAATGAATGCTAACAACCTTGTTGATTACCAAAGTGTCATGTCCCGCAATTCTGACATTAAATTCAATAAATAAATAAATTAATGAACAAATAAATAGTTATTCAATAATATAATACAATAATATAGTGATTGGGTAATATAATTATATTATAATGAATGAGTATTATAATATGTATGAATCTATTATTAAATATAAAAATATAGTGTATAAACATAATAATTTGTTGATTAAATGCTAATCAAATATAATAATATATAAATTACTAATTAGATGTATTAAATACATCATATATTATAATCTAATATAAAATTCCTTATTTTACGAATAAAAAGAATATTAATCAAATAATGAATATTGATTACTAAATATAATATCAATCTATATCTAATTAAAAAAAAAATATAAATCAATATTAATAATAATGAATATTGATTAATAAATATTAATCAATATAACTTCAATTTATCAATCCACTTCAATAATAAATTGGTATTATAAACTAAACCAAATCATATATGAAGGTTGTGAAAATAAGTCGATAATAGTAATCAATTGATAGCATTAATCAATTTCAACGAAATTATCATTCTGCAACCCTGAAACGATGACAGGGAGTAAGTCGCGTCCCGTGACCCATAGGCATATAAAGATGGGTACATGTCTAAACGTCAGGGGAGAACAGGCGGACATGAATAGATTTGGGATGATAGTGTTGACGCCCCACTCGGAACAGAGTAACATTGTGGAAATCAATAAACGGTGGAATCAAGAATTACGACTAAGATGATAAGGAATGCATAATAAAATCTTTGAGGCGGCTCATTAATAGCATTTCCATGCAGGCTAACGGTTAAGTTTTGTGGGGACAAACATCAAAGTAGGGCCGGGGGAAAATAGATAGAGCATAGTCAACAATTCTTTTTAGGATTGGTTCATTGCTAGGAAAGAATTTGGGATATTATGCAAATTAATTTCCTTTAACACCAATCAATGATTCGTATGATTATTATCATGCAACACCCAATAAATGGTGGATAAACAATTCCATATTGGATATCATCATAGCAATTATATACAAGAAGACATCGATGACACCAAGTCTTAAGAATCAATTTATTACGAGTTGATGAAATTGTCAGTAATCAAATGTTATGATATGCAGAGAAACTATAACGTCGATAAGCATCATATGGTGGATCATTCGATGATCAATGAGGAGAGATAATAATCAGCGTTTGTTATCAGAAGAATAACAATTAAGTTACCATTGATTTATGTAAGAGGACATTAATTAGTAGTTATGGAAAACATGGAATTGATTAGTTGTCAACAAGCACCATAGGACATGGATTAATCATAAGACATAAAGATGGGCATACATTGATTAGTAATGAAGTGATGTGTTTGGATATTTAAGAAGTTACTGTTGCCCAAATTTCCCTCTCGTTCATTTTCGGCCACAGCCCTGTTTTCCAAGTGAAATGCTCAAATGTCGAAAACCCAGTGTGTTTTCGACCTCCTCTCTGCAGGCTCGGGATGTTTCTGCCTTTTGGTCCGAAAGTTCGGTGTGTTTTCGACCTCTCTGCTCTGAAAATTCGGTGTGTTTTCGACCTTTGCTCGAAAACCCTCTGTGTTTTCAGCACCTTTTGCGTTTTCGACCCTAAGCGCGCAACTCCGACAGGCGGGTCCCGGTGCCTAAGGCCGTGCCAGCGCAGAGAAGATCCGACGGCTGTCGCATGATCGCATGGGATCTTCCGATCCCATGAGATCATGCGATAACCGTTGATGCGGTATTGGCGATCGGCGGTCAATCTTTGGTGGCGGTCAGTGGCTAACCTCCTACGGTTGGTCGCATGATCGCATGGGCTCTTCCGAGCCCATGCGACCATGCGACAAGCCGTTAGTGGTTTCGGTGGGTCCGATTTTCTTAGCAAGGTGGCGGTCAGCAGGGGTTTGGTGGATAGTGCTGTCAGCGGTTATCGGGTAGCATCATGCGGTTAGTCGCATGATCGCATGGGCTCTTCCGAGCCCATGCGACAAACCGTCAGCGGTTAGCATGCTTTCGGGCGGTGTTGCTGTGGGTCCGTGCCAGGGGTTGTCGAGATGTTTGCTGATGTAGCGGCCGGGACGAATAGGGGAGTGACACGTGGCGGTTCTGGGCTCAGGGTTGGCAAGCTTTGCGCGGTTGCGCAGTTGGAGGTGGGCCCGGCTCTAGGTTCGGTCAGGCAATCTCGCAATAAAAAGAAGAATATTCTTTCTATCTGGCGATTACGAGAATTCCTTTAGTCGGGTAATCTCCTGACAGAAGGGAATATGCCAAAAGTCTTACAAGACTCAGCAACTGCCATCGGATAAAGCAAAGATCAACGGTTTTCGCATGGTCGCTAAGAGGTGCCCAAGGTTAAGAAAGATAGCGCGACTTGGTGACTAGAGGGGAAGGTGACCCGGGGTGAAACCGGGGTTAAGTTTGCAGTGCATCTCGGGCCCGAACATTTGTGGCAAGTGGAGGCAGATTATAAAAAAGCTTGTCGCATGATCGCATGAAGCCTTTTTGGCTCATGCGATCATGCGACCGATGACCTTTTCATAGGGATGCTGAGGTGGCTTTTCTTGCGGGCCCTAGGTGTCTTGTGCGACAGATTTAAAAAAAGCTTGTCGCATGATCGCATGAAGCCTTTCGGCCTCATGCGATCATGCGACCATTGCTTTGTCAAGCGGTGGTAGTTTTCAAGGGCAGTCACATGATCGCATGTGGCTTCCTAGCCTCATGCGATCATGCGACCAGGTTCATTTCAAGGCAGTACGGCCTATTGTTTTTCATGAGCTTTCTTCTGAGGGAGATTTTTGCGGGTAGCTAGAATTGATGTCGCCAAGGCGGTTGCAGTTGGAAGAATGTGCAGAGTTATCTAGACTGCCGTTTTGGGGTCTTTGCGAGGATCTGAGATCGGATTTGAGCAGTCATGATAGAGTCCAGCTTGCAGAGAGGTAGATGGATGAGGTTTTTTGTCTTGGCAAGGTTGATCAATTCAGGGATGGACACACAAAGAAATATCTGATCGGTTGAGATATTTTCATAAACTTTATGATCAGAAGTGACCGATTTTAGGGATGATTATTATAATGCATATCTATGTAGCCCTAATTCGGAGATATTTTGATTCCTGCCTGCGTGCAGGGGATGTATATATTCTTTTTTTGGAGCCTGTAGTGCTCATAATTCACATTTTGTAAAAAGAGAAAGTCTTTTTTTGGAGAACTATCTGTAGCATTTTTGCTCTCTGGTTTTTCACATCTTGTAAGTTCTCATTGATGAATTCAAATATTGCAAGTATTCTGTGATATTCTTGTTGTCTTCATGCTTGCTTGTCTGGATTCTCTCTTATTGGATCAAAGTGTATGCATGATTTCAATGATATCTCAGGTTTCCTGATTCCTCTTACTTTCTGCAATTTTGTGTGTTTCCTGTGTCTGATCTGATTTAGGTGTTTTGTGGGTATACTACAGCCCCTAGCAGCCTTGTCTCATTCCTACACCTAGTTGCAGAAACGGATGTTTGTTTGCAGGTCATAGGTTGAGCCTTTGTTCAGACCCTCCTATGAAATACTTATGCAAGCCTATCTAGTGAGTTGTAACTTATTGGACCTGATTCCTTCATTGGTTTCATCCTTCTATACTGAGATCCAAACCCCAGTTTCGGTGCATCACCTAGTAGGTAGATTTGCTTTCCTGTCATTTCCCTTTCATGCACTCCTATCCCTTTCCCTCAAAAGAATTTACTTTCCTGTTAAGAAGCAAATCAGGGTGATTATCCAAGAGAAACCAGCCTAGAATCTGGAGGTCTCATCTCGGTTAGCAAAAGGTCCCACAACCTTGAGATGATTCCCATGTTATACTGAATTATCAAGACCAAGAGAGCTTGAGATCAGAGGCGCAAATTCAGTGTATAACAGTTACGTTGCTTGGCATTGTGCCTTCTCACAAGATATAAGAAGCCCCGCAACATCATTCATTCAAGGATCATTGGGCATTCTTACTTGAATCCATATTAGGATCTCCTCGGTAGGAGAAATTGTCGTTGGCATATTGGTTTTCAAAAAACATATTGCAAGTCAGAGGTAACACCTTGATCATATGAATAGAAGACTATCAGAAATAGAGTCATAATTCTAAGTTGTAAGTGTTCAATGGGGGAATTCGATACACTAAGGAAGGAAGGTTAAGGTAATTCTCCCAACTTTCTAGTTAGTCTACAAGGGGACATTACACAAAGCTATATTACATTTCATTTTTATAACTTAGAAGCCCCCTTACCAAAACATTGTGACCAAATATATGACTTTAAATCTTTCTAAATGCTTCCCTCAATAAAATATTTATGTCACAGTGACAATATCAACACTTCCTTTCCACTTCATTCAATTCCTGGCTCTCATAAGCAATGGGATTCTTGTCTTGCATCAAAACAGCCCCAATCCCAATACTGGATGCATCACACTCAAGCACAAAAGGTTTAGAGGAATCCGCTAAAGACAAAATAGGACAAGTACTCGTTACCTTCATAAGATGATCCATGATTCTTTGAGTCTCGTCCATCCACATTAAAGCATCTTTCTCGGTCAAATCTGTCAATGGGGTGGTTAATGAAGAAAACCCTTTCACGAATTATCTATACTATGTGCATAGACACACAAAGCCCATCAATTGTGACACATTCTTTGGTGGTAGCCGATCAAATATAGCTTGAATATTCTCCCTATGTACCTTCACTCCACCATTCCCAATGACATATCCTAGATACAATAGCTCAGCCATATCGAACTCACATTTAGAGGTGTCGACACAATTTTTATGACCACTTCAACATGCATAATCAAATACTTAGTATTCCAAATGAAACACCAAATCGCCAACTCTCTCTTGAATAAGGAAGCTCATATGTTAAACAATGTATATGGGCTGTGTGATCAAATGAGACAACCCCAAGGTTCCTTCTTTTTGTTGACTTTCACTGAGTTATAATGATGTGATATGTTGGTATCACAAAGAGACTTACACTATTCATTCAATGGATAGCAACTACTTCAACCAATTCCAACCAAACAAATTGCGAAGGGATAAGGGTTTGGGAAATGTAATCTACCTTTAACAATGCAAGACAATGTTAATGATGGGTTGAGCTTCTAAACAATCCTTGCTTCGCCAAATCAACTATGCAAAGGAGGGTGCTATCTTCTAAGGATGTAGGAATGATGTTAAAATTGTCAATACTCTTTCAAAGACCTTATGAAGACACAATCTAAATGAACATTTTGTTGAATTTGGATCAGATCTAATAAAATGACAGAGCTGATAATTATTAATAGATAATTAGATCAAGTATTAAGTAGATCATGCATAATAATTTAAATAGTTCAACTTAGTTAAAGATCTGAATTAAAGAAAGAGAACACATGACACCAAAATACCCTGGGAAAACCTCCCTTGTGGAGGTGAAAAACCCAGCACGAAATGAAAGATTAGAAGGTACAGCTGAGAAGGTTCAAGCTACTGGGGGCAGATTGTAGGGTCTTCCTTAATCTTTTTGTTTGCAGGATCATCAATTGAAAGTGTCTAGACCCAGTCCAGCACCTCAAGCTTCATCATTTGCAGCATTGATCATCATTTTCAGAGCTATTTAGCTTTGTAGCAGGGTTTGGTTTTGGAGCTCTCAGTCCCCCTTTGTGGTAAAATCTTACTGAAAATGATGTGATAAGGGATCTAGGGTATTTAAGACAGAGATTTAATCAACTCCTTAGTGTTTTCATGGGATAAGATAGCTTAAAGTGATTAATTTTCAGGTCTAATATAAATCACAGGGATCTGATTTCATGCAACAGCTAGTGAAAACCTTAGTTTTAGTCCTAATTTCATGTGATAAAATCAGAGATTTGACTAAGTGTTGATATTACAGGCCCAAGTATGAAGAAAGGAGCTGGACTTCAAATTCAAAGCCTCAAGCCAAGACAAGAGGTGGCCAAGGGCTGGAGGGTTTGAGTGCAAGCAAGATGTTTCCACAATGGATTCGAGCAGCAAGACCAAGGATCATAAATTGCTCCAAAATATTGAAGAGGAGATGCTACAAAGTCAAGGACAAGATTTGGTTCATGATTAAGAAGCGTTATAAGGAACATCTACAAGATACCAAGACATGGAAGGAAGACACAACAAGTTCTAGAAAAGACAAAGAATTCTACCTTGAAATTTCCCTTGGAAATCCAAGATCAAGATGAAGAACCCAATTATCACAAGAGGGCAAGATTCAAGTCAAGAACCATTTGAAGAACAAGAGAGAAAAGATGAAGAAATTTCAAGAAGAAGAAGATTTGAGGATGAGCCATCACAATTGAAGAATTAACAAATGATCCCTCCTCAACAATTAGGGGGTATTTATTAAGTTTCAGGATAAGTTTTGCTGAGGTGGCAGCCATATCCTCTATCAATAAAAACATGTCAAGTGTCACATAGTGACGATTTGATGAGATTATGTCCAGGTTCATTGAATCTTAAAGGAGGATGAGGATAAGGAATACATTTCCCAAGGTGATGAGGTGGCTTCTTCTACATGTGCTCTCTTCTCATTGATCCACATGTCATTGATCCTTATCCGGTTGTTGTGGATTTGAATTTTCTTATTGGCCCATGAAGGCAATGTAATTTTTCTATTGACCCACGTGGTGGTGCTTAATTGTAATTGGGTGGGTACTAAATATTTGTAGCAGGCGGTTATGGAAAGCCTAATTGGGGCTTTTGCCTCTTAATCTTGGCCCTTGATTTCAAGTTTTTTGCCTCTTAATCTTGGCCACTCATTGTACTTGAAGCCTCTATATAAGACCATTTGCTCTCATTTGTAAAAGAGTTATGTTGGAGAATTGGTGCCAAAATACTATCAAACTTGTTCTCTATTCATTGTTGTGGCTAGCATGGGGGATATACATGATCATTTTGGTGTATTTGCGTGGTTCTTTACATCTCTCAATTAAGATAGGATTTTATTTCAAAGTTGTTAAAGTAAGGGTAGAAGTAGATAGATTGTGTGGTGATATTGGTGGATGTTTGATTGGATTCTATAAAACTAGGCCACTAGCTCCTTGTAGATGCAAGGGTGCCTTATGTGGTAATCTAGTAATTGTACTCAAGTTCAATTGACATTAGATCCTTAATTTGTACTCCAAGTTGGATTGAGGGGAAGGTGTTGATATGAAAACCGTTTGAGATCCTTTGAAGCTTTGCACTAAGTGGAGTTGAAGTCACAGGCAAGCCTCCATTTGGTAGGAGTCCTAGTCCATCCATTAATCTTCCCATCCATAGTTAGAAATAAAAGTAGTCTAGGTAGTAGAAGTTTGATGAGAAAAGTTGGAAGTGATATAAATCACAGATATACTTTATCATATATTGCAAAGCCAAATCTTTAGAAGTGCAAGTAAGTTGACACCCTTGAATGAATCACATAAGCCCACCTAAGTGATTAACCAGCAAATCACATCATTTCAACTAAGTTAGATATCCACAAGTGTAAGGAACCTTGGAGTCATTCCATGATCTTCATTGCAAAGCTTAGCATGGGAGATGACTTTATTCAAGAGAGGGTTTAATTCTCTATGTTTCTCGAAGCATTGAGTGTTTAGTCCTGCATGTTGTGTAAGTCAAACAAAACTCACATCAACAACATGCTGTTATAATCCCCGACCAATTCGGAACTGGATTTAACAACTCCAAAAATTCAGTGTCAGGACTAGTGACTACAATACATAGTCATACCTGACCCTAGGTTAAGCTATTGTCTAAGTCGTCACCTAGCAATAGTAACTGAACACATATGAAAGATCGTCACCTTTTATAATATAACATAAAAAGAATGGGACCATAAAGTCACACATATGACATCCACCTTGACTCTTCTCAAAGGTTGGATCCACCATGGCTCATTCCAGAGAGTGGAAACCAAGACTTCCACCTTAGGCTTGTCTATCAAAGACAAGAATCATTTAAGATACAAAATGATAGATCACAGAAGCTGAAACCTTCTTTTCAGCTAAGGCTTTACTCCTCAACATACCAAGGTTATCTGAAAGTACATAATCTTCTTTCTAGCAAGGTAAGAATATGGACCATTTGTTCTCCATTGAATTGCATTTGTTTGTATTGTCTCATAGTCTTGGTGAATTTTGAGCTTACAAAGTATACACCATCTTCACATGGTACACTTCCTCTGAATTTGTATGACTAAGATCCTGGGGTGCCAACTTAATTTGATCTTCTAGCTTCTCCCTCTTAACATATAGCCTTCTCACATGGTAATAATCATAATTCTCTGCTACAATTTCTTGATTACTAGAGAACCAACAAAACATGGTCTACTCTCTCTGAATCAAGATCCTCGAATGTCCACTGATGCAGGTCCTTTAGCTTCTCCCTCTGTCACGAAGGCATACTCTATTTACATACTCAACTCAGTGTCATTACAAGATATCACTTCATACCTTGTAATGTCCCCAATTTAGCAAGTACTTGTGCTTGTTATTGTCAGTTCATCAATGCGATCCCTGTGAGCTGACAGGATGTTTAGGGGGTCTCTGTGACACACTTACTATGTTTAGTAAGTCAGTTTTACCCAGTTTCTATTTTGGGTAAGGCAGTTGAGCGTTGGGTTTGGTCTTCAGTCTTCGTTGGAATTCATTCTTGAATGCCAATTATCATCTTCCTTATGTTATGAAATCAAGCTTGGCATGAATTCTATTAAGTTACTTTAAGTGTTATAATTTAAAGGTGTATATGTGACGATTGGTAACACTCAAGTGAAAAGTGTCCCATTGAAGCTAAAAGATGGTGTGAAGATGAAGACTTGTGTTTTTATTAAAAGCCCATGGATTGGCGTAATTTCATGATGCTGATGATTATTAATTTGGAATGGAAGAAATGGATCGAATGAGGGTTTGATATGTGCATCTCTGAGAACGTAATATTCTCATGGAGATTGGCACTTTGAGTTAGCTTGATGCTAATGAATTGTGCGTAAGGGATCAGTGCATAGTTGAGCACCTGGCAATCACGTGCAGGAGCAGATGCAATTCCCTTAAGTCTGTGCGCATTAACACCTGGCCGCATTGTTTACACATTCAAACCGCACGCCATAGTAGTAGTGGCGGTTTGCAGGCAAATTCACGTGAGCTGGAGGATTCACGGGTTCCAGCATTGGCTGCGTGAGAGCCATCAAAAACGCGGGTAGCAGAATTGAAGATAGCCGCTCTCGTATTTTCCCATGGAGGTTGGCATGTGTCTATGGTAGCTGCGATCTCCTTGTAGCAGTTGCATTTAATAAGGTGCTTGGTTTTGCCCCACGTTTTGCAATAAAAGATAGTTATTTGAATGTTCAATCTTCAGGTTGATAAATTGGAATTATTGTTATTAATTCACACTTTTATAATTGAGATTATATCATTTCTATATATTTGTGAAATTTTAAAAAATACAAAGAACTCCAATTGTTTGCCAGATTGGTTGTGAGATTGTGAGTTGAGATAGACTCATTACAGTGGTATCAGAGCACTGATCCTGCCAGCCTAAAGCTTTGGGCCTAGATATGGTAGATAGGTTTGTACTAGGTGTTCATTATACCCGCTGGGGTAGAGCTTTGCCACCTCCGGAAGGTAATGAACAAGGTCCACAAGGTGATCAAACAGGTAACAAAAATAGAGACAATGTGGGAAATGACATGGACAGGGAAGTCACAGATACTTTTCGGAATCGCGCAGACGGTCAACATCATGTTGCAATTGTTTTGCAACAACTTTCCGACACCTTGTAGTGCATGAATGTACCAGGGAACCGTGACAGGGGCACTAGAGATGCATCTGTGGGTTCGCATTGTAATGACCCTTACCAATAGGATCACTAAAACTACCAATGCAACTGAATGCTCTGATACCACTGTAATGACTCTTACCAATAGGATCACTAAAACTACCAATGCAACTGAATGCTTTGATACCACTGTAATGACTCTTAGTAGAAAGGCCACTGAAACCTCCAAACTCAACTGAGGAATTTTGTCAAACAGTTGGCATGTAACTGATTAGGGCTGCAATATAGCTAATTGTTGTGCAACAAATCCACCATAAACAGTGCCCAAACAGATATATATATATTTATTCCCAAATTGAAATAGTCTAATACAATCTCAGAATTTATGGACCTTGATGCAAATATAGATTGTTGATCATATGTAGTCTTCACAAGCAGTCCTAATCTTATTATAATAATGGACTTAACTGAACAACTGAATAACTGATTGCTAACAATGTAGGTAATTCTGATATTAGTGAGCTGATCAGTGCATAAAACATATAACTGTTTATGATATCAGATTCTAATGCAGATTTCAATGTATTAACCTTGCCAAAACATAACCTCACTACTTCATACAATCTGATTAACAACTGGTATATTGTCTGAACTGTGCATCTACTTTAAGTCCCAATTACCACTGATATATTCCAATTACAACTTGACAATGCAGATAGGTACTGAATCTAATGACTGTCATATAACTGCTCCAATATATCAGATTTTTATAAACTGTCCTAACAATATCAGAATTAGGGCATGATTTCTAAATATGCATTCCCATACAACCATGCATTCCTAAACATTAATCCCTTGATTATGCAATGACAATATCAACCACAGTGCAACTAAATCTGGGACTGCTATTAACCCAGTCTGGTCTGATTATAACAACTAATGTTTGACCACAGAAATTATCAAATATACATATATTTTGAACCTGTTTCGAAGCCCCTCTTGTATACTGAATTTTGGTGATGGAGACTGCTGTTGATGACTTCCAAACTGACCTCCAATCGGCCCCCAACCATCCACCAAAACGCTGATAATGTCACTGTCTGGCAGGGCCGTACAACACTGCCTGGGTGTCAGCAAAATAAAATAATTGCTAGGGTTTTTGAACCCCCAAAAACATGTAACATGGGCGCCTAGGGTTGTAGTATCACCTTCTAAAATTTCAAATTGATCCGCCAATGCAATAAGAAGATATGAACAAAAACGTGGGTCCAAAACCCTGGACTGGCAGTCTGAAAAAATATGCAAATTTGTCTTCAAACCCCTGCCAATCAATATACTGCTCCTAGGGCACAAATAAAACCCTTATTTCGTCCGTGATAAACCCTCAAAATCTGTATCTCGATGAAGCCCAAGTGAGATGGCTGAATACCAACTCCTCAATGCAACAATTCAAGTGATATTTCACACCCTCAAAGTTGCCAATCCAAGGGAGTGATTCGTTCCCAAAGACTGAATAATAATTTGCAGATCCAAATCCACAAATGTCTTCACAATGAAGAAGTAAAAGAGATATCATAAACCAAGCATGTCCAAATGAGAGGCCTAGCCCTCTATTTATTCACTTTTCCTGGAACTTCTAGAACTCTCCTTTATAAAATCTCATTAAAAAGCACTTTTTATAATAAAATAATATTATAAATCAAAAAGTGCAACTCAACTTAAAATTAGAACATGTAGGCCCCGATAACTTATAATAATAAAATATAACCTCTTAAACTTCTCCAAAAGCCAATATAACCATCTGATCTGCAAAAATGACTCTCTCTCTCCACCATTTGCCTATGAGAGTCGGGGATAGGCAAATCCGGCACGCTAAACGAGGTCAGCCAAAATGGGGACATGACAGTCCGCCCTTCTTGAAATTGCTTGTCCCCAAGCAATGGCTAAACAATGAACCCAACAATCCTCCTGGATCCCAAATGAAGTCATGAACTGTACTACAGTCAACCAACGCAAGCTCCTGCAATATCCTCTGCGATATAACCAAGAGGAATCCATGAATGTATCGTGAACCACTGCTCAACTGAACTCTAACCCCATAACTGCCATAGTCAGGAACCCACGAGACACCTACTCCGAAAATATCAGAACTCAAGTGGAGAGGACAACTGAAACTCCCAACATAGCAAATATCCTCAACACATCCCACTGACAATCCAGCTCTATAATGATGAATACTCCGAAAGGGAACTGCACCGAGTGCGGAGAATCCACACACTATACACCAACTGTAGTCAACATATCTCTGCAGATTACCAACCATGCTGGTATCACCATAACTCCCATGCTCTGCTGGCGGCTGATAGGCATCATACAATAGATAGCAGTCACTCAAAACAAATCTGTCTGCTATCTCCTCCATACATGACTCATAAGCAAGCTGATAAACATACCCTAAGATATAATACCAATAAAAAGAACCAACCAGCTCATCCTGCAAACATGATACAACCGACTGTGACTGATCATTAGCTAAGTCAGAAGATGACATAGCCAAGGGAGGGAAATCAAGAACAACAGCTGAACCATCAACAACATCAATATCATGAACCATCCGGCTGTCGCTCACAAAACCCAACATCACGTCATATGCCTCACAGCTCTCTACCCGTGGAGTCAAACCATACCATAACTGATGACAAACACTAGAGCCCAAAGTACATCTCCATATCATCATCTCATCGACATATGGATCAAAAATAAACTAATGAGCATACCTCTCAGTGTAATGTCGATAAAATGCGCCAACATCAGTCAGTGGCTCAGACTGCAATCCCGATGAAACTATCTGCAACTGATCACTAACCAGGCCCGAACTCGCCACTACCTTTGAAGACATCTCCAAGGGAGTAGTACCACTGATAGGAACCATGCCAACTGCCGGCTCATCAACATCAAACATGATCTCTTGTACAACATCACAAGTCTCCACGTCATCAGTAGTAGAGATCACCACCATGTCGAGCGGACTACAACGCTCAACAGCAACACCCAACTCAACCGAGCCTAACTCAAGTGGAAGGGAACAAGATATACCACTACTAGTATCTAGGATGGATGCATCCCCATCTCCACTGTCTCTGGCAATCTCAATCGTGGACATCCCCGAATCACCAGACACCATAGTCTGTGACTGTACAAAATCTGGTAAAGTCTGTAGTCGCTCCAACTCCATGGCTAGCTCAGCCAACTGAAACTGTGACTCCTCAAAAGCCAACTGTGTACTCTCAAGAGTCTCCGAAGTCACCTCGAGCTGCTGAGTAAGCTCGCTCACCTCCTCTTCCTTGACTACTAATGCCTCATATGCTGTACTGCCCCACTCTAGAAGATGATCCCTGTCGGCTACCAACTGCATATAATCCTGTCTCAAAATCCGGATAGCCTCCCATAAAGAATGGATCTCTGTCAAGGAGAGATAACTGCCTCCTTGCTCATCACTAGTAGGAGAACCCCATCCATAAACTGCTAACAACTGACAGGCAGCATCGAAATGCTCGCAAGCGATAGCAATGTCCCGCTCACTAACTCTCAGCTGACTAGACACATGATGGCGCTGGCTAGACTGTCTCCTACAATCCTCTTCCCCTGGTACACTGTCCAAAGGAGTAACCTCAGAATAGCTATCACCTGTAGTACTGCCATCCAAACTCAGCAAACCAGCTGCTGAACTCGTATCATCAAACGGAGTGACTGAAGCATCAACATAAACCTCCGTATCAAGGGAATCCACTAAGTCCTCAACACTATCAATAACATCCTCCTCTAACACACTATCAAAAGGAGTATCCTCAAAGTCGCTAATCTCTGGAGTACTACCATCCCTACTCTGCAAGTCGACTCCAGAACTCACATCACCATACGAAGTGTCAAAAACTGTAACATCACTGTCCAACTCCGCTGTAACAAAAGAATCTGCCGAGGAAGCTAAGTCCTCACAACTATCCACAGCATACTCCTGGACGTCATCAATACCAAAACGATCCTGGGACTCATCTGTAAACTCCATCATATCTGTGATATCATCAACCCATTCCAACAAGAATGGTCGACTGGACACATGAACAATGCCCCACATGGGTGTATAAAAACTAATTCCAGCATCAGACAAGCTGCTGGCATGGACGAGAACTACACCGTGTAATCTACTAATCAAATCCATGATAGTTCAACAGATACTACTACCAAAGAATGATAGACATCTCCGCTCAAAACAATCCCAAGTACTAGGATAAAGATCCCAACATCTAATCCATGAACGGAAATCAACTGGCAACTCAAGTAAAATCCTCACCTGAGTGATGTGGACAATACCAACTGACTCCATGCTCCTGTCTACTGTACCCACTACAATCTCTGAATCCGGAGTGTAAATGCTAGACGCACTCATATCATCGTCAACATGTGACCCGACTGTAAAAGGAAGCTGAGTCCCTGCCATAATGTGTCATTGCATTATTGGATACCGGGGCAACACATAATTTTATTAATTCATAGTTTATCCAGAAGAGGTTTGCTGACTGAAGATTTTGAGGGAATTAGTGTCAAGGTTGCTGATGGTTACACTCTTAAGTGTGACAAAATGATTTCGAATCTGCCCCTCAGGTTAAACAATTATGACTTTAAATCTGATTTTTATGTGGTTGATATGGGTGGGATAGAATTGGTTCTAGGCATGAGTTGGTTGCATTCTATTGAGCCATTTTACCTCAGCCTTAGGGATATGGAAATGAGTTTTGAAGTGGATGGAAGGAAGCATATTCTGAAAGCTATCAAGGAAGAGAACTTGAAGACGATTACTTTCAGACATATGTAGCGTCTCATTAGTCATGATGCAGTGGAATGGGCAGCACAGTGCAAGATGTTACCCACTTCTAAGGAGTCTTAGAAGCCAGTCTATTAGCCTGATATACAGGAACTACGGGTTAAACACTCCAAAGTGTTTAGTGATTTACCACATGGCAGGCCACCGGACAAAGGGATAGAGCATATTATTGAGTTAGAGGCCGAGTAAGTCTCCTTTTGCTTCATCAGTGGTCTTGGTGAAGAAGAAAGATGACACCATCAGGATGTGTATTGATTACAGGATGCTGAATCGCAAAACTATTAAGAACAGGTATCCTATTCCTTGCATTGATGAGTTGATTGATGAGTTGCATGGAGCTGCCTTCTTTTCTAAAATAGATGTGAGATCTGGATACCATCAGATTTGGGTTCGGGAGGAGGATATAGAGAAGACAGCCTTCAGATGTCATTATGGACACTTCGAGTTTTTGGTCATGCTTTTTGGGTTGACCAACGCTTCGGCAACATTTCAGTCTACCATGAACAGGGTCTTCCACAGGTAGTTGAGGAAGTTTGTATTGGTTTTCTTTGATGATATCTTGGTTTATAGCAGGACGTGGGAGGAGCACCTGATGCATTTGGACATTGTGTTGGGTATTTTGGCTGAGGCTTCCTTGCTTGCTAAGGAGTCTAAGTGTGCTCTGGGTATGTCTGAGTTACTGTATCTGGGACACATTATCAGTGCAGAAGGAGTTCGTATGGACCCAGATAAGGTTCGCGCTATCATTGATTGGCCAGTACCAGAGAATTTGACTCAGCTTAGAGGGTTTATTGGTTTGTGTGCCTTTTACCTTAGATTTGTTGCAGGTTTTTCCCGACTTGCAGCTCCCCTTACCAATTTGACTCGTAAGGGTGCTTTCCAGTGGACTCCTCAGGCACAGGAGTGTTTTGAGTAGTTCAAGCTGATTATGACTTCTTGCCCAGTGTTGGCTATGCCTGATTTCTCCAAGCCTTTTGATTTACATTGTGATGCGTCAGGTGAGGGCATTGGTGCCATTCTTTCATAGGATTGTCATCCTATTGTGTATGAGAGCAGGAAGCTTAGAGGGCCTGAGAAGTCTTTTAGTGTTTATGATAAGGAGATATTAGCCATTATGCATGCTTTGGCTAAATTCACACAATACTTGGTTGGCAACAAATTTTGCATTAAAACTGATCATGATAGTCTGAAATATTTCTTGGGGCAGCATGATTTGAATGAGCGGCAACAGAAGTGGGTCAGCAAGCTCCAGTCTTATGATTTTGACATTACTTATATTAAGGGGACGCAAAATGTTGTTGCTGATGCTCTCTCTAGGAGACCACACTTGTGTGTTTTGACAGAGGTTTCTGAGGATTGGAAACATTTGATTATCGCTGATTATGTGAAGGATTAGTGGGCCATTGGCTTTCTTGATGGGACTATCCAAGATGACAGGTATGCTCTTGTGAATGAGTTGATCATTTACAAGGGGAGGGTTTGGTTGGTGACTAGTTCGAATGTTATACAGTTGGTGTTGAGGGCTTTTCATGATTCCCCTTTGGCTGGACATCCGGGATTCTTTAAAACTTATAGGCAGGTGCGTGAACATTTCACTTGGAGGGGTCTCAAGCATGATGTTCAGAATTATGTCAGAGAATGTTCTGTTTGTCAACAGAACAAGCAGGAACATACTTATCCCACCGGTTTATTGCAGCCTCTACCTATACCTGACCGGAAATGGGAGTGCATTTTTATGGATTTTATTGTGGGTCTGCCTAAGGTCCAAGGTAGAGACTGCATTTATGTGGTAGTGGATCGCCTTACCAAATTTGCTCACTTCTTTCCAATTACTGCTACTTTTTCAGCGATATAGGTGGCAGAGTTGTTTTTTAGGGAAATTTTTTCTGTTACATGGGTTACCACGGAGCATTGTTAGTGACTGGGATAGTCGTTTCATGAGTCATTTTTGGCAGGAGTTGTTCAGATTATGTGGTACTGAACTCACTCCTAGCAATAGCTATCACCTGCAGACTGACGGACAAACTAAGATTGTTAATAAATGGGTGGAGGGCTATCTACGTAATTATGTTTCCGCTCAGCAGAAGGCTCGGGTGAAGTGGATTTATTTATGCGAGTATTGCTATAATTCAACTCATCATATGTCTATCTGTATGACTCCTTTTCGAGCTTTGTACGGGTATGATCCTCCCAGTTTCCTTGATTTGATGCTCAGCGTTAGCAGATTTCCTAGTGCAAGGGATTTGTTACAGGATAGTCAGGATGTTTTAGACACCTTGACGGATAATATACAACCAGCACAGAATTAGCAAAAGCAGTATGCTGATCAGAGGAGAGTGGCCCGTTCTTTTGAGGTTGGGGACATGGTGTATTTGATGCTGCAACCATATAGGCAGTCGTCCATTCGAAAAAGCGGGGCTGAAAAGCTTAAACCACGGTATTATGGTCCCTTTTGTGTGGTACAGCGAGTTGGTGAGGTTGCTTATGAGCTAGATTTGCCTTCTGATAGTAGGGTGCACAATGTTTTTCATGTGTCTCGTCTGAAGAAAGCATTGGGAAGGCCTGTTATTCCTTCAGCTGTTTTACCACCTTTGGATGATGAGGGGAAGTTGGAGTTGGTCCCTGAAGCCATTTTGGATACCCGGGAGAGACATTTGCGCAGACGAGTTATCCGGGAGTTTTTGGTTAAGTGGCATGGTCTTTCGGATGAGGATGCTACTTGGGAGTCAGAGGATATTTTGCAGCATCTTGGTTTGCGATTGCTTGAGGACAAGCAATCTTGGGGAGGGAGGACTCTAATGTCCCCAATTTAGCAGGTACCTGTGCTTGTTATTGTCAGTTCATCAATGCGATCCCTGTGAGCTGACGGGATGTTTAGGGGGTCTCTATGACACACTTACTATGTTTAGTAAGTCAGTTTTACCCAGTTTCTATTTTGGGTAAGGCAGTTGAGCGTTGGGTTTGGTCTTCAGTCTTTGTTGGAATTCATTCTTGAATGCCAATTATCATCTTCCTTATGTTATGAAATCAAGCTTGGCGTGAATTCTATTAAGTTACTTTAAGTGTTATAATTTAAAGGTGTATATGTGATGATTGGTAACACTTAAGTGAAAAGTGTCTCATTGAAGCTAAAAGATGGTGTGAAGATGAAGACTTGTGCTTTATTAAAAGCCCATGGATTGGTGTAATTTCATGATGCTGATAATTATTAATTTGGAATGGAAGAAATGGATCGAATGAGGGTTTGATATGTGCATCTCTGAGAACGTAATATTCTCATGGAGATTGGCGCTTTGAGTTAGTTTGATGCTAATGAATTGTGCGTAAGGGATCAGTGCATATTTGAGCACCTGGCAATCCCGTGCAGGAGTAGACGCAATTCCCTTAAGTCTGTGCGCATTAACACCTGGCTGCATTGTTTACACATTCGAACCGCATGCCATAGCAGTAGTGGCAGTTTGCAGGCAGATTCATGTGAGCTGGAGGATTCACGGGTTTCAGCATTGGCCATGTGAGAACCATCAAAAATGCGGGTAGCAGAATTGAAGATAGCCACTGTCATATTTTCCTGTGGAGGTTGGCAGGTGTCTAAGGTAGCTGCGATCTCCTTGCAGCAGTCGCATTTCATAAGGTGCTCGGTTTTGCTCCACATTTTGCAATAAAAGATAGTTATTTGAATGTTCGATCTTCGGGTTGATAAATTGGAATTATTGTTATTAATTGGCACTTTTATAATTGAGATTATATCATTTCTATATATTTGTGAAATTTTAAAAAATACAAAGAACTCCAATTGTTTGCCAAATTGGTTGTGAGATTGTGAGTTGAGATAGACTCATTACATACCTTCCTTCTTGAGAGAACCAATACGAATAGTCTGAATAGTCATAAGATTACATCAGCTAGCATAAGATGCATTATGATCTTTTCCAAGGCCACAACATTAAAACTCCCTCTTGGACTTGAGGGAAGGTAATAAAGACCTCTAGTATTAATGACACATACGACATTAAAATATAGCATATTGTATATTTAAATGATACACCTTGACAGATCCTACAAACCAATTTGATCTGAAGGATGTTAAAACACAATCAATATCAAATATGGAATTTTAAACAAAAGGCCAAACCTCCCTCTTTGGCATGGAAGCCACATCGATGCACAGTGACAAGACTGTGAGTCTCTGTTATAAAGGCCTTGTGTTTTGTTGTTAACTCATTACCTATGCTCCTACCATGACAATGTCTTCCTTCACACTTGTTTATAGCTTTTAGATGATATTTCATCTCTGTTTACTGTCCTTTTAATGTCTTTTGTATAGACTGTGTTCTCTATGTTTAATCACTGATTTGAATCTTCATGATTTACCACTGTTACTACATGACATGACATGATGCTTTTATCCGCTCTATAACGGTGGAAATCTCTTTCTTTATCATCAAGGTGACTGTACTGTCCTTTCACTGCATTCACTGTTATTGACATTATATCTGATCATTACATTTAGATGTTGTATCTCCGTGTTTTTAAAAAGATTCCTTGAACCTTTATCTATGTCATTGTTAATAACTCTGATCTGTCCTTTCTCCGTGCACTGCCTATTTGAATCAAAAACTTGCTGTTGTAACTTGAGATCCATAGCTTTTACATTGAATGCACTGCTGATATGTGCTTGAGTCTTCTGTTCATTCCTCAAAGACTGTTGTTAACCCTTGAATCTCTGCTGCTTACGCATATAATCTGCCATTAGTTGACTTTGAAAAGCTGTTCATGCACGATTTTTGGCATTCTCTTCTTGCAATCTGCTGTTTTGTTAATGTATCTGCTGTTCTTTGCTAATAAAACTCAACATGAACACAAAAATTCCCTAAATATATGTGAAGACTTTTAGTTTAGACTTTTAGCTCCCTCCAAATATTAAAATAAACACCCCTTTGACCTTTGGCAATGCGAAAAACATTTTCAACCATCCATTTGCAAGATTTTCTTAACAAAACAAATGCATTTATATCTTTATTTTACATTGATATAAAAGGTGCATTGACATATAAAATAAAAGGTATATGGAAATGATTTTCTTGACCACCATCAACACTTAAACCCTTTTAAAAACTCATCAAAGAGCTTGACCCTATTATAAAGCTTATTTTTGGGCTAGAGGTAAAAATAGAAAATAGCTTCATTAACTGCAAGCCATATCTCTCCACATTGTACCTAGCAACTGATACAGCAACATGACTAAGATCAACTGCTACAACTCTCTCTTGTGCTTCCAATAACTGACTCAGCCAAATGGCAAGTGCCCCACTCCCAGTCCCGAAATCAGCCCACACCCCCCTAGGCAATATTCCATCTCTCAACATCACATTCTGAGCAATATCTATCAGCTGCTCTGTCTCGGGCCTTGGAATCAACACACCCTCTTGCAAAGCCAACACCAAGTCTCTCCATTGTGCACATCCCACAATATACTAGAATGGCCGCCTCTTCTCGACTCTTTCCCTCCACGATACAAACAAGTCCTCAATGCTTGCTCTCAGAGCCAAATCTGCAAGCAATTCAAGCATTGCTAAATTTGTAGAGTACCCATCTACAACATCTTCCAAAAGCCATTTAATCTCCCTCAATAAATCTTTCGACTCAGGGCCCCCATCTGTTTCTAGAAATGTTGACCCAACTGAGGTTGCCAATTCTTGATCCCATTTCATCCACTCTTTTGAGGTCATGAGAGTTTGTAGAGAAATTGGTTTTTCTTGCAGTTAAATTGACTTTTCCTGATTACGGACCAGAGTTACGCCGGCTTGGGATTTTGGGGAAGGGAGGAGTGTTGTTCAATTCAACTGAAGTTTTCTTTTCGTTTGTTGGTTTCTCCAGCTATATTATATCAGTTGGTTGTATTTTCAATCATTTATTTCTACATATGTGTGAAGATCTCTATGTTTCCTTGATTTAGATGGCACTGTATATGTGTGACATCCATGGTTAAGTGGTCTAAAGAACTTGTTAAGATGTATATAAGAGCTCTTTTCATTGAACATTCATTTCCTCGTAGCAAAGGAAGGAATATTTTTCCCAATTGAGCAATAAAGCACTAAAAACTGCCTCTTATGTGCCTAGTTTCAAAGCCTTAAGTGATAACTATTAACAAGCACACAAAGTAACAAACCTGATGGGTGTCTTTTGTAGGACTGCTATCCACCCAGTCTTGCTTCTCCTCAAGGGTTAGGCTTTCCATCAAATTCTCATTGAAATGAATATCAAACTCGTACATAAAAGTGACCGTTGTAGCTGGCGACCATTTGGCATGGTCCTTACCGATACCCTTCTTGGCTATGGCACGAAGCTTCAACTCCTGACCGTGTCTAAGTTTAACTATGATTATGCCCCTCTGTTTGGTCAAGTTGTAGTCACTGACAGATCGATTGACTGCATCAACGGGAATGAATCAATCATCAGAGGAGATGAGGTCCAAGTTGGTGACATCGAGGGTTTGGTCGCCATCACATTTGGCATGGAGGTGGAATTCAACAGAGCAGTTATCGCACTACGTGTCGCCATCGCACTGGGTGCAATCGTGCGAAAAGCTCATCTCGATTGTGTGCTTGGAAGTGATCGGGATGAGGCCCAACCTATGCGCGATGAATTCGTCATTGAGCACTGACGAATTGTTCTCGATTTCCACTAGATCTATGGCAATCGTCGGGACCTCAGCAATCATCACTCGCCGCAGGGCATTCGCAATAGTCGTTTTTCACCTCGCGGATTTTCACTATCGGAAAGCGCTGATGTACTTGAGAATCTCTTATGCGAGCATTGAATGTGCCTGCTCTTGTGGATTCTTAGAGGTAAATAAAAATTTAAGCATAACCCAAATTCCGATACGGTCCTGTACTTGAAGAATGATGCCATGCAAACAAACAATCTTCTTGCCGTCTGAATATATTTTATTCTCTTATAGGTTAGGCTCTGATACCATGTTGTAAAATCAAGATCGTTCTATAGAGAATATATATGAGTATTGTACTGAAATAGATTACCATTGTGATTGATCTTTTCACCAACCATCGATATGATAATATTTTACTGGTTACTGAGAGGGGGGGGGTGAATCAGTAAAACTAATCTCCACTATCTAGAAACTTGCAAACAGATTTTGGAATAAAAACAAAAAGTTAACAATCATTTACTAGCATAAGCAGAACCACTCAGATCAACACAAGTGTTTATACGTGGAAACCCTCGGTTAGAAGGAAAAAACCACAGTGAGACAGAGCTCGCAACTTCACTACTGTAGAATGAAGGCACCCTATTAGGAGCTTACAAAGCACTGATCATAGTGCTACCCGATTAAGGGATTTTACAAAGATCGGTTAAGAACTGAACCCTGTTAAAAGTTGCCTGGTTACAGGACTTTGAACATCAACAAAGATGTTACCCCGTTGGGGGATTTTTACAAACAACCGATTAGGTTCACCTTGATAGTGGGATTTTAATAAGCTTCCATACCTTGTAAGAGCAATGATCTAGTATGACACTCACTGTCTGATTAGATCATATCTGTTGATCTCTTCTTCAGTTAGCCTGGCTGTTGATCTCTCCAAGTTTCTTCACCTCTGTGCCTTTAGCACTCTTTTGAAGAATATCTCTCCTTTAGCATTCTTTTCAACAACACTCTTTCGTCTTGTGACCTGTATATATATATTAAAAGAGTTCATCACAATGAAACCCTTAACTCACAGAACCGCTAGGCCGCAAACTCCGCAATGAATCATGCAATCAGCAACAAAACACGAGTAATGATCTGAAGTTCACCATGTAAGACATCCGCAAAGGATAAAGCTAACTCTTGTTAAAAAGCTAACTCCCATATAGTCCAGCTTCTAACTAAAACTGATCCTCTTAATTCGGTGCGGATCTTTAGCTTGTCTTAGACTGAGACCGGTGCAATCTTGTATCCGGTTCAACTTATACATGCACTCAAAAACCGGTGCGTGTTGTTTAGATTAGTCTACCAGTGAGTGCACTTCTTTTCATCTATCGGTGCATACTCCTATCTTCTCTTCATCTACTGATGCATATTTGATATGTTGCGCGGCGACCAGTGTTGTGAATGACCGGTGACTCCTTACCGATACAACGTGTTTGTAATTGAACACTAATGACAACTCAAATTCCTAAGAATCTTCCCCTTTGTCATTGGTGGCAAAACTTGTACACAAACTTCACAATTCCTTGTATCGGTGGAACAACACTTGAACACTTCCCCTATTCCGAACTTCCCTTGACTGAATGCTTCAGTTTACTGTGTTGATCCTGCAGATTTTGCATTGACACCTCCTTTACTCTTCTTCCCCTTTTTGCCTCTATAAGACAAAAGGTAACATTTTTCTTCACATTTGAAGCTTTGTGAAGATATCCTTGTATATTGTTTTGGCTGAATGAAGGAATGGGGTCCATTGACCGGTTATATATTCTGAATTCTTTTGGGCTGCAGTCAAAGAAATAATGATATTCTCCATGCCTTCCACAGTTTTGTACGCTGGTTCACTGATGACAGCTTTTGTTGAGGATGCAGTTGAATTCATGATGTCAAATGTTGGTGCCAAGAACATTTGAAATCCAATAATATCTTGAATCCTCTTATTTTTCTCTTCAACAATTTTCCTCTGTGCAAGAGTTAGACTAGACATTTCTCTGCTATAGGTTGTTGTGGTTTTGTTCTTTATATCAAATTGAGAGGATAATGCTTTGATCTCTTCTGTTATCTCGACAGACTTCTCTGACAAATCTTGCAAAAATACTTCGAAGTTTGATGTTTTACTCATCAAGCTTCCTACCTCTTGAAGCTGATGTTGGAGGATTCTCAGGTTGGTTGTCACATTTACTTTGATATCATCAACCTGTTTGTGGAGTATTTCTACTCTTTTCTTTTCATAGTGGTCGGCTGCCATTATTTCTGGATCTGTTAGATCCTCACCGATTGCTTGCGCCAAAACTTCTAGCTGATCTATGACCAGTTCATCTTGATCTATGTCAACATTAGGGACAAAGTTGTACAGGATGTTCTTTACATTGGTCAGGACCATATCTTGTTTTCTTTTGGTCAATTCTTTTAGTTGCCTTGTTGACATCTTACTAATGTCTACCACTGTATTTGTAATCCTGCTTCTTTTTGCTTCCTTTCCCTCGGCAAATGATAGTTTCCTTTTTGAAGAGGAGCTTCGAATGTCTCCGTGTTCTCGCTGTCCTTGCTCTTGCTCCGGTCTTAGTTGCTCTGTGTGGACAGGGATCTCTTCTTCTTGCCCCTTATTGTCTTCCATTTCTTGATGAGCTCTGCTTTCCAGTTGGACTTCTTCTTCTGACGGCTTACTTCCTTCAATATTTTGTTGTTGTTCTCCTAGTGGGTCTTCTTTTTGCTGCTGCTCCTCAGCTGTATGGAATTCCCCTATGGGTATATCAATTTCGGCTTCTTGTTCAACATTTGTTTGTTCATTAGTTAAGAACTCCTCTGTTTGAACTTTTTCCTTTTCGGCAGAAGATCCTTCACCATTTATGAGCCCCTCCTTTGGTGTTTGCATTGGTCTATTTTGATCCTAAGGACCATATTTCTCCAATGCCTTGAAGTCATAATTATTCTAGTAGTCTAGAGTTGCTTTGTAGACTTTATTCTCATATCCATTCAATATCTCTGCGACTCTCTCTGTTGTTTTTAGGTTCATGGATGCTTCTTCTATAAGAAGCTTTATTCTTTCTTCACTAAATCCAAGCCAGACCTTAAGTAGTGTGTCCCTAGTAATTCTGGTGTGCATTCCTAGACTGGTTTTCCATTTTGATTGTAGCCTATTGTTTAGTTCTAGTGGGAACTTGGACCTGTAGTCCCTTGGAGTCTTATGATAGTCCATGAAGGTCTCTACAATCCCGACAATCAGCTTTTGTTTGTCTTCTTCATTCAGTACACTATACCATTTGGCTGCATTTCCACTTCTCCAAAGTCCATAACCTCAGTTATTAAATCATCAACATGCATAGATTGAAAGTTACCTTTGCTTGGTGAGATGAGAACCATTGGATTCATTGCCTGTCTCTTGGTTAAATCCAGTAGTACCGGTGCTTCTTCTCCAAGTACTCCTTTCCCTTTACCGATGTCAGGTGCCGGTTTAGCTGTTGTTCTTTCTGCTGCTTCTTGTTCTGCTTGTTGCTGAGTCTGAAGAAGTTTGGTCTATAGTGCGACTTCTTCATTATGTACCGTCTCAATTTCTCCAATAAGCATGAGGCCTATCCTTCTTATGGTTGCAAAAGTTTTCTGATGAAGTTCAGCTTGTTTTGTTGCCTCTTCGAGAGTAAGGTGATTTTGAACCTCCAGAAGAGCCCGTATCCTCTTCTCCTTTTCTCCTTCTGAGGCTTTCCACCGAGCCTCAATATTTTGTAGAAGTTGTTCCGGTAGAGTAGTGCGCAGTCTACCGGGATGAAGATTGAATTTGTGGAGGCAGAATGCTACTGCTTCCTCAATTTTGTCTTTGTCTTCATTACTGCTCAATTCATATCTTCTTGCAGAGCCTAAATTTCCAACCTTTTTCAGTCCTTACACAATTTCGTCAATTCTGGGCTTGGCTTGTCTAGGTGGGTCCTCCTTTGATATTTTTCCGGTCTTCTTCCTAATCAAAGGAACTGTGTCTTCGGGGTCTGTTTCTTCTTGTTCTTCCTCTTGGATGCTAGGTGCCAGTTCTTCTTTCTTCCTTCGGCCTTTGGGTTGTTTTGTCGCTGGTTTCTTCCTTGGTGGGGGCGTCCTTTTGTAGACAATTTTGATTAGTGCCTTTTTTGACAGATTCTGAAGAATTTCAGTGTATGTGCCGAACCGATTGGCACCAAGATCCAAATTTGCATTATTTAATGCATCAACATATGCCTTGGCAATTTTGGTTGAGATCTCGTAACCCAGCTCAGGAGCATATGCATCTCTTGGTTCAACTGCTTGAATAATGTAGTTGTCGGTGGTGACCAGAAAACATACCTCATCCTTGTAATGTTCAACAATTGCTGACGGAACTCTTTCCCTCTGGTGCATCTCTAGTTGAAAGGCTTCGAAATGTTTAGTCATAACATTGCTTAACCGGTCTCCCTGTCTATTTGCCATTTCAGTTATTTGATGCATGATCGGTTTATCGGTTCCCCAATTCACTTTTTTGAAACCTTGGAAAAAATCCAAGTAGAAAAAGTATAGGCACATCAGAAGGGTTCCATACTTCATAGATTTCTTCTTCACAACTCCAAGCTTCTTCATATTTTCAAAACTTTGGTTCCGAAGCATTGCACAAATGTCGTATTGGACATTTTAATGCATGTTGCGATGCGCAGCATGAATTGCACCACCTGGTACATTGTTTAAGTTGCTTGACTAATAGACTTTGTATCCGATAACAGCGGACGTGAAACATACTCCTTCATCTTCAATTTCATTTATAGTCATGAGTCTACCATCGGACTTCGACTTGGTCAGCTTGTTGACGACAGTATTGGAGATGGTGCGCAGGGTTATCGCTTCCCCTTTGTCACTGTACCCGGTCACTCTGTGGAGATCCTCTTTGGTGATCTCGTGACATGCGCCTCTGTTGAGCCAGAACCCTGGTTCGTGAAGATAGCTTAGCACTAGTCTAACTTGGTCCTCCCGGAAGATTGCAGGGTAGCACAGACCATTTATTAGACCGGAGGATACCGGATTGGTGTATTTGTCAAGAAGTTTCCCTTCTTCACATAACGACACATACTCTCCTTGAATAAAGGTTTCTTCGAGTTCTTCCTGTCTAGCGTGAATGAATGCTGTAACATCCTTGGTCAAGAGGACTCCTTTTGGTATGGAAGAGAGAGCACTAGCCATGTCATTTTCTCTGTTCTGAATAAGCAAGATGTTGTATGCTGGTCTGTTCACTTGATCTCCTTTGATCAACTTCACGGTAACGGAAGATGATGCCATTCTTGCTAACCGATAACTTGTAGAAAGTTACTTGGATCGATTTGCAGATAATGATTCCTCAGTGATCAAAGCGTGAAAATAATACTTAGCACAAGAATTCGTAAATCGCAAAGTAAGCAAAGTGAAAACTTATGAGTAATTTTCCTTTCTTTTATAGGGTTAGGTTATAACGGTAATTACCAAACAGTAACTATTTGTTAAATAGCTATAGTAATAAATGTTTTACCTACTTTTTCTTTCCGTTTTGCCAACCGGTTGATTGTAAACTTGCCTTACCGGTTAATCTTGTAGACCAAGTGAGTCCGACTCTCACCAGTCATATTGGGAATGGTAGTGGATCTACTGGTTCCCTCTAAACCCTCATGGTTTAGTTTGCTGAAGAAATATCGCCATCAGTAGATGGTGATCTTTCCTCTGTCTTCTCTTCAGCGGAGATCTTTGATTCTTTTACGAACCAAATCTGTTTGACTGTTTTCTTAGTCTTTTCTTCCTTTTTGATCTTCTCTTTAGATTTAACTAGTTCCTTCTCCTTGCTAGATGACCAGTTTCTGCACTCTTTGGCTTTGTGTCCCACTTTGTTGCAATGATAGTAGATTACTCCAGTTGCTTTCCATGAGTTCATTTTTTCCGTGTCAGTTGACTTGTTGCGAGAGCCATTGTAATTGTGTAATCCACAGTTCACACAGTTCACTATACTCAGGTCCTTGTTTCTCTCTTGGTGAGTACCGATTTTGGGGATCTAAATGCCATTGTCTTGGATCTGCATTTTTGTGCTTTGTGTCCAAATTTATTGCATGCATAGCAGTACCCTCTAAAGCTTCCCTTGCTACTGCTGGACACAGATGTGGGACTGGACCAGCACTCACTGGTCTTGTGGCCCTTTTTACAGCAGTTCTTGCAGTAGCTATTGTTGGTCCTTACTGGTGCATTCTTGCAGTTATTAGTCTTATGACTTGATTTCCCACAGTGTTTGCAAGATGTGTTAGGGAAATTCTTACCTTTTTGCATCAGCGATTTCATCTTATCCTTCTTGATTGCTTTTTCCCTAGAGGGCTCACCATTCTTTTTGGCATTTTCATCGGCGAATCCAAGACCGGTCTGATCTTTGTGTATTCTTTGAGCTTTGAGTTGCTCATCAAGCTTAGTTGAACTTTCATTATATCTTCCCAGTATCTCATTTGTTTCTTCAAGTTCGTTCATCTGCTCCCTTAGTTGATGCAATTCTTGAGACAATCTATTGCATGCTTCATTCCTGTCATGCCAACCTTTTTGCATGTGGGCATTTTCTTTGGTGACACTCTGCATGTCTTCTTGAAGTTGTAGAATGATAAGTTCATTTGCCCCTGCGGCCTCCACTGCCCGGTCCCTTGCTTTCTCAGAGGCTGACAAAGACTTGATTGCTGAATTTCTTTCGTCTTCAGCTTTTCTCTTTTTCTCGATTAGTTCAGTCATCCTCAGGGCATTGTCTTCTTGGTCTCCTTTAAGATTAGAGATCTTATCGGTCGGGATCTGATTCTTTTCCATGAGTTCAGATACTGCCTCCTTAGCTTTGTTAGATCCACTCTGCCCAGAGAGTTCATCAATGGCTTCATTGCTCTCATTCAGCTGTAGCACTAACTCCTTTCTTTTTGCAAGTGATGATGTCATTGGCTTCCTCTAGCTACTTTTGATACCTACCGGTAAACCTCCATGATCTTTCTCTCTAGCTGTTAGGCTTTGAAGTAGAGAGAACTTGGCTTTGATACCAATTGATAATATTTTACCAGTTATTGAGAGGGGGGGGTGAATCAGTAAAACTAATCTCCACTATCTAAAAACTTGCAAACAGATTTTGGAATAAAAACAAAAAGTTGACAATCATTTACTAGCATAAGCAGAACCACTCAGATCAACACAAGTGTTTATACATGGAAACCCTCGGTTAGAAGGAAAAAACTGTGGTAAGACAGAGCTCGCAACTTCACTATTGTAGAATGAAGACGCCTTGTTAGGAGCTTACAAAGCACTGATCATAGTGCTACCCGATTAAGGGATTTTACAAAGATCGGTTAAGATCTAAACCCTGTTAAAAGTTGCCTGGTTACAGGACTTTGAACATCAACAAAGATGTTACCCTGTTGGGGGATTTTTACAAACAACCGATTAGGTTCACCCTGATAGTGGGATTTTAATAAGCCTTGTAAGAGCAATGATCTAGTATGACACTCACTGTCTGATTAGATCATATCTGTTGATCTCTTCTTCAGTTAGCCTGGCTGTTGATCTCTCCAAGTTTCTTCACCTCTGTGCCTTTAGCACTCTTTTGAAGAATATCTCTCCTTTAGCATTCTTTTCAACAACAACACTCTTTTCGTCTTGTGACCTGTATATATATATTAAAAGAGTTCATCACAATGAAACCCTTAACTCACAGAACCGCCAGGCCACAAACTCCGCAATGAATCATGCAATCAGCAACAAAACACGAGTAATGATCTGGAGTTCACCATGTAAGACATCCGCAAAGGATAAAGCTAACTCTTGTTAAAAAGCTAACTCCCATATAGTCCAGCTTCTAACTAAAACTGATCCTCTTAATCCGGTGCGGATCTTTAGCTTGTCTTAAACTGAGACCGGTGCAATCTTGTATCCGGTTCAACTTATACATGCACTCAAAAACCGGTGCGTATTGTTTAGATTAGTCTATCGGTGAGTGCACTTCTTTTCATCTACCGGTGCATACTCCTATCTTCTCTTCATCTACCGGTGCATATTTGGTATGTTGCACGGCAACCGGTGACTCCCTACCTATACAACGTGTTTGTAGATGAACACTAATGACAACTCAAATTCCTAACACGATATGCATTTATATCTTTTGAATAGTCATGTCTGTGAAGAGCCATGACCATATGTGGCTTATGCTACGTAGGGTCATGACCCTTCATAACCGATTGTTAATATTAAATGCATTGTAACATATACAATTATCAACTAATCTTAATATATATATATATATATATATATATATTAATATTACTATATCCGATCGTAGCTATATCTTAACTGTATGGAGTCCTTTTCAATGAGCGATTTACTTAATGTATAAAATCAGATCACCATATTGCAATGTGGTTGCTGTTCAGATCAGATCGCTGTCTTTATATGAATTGATGTCTTTCTTTGTGGTATTTGTTCCCTAGGCTTTGAATTCGCTGCTGAAGACAGATTGTATTATACATATGACTGAATTATGTTTTTCCTCACAAAGTCGCAGTCACAGTCTTGTAGTTGCTGCCTGAAATACAATCATGAATTATATTCTTCGCTGAGGTGTAGCAGAGATCAAATCGCAAGTCTTCTTGTCTACATGTATCTTCCTTACAACCAAATCATCTCATATATATATGAGGGCAAAACATAACTCTTGAGATGGGTCGGCTTCCAAGGCTGACCTTGGAATTTACGCACCAAGATAAAAACATGTGGTAAAGGGCCAAGATTTTAGGTGATTAAGATTATTTTATTGTATTTATAAATACAATAGCCCAATATTAAGTTAAATTAAAGATATAACTTAATAATTTAACTCACAATTATTTATTTAATTTTCCTAATTAAATAAATAATCAATTCATTTTAATTCTCCAATATATATATTTAATTACATAATCTTCCTATTCAATATATTATTTAATTCTCCTAATTAAATAATAAGCTATTTTTTTATTTCTCCAAAAATAAATAATTAATCCTTAATTGAAATAATTAATTCATTATTTTAATTTTCCTAATTAAAATAATGAGAGCTAGAATCCGATCTAGCTACTAAACATTAACACATTTTCCAATTTAAGTTAAACTTGCAATAAGGCCTAGACTAACCTTGCATTGTTACTTACAATTAGCAAGTACCAAATGGTATGGACACTAGCTCCACCATTAATCACTATTCAACAATATCTTCCATTCAAGTACTACTTCTACTTAATATAAGATAAAATCCTACTATAAGTGAGGAAATGTAGAAACCATGCAATACTTCAAAATAACACAAGTAATCCACCATGAAGATCAACAATGAATTAGCAATTACTTTGCTAGCATTATAGAAACAATTTCAAAAAGTTTTCCCTCCTACAAATGATAAGGCATTGCCTTTTATTGTAATTCAATTACAATGAGTGGCCAAGATTGACTCAAAATCAAGGGCCAAGATTATGCCAACAAAGCCCTATAATAACTACTTCCTACAAGGATTAAATGCTTGTCCAATTACATCAAAGCACCACCTTGTGGGCCAATTACAATACTTATGAGAGCCAATGAAAAAATAAGTTAGGTAGAGACATGATGTGAACTCCACATGTACACTTTGCATGATCTCATTGAATGTGCTTGGATACGTGCAACCAGAGCCTTTTAATTGGTTGAGGATGATTATGCACCACCTCTTCATGTTTATTTTATAACTTAATCATTTCCTTGGTGATGAGAAATATCTCTTGATACTCAACATTATCAAGACTTCAGTTGTAATGGCCCACGTTGTTCCATCTTCATGAATTTCTCCATTCCTTCTCATTTTGGCTTCTTGACCTTGATGTTCTGAAAGTTTCATGTAACTAGATCATTCCACTTGGTCCAATTGAACTCGGATTCCTAAAGGGAATTCAAGTTGATGATAATTTGTCTTTACTTGTAGACTTGTTCATTCTCTTGGTTTGCCGATCTCCATCTTGAACTTGCATCTTCACCTTATCCTCGATCTCAAACCACCTTGTTTGTCCTCCTTGGCGGATGGTTGGTCATGTGTAGATCCTTACTTGAAGTCTTTGAGCTTTGATCTTTTTTTTCTCTTTTCCAAACTTTAATTGGTGGGCACATTTAGAACCAAACAACTTCACCAGTAGACCAAAGGCTTGTTGACTTTGAGCTTTGATCTTGCCACGTCTCCTCGCCTTGCAAAACAAGACAACAACATTTGTCAGAAGTTTGGATTTCATACTTCTTGTTCTAAGATCAAACTTTCAAAACAAAAAGAGTGGAGTGAAAACAATCCCAATAAACTTCAACTATGAATAGAATGAACCTTTTATGTCCCTCAAATCAGATTGTATTTCTAAGACAAAATAATGATTTAGAATGAACTTCTTAGATGAAAAGTCTATCAAAATGTATCTATAACCTTCATCAAACGTCCTTACTTTACTAATTGTCAAGAAAATTCTGATTTTACACTTTCAGATCTGCAAGGGATTATTTGTCTTATACTTTGTTTTTCTCTACAAGATTCTGATTTTTTGACCTCTAAACTTGATGGATCCTCTTTGTTTTGCAACTAAGGCCTAATTTTGATGTGATTTGTCCTCTAAACTTTGATTCATGTTCCCAGATTTTCAATTTGCAGCCTTAATCTAAGTTATTTTTGGAAAATTCAAATAGAAAATTCATTTTTTCCCATGAAACAATTGATTTTTCACCCAATTAATGACCTAGGAAGCGAGTTGGTGGGTGGAGTGATTTTAGCCCCAAAAGAGGGTGGCCGAATTTTAGGGTGGCTTGTACACATGTGGACAAGAGGGGGTTGGAATCCGAGCCCTCATCCAAGCTTGGACTAGAGGGGGTCAAATTCCGAACCCTTTTTGTCCCTCCCTTATATGCAATCATCATGGGCTTGGACTTGAAGTTCTCCCTTCTCTTGTAATTTTATTTCAAGCTCATCTTCTTGATCAACAATTTCATTTCAATCTTTCTAGTCTTGATCACAAATTCCTTCTTCAAAGGTCTGATTATCACATTTTGTTTGGGAGTTTGATCTTCTTAGCCTCTCAAACTAAACTCAACTTGGAGCAAAAACTGATTTATAGCCTTAATTCCACATTTTTTTGACACAAGAAAGCCAAAGTTGAAATTTTCTCTTTGTTTGATGACGAAAATCTAGGGGCGCTCGTCCAAGAGTGGACAAGAGGGGGTCACAATCTTCTTGTCCAAGCTTGGACAAGAGAGGGTCAGAATTTGACCCCTCCTTGTCCCTTCATCATTGATAAGTTTGACTCTCCTTGCGGTTTGGTGAACTCTTCTCATTTTCTTGCTCATTTCACCTTTTCTTCTTCTTCATCAAAACTTCCAAAATTTGATGTTTTTTTGTTGTTCAAATTTGTGCCATATTTGCATCAATTTGACTTCTCCTTTAGTGATCACCTCGATTCATCTTTTTTCATCTCCATCCACCAAGTGTTCTCCTTCATCATGTTTTTCTTAATTTCAACTCCAAACCTTATAATTGGACTTCCATCCACTCTTGGCGAGGGAAATATAAATTCCATTTTGGGATTTGTATTTGTTGTCAATCAGGGTTGCGCCTATAACTTGATGCGAAATCTAGCTATCTTGTTGAAACATGGAAACGTTCTCGCTGATGGGGAAGAGAACGAATCTCCACATTCTAGGCCGGTTCCTCTTGGATTCGGATTATCACTTGCACAAATTCATATAAGGAAAGAGATGAAAGGAATAACGTAATGAATTCTAAATCTAAACAGAGTGATACACCAAAATTGATATGTAACTTAAACTAATCCAACATGGAACTTTTAAAGATAATTATGGCTCTCAGTACCCAGACAAACATGCAACTATAAAAATATTTCTATGTAAGGACCTGTAATATTTTGCATAGATAGGGAAACAATGCTTCACCAAATCACTGCAAAAGTTAGAACACAAACAACAAACCTATAATAGCAAGTATCAAGATTCAAAACGTAATAAGGAATGCAGCTAAGATGAAGGCTAACACAACATCAAAGCTATTAAACTCACAGTATTACACTTCGAAACAAATGGGAAGGAACAAATATCTGTATTTATCAATGCTGGAATAAATCTCTGCTACAATTGTCTTACAATTCTCTCTCAAGTTTGCAATATGCAAAACAGGTGAGCCCAAAAGAAGATCCTCAATAATGAGGTGAAAATAAGATAAATAGAGCCTCCTTAACCCTAACTCATATGCATGAGAATACCCTCCAGAATGAGGAGTCAAACTGTCCAAAAATGAAGTCAAAGTGGCCCTTAAACTCCCTCAAGTCATGTGTAATTGGACTGCCACTCAAAATCCCCTCAAAACTGCTCCTAGTCTTCAAAAAATCATGCATATATGTGGGGGTCGGATATGAAGGAAAAGCCTGTCAAAACATGAGTACAATTGCTAGAAACTGATAGTGAACTGCTCCAAACAGATTCTCAACTGATACTAACTGATGGAGAACCCAAAAACTTCCTCCAAATGACCCCAAGATGTCCAAACTGCCCAATAACTGAGTTACAAACTGAAAGAACTCCTTGTTGACGCATCTCCTTTCCATTATTTAATATTTAACAATTGGTTTATAATTGCACCAATTATTAAAAAATTAAACACAATAATATATGCATGGGTATATTATAAATAATAATACAATCATAAATAATTTAATTTTTTTCTAACATATTTATACATATTAAATAACAATAAATATTCACTTAGTAAATATAAATAAAAATTTATATTTATAAGTAAATAGTTATATTATTATTCAATATACATAAATATGTAAGATATATTTAAATTATTTATGATTTTATAATAACTTAACATATACCCCTACATCTATTATTGTAAATTAAGGCATAAGTGTTAAGTCACGTGACTTTTGGAAAAATTACAATATGTCAAAAAAGAAAATCGAAATTTTCTTAAGGAGTATATCAAAACCTAAAACAACTCATTCCTTTCATTTGACATTCTTCTTTTTTATGGAGATGAGAGGGAATGTGGGTTTCAAAAACTCTTGCAGGAAGCTGCCGCTGGAGAAAAATGATGGCTGTTTGGAAGCCATTTGCTGCTGGTCTTTGACTGTGATGAGATTTTGCAGAATGAAAACATTTGCTGGTGCTCTGTAATGGGAATCTTTGTGACTGGGGTTTGAGTAATTTACTTCGAGCTGCTATGAATGTTGATTTCCCTGGACCTTTGCAGCCGATATTTGATCTTTTTCCAGCTCTTTCTTTATGCTGTTGACTACTGCGGAGAACACTTTTGTTTGCTGGAAAACAACTGCGACTTCAATGGGTAAGTCATTTTCTTCTTTACTTGACTGGTTATGCAATTCTTTGACATGTCTGCTCGACTGTACACATTTGCACATTTAAATCATGTTGGTATTTTCTGAGAATGAAAGGAACCTCTTATATTTATTGGGGTATTTCCATCTCCTCTTTTATCTCTGCAGTATCTTTTGTTCTTTGGTACAAAAATCTCATGCTGAAGCTCAGAAATATCTTATATGTAACCTGTATTTGGTAGTGATACATTTTTCTGTGAGCTATTCATGTAGATTTTCCTTATGATCTTCCCATGATATAGTTACAAGGCTCGGGTTTTGACTGAGATCTCATGGCATAGCTGGGTTTTTCTTGTGCATGCTGAAACTGTGTTTATTTCCATTAAGCTGAAAATCCTCATGTTTTTTACACTTGCGTAAAAACTAGGCTTAGTTTATTCTTTCCTGTAAAATGATAGATATCTCTATCACATCATTGCATAAAATAGTGGGTTTATACATTCGACTGCTGTCATGTATAATTGTATTTGCCTTGACACACAGTTAGCAAGGTGAGTCTGAATATAAAAATTGGACTGGTTTGTACAAATTATTATTTTCCCGGTGCAATGTCACTATATATGAAATTCTGAATTAAACTGCACACCATAACTGCTTAGGCTGTTCAAGTATGAAATTGTTTACTGACAGCACATGTAAAATCAATGGACCAGAATATATGAAGAGTATTGAAACTGTTTCTCATTCTCACTTCAAATCTATTTGTTATAAATTTTATGTATAAACAGAGGAGCCAATTAGCAAATAATATCATTGGGAATATTTCTCTGTTTGGCTCTTCTATACAAATAGAATTCGGTTCCTTTTACTTGTCTAGACTTATTTTCAGGTCAGCAGTGATAGCTGTCCATGTTTGCTGCCTTCCAGTTCAGAAATAACTTAGAAATACAAAATAATTTGAAATTTATGCCCAAGAACATCATAGTGAATCACACAGCATTGACTTCCAGAATTACTCTGTTGTTCTTTCCTGCTGTTTTATCATTAACAATGCCTCCAAATATACCTTGATTTTCTCTTATAGTTGTTCAGTATTTCATTTACTCCTTGCCATATATCTCTTTTAATAATGCACGCTTCAAATATATATATCAGATTTTCAGCACTTACTCCATTTTTAAATCAATGCAATCTATTTGTGGGGTTCGAGCACGGGCTCGTGACACCCATAAGCAGATTCCATTGATCTTGCACTTGTACTTTAATATACATTCAGCAAATGAACACTATCTGTAGAATAAACCATATCCTTGTCTACATGTACATTTTAATGACAGCGTTTGTGTATAAGGAAACTTATGATATTTTGTCATTTTCATAACACTGCTGATTGCTTCATAAAAACTTTTGTCTAACTTGATAAATACCTCTTGTCTGAAATTTATGACAATCCTGAAACCTTAGAAGGAAATGAACACGATCCTGTAGCACTGTATCTCCATGATTTGGCTAGAAGGTCCCATGCCTGAAACTTATGCATGCCCCCTCAACAGCCTCCTCTAGTCCACCGGTCTTCATGTCTTCGCCTCTCCATAGCTTCAGTCGGAAAGTTTCGTGCGTGAAATGTATGCACGTCCTTTCAACGACCTACTTAGTCTTTGTACCTATCTGCACATGAAGCAAACAATGTGAGGAAATAGAGTGTTTTCTGTGATATGATCATTCCTTCCAGTAGTTCCATTTATGCATGTTGATTTACATTTCTGTAAATGCAATCAAGTAGATAGCTAGAAGATAGTTTAATCCTTCTCCATTGCTCAGTTCATATGAACTGACCCATTTTATCACTTTTTCTTTTGCAGGACAACTTCGAATGCCTCGGGATGAGGAATCAAAGATGCAACAACGTTAAACTCTCCACAAAACACTAGGCAGTGGGGGGGCCTTAACCTGTCTCTTTTCTCCTTTTTTACATTTACAGAAATGTAAACTGTAACTTTAGTTCTTGCATTATATTTTTGCATTCAATTCATGAAACTAAAATGCATGTCTGCATTAACCTACTGCCACGGGATGTGTGGCGTCATATGAATTTCTCATTGTACATCTTTGAAAAGTACTTTTCATTTTTTTTTTAAGAGCAACCACTGCTTGTGTGGTTATATTAAAGTTGTACTTTTATGTCTGAAATTCATACATCTCTTTCATTTTTCTGTTTTCATCAAAAACTGAATAGTGCTCAAAATCTGAATGCTAGCATGTCTTTCACCTTTTTCTGTTTAAGCTCAAAAATCTGAATTTGTTCAAAATCTGAAAAGTAATTTGCAAATAAGTGTAGCTTAATATGAACTTTTTGATGTTTTCAATTGTAATATTAAACATGTACTTTCTTTCTCTGAATTCTTTACCATTCTGCAACTTAAAACAGCAATTCTAAAATTCAAACTTGAACAGAAAACACATGTCAATCTATCAATTTAGTGTGAACTAAAATGATAATAGTATTGTTTGATCAGACCTTGGACCTCTAGCTCAACCTTCCTAGGACTTGCATTTTCACAAGTCTACTCTCATATTCTCAACCAGCCTAAGAGACTTTGAAATTTCTGCCAACTAAGACCACTACTACTACCAATGCAAAAAGTGTGTTTCGCCATTTGTAATGGGGTGATATGTGAAATCCTCACATCATCTAGCACCCACCCAAAAATATGTTCCTAAACATTTCAAGGATAAAACTTATTTAGAACCTAGAACTTTAGACCAATCCCCCTTTCACTTATCAAATAACTAGGAAATGCACTCAAAATGGAAGAATCCACAAATTGAGTTAAGATCCTTCATCATTGATTACTCATAAATGTGCAAGTGTATTCATTCCCCACTTGACAACACTGGAAGTTTCCTAGGATCCATTTTAGTTAGCTACGTAGGACATCCATGGTTCAAAAGCATCATGAATAGGGCCTTGCTGCTAGTTAGGCATCTATAGCCCCAACGAGGCTATCGTTGTGATTTCCCCACAAATATTTCTTTACTTTCTAAGAATTTATCTTGAATAGTACCTGTAGAGATGGCCACACACCCAAAGCGAAAATGCCTCAAATTGTCATTTCCTTCATTTTCTCATCTTTTAAATATCAAGGTCCGAGAGCCGAATTTAGGATCAATGGGGAGCATACCCATTGCCTAAATCAACACACTTCCCTATCATGAAATTCTTTCCTTCTTGGATACTACTTTTTCTTTGGCTCATAAGCAATGAAGCTCATAATGGGTTTGGGGAAATCACAATGGCATTGAAGAAAGCGTAAGATCTTTTCACTAACTCCAACTTCTCCTTGAAGACTCCAATGACTTGAAGTAATTAAGTGTGAATAAAATATTGTAATTAAAAGACTCGGGTACTCATAACATATTGTATGATCCCACTCCAGATTTAGGACATATCCTAATCACATTATGGGGTTACTAGGAACAATCTCTGATTCATGAGAATCTCACATAGACATATCCAAGAAATGGACCGAACAAATCTATTGAGAAAGAACCAAAGTGTGTGAACACATATCTCCTTTTTAAAAAATTGGGATCCCTCTAAACTAAACTAACCAAAGAAAAACCATCTAAACTAAGAAAAACCATCTAAACTAAGGGGAGCTAAACAACAAGATGACATAACTACTTGGGTCAAATGACTCTAGGCGGAACTACAAACTATCTCAACTAAACTAACAACTTCTACTCTAAAACTAGAACCACTAAAATATCAAGTCCAATGACTCAAGGAAAACTAACCTCCTAGCTCTTAAGACAACTAAACTAATTGACAGAAAAAAAAACCTATACTAACCTTCTTGAGCCAAATGGTTCAAGACAAACCTACTCTAACTACATACAAAACATTTAAAGGAACAATACTCTAGAGACCTATATACATACTTCACCTAATATGGTTTCTCAGGATATTCAACAACAACAAGGCTTGGGTGATGGTTGTCAATCTCACAAATTCGTCCTTGTACTTTGAGAAAATTTATCACCTCACACTCAAATTCAGGAGAAGCGTCGTGCAAAATCAACAATTTAGGCAATTCATATGGGCCATGATCAATCCAGATACAAGTGGTCATTCCTAAATAACCATAATCAAAATAATAATTTTCACAATTTAAAGCAGGGAAAGAGAACTTGGTGTGCTTTGAATGGGTACTTTGGTTCAAATTCTTGTTGATCATCAACAACTTCAGGAGGTCAGAGCTGATTATGTATCCTCCCATTGGCGTGAGCATTGAACTCACATGTAGTCAAGGCAGGATCATTCATGAAGTCAAGTCCATGAAGAACCACTTCAGCTTGCTTGTCCTTATGTACCACAAACCATGCATCCTTGTGTAGTTCTATTAGCATGTCCTAAAAAGTTAAGTATTCCTTAATGAGATGATCTTCAAATAGTTCTTTGAGTTTTTCTTTGAATGCAATATAAAATGGTAGCACCCCCCTAAACATTCTCTTCTTTCATGGTAGCAATTTGGTCATCTTCTTGCATATTCTCTCCAAGAGTCAAAACTTCATCATCTTACACAATATTGCCAATTGATTCTTCTTTGGGATAATCTTGCAATTCTTCATTTAAACCTTACCAATGTGGCACGTGTGAGTACTCATCAAGCACGACGCCTTCAAAAGCTAGGGATTCGGTGATAGGTAGATCTTCAAATATCTTCATGAGTTGTTCATCAAATTCAATCTCAAATGGAAACTTCTCGAGAGGTCAAAGTTGATGATGAATCATGACACTTGCAACAACTTGTAATTCTTGAGATGTCTTTGGCAATGACTCCATTTGCACTTCCTCCATGAGATCTTTTAGCACCGCCGCAAAAAGTATTGTGGCGATTATGTCTTTCCGTGCCGAGTCAATTTGTTCTTCATATTTTGGTTGATTTATGATAACTTGCAATTCTTCATTCAATCTATCAATTTGATTCTATTCATCTCCAAGGATGCTTGAAACTTTTTTCTATTCACTTTGAAGAACCTCCCTTTGTATTATGAATGAAAGTTCACCAAGGATTTTCTTTTCTTGAGACATATTGGAGTCACCTCCTCTTAATTGTGATGAGTCTTTTACTTCAAATCTTTGATGAATCTCCATTGTGGGATCAACTTGTAGTTTCTCAAGTGTTTCCAAAGATTGATCTTCATTTGTTATTACTTCTCTTATTTGAATGTATTCCACTGCTTCCTTAATTTTCTCTTTAACCCCTTCCTCATGTGATGTAATACATGGAAAATTCATCCTCCTCTTGATTGTCTTGGTTGTTAACTTCGATCATGCCATCTTCTTGTGAGTAGTTTTCTTTTTTGTCAAATGAGGATGCAATATTCTCATCTTTTGGTGTCCAACTTGAGTGTTGAATGCTATCCTTGTTACCTTCCTTTGATGCCAAACTCATTCATTCAAGGAATGCAATCCAAATTTTGTCTGTACAAGGTTTCTCACAATCGTACCATCCCATCTCATGCTTGGCTTGCTTGATAATATCCTGGCATGCTTGAAAAGTGAATTCTGAATGTGCCACATTGTGTAATCTACACCACCAAGAGAGAAACATACCTTCTACATATGATTCTTCTTCACTTAATACTTTCTTTATCATCTCTTTGAAATTACTTGGAAACATATTAGCTTTATCGTCAAACTCAACCAATTGGACTGGTTTGTAGATATCCCAAAATAATATCTTCCTTTGTAATACCAACTCCACCCTTGAGAAAAATGTCAAACAATCCAATTCATCATGCTCAATTGTCCCATGAATTGTACACTTTCTGAGTGTTGCAAGTTTGGATAAACTTTGTGGATGTAATTGTGCATTAAAAACCTCCCAAAATAGAGAAATATCAACTTGACGAATGCTTTGATCATGAAACTCTTGCCCATCAATTGAGAAGCCTTTTCTTTTTTAAATTTTCTGATTTTTCAATTTTTTTTTCAGGATTTTTCAAAATTAATTTTTTTTTGGATTTTTACTTTTGAAGAGGTCTAATCGTATCTCAAACGTAACTTGAAATCTCATACTTCTTGATAATTCCATGAATGAACTTTGTTCAAGCCCTGGTAGTGCCAAGTTTTGTGATGCAAGTTTTATGACTACTTAAACATAAAAAATCAAATACTTAGTATTCCAAATGAAACACCAAATTTCAAACTCTCTTTTTTATAAGGAAGTTCACATGCTAAACGATGTGTATAGATTGTGTGATCAAATGACAACCCCAAGGTTCCTTATAATTGTGAACTTTCACTAACTTGTAATGATATGATATGCTAGTATCACAAAGGGACATAGGCTATTCATCCAATGGACGTCAACTACTTCAACCACTTCCAACCAAACAAATTGCAAAGGGATAAGGGTTTAGAAAAACTGATCTAGCTTTAATAAAGAAAGACAGTGTTGATGATGGGGTGAGCTTCTAACTAGTCCTTTCTTCACCAAATCAACTACGCAAAGGAGGGTGCTATCTTTTAAGGATGCAAGAATGATGTTCAAATTGTCAATGCTCATTCAAGTACCCTATGAAGGTCAAATCTAAAATAACACTTCCAATTAAAGTTAAATACTTGCAACTAGGCTTAGACTAACCTTGCACTGTTACTTACAATTAGAAAGTACCAAAAGGTATAGACACTAGCTCTACCATTAATCACTATTCAACAGTATCTTCCATTCAACTACTACTACTTCTACTTAACATAAAATAAAATCCTACTCTAAGTGAGGAAATGTAGAAACCATGCACCACTCCAAAATAACAAAAGTAATCCACCATGAAGACTAATAATGAACTAACAATTACTTTGATAACATTGTAGCAACAATTTCAACAAGTCCGCCCTCTTAAAAATGATAAGGTAATGCCTTTTATTGTAGTTCAATTACAATTAGTGGTCAAGATTGATTTAAGATCAAGGGCCAAAATTATGCCAACAAAACCCTAAGATAACTACTAGCTACAAGCATTAAATGCTTGTCCAATTACATCACAGCACCACCTTGTGGGCCAATTACACTGCTTATGAGAGCCAATGAAAAATAAGCTAGGTAGAGACATGATGTGGACTCCACTTGTACACTTGGCATGATTTGATTGAATGTGTTTGGATATGTGTAAATGGAATCTTCTAATTGGTTGAAGATGAATAGGTGCCACCTCAGCATGTTTATCTTACGTTTTGATCACTTTCTTGGTGATGAGAAAATCTCTTGATTCTCAACATTATCAAGCCTTCAATTGTGATGGCCCAAGTTGTTTCATCTTCATGAATTTCTCCATCCCTTCTCATTTATGTTTCTTGACCTTAATGTTGTGAAAGTTTCATGTAGCTGGATCATTCCACTTGGTCCAATTGAACTTGGATTCCTGAAGGGAAGCTGATGATAATTCCTCTTTACTTGTAGGCTTGTTCATTCTCTTTGTTTTTAATCTACATCTTGAGTTTCCATCTTCTCTTATCCTCAATCTTGAGATACCTTCTTGTTTGTCCTCCTTGGTGGATGGCTGGTCATGTGCAGATCCTTTCTTGAAGTCTTTGAGCTTTGATCTTGCCACAACTCCTCGCCTTGCAAAAAAAGGCAACAACATTTGTCAAAAGCTTGGATGTCACACTTCTTGTTCTAAGATCAAACTTTCAAAACCAAAAGAGTGGAGTCAACGAACTTGAAACCAATCCCAATAAACTTCAACTAGGAATAGAGTGAACCTTTTATGTCCTTCAAATCAGATTGTATCTCTAAGAAAAATTAATGATTTAGAATGAACTTCATAAATGAAAAGTCTATCAAAATGTTTCTATAGCCTTCATCAAACCTCCTTACCTGACTACTTGTGAAGAAAATTCCGAGTTTACGCTTTTAGAACTGGAAGGGATTAGTCTTCTTATACTTGGCTTTTCTCACATGATTCTGATTTGTTAACCTCAAAGCTCGATGTATCCTCAATGATTTGCAACTAAGGCCTAATTCTGATATGAAAAAATCATTTTTTCACCCATTAAATGACCTAGGATGCAAGTTGGTGGGTGTAGGAAAGTTTTTAGAACCAAAAGGGGGTGGCAGAATTTCAGGGTGACTCATCCACCTGTGGACAAGAGGGGGTAGGAATTTGACCCCTCCTTGTCGAAGATTGGACAAGAGGGGTCGGATTCCAACCCCTTCTTGTCCCTCCCTTATAGGCCATCATCATGGACTTGGACTTGAAGTTATCCCTTCTCTTGTGATTTTACTTCAAACTCATCTTTTTGGTCAACAATTTCATTTAAATCTTGTAAGTCTTGATCATGAGTTCCTTCCTCAAAGGTCTGATTTTCACATTTTGTTGGGGAGGTTGATCTTCTTAGCCTCTCAAACTAGACTCAACTTGGAGAAAAAATGATTTATAGCCTTAATTACACATCTTTTTGACACAACAAAACCAAAGAAGTCAAAATTTTCTCTTTGTTTGATGGTGAAAACCTTGTCCTCGTCCAAGAGTGGACAAGAGGGGGTTGGAATCCGACCCTCCTTGTCCAAGCTTGGACAAGAGAGGATCGAAATCCAAACCCGCCTTGTCTCTTCGTCATTGACAAGATTGGCTCCCCTTGCAATTTGGTGAACTTTTCTTACTTTCTCATTTTCTCGCTCATTTCTTCTTCGCTTCTTCATCAAAACTTCCAAAGCATTTTTTTGTTTTTTTGTTCAAACTCGTCCCATAGTTGCAAACTTGCATCAATTTGACTTATCCTTTAGCAATCATCACGACTCATCTTTCTTCATCTCCATCCACTGTCATGTCCCCATTTTGGCTGACATCATTTGGCATGATGGATTTTCCTATCATCGACTCTCATAGGCAAATGGTTTGGAGAGAGGGTCATTATGTTGATCATTTGATTGCATATTGCTGACAGAGCCTACATTCGGTAGAGCCTACATCCAGTTTGGACCTACATGCAGTTGTAGTGGAGCCTACATCCAGAGTGAGCCTACATCCAATTTGAGCCTACATCCAGTTGTAGTAGAGCCTACATTCAGTCTTGAGCCTACGTTCAGTCGTAGTTGGGCCTACATTCAGTTATGAGACATTTGGGCCTACATTGTTATAATTTTGAGTTGAGAAATGTACTTTATTATTATAATGTTATTTTATTATAAAGTACATTATAATTGGATGTTTCTAGAAGTTCTAGCAACTTCTCAAAGAAAAGAATAAATAGAGGGCTTGGGCTTTCATTTGGACATGCTTGGATTTGGGATTTCTTCTACTTCTTCCATTGTGGAGCAATTTGTAGTCTTTTGGGTCTGCAAATACTATTCGATCTTTGGGAACGATCACTCCCCTAGATTGGCATAACTGAGGTAGTGAAATATCTACTGAAGGGTTGCAAGTTTGGAGTTGGTACTCAGCCATCTCATTGGTACTTCATTGAGGAATTGTTAAAAGGGTTTATTTGTGGTTGGAATAAGGGTTTGAATTCACCTCTTACATTGGTGAATCATTTTGGCAAAGGATTAAAGACAATTTGGCACATTTTCAGACATTCCATATCAGGGTCTGGAATCAGATTTTTGTTCATATCTCCTAATCTACCTGGAGATTAATTTTATGCATTTGGGGGAATCATAATACATCATTGGCGATTCAGAACATATATTTTTGAGGGCACAAAACCCTGCCCATTATTTTATACCAGTGCCGTACTGTACGGTCCTGGTACGACATGTACGACAGGTTGTAGAGGACAGTACTGCAGCATTGTGAGGCAGTTCGGGGTCATCTCCAGTCATCATCACTTCCGCACTTGTCAAGGAGCGATTTCCAAGTTTCATACATGTGTTTTGAATGCATTTGAATTCAAGGAAATTGTATAAAATTGCATGTTCTCAGTCACTGTTACAACAGTCATACTTAGTCTCTGTTATTGTCATTGTGACTGAATTGTCATAGAAATCATAGTGCATTGAGTAGGGAAAAGGGAGTGCATTGTTTGGTAATAGCATTGCCATAATTTTTGATATGTAACAGTCCATGAATCAGAGCTCATATGTAATAGATTGTAACGGTCATGTATGCAGTCCATTGTGTTCAGACATTGCTATATTGTAATCAGTTTGTAGTGATCATAATTCAAGAGATATTGGGGGCCATTGTGTTGTCTTGTTTGACAATAGTTTGAGGTATTGAAATCTGAATTGCATAGTTGTAACAGTCCATCATACTTATTCAGAAAAAACAGTCATTATCATGCATGATATGTTGTAATCAGATTTGGCATTGAAGTTTGGCATCGTTGTTTAGTGTTCATTACATTTCATTTCAGTATTGGTATTGTTATCCCAATTATATTTGATGCCCAAAACAACTATCACATTGAAACACATCTTTCCAAACAAAACAATTCAGTGCATGCCAATTGTTTGACGAATTGCCACAGTTCAGATTTGGGGTGTTTTAGTGATCCTACTGGTGAGGGTCATTATAGTGGTATCAGAGCGGTTTTCTTGCCATCCTGTTGGGTAAGAACCGTCTTTGCATGAGTGACCAGCACTTGATTGATTTCAGTATGGACAGGAATAGTACAGAGTTTCAGAGGACACGATCGTGGGCAACAGATAGACACAGTAGAAATGATGGTTATTCAGACATTCGAGATGAACTGAAGAGAATAGACCAGAACTTGTCTGAACAGTGGAATAAGCACCACCGTGTGATGAATGATATACTGTCCGACCCAGCCAAGGTGAATAAGTTGTCAAGTTTTTTATTTGGCAGATCTTCTCGCAGGAGAGATAACATAAGATCGGCTGACACAGTTACCAGAAACCTTCATGAGGATTTTGAGGAACAAGTTAGTATTCCGACAAATGTTTCAGTTTCTACTCAGCCACAGGAGGAAGTGGTGAAGGACACTATGCGGATTGATAGTAACTGTCAACTTGGTACTCAAGTTGAGACAGTTGTATACAGGTTGCCTGAGGATGATGTCACAGGTGCTCAGAATAGTAACTACAGCACAATGGATTCAGATGATGATTATGAGGAGGTTGTTGTGCATGATGATGAGATACATATCAGCGATGAGCAGACATTGAGTATTCATGACTTTGCTGATAGAGAGTATCAGGCACAGTTAGACGCTACATCACACGAGGTTGAGGGACATAGCACTTCACATGTTTTGTCCAATCAGCTTAGGGTAAGTGAGGATGGAATTGTGACTTCATTATCTCATCATGACAGGATGTGGGAGATGATGGAGGATCATATCCGGATGATTCAGTCACAGAGTAGACATAAGGGAGTACAGGCGCAGACCTCTTGTATTGACTTACAGGCGATTAGGGAAGGAATGGGAACGATGAAGATGAGTTATTTACATCTTCTTTCGGACCATGACCATCTTCTTACCCTTGCCGGAGACTATTCAGACACCTTGAGGACGAAGGAGGAAGCTATTAGGCTTTCTCGTGAGCTAGAGGATACCCGAGCCTTTTTGTTGAGTACTCCATTGGCATTACAGGACTCGGAGAGACATGCTGATTTGATACAGGGAGATATCACAAGCACACCGGATTGTGTGATTGGCTCTGATAGTGGTTACGGTACAGTTGATCCTGATGATGTTATAGTAGTTGAGGATATTGTCACATTTGAGGATAGTACAGTTGATCAGAGTGGTGCAGCAGAGAGACATGTGGACGAGTTTTGTCTTGAGGTGAGTTCAGTTCAGGAGTTAGTGCATATGGCAGGGACTCAGCTTTCTTTTACAGCCAGATCACATGTGGTGGATGATAGTTGTGAGAGTACACCTTGCATTCATATCCAGGATTTGGGGACAGTATCAGACATGTATGTGGAGTTAGTTGGTATTAGTCATATTACTCAGGTGAGGAGTTTGCTTGAGTTACCAGTTGATTCTAGTTTACGGATGTGGATTCGGGATTGTTATATTGGTGTTTGGGATTATGTTGACTGGAGATCCTTATCACCTATTGGTAGCAGTAATTGTTCGGGTGCTCTCATGGACTTGATTAGTAGTTTACCAGGTGTAGTTCTCATCCATGTCAGCAGCTTGTTTGATGTTGGAATTAGTTTTTATACACCGGTGTTGGGAGTTGTGTGCATTTCCAGTCAACCACTCAGGGTGCAGTGGGTTTGTGATGATTCAGGCACATCTGAGATGTTAGTGTTTACAGGTGAGTCCCAGGATCGTGTTGCTACAGATGACATCCAAGCGGATGCAGTGGACAATTTTGAGGACTAAGTTTCCTCGACAGTTTCTTTCAGTACGGAGGAGTTGGACAGTGATGCTACAGTTTTTGATACTCCGTATGTTGATATGAGCTTTGGAGTTGATTCACAGAGTATGGATGGTAGTACTCCAGAGATCAGTGATTTTGAGTCTACTCCTTTGGACAGTACATCAGAGGAGGATTGTAGGAGACAGTCTAGCCAGCGCCATCACGTGTCTAGTCAGCTGAGAGTTAGTGAGCGAGACATTTTTGCCGTTCACGAGCATTTCGATGCTGCTCGTCAGTTGTTAGCAGTTTATGGATGGGGTTCTCCTACTAGTGATGATCAGGGAGGCAGTTATCTTTCCTTGACTGAGATCCACTCTTTATGGGAGGCTATCTGGATTCTGAGACAGAATTATATGCAGTTGGTAGCCGATAGAGATTATCTTATGGAGTGGGGCAGTACAACATATGATGCATTATTGGTCAAGGAAGGTGAGGTGAGTGAGCTTACTTAGCAGCTCGAGGTGACTTCGGAGATTCTTGAGAGTACACGATTGGCTTTCGAGGAGTCACAGTTTCATTTGGCTGAGGTGACCATGGAGTTAGAGCGACTTCAGTCTTTACCAGATACTGTACAGTCACAGACCGTGATGTCTGGTGATCCGAGGATGTCCATGGTCGAGATTGTCAGAGACAGTGGAGATGGGGATGCATCCATCCTTGATACTAGCATTGGCATATCGGGTTCGTTTCCACTAGAGTTAGATTCAATTGAGTTGGGCACTGCAGCTAAACATTGTGGTATGTTTGACATGATGGTCTCTACTACTGATGGCATGGAGACTAGTGATGTTGTACCAGAGATCATGTTTGATGTTGATGAATCGGTAGTTGGCATGGTTCCTGTTAGTGATACTACTCCCTTGGCGGTGTCTTCGGAGGTAGTAGTTAGTTCCGGCTTGGTTAGTGATCGGTTGCAGTTAGTTTCATCTGGATTGCAGTCTGGGCCACTAACTGAGATTGGCGCATTCTATCGGCATTACACCGTGAGGTATGCTCATCAGTTTACCTTTGATGACCATGTTGATGAGATGATGTTACGTAGATATACTTTGGTCCCTAGTGCTTGTCATCAGTTATGGGATGGTTTGACGCCACGGGATGAGAGTTGTGATGAGAATGTCATGGCGTTAGGTTCTGCAGTTGATATCTTGATAGTGCATGACTTAGAGCAGGAGTTTGGGAGTGATACCTCAGCGGTTGTTGTTATTGATTCTACTCCTTTGGCTATGTCATCTCCTGACTTAGTTGGTGATCAGTCACAGTGGGTTGTATTACCTGTGCATGGTGAGCTATTGACTGAGGTTGGTTCTTTTTATCAGCATCATACTGCAGGATATGTTCATCAGTTTGCATTTGATCCATGTGTTGAGGAGTTGATGGCAGGTAGACTTGGTTTGGGTTCTATTTCTTGCTGTCTATCTTGTGCTGTCTTTTCGCCATCAACGGTACATGAGAGTTATGGTTATGAGACAGTGGTCGGTGATTTGCAGAGTTGTTTTCACTTCAGGAGTTGTACAGTGTGTGGATTCTCCGTACTTGGTGCAGATTTATTCGGGAGTGTTCATTGTTGTTGCAGAGTTGGATTGTGTGCTTTACACAAGCCAGTGGGATGTGTTGGTGATATTTACTATGTTGGCAGTTTGAGTTGTCCTCTCTACTTGGGTTCTGATATTTCGAGGGTTTGTTTCTGGTGGGTTCCTGACATTGGCAGTTGTGATGTTGGAGTTTGATTGAGTTGTATTTGCCAGTTTGATTATGGATTCCTCTTGATTATATTTCAGAGAATATTGCAGGAGCTTGCGTTGATTGACAGTAGTTTAGATCATGACTACATTTGGGATCCAGGTGGATTGATTGATTATTTGTTTAGCCATTGCTTGGGGACAAGCAATTTCAGGAAGGGTTCTTCCCATGTCTTGCTATATACCTAAGATTTTATCAAAGAATACTAACACAAATTTCTGCAATTTATTATTGAACACATGATTCGTGCAAGACTGGAAAGTAGCCATAGCATTTGATAGTTGAAAGGCATCACCGAATAATCAAAATGTCCATGACTCCATAGTGGCATCTAAACGTTTTCTTGTGAACATCCTGGTCCCGAACTCGAATGTGATGGTATTCTGAATGAAGGTCTATTTTAGAGAAGTAGATTGCTCCATGTATGTCATCCAACAACACATGAATACGCAGAATATGTTACTTGTTTTTATGGTCTTCTTATTAAGTGCACGATAATCAATGCACATCTCATAGTACCATCCTTCTTCACCAAGAAAACTAAAGAAGCGAAGGAACTAGAACTAGGCCATATGTTTCTAGGATCCAACAGCTCTTGAGTAGTCATGTCAATCTCATCTTTGAATTGTTTAGGATTATGGTACTTGGATCCATAACAATTTGCTTGCTATCCACAAGATCAATGACATGCTCAAATCCATGGAGTGGAGGTAGTCCATGCGGTAGATCTGAAAATACCACAATATGCTTGTCCAACAAGCCCTGTATGCCAATATGATATCAATACTGTCCTGTATCAGTACACTTATCTGAAATGAAACACTGCACTGCCCACTAAGCCTGTGAATGCTGAAAAATTCTCTACATCCTCTTGGCTCAAATGACTCTAGGCCCATCTGAAAATAAGCACCATAATACCACCTTCTGACCATCTGCTGGAAAACTAAATTGCATAGTTTTGAAGTCCATGAGGTATGTGTTGTGTTGTCAAAAACTTTTCCAGCATTTTCATCAGACCTGTTCACACGTATGTTGTTTCATTAAGCACATTCTACAACTTAAGGATTGTTGGGGATTGCAATCCCAACTACTCATTAAATCTGCCAATAGTTCCATATCCTCCATATTTGAAGTCTATGTCTCACATTAGACACATGTTGTAAGCCGACTTAGGATTTGGATGGATTTGAATGCACTGCTCAAACTTTCACTATCACATCTGCAGTGCTCTGACATATAGTGCGTAATTCAAAACTATTATTTTACGCAATTTCTGCAGTACTATGTACGTGGTCAATTTGCTATATAATGTTTGGCTTTACAATTTGTCTGCACTCTTTCAAATGGTCCAGCTCTGCAGAGCTATAACAAGTACTTTGTAATGATGTAAGATCTATATGAAATTAAGTTTGTAAAAGGTTGCAAAAGTTACAAATAAAAATGTAATGGAATTTGAAGGTTAGAGAAGCCACTTAATCAGTAGTTGTAATGTTTTGTTGATGAGTATAAGTTTTAATATTTGTTTTCTATATTTCTGCTCCTTTTTATTACAAGATCTTGTATCAGAGAAGGGATATCAGGCCATAGTTAAAGAAAGTGATAGCCAGCAGAAAATAGAATTAGTTTGGACTTCTGTACTAGTATCAATCAGAAAGAAGCTGTAGAGCTATTGTCTTTGTTGAAGATGCCAAAGTCAGAAGGCATACCTTCCCAAAGAGAAAGGGTTGAAGCCAACAAAGAGGGGCAGAAAATTATTCGATGCTAATCCGTTAGGAGAATAAAGGGCTGCTGTTTCAAGTGAAGCCACTGATTGGATAGAAGTCATGTAAGATTGAAAGGCAAGTTATAGCATTACAAAATAGCAATTGATTTGGTTTGTAACCGCCTGCCTAAAAGAGATCACAGCAAGTGTGAAGCCATCTGCAAGGCTAAATAAAAGAGGCATTTGACTCTGAAGAAGAATATCCATCACATTGTCGGTTATGTGAAAAAAAATGCAACAGCAGTAGCCATAGAAAGAAGTTGTTCAAGACACCAAGGACCAAAGAAGGTAATTTACTGGTAAAGGAACAATTGCTGGTCAGAGGTAAGATAAGATTGATGTCATTGGGTTCGAAGAGATTCTTGTTGTTTTTTGAACTTAACAAACAGATTATGGGGTTGCCTTAAGATCTCAGTGGTCTAAGGTCATATTGTAGCTAAGGAGGGCTCATAGTTTGCAAAAGTGAAAGGTAAAGAATGAAAGTAGTTATTTCAAATGGTGCTTTAGATTTGTTATATGAATAAATCGCAACACTATCAGAATTGTCCAACAAAACCGCCAAGTGAAGAAACAAAGATGTTGATACTGACCATTGTTCCGTAGAGGACACCAACAAAGTAAAGTTTAAAAGCTGTCAATTTAGTGAAGAAGGACATGAACAGAACTGCAGCTCTCAATTTATCAGCCACTCTAAAGAAAAGGTGATTACCTTTTTTTTATGAAAATAAAAATATTGACTACGCATGAAGAAAGTGATCCGAAGATCATAAGTGAAATACAAAAGTTGAAAAAGTTTATAAGTCTGAAAACTGTTTTATTAAGAAGTCACCGCCTGCAACATTTAGAAGGTTATTGTGTGTTTTGTACTGTCCACTTTGAAGATGGTTCTATAGAATGTGGAAAGTTTGAGGAATCCATAAGAGAGAATGAAAGACTGTATAGAAGAGCATATTTAAAATCTGTAGATCAGAAGATGAGAGGAGTATGGTAGTTGTCTGAAGTTGTGAAAATACAAGTGAAACTGTCAATATGTAAGGAACTAATATGCTTGAATGCCACAGCATTCTATTTTTGTATGTAGGTAAGGGTGAGGCTTGTAGAGCACTAAAACTAGGATCCCCGAGCACCCATGTGTGACTCAATGGGAGGTGTTGAGAGAAAACAAGTGCATTACACCTGAATCTACATTGGAGTGGTAATCGAATGGCCAAAGCTCATGGTTAGAGCATACCAACAACATCACGGGATTTACAAGGTTCGATCTCTAGATCTAGAAGATTTTAAATGTTGAAGCAGAAGTGAAAGAAGTCAAATACAAAATTGGAATTGGTCATTTGATGAAGGGGGTGTGATGGGGATTGTAATCCCAACTAGTCATTAAATCTGCCAACAGTTCTTTATAATCCATATCTGAAGCTAATCTCTCATATTGAAGGCAAGTGTTGTAATTAGACCTTCCTTAGGATTTGAATGTACTCCTCAAACCTTTCACTGTTTGATCTTCAGTGCTCTATTGTATAGTGGGTAGTTTCAAAATATTATTTTATGCGCTTCATGTAGTCCTATGGATGTGGTCGATTTTCTATATAATGTTTGGCTTTAAAATTTGTATGCTCTCTTCCAAAGGGTCCAGCTCTGCAGAGCTATAACAAGCAGTTTGTAATGATGTAAAATCTATATGAAATTAGGTCTGTAAAAGGTTGTAAAAAGTAACAGATAAAAATGTAATGGTGTTTGAAGGTTAGATGAGCAGCTTAATCAGTACTTGTAATGTTTTGTTGATAAATATAACTTTTAATGGTTGTTTTCTATATTTCTGCTCCTTTCTATTGCAACAAGAATGAGAATATGATTAAAGAAATTTCTTAAGCAACTTATCTCCATATATTTTGACTTGATTTGTACATGTAATTTTATATGACAATTGATCCTGTATGGCCCGTCCTCTAACATTTTTCAATTCATTTTCTTTAACAGACAATTGCCAGAAGTGTAATACCACAAGAGTTCTGACAGACTTATTTAGCTTCCATGCTGAAGCCTACCAAGACTATACTAAACTTCACTAGCATCTTATTTGCATTCATACATGGGCTGAGCTTTGCCCCTCTTTCAGCAACATTATCCGATGTACTGGTATTCCATGGAAAGTGAGTTCAATTAAGTGGCCATTGCAACATGCCAAGGGTTTGAGCAGCAGTAACAACTACTATGGTGGGGAGTGTTGTTGGCTTGTTTGCTGCCAGTGACTGTAACTCTTCCCAATGGCAGACTTACTGCCAACACTAATATGGTATTAAGTCATGCCCTTTGCATCACTTGGAAACCTTGTACTCTTCATTCTAATTGATGGAGTTCCATACTATTCTGTATGCAGATACTAGGGATGAAAATAATAAATGAGTACATCATAGGATATCTCTATCCATGCAAGCCTGTTGCAAATGTGATATTCGAGACATATGGTAATATGCCCATGGTACAAGCAATTGCTTTTATTTCAGACTTCAATCTAGGGTTTTCTTTGTACATCCAATTCAATCTCAGCTGTTTTTGCATTAGACATGGACTCCAATTGCAACACAGATTACTCGTTTACATATGGATTCTTGTCCTGCAAATGTGATGTACAATTTCTCCAGCCTACCTTTGACTACCAAATATGGTCATCATTTCAGTTATCCATACATGTTTAGTTGCTATCTTCCTCAGTTCATGAGAGGGGCAATCGCATGAACCAATACCTAACCATTATTTTTTGATCTACTCCTTTGTGCATAATTGATTTAGAAAAGGATAAGGGGGGCAGGGGCCCACTGTAAGGAAGATGGTGTTAGCCCTGATTCTATATTAAAAATTATGAACAGTTTTGACTACAATTAATATATTGCCAAGAAACATAAATATCCAGGCAAAATCAAATCCTTTGCTAAAAAATGCATTTTGCAGCTGAACACCTAAATATATAAAATAATTGTACTAAATGATGCAATACAATCATTCAATAGCTTTATCAAATCCTTGAAAAGTTTTCATTGTATAATTTAATCAATCATCCTATTTAGATGTTCATACATGAGCAAGCAACACAAAATATGGCTCATAAATATCAGTGCCTTCAATCACACAGTTTCACTTCAAGGTCAGACATTTGCTATGTTACAATTTATTGCCCTATCCAAGAAATTGTTGGGGATAGACAACTGAGTTTGGTAAGGGACCTGATTCAATGAAAATGGGCCATGTTGGATGATAAATAATCATAAACACATATAAGAATTATTTTCCTTTACTACCCCTACCTGTTTGTACAAAAGATGACAGAGCTTCCTTCTATCAATGCATATGAGTTGTTGAGTGCCTTTTTATATCTTTATATGTAATTGTATAATTAGTAAACTACATAAGTCTTTGTTGTCAATGTTAGGGTACTTTGTATATATTTATGTTTTAGGGGTCGTGGTAAAGTGTACCGTTTACTGGTGAAATTATTATCATGGAAGCTTTCAATCCAACAGATGATGAACTGGTGACATTTTATCTGACCACTAAGGTTCTGGATAATAGCTTCTCTGCTAGAGCAATTGCTGAGGTTGATCTCAATAACTGTGAGTCTTAGAATTTTATGCTCAAGAATTAGACCAACTTCACTGCTCTCCAATTGAGCCCATATTCTTTGGTGTATCCTTTTTACCTCACAGCTTGAACTAGGTTGGTCGTCTCACTTTTTTCACTACATTTCCATTCAAATTAACAAGATCGTGCTACTGTGAAGTTCCTTCCAAGTACTTGCAGCTGACATATACTTTTGTTAAGTTTTTGTTTGTTTAAGTAAAACTGCGTTCACCCTGGATACTTAAATTGTAGGATCCTGATTATTTTCCAGAAAATCCTAATTTTATAGATTGGTGTACCTTAACTAGAATAATTCAATTCTGTAATGGTTTCATATAGATTTGAAGGTACGAGACTTAAACATATGGATAATTAACACTTTCGCAGTTACGGGACTTAAACATATGGATAATTAACACTTTCGCAATTGTATAATGAAAAAAATTCAAATTAGCAAGTGTACACACAATAGTAAGACTAGCCTATTTCTGAAGAGCCTACTAGAATGAAGTACATTTTGTATTTGAGTATCTTTCATGGTATATAGTATTTTGTATTTAATTTTCAAACAATTATTTTCTTTTCTTTTCCAATTTGCATCTCTACACAACTATGAAACTATGATAGTCTTAATGTCAATCATTCTTGAATGGCTTGTCCCTATTATGCGCAGTGGTTAGACATTAAGATTGCCTTCTTCTAAGCTTATCCCAGGCTTCTTGTAATAAAAAACATAAGGTCAATGTTAGTTTTGTAGCGAGAAAGCTTTTCATTTGCCCTTATTAATTAATATTTGTTTTCCCAAGAATGCTTAGGTTAATAAATATTTATTTACTTGGTAGTTGTTGACAACCAATTCAGTTTTGGTTGTTGAGTGCCTTTTTATCTCAGCCATTAATTGAGATCAATCTCGGCCGTTGATTTTTCAGCGAGAGTAGTATAAAAGGGGGGCTAGGGGGCATTTGAAAAACATCAAGTGGTGAAGAAATCATTTGTAGTGAAAGCAAATGTATTTGCAGTGATAGCAAATATTCTTGCACTGGGAGCAAGGGTGCAGTGATAGCGCTGGGATAGCAGTGGGGGATATCAGCAGGAGATATTAGGAGTTTATTGGAGTTCTCCCAGAAAGAGGCAAGGAATCTTTTGTAACTCTTATATTGCTGAAGATTAATATATTTTCCATTTGTAGAACTACTTTTCCCTTGGCGGTTTTCCAGGGATAATTTTGTCTGAAAATATTGTGTCATCGTGTTCAAATTTATTTTCGCATTTATTTTTGTGAAGTTGAAATTGTGTTGTTATTTAATATTTGGCCGTGAATTAGTTTTTGGCAGTTAAATAATCTTTCAAGATAGGAGATTAGCAATTAGTGATTGCACTAGTTAATTTTCACATGGTATCAGAGCAAAGTTGAGGGTAGAAAAAGGTTATCCTAGGAAAGGAAAGATTTTGAGGGTTTATAAAACCTAGTTGATCACTTTGGAATTATTATTCTTTTATCCCTTGAGATGGCTTCAATTGGTTTGAGAGATCAGCACATATTGGATGGTGCCTCAAATTTTGGTGTGTGGAAGGCCAAAATTTCTTTAGTGTTGGAAGAGAATGGTATCAAGGATTATGTTATCAGTGTTGTAGCTGTACCTACAGATGTAACACAACTTGCAGCATATAAGAAGGATGATGCCAAGGCGAGGAGGATAATCCTTGATGGTGTCAAGGATCATATTGTCCACATATCTCAGAGTTAGATACGGCGAAGAAGATGTGGGATGCCATTCTGAATCTCTACCAAAATGCAACCACTAATAGGAAGATGATTCTTAGAGATAAGTTGAAGAATACTCGAATGAATAAGGGAGAAGACATGACAAGTTACCTCACAAGGCTTAGACTTGTCAAGGATGAGTTAGCAGTTGTTGGAGATAGCCCTAGTGATGATGAGCTAGTGAGAATAGCCTTAAATGGGTTTACTAAGCAGTGGGGTGTCTTTGTTCAAGTTGTTAGTGGACGAGACACCTTACCTAGTTGGGATCGACTATGGAGTGATTTAATTCAAGAGGAGTTTCAACTAAGTCTTGTGAATGGGGCCAATAAGATTCAACAAAGTGAGGTGGAACAAGAAAATGTCGCCCTAGTGGGAAAAGGGAAAGCCAAGAAGGGGTCTAGCGAAGGATCTAATTCCCAAAGTGAGAAGAAGAAGGACATGTCAAAGATCAAGTGTTTTGGTTGTCAAGAATATGGTCACTATGTCAGTGATTGCCCAGAAAGGAAGAAGAATGATAAGAAGGGAAAGAAGTAGATGGTAGCTTCAACAATGGTTGAAGATCTCTCTAGTAGAATAGAAGATGAGTTTGCACTCATAGCTTGCATGGTCAGCTAAACCTCATAGTGTGTTTGGTATATAGATAGTGGGGTGTCATTTCATATGATAGGAGTTAGAGAGTACTTCTCCAGTTATAAGGAGGAGAACACCAGTACCTAGATTTCTATGGGAAACTTGTCCAAACTCAATTCATTTGGGAAAGGGACTGTTCAGTTTCAGAGGGAGAATGGGAGGATTATTCCCCTTCATGATGTGTTGCATGTGCCAGGCTTAGGTATGAATTTGATTTCTGTATATGTTCTTCAGGATAGGGGGTATAATGTACTTTTAAAGGGAAACATGTGTTGATCAAGCACAAGGAGTGGAAATCACCCATAACCATTGGAGTTAGGAGTGGTTGCCTTTATAGGCTACAGTTTGATACTCCTATGGCACTCATGAGCAACTGTAGTCCTAAAGATCTTGGAGAGCTTTGGCATCGAAGGATGGGCCATATTCATCATGGAACACTTAAATTGCTTCGTGAGACAGTGATAGGTATTCCAGAAGTGAGCACAGAACATGATGATGTTAGGGATGTGTGTTGGGGAAGTTTGCGAAAGCACATTTTCCAAGGAGTGACACTAGATCTGAAGGTGTTCTTGATCTAGTACATTCAGATGTTTGTGGACCGATGTCGACAAAATATCTCAGAGGCTATGAGTACTATGTTACTATTATTGATGATTTCTCCAGTAAGACTTGGATATACTTCTTGAAGACCAAGGATGAGGTTTTTAGTTGATTCCAAGAGTTCAAGGCTCTTGTGGAGAACTTGACAGGAAGGAAGATAAAGGTTCTTTGGTTAGACAATGGAGGGGAGTACAAAGGAAATGAATTCCAGGAGTTCTGTACCAGAGAAGGAATCAAGAGAGAGTGGACTGTTGCTTGCAATCCGCAACAAAATGGAGTTGCTAAGAGGAAGAACCATTCTATATCAGAGGCAGCAAGGGATATGCTACATGACCAGGACATGCCCCGCTACTTACAGACAGAAGCATGTAGTACAACAGTCTACATTCATATCAGAGTTCCACACAAGGCACTAGGGAAGATGACACCAGAGGAAGCTTTCACAAGTAAGAAGCCTGATGTTAGTCATTTCAAAATATTTGGTAGTTTGGTATACTGTTATATTCTAGGTGATACTCATACCAAGTTAGATCAGACTGCAGAGAGGGGGTACTTTGTTGAGTACAGTGAAACCTCTAAGGCATATAAGATTTTTATTCCTGGGACTAGAAGAATTATAGTTAGACGTAATGTCAAGTTCATGGAGGACAAGGCATTTAGGAGGTCCAAGGATTTGCAAGAAGATGATTAGAGTGAGCAGCCAACAGAAGCTCCAAGGATAACTTCGCCAAGTCAAGGGCATCAGAGTCCAAGTATAGTTACTAGTACGAGCATTGGCTCAAGTGGTGGAGATTCACAAAATATGGAGCAATAGGTGCAGGAGGATGTGCATCAAGAATACATAGAGGTTGATATTCCATCCTCTACAGTTGGTAGTGGAAACCATGAGGTTCAAGAGACTCAAAGGGATACTTAGGAGATTGTGGGAGCCCCTAGTAGGAGTACGAGAGAAAGGAGACAACCAGCCAAGTTCAATGACTATGTGGCTTTGGTCAGCCAGTTGGTAGTTAGTGAGCCTTCTAGTGCACATCATCAGGTGTGGCGAGATGCGATGATTGAGGAATATACCTCAATAATGCAGAATGATGTGTGGGAGGTAGTGCCTAGACCAACAGATAGGGAAGTGGTTGGATCACACTGGATCTATAAGATCAAGCACGGTGCAGATGGTAGCATTGAGAAATACAAGGCAAGGTTTGTGGCAAAGGGGTTCTCGCAGAAGGAGGGAATAGACTAGGAGGAGACATTTTCTCCAGTGGCCAGGTATACTTCTATTCGAGCTGTGATCTCATTTGTAGCACAGATGGGATGGCAGATCCATCAAATGGATGTCAAGACAACATTCCGTAATGGTGAATTGAAGGAGGTGTACATAGAGCAACCATAAGGCTTTGTAGCACACAACCGAGAAACTCATGTGTGTAGATTGAAGAAAGTAGAGTATGGGATCAGATATGTTCGAGGTGAAGGTATCAAGCTGATAGGCTATACAGATGTAGATTGGCTAGACAGTACAATGAACAAAAGGAGCACTTCAGGGTGTTGTTTCAGTTTGGGATCAAGAGTTGTTTCTTGATTCAGTAGGAAGCAATAGTCTGTGGCTTTGAGTTCAGCAGAAGAAGAATACATAGCAACTAGCATTGCAAAATGTGAAGCTATGTGGCTTTGGAAGTTGTTAGTAGCCTTGTTTGGTTAGAGAGTTGAGACTACTGTGATACACTGTGACAATCAGAGTTGCATCAAGTTGTCTGAGAATCCAGTGTTTCATAATAGGTCTAAACATATAGACATCATATATCACTTCATTAGAGATTGTGTACAGAGAGGGATTGTTTTGCTACAATACATACCTACAGAGGAGCAGGTAGCAGACATTCTGACGAAGGAAAAATTTATCTTCTTCAGAGATAAGTTGGGTGTGATGCAGAATAGCTTCCTCGCTAAGAGGGAGTGTTAGTTTTGTAGCGAGAAAGCTTTTTATTTTCCCTTATTAATTAATATTTGTTTTCCCGAGAATGCTTAGGTTAATAAATATTTATTTAATTGGTAGTTTTTGACAACCAATTCAGTTTTGGTTGTTGAGTGCCTTTTTATCTCAGCCGTTAATTGAGATCAATCTTGGTCATTGATTTTTCAGCGAGAGTAGTATAAAAGGGGGGCTAGGGGGCATTTGAAAAACATCAAGTGGTGAAGAAATCATTTGCAGTGAAAGCAAATGTATTTGCAGTGATAGCAAATATTCTTGCAGTGGGAGCAAGGGCGTAGTGATAGCGCTGGGATAGCAGTGGGGGATATTAGTGGGAGATATTAGGAGTTTATCAGAGTTCTGCCAGAAAGAGGCAAGGAATCTTTGGTAACTCTTATATTGCTGAAGATTAATATATTTTCCATCTGTAGAACTAGTTTTCCCTTAGGGGTTTTTCCAGGGATAATTTTGTTCGAAAATATTGTGTCATCATGTTCAAATTTATTTCCGCATTTATTTTTGTGAAGTTGAAATTGTGTTGTTATTAAATATTTGGCTGTGAATTAGTTTTTGGTAGTTAAATAATCTTTCAAGATAGGAGATTAGCAATCAGTGATTGCAATAGTTAATTTTCACAATCAAAAGCTGTCTATTTCATATATCAAAAACATAAGGTCAAATTTTGTCTATTTTATTGCTATTTGTAGAGGAGGGAGAAGCAGGGTACCGTTGACCGTATTTCATTTTTTCTTGCTGGCCGATTGTTGGTTTGGCTCAAAGGGTGCACACCTCAATGCTTAGTGGGCCCGTCCTTTTGCCAACACCCATTCCATTCACACAGCCTTTACCTTTCGTTGAAATACAAAGTCTATTCCTGTGTAGGTGGATGTCCGTAGTCGTTTGAATTCAAACTGTATTCCAGCATAGGTGGATGTTCGTAAGTTTTTTATCACACAAAATGAAAACACTGCTATGTGCCATGTTTTAATTAGAACTCAAAGCAAAAGGAGTGTTGCAGATAGAGATATATAGCTTGATAGTTTGAAGAAGATATCGTGCTGAGCAAGAATTACAAATTGTTAGTAGACTTTCATGCCCATCCCTTCGCTGGAAAGACACAGTAGAAACCGACATCAGATGACATCAAAAGAGTAGATGAAAAACGGACAGCGAGAGTAGTGTTTCATGCTCTAGTATATTCTACTATGGTCTTGATTGTCAGGCATCCCTCGATGAACCCACAGAATTTGCACATGAACATGAACGACTAGCTTTGCACCATGTCATTCACATTCACTCCTCTCATCGTCATTGCCATGCCCACCAAGTGAAATCACAAGCTACTTCATCTCTGGCAACTGTGAAAGTGAACCATTCATTCTTGTTCTGATTCAAGTGAAATAATTAACAAGGATACAATCTCTTCTTCTACGAGCTGTGTCGAATGCACAGGGAAAAATTCAACAATATCGCAGGACTAGAAGGAGAAGTATAAACAAAATCACAACAAACAACCAATGAATTTCTTATTCGTAGATCCCAAATAGTCTTTGTAAATAAAATACTCGGTCCCTCCTTAGGACTTATGCCTCCAAGGATGTCTCAAGCATGGAATAGTTCGTGCTTGAATTGTAAATGAACCATCTGTATAGATATCTGTTTTCTATTTTATTTTTGTTAAAGATGAAACACAGTCATGGTCTCTTTTATCAATTTTTTTCAAGTTTAGGTGTTTATTGTATGTGGGTGATTTAAAGGCACCTTATAGAGACCTCAAGAAAGTTCTATTTATGGACCACATGTCAACACTCTATACCTATTTAGTGGAGATGCATCCATGAATCGACGAATGTCCAAACACACCCATGAAAAGAGAACATATCACCCTAATTTGACATCCATAAGCATGAGCACACATAGGGTAGAACTGGTAAGACAAATAGGATCAAGATAATGAAGATGTAACTCTCTATGACTTGTAGACTAGGATTTGAGTGTGCACCTAAACTTGTTTTGAAGGCCAAAGACAAACAAACGTCATAGCATATAATCAAATCAAATTTAATGGTAAACAAACTAAAATCAAAGCCACCTCAGTTTAAGCCTAAAACGGATGCGCCCATGAACCGTTTGATATGCTTGGATATAAATGGATGTGGGTGTGCAAACTCAAGCACTTGGAGCATGCAAGATAAATGATGATTTGAGGATCAAGAAGACCCAAAATGACACAAAATAGGTATGAGGAACCTATTTTGCCTCAAAGGCCTCAAGAACACACAAATATGCAAAGCTAAAAGATGAACTAAGATTGATAAGAAATGAATCTATGTTAATCCATTTAAGCTGATTTAGATGTGATTTAAGCTTGGAAATGATCTAAAATGATGAGTTTATGCTTATGCTAGAATGAAAATGACATTATAACTTTGCTATTGAGTTTGAGAGTTGAAAGATGATTTGCCTTAGGAAGTGAGGGTATTTATAGGATTTCTAAAGGCTTGGGGTAGGAGGAATGAATGGCCAGGATTGAAATCCTTAAGAGAGGCCAAGATTCACTCAAAGGGAAGCACATGGATTGTGCTAGTTCTCAGCCAATCAAGGGGTGACACATGTCACAAGGTGAGTGGATGAAGGGAAGGGCAAAGAGGAGTCAACAAAGGGGGCTCCAAGCTCATAACTCTCCAAATAAATGCTTGTAAGAGCAATGAATGGGCTTTAAGAGGCTTTGAAGACTTTGGGGAAGCAATAAATGCTTTGTGGTTGAGATATTTGGAAGGAAAGACTTTGCTTTGGTTTAGGAAAGTCTTAAGCTTGGTTAGGATTGCACAAAGGTTTAAGGGTAGGATTAGGATTAGATTAGGATAAAAAAAGGATTAGGATGGGTGAAGAGGGTGGATTTGAGAAGATTCTAGAAGAGTCTAGATTTCTCCTTAGTTTCATGGAATAAAAGTTATTCATTCCAAAAGCTTAAGTTTTAGGAATATTTATTAAAATATTTTCAATAAATATGAAAATTAAATATTTAACCTTAATTAAATATTTAACCTTGGGATTAGGGTTAGAAAAGATGAGATTAGCCTTTTAATCGAAAATAAGAAGGGATTAGAAGATTTTGGAAGAGGTTAGTGGTCTTAAGGAAATTGGCCAAGTTTGGGATAAAAAATAAATTAATTTATTTTTGAAATTTTTTGGTCAATTTATTAATTAAATAATTAATAAATTAGGGATAATGTCCAAATGACATTTTTAGGCTAGATTCCTTAATTAAAGATTTTTAATTAAGAGAGAGGGATTTAATGCCATAAAAATAAATTAATTAATTAAATAATTAATTAATTAATAAATGATGATGTCATCAAGAATTTTCAGAAAATAAAAATAATTTATTTTCTGAAAGATTTTTCGGTGTCTACATTTTGCCCCTCTTTGATGTGATGCCGCAAGTGGCATGGCGTCAAAGACAAAAAAACAAGATGTCGAGGCTAGAATCAGAAGAAGAGGGTATGACGCCTGGGTGGACTAGGAGAAAGAGAGATACATGCCCTGGGACAGAGTGTGCCCGGCGGGACGAGGAAGGAAAGGCCTAGGAAGAAAGGGGAGATAAATAACCTCACTTCTAAGAACAAATATGGATGATATGCAAGATGAGATGGAAATGCAAGATGCAAGATGCAGCTGTATGCAAAGATGCAAGATTAATCTATATGATAAATGCAAGGGACCAGATAGCTCCAAGTGCAAATGGGAGTGCACAACCTAGATTTAATATAGCTATGTTAGAGACCTGCCAAGGATACTGGGATCACGAGGCCTGTCAACAACGTCGCAGAGGACTGACGAGGACTGACGCTAAACAAACACACAGGGTTGCCCCAACATCACACATGAAGCGCAGAGGCGACATGGCGGAATCGATGCTGAAGGAACCACAAACACACAACTGACTCACAGGCAGAAGCGAAAGATCAAAAGACCTTGCCCCAGATTATCCGCACACGCAGCACACCGTGATATAATGAATCGTGGTGACCCTGGTGGGATAATGAGAAGCCAAAAAGATTAACAAGACCCAAAGGACAAAAATCCAAGATCAAAAAGATAACTCCAAAAAGATATCCTTTGCCAAGGAGAGAGATTAGGTTTGATTGATGGTGGGAAGATTGGTCGGACAGGAGGAACGATATATCCTCAAGGACTAGGATGGAAGATTAGGTCAGACAGGAGGAACGATATATCCTCAAGGACCCATGGGTTGGTGAGAGAATAAGTGTAGTTGGTCGCTGGCAAAAGCTGAAGTTCACGGAATAATCAGGATGAGCAAGGATAAGTCGTCAATTGATGTTGCTAAAGCACAAGGCCTGAGTGGGACTAAAAGTTTTCTGAGGCTGGAGATGGGACAAGATATTTGATCAAATACTGCTGCAGGACGGACAAAGGTTATGTACAACAAGGAGGAACGATATGCACAAGGGATATGTACAGAAGCTCAGGATTGGGGATAGGAAGATCACACTCAGCGGGACTCTCACTAGGACGGAGACAAGAAGGATAAATACAGGGAGGATTGCGCTGTACAGGAAAGGGAAAAGGATATGGTACAAGATATGGTAGAAAGCTTTGGAATAGGATATGGATTGCAGATGGGTTGGAGGAAGATGGAAGCTGAATGCTTGGAAGATAGGGAAGATGGAAATGCTGGGAGATCTGTTAAGAGATGGAGGAAGAGGACGGTAGCTGAAAGGACAACTGAATAGATAAATAGCTCAGTTTACTATGTTGGCGCCTGTTTGCCAGGTTTTCACCAACATACTTGTCCAAGGCGCTTGAATTACCAAGTTTTCATCGTTGGATGATTATTTTCTCTTTCTCTTTTCTTCTTTTTTTACTTTTTTTGCTTTTTTGCTTTTTTTCTTTTTTGAATGTTTTTGGATTTTCTGATATATGCAGGATCAGGTTCAGGCATAGAACCTCTTCAGATGGATGATGTTGATAGGATCATTCAAGGGCTCGCCTTCTGGTGTTGATAGCTGATAGGCTCCGGAGCCAAAGGATGCGGTGACAACATAGGGGCCCAACCAAGTAGGCTCAAACTTGCCTTTCTTTTCTCTATTTGCTAGGACCTTCTAATTTTCTTTAAGAACCATGTCACCGACTTGGAATTGTCTAGGATGGACCTTTTTGTTATAACTCCTTTTGAGTCGATTCTGGTATGCAACCAGGTGATCGTAAGCTTGCTGTCTCTTTTCATCTAGCAGATCTAGCTGTGTGAGCCGGGCCACATGATAGTCTTCATCAGTTGTATAGTTCTTCATGGAGACGCGCAACGATGGGAGCTCAACCTCGATCGGTAGAACGGCTTCAGCACCATATACAAGGGAGTATGGGGTGGTGCCTGTGGGAGTGCGATAAGAAGTGCGGTAGGCCCAAAGGGTGGGATTGATTTGGAGGTGCCAGTCATGACCAGAATCATTGACAACCTTCTTGAGGATTTTCAAGATAGTTTTGTTAGTTGCCTCAGCTTGGCCATTTCCTTGAGGGAAATATGGACTGGAGAAATGGTGATGGATGTGGAGTCTGGCACATAGATCATCCACATGCTGGTTTTCAAAAGGTGTGCCATGGTCTGTGAAAATGGTAGATGGTATGCCGAAGCGGCAAATGATGTGGTAAAGGATGAACTTGGATATTTGGATGCCAGTGGTTAGGGTGAGAAAAATCGCTTCAACCCATTTGGTAAAGTACTCTGTGGCTGTTATGATATACTTGTGTCCATCCGAAGAGAGGGGGGTGATCAAGCCAACGAGGTCGAGGCCCCAACATGAAAAAGGCCACGGTGGTGCAATAGGCTGTAGATCCTGTGCTGGTGCATGTATCAAACTGGCATGCTGTTGACATGGGAGACATTTCTTGACAAATTCACATGCATCATGTTCCATTGTTGGCCAATAATATCCAACTCTAAGCAGCTGCTTTGCTAGAACCATGCCACTCGTGTGGGCACCGCAAATTCCAGCGTGAACTTCTTGTAAGGCCAGGACGGCCTCGTTTGAGTCTAAACATCTAGATAGGACATTATGATACCCACGACGATATAGGGTGTTGGCTACAAGAGTGTAGCGGGAAGCTCTGCGAATAAGGTTTTGACGTTGGTTATTGGTGAGATGGGGAGATATGATACCATTTTTTAGATATGCATGGATGTCGTGGTACCATGGGGATTGAGGACCAACCAAGACACACACCATGTTTGCATCGGCGTTCTCATAAGCTGGTGAATGTAGCTGCTCGACTAGAAATTCATACTGTGATGCGTCTCGTGGTATTTCCAATAAGGATCCGATGGTTGCCATTGCATATGCTGCTTTGTTCTGAAGCCTTGGGATCTAATTGAATTGTAGATGTAGGAAATGCTCTTTCAGTTTATCCACCAGTTGCTTGTAGGGTAGCAATTTGTCGTCCTTTGTTTGATATTCATCTAGGACTTGTTTGATAATCAGCTGTGAATCTCCAAATACTTGTAATTCTGTGATGTTCCATTGGATAGCTGTTTTGAGACCTAAGATGAGTGCCTCATATTCTGCAATGTTGTTGGTACAAGGGAATCCCAACTTGAATGATTTTGGAATATAGTCACCTTGAGGTGTGACGAATAGGATTCCTGCCCCAGAGCTATGGGATGTGTTGGAACCATCAAAGTATAGTTTCCACATGGGCTGCTCTTCAATCATGCATAAATGTTCATCGGGGAATTCCATGATTAGTGGATAGGCATCCACCAGTGGTGCTTCTGCTAGTTGATCGGCAATGACTTGCCCTTTGATTGCTTTGCGATCTACATACTGAATGTCGAATTCGCTGAGTAACATGACCCATTTTGCCATACGGCCCGTGAGGGTTGTCCTTGATAACAGATACTTAAGAGGGTCCACCTTTGATATGAGCTTGATTGTGTGGCTAAGCATGTAATGTCTAAGTTTTTGAGTGGCAAAGACCACTGCTAAGCATGCTTTCTCCATGGGTGAATAGTTAAGCTCATAGCCCACAAGAGTGCGACTGATGTAGTAGATAGCTCGTTCTCTATTTTCATCATCATGCTGTGCTAGGAGTGCCCCTAGTGCTGTAGCTGTTGTTGAGATGTAAAGGATGAGTGGGCATCCTGAAACCGGTGGTACTAGGATTGGAGCATTAGCTAGATACTCCTTGAGCTTATCAAAGCTTCTTTGACATATGGGATCCCACTTGAAGTTGGTGTCTTTGCATAAGAGATGTGAGAATGGTTGGCACTTGTCCGCTAGTTGCGAGATGAACCACCGTACTGATTGAAGCTTGCCCTGTAGGCTTCTGAGCTGTTTGAGATTTCTTGGTGGAGGCATCTCTGTTATTGCTTTTACCTTTTTAGGATCGATCTCTATGCCTCGTCTAGAGACGATGAAGCCTAGAAGCTTGCCAGATGTAACACCAAAGACACATTTCTTAGGATTAAGCTTTAAGCCATAATGATTCAGACGATCAAACACACGTTCTAGGATGTTGAGGTGTTCATCCCTTGTTTTGGATTTTGCAAGGATATCATCCACATAGTCTTCAAGGATCTTGTGGATCATGTCATGGAAGATCGCTGTCATTGCTCTCTGATATGTGGCCCCTGCATTCTTTAGCCCAAATGGCATCATGTTGTAGCAGAAGGTACCCCATGGGGTTGTGAATGTTGTTTTATGTTGATCTGCTTCTGCTATATGAGTCTGATTGTAGCCTGAAAATCCATCCATGAGTGATAGCATTTCGTGACCCGCTGTGAGGTCTACAAGCATGTCTATGTTTGGCAATGGGAAGTCATCTTTAGGACATGCCTTGTTCAAGTCCCTGAAATCAGTACAGATTCTAATGTCGCTAGAAGGCTTTGTGACTGGCACCATGTTAGAGATCCACTCTGAATAATCTATTGCTCTGATGATCTTAGCTTGGAGGAGCTTCTCAAGCTCTACTTTGACGAGCAATGCTACCTTTGGATGCATTTTCCTTAGCTTCTGCTTCACTGGCTTGACGTTTGGATCTACTGATAGATGATGAACAACAAGGTTTGGATCAAGCCCAGGCATGTGGGCGTATGACCATGCAAAGTTGATGATGGGTTCCTTGAGCAAGGCACTGAGAGCCATTTCTTCTCCTTCTGTTAGGTTGACTGCAATGTAGGTGATCCTTGGACATTCTGCTGTTCCTAAGTTGATTGGCTTGGTTTCCTCTATGATGATCGGCGACTACTCTGGTCTATAATCTTGGATAGGGGGAAGAGGCAAAGCTTCATCTTCTAGCGCCTGAATTGCCAGGTTTTCACTAGAAGATACGCCTTTTATTTTTACTATTTTGGAATCAGAATGTGCCCCAAGGGGGTTTTCACATAAAGACTCATGATGTTCTCTTGCTATTTCATTTTTGTGACTAAAGCTTGCCTCTTCCCCAAAATATCCTTCTGGGTGAAGCTGATAGACAGAGGTTGATGTTGGATCCTGTTTGCTTGCTGGATCTGATGCCCCCATGAATTCTAGGAGTGCTTGTGCGCTTTGGAACTCATCGATGTGTGCGATGCTTGGTTGGTCCCAATCTATGAGGTCGGGGTTTTTGAGGGGAAGATCTATGAGGTTAATGGAGAGTTGTTGGAGAACAGAAGTCCCCAAGAGGGTGTCGTTGGCAAAGATATCATCGTAGGATCGGATGTCTTTCTCTTCGGGGATGTCTTCGATTTCCACAAGGTCATCCTGGCTATTCGAAAAGTTCACGTTGGTCATGTTAGTGCCCGCAGTTTTGGTATTGGGCTCTTGTTCAAGCAAGCGAGGGGTATTAAAGCCAAGTCCTTGCTGTTCTGGATTTTGGGATGGTATGATAGGAAACAAATTTTCGTCCTCTTGTGGTCCTAGACCACCACCTTGATAGTTATAGTGTTCTGTGACATTTTTGTAGGGGATTGGGTATTTCTCTTTGAAGTACTCAAGCAGTTGCGTGTCACGGGATGGGGGATCTTTGTATAACCATTTGTTAATATCTGGATCCATTTCTTTGCTGTTGATGGTACCATGAGACTCAAAAGTCATGTTTCTGATTTGCTTGAGCTTATAATGTTCTTCAACAGGCTTGTTTTGACAACTTGGGCGCCCTTGAGTATGTGGATCACGTGGAAGAGCTCCTACAACAAATGCATCACTGAGGCTGTATTCGCCACAACCCTGGTTGTTGATCTTGACGGATGATAAGGTGGAAGAGAGGATGGTCTCTGGATCGCGATGGGATCAGGATGAGCTAGCAATAGAAGTACCAATATCGGTTCCAGGACAATGAGTAGAATGAGGGAAAGATGCTTCCATCGCAAGGCAGTATGCGAAGGGGTTTGGATTAGCGTGGATGGTAACCTCAGTGCCTTGATGTGGAAACTTGATGCACTGATGGTAAGTAGATGGTACGACCTTAATGGAATGGATCCATGGATGACCGAGGAGGATATTGAACGGTAGGTCAAGATCAACAATGTGGCAGAGAGTATCTTGCGTTGCTGGGCCTAGCTGGATAGGCAAAGTTATAGTACCTTCAGAGGTACGCTCCAAGTTATCATATGCTTTGATAGTGATTTTCTCATGTTGTATGTCGGCCTCCGTGAACCCGATCTTCTTGATGAATTTTAATGTGCACAAGTTGAGGGCTGAGCCATTATCCACTAGAACTCGTTTGATGGCGAAATCTCTGACCATGACAGAAATGCGGAGAGGGAGAGTATGGTCAGGAGCGACATCTGGTATATCAGATTCTTTGAAGGACAAGGCACATGTTGCTGATAGGTGTCCCACAAGAGTTTCAAACTGAGTTGTGTTAATGTTTGTGGGGACATGACCTTCTTTTAGAGCTTTGTCCAGGATCTCCTGATGGATGGGTGATGTGCGGAAAAAATCCAAGATAGATATTTGGGCTGGCATGTTCCCAAGATGCTCTATGATATTGTATTGTGCTCTTGGTGCATTATGCTGTGTTGCGCATGCATTTGATGCTGGCCTAGTGTTAGACTGTGCTGTGGATGCAGTAGCTGTTGGCCTTGGAGGAGCAGCTGATCTCGGAGGAGCACCGGCAACAGTTATCCTACCACTGCGGGTAGTTGCAGCACATTGTCGATCTGGCCCTCTGACGTGGATGGTATTGATGGTGGGCTCATCTTGGATGGGCTCAACTTGAGTTATGCATCCGACATACTTGTCATAGTTGATGTAGGCCGCTGTGTGATCTTCTTGCTTGCCTTTGCCACGATTTTGGGGCTGATTGGCATTGGCTTGATTCTTCCCGGTATCGTGTTGAGGGAACACATTTTGATATATTTTCAAACCGGCGTTGGGTGAAGCTTGAGCTGGTGCATCGACCTGGATCTCCTTACGATAAATGAGATCCTGGATGTAGTTCTTAAGCCGCATGCACTTCAATGTTGTGTGGCCCTTCACACGATGGTAATCACAGTATTCATTTTCTTTATACCAATCAGACTTTGGTGCGTTGTCATCCTTCTGTGGGATGGGCGGATATGTGATCATATTTGCCTTGGCTAGCTGATAAAAGATCTGATCCAGAGGCTCCCCAAAGGTGTGAAAGTCCTCTTTGGATTGTTCTGATTGTTGGGTTTGTTCTGCCTTGGGGCAACGTTAACTGCGTTAACAGGATTGCCTTGACGTGCTGGCTGTTGCTGTTGGTATTGCTGCTGATACTGTTGCACAGGTGGTTGATGAGCTTGAGGAGGCTGCTGATAAATAGGTGCTTGATATGCGGGAGCTGGTGGTTGCTGATAGATGGGCGCTTGTGGCGGTTGGTATGTTTGAGCTGGTGTAGGACTAGCTACAACGAATTGTACATTCTTAGTGTCAGTGGCTCCATCTGTAACAACATTCTTGTTACGATTCCAGTAACGAGATTTATCATTGTTGGGTTTGTTTTTGGAATCATCCTTGAAGTGACGAATAGTGCCTTCATCTAGGAGAGCTTTCTCGATGCCTATGCCCTTGCTCTTGATGTCTTGGTATGTCTGGAGACAGTTCATTCGCATGTGATGGGATAGCTTTGGATGCAGGTTATCAATGAAGATTTTTGTTAGATGCTTCTCTGGCGGCTGATATAATAACCTGGTTGTAAGATTCTGCCATCTTTGCAAGTATTCTGCAAGGCTTTCTCTGTCTTTCTGCTTTGAGTTGCATAGGTCTAGCAAGGACAACTCATTCTCCACATTATGGGCATAGTGTGTGATAAACTTCTCAGAGAGTTCAGCAAAGGTTTTTATTGTCCCATGTGGTATTTTGTAAAACCACTCAACAGCAGTTCCTCCCAAGCTTTTGAGAAATAGGTGCAGGAGATAGTTATCACTGTAAGCCACTTCTTGGCACGCCATGTAGAACTCTTTGATATGGTTTACTAGATCTCCTTTCCCCCAATACTTGTCGAACTTGGGCATCTCAAAGTGCTTGGGGAAAGAGATAGTTGCTATGGACCGATCGAAGGGATATGAGCACACCTCTTCGAACTTGTACATTTTATTCTCTGTTTCACTTTGTAGCTCTTTTAGAGCATTTTTCATTGCTTCCCACTCAGCATTGAGTGGCGAGGGAACTGGGACTTCTGCTTGTGATGGAAGCTGTGGAACTAGACATGGCGCTTGCTGTGGATAAATGGGTTGGAACTGATTTTGGGGCAATGGTTGCTAGGGATATTGCTAGTGTGGCATGGGGGGATATTGTGGTAAATGATATGGAACCGCTTGATGTTGTTGGGCTGCTTGCTGTTGTTGAACTGGCGGTTGTTGTGGGACTACTTGCTGATATTGGACATTTGGAACTTGCTGTTGTAACTGATGGGTGGGAACTTCTTGTTGCTGGGGGATGATAGGGATTTGTTGCTGAGGCTGATAGCAAGGGACTTGCTTTTGTTGAGGAATGATGGGTGTTTGCTGAAAGGGGACATGTGGTTGCTGTGGGGGATGCTTTTGGAACGATGCTGCTTGCGGGTATGATGGTGGTAGTTGCTGAGGTTGGCTTTGGGTTTGGCTGATATAAGCTGGGTGCATGCCTGCATTACTTAGAGGTGGAATAGATGTGGGGAAGCTAGAAGCAAAGGGTGATGGGGTAAGATAGTTGGGGAAAATTGGCTGTTGAGGTGGTGGAACTTGCTGGAAGGTATTTGGGATTTGGGATGAATAGCTTGAAGCCGGCGGTGGTTGGGATAGTTGCTGCTGTGCTGCTTGGGCGAAGGTGGTTTGTTGACTTGCAACCATAGATATAGGGGATTGAGATGGAATCCCCCATGCCCTCATTTCTTCTTGTGTAAGGCCCCACTGAGAGCTTGTGTTAGGGTGCACTGCAGCGGATGATGGAATGGTAGGAGTAACGGGAGCTTGGGACACGAATGATGGTTGAGAGAAAGGAGCTTGTTGAGGTTGTGGTTGAGCGGATGCTTGTAAGGAGGAAAATGAAGGAAACACCCAAGAGAAAGATGAGGTTGGAATGGGGAGGGATTGCGCTAACCCCAAAGAAGAAGGTATGGGTGCTTGGGGGGTGAAGGGTGACGGTGCTCCTTTGATGGTGAAAGGCGTTTCTTGACTTGCGGATGGTGGCGAAGCTTTTGGTGTAAAAGCTTGCGTGAGAGGTGGAAGCTGACTTTGGTTTAAGTGTTGGTTTTGGGCTTGGGCAGCCATAGCAGATGATGAAGTAAAAGGGGTATGAGATGGAGCGGATGGTGCTACAGCTTGTGTTGCGGGACTGGCGAGGCTTCCTTGCAAGAAAAGGGGAATGGTGGAAAGCTCTTGGGGTGTTTGCATGATAGGATCGAGAAATGTTTGGACAAACGGAGAATATGCTTGTGCTGGAACTTGGATAGTTTTGATGGAGATGCGTGGATAGAGAGATGGTGGGATGGAGGTACTTTCTGGCAGATAGTGGGCAAACGTGCTTTGCTGATGTTGCGGTATAAGGGCATTGGTCGCTGGTGGGCTTTCTGGAGGATTTGCAAATGCTTGGATTGCCAACGGGGATGAAGGGATGTTTGGATCTTCACATGGGTTACTGGATTGGATCTGGGGATTGTAGGTCATCATGGCGTTGGTGAAAAGGTTAGGATCGGATGAGGTTGTTGGTGGATAAGGATTCATGCTTCTTCTTTTCCGAGATCTGGTCTCAACAGGTATGGAGATGCAAGTGCTAAATGGATGCAAGATGTTTGGCTAAAAGATGTTGATGGATGCAAAGTTGATGAACTTCTAAAGATGATGACTTCTAAGATGCAAATGTAAAGACAGGGATCAAGATGGCGATGATGGAAGCTGGATGGAACGGATATGGATCGAGACGGTGGAGGAAAGATAGGTTGCTGGTGGAAAGCTGGTGAAAGATTACTGAGTGGTCAACAAATGAGCTGCTGTTTTTCCCAAATGGAGGATCAGAGATATGATGGGGTCAACCTAGGATAGACTGATGATCTTCGGTCAACAAGTTTCTTATCAATACACTCCAATCTCTTGCTCAAGATGATGGCTATGCAAGGACAAGATTTGATTTCTTTATGACAACACGTTGTGCCAAAAAAGAGGATGATGGTCTCTAATCTTGGATATGGGATAGGAACAACTTAAAAGGGTAAACACTAAGTGTTGGTGGATCTCTGGATTTGGAACAAAGGATGATGGATCTACCGGAAAGATATGGAAAGCTGATGGGGGGATGCTGGTGGAAAAGGTATTGAAGGGTGAAAGGACAAATGCTCTATCTAAAGGGACAATGCAGATGACAAGGATTGATTCTAGAATGCTGGTAGGAAGATAAATGCACTTTATGATGTTCTTGAGATGCAACTAGAGTTTTGATGCTGATGCAAAGGGTGAAACTAGGATGAAACTAAGATGCAAGGCTGTTGGAGACAAGATTTCAAGATCTGAAGATGGAAAAAGATATGAACAAGGAAATGGCTAATCTTCTAGCTCAAGGTTGACAAAGTGATGGTTAACTCAGAAACGGAAGGCGAACTATTTGATGCGGGCGTTATGGGCAATGTTCTCAAGTCTGGTTTGGGACTTCTCCTCTGCTTGGGTTGCTTGGATAATGGATTGATAGGTCTTGGTGTTCTTCTTGATAACTTTTCGCTCTTGATAGGCTTGGGATTTGGGCAACTTTGCTTTAGGATGTTTGTTCTTGCTGGGCATCACTTGGAAAAGAGGCTTCTGATTTTGAGGCAAAGGTTTCCAATGGAAAAAGTTAAAGTCAAAGCAATCTCCGCAAGGGACAAAGCAACCCTGCGGGATACAAACAAAGGCAACTGACTCTGACAAAGCTTTGAAAGTGTATGTCTCAACAAGTGTTTTCACGGAGTCTTTGACTGTCAAGTACTTCAAACAGATCTACCTAAGAAAGGTGAGTATCAAAATCGCTTGCCCACAGCTTGGTATCCCCCAAAAGGGAATACAAATGGTGAGTAATCTTGAGGCGACCTGGTAAACCCCTTGGAATCAGTCCTTGCACAAGGATTTTGATACTTTCGGATGTAGATAGGGTAGCCTCTATTTTATCAGGTTTTTAATAGTTCCGTGGTGTCTCCATACCCGATTTTGCTGATCATCCGTGACTCACTTAAGAACCTTGCCAATTATGCTGGGGGAGAGGAATGTTTACCATCCCCAGACACGTGTTTGGCACGAACGCCCAGCAATTAGGAGATGTAAGCGATTCTTTTGGTATTCGCTTATTTATATACCGGCCGGAGGGGATACCGGTTTGAGGTCGTTCTCCGAGGAGGAAGCGCTTCTCCTTGGACAGGCCTCGTTAAAAGCAGAACAGGTGAACTTGTCCAAGTTCAAATGTTCCACGTTGCTTACTCTAACAAGGATTATGCAAGAATTGAAAAACTCCTACATGCACATCAAGCAGATTTTGTTCATTTTCCCAAATTTTGATTAAGTGATGTTTGAACTTTGAAATGAAAACACTCGTGATTAGATTTTGATTTGTTCTTTTCCTCAAAATGTAAATGAATTGAATGTTTGCAAGTTCTTTCCTTTTGTGCATTCAAGATTTGATTAGCGAGTTGATTTAAGAACTTTGAAAAAGCTTTGTTTTATCCTTTAGATCACTCAAGATTGAATTTGTTTGCTTGCTTTGGAATTTGAAATGAGATAGGGAATAGAGTTGTTCGTTCCTTTAGTGCATTCGAGATTTGGTTTGATTTTCAAATTGACAATGACACTCTAGGACCTAAGTTCATTTCCTTAATGTCATTCAAGATTTTGTTTGACCTTTGCTGTAATAAAAGAAATGAAAAAAACCAGTCCCAAGCAACTCAAGACAAAAAAAACAAAAAGTGACATTGTCCAGCTTATAGGCGACGCTGGAAAGTGCAGAGGCAACACTTCATTTTTACAGGCGACATTCTGTACGTCAAAAGGCGACAGATGAAAATGTAGAGGCATGATTTCTTTCGTCAGAGGCGTGATTTCATTACAAGAAGGCGACAGAAGAGAATTCTGGGATGTAACAGAAGTTATCGATCACAGGAAAATCTCAGTTATGTAGGCGTGAAAACAGAGCTCATAGGCGTCATTTCTTTCCTCAAAAGCGTGATTTAATTATATGAAGGCGTGACTGGATTCTTTGTAGGCGACATTTCTTTTGATGAAGGCGACATTTCTTTGTTTGAAGGTGACATTTAATTGCTGTAGGCGTCATTTCTTTTCATGAAGGCGACATTTCTTTTATTTCCTACAAAATACAAGCATATAAAGTATAATTTCATCAAAATGATTATGGTTTGCGTCCCACCGGGCGTGCTAGAATGTAGACTAGGATTTGAGTGTGCACCTAAACCTGTTTTGAAGGCCAAAGACAAACAAACTTCATAGCATATAATCAAATCAAATTTAATGGTAAACAAACTAAAATCAAAGCCACCTCAGTTTAAGCCTAAAACGGATGCGCCCATGCACCGTTTGATATGCTTGGATATAAATGGATGTGGGTGTGCAAACTCAAGCACTTGGAGCATGCAAGATAAATGATGATTTAAGGATCAAGAAGACCCAAAATGACACAAAATAGGTATGAGGAACCTATTTTGCCTCAAAGGCCTCAAGAACACACAAATATGCAAAGCTAAAAGATGAACTAAGATTGATAAGAAATGAATCTATGTTAATCCATTTAAGCTGATTTAGATGTGATTTAAGCTTGGAAATGATCTAAAATGATGAGTTTATGCTTATGCTAGAATGAAAATGACATTATAACTTTGCTATTGAGTTTGAGAGTTGAAAGATGATTTGCCTTAGGAAGTGAGGGTATTTATAAGATTTCTAAAGGCTTGGGGTAGGAGGAATGAATGGCCAGGATTGAAATCCTTAAGAGAGGCCAAGATTCACTCAAAGGGAAGCACATGGATTGTGCTAGTTCTCAACCAATCAGGGGGTGACACATGTTACAAGGTGAGTGGATAAAAGGAAGGGCAAAGAGGAGTCAACAAAGGGGGCTCCAAGCTCATAACTCTCCAAATAAATGCTTGTAAGAGCAATGAATGGGCTTTAAGAGGCTTTGAAGACTTTGGGGAAGCAATAAATGCTTTGTGGTTGAGATATTTGGAAGGAAAGACTTTGCTTTGGTTTAGGAAAGTCTTAAGCTTGGTTAGGATTGCACAAAGGTTTAAGGGTAGGATTAGGATTAGATTAGGACAAAAAAAGGATTAGGATGGGTGAAGAGGGTGGATTTGAGAAGATTCTAGAAGAGTCTAGATTTCTCCTTAGTTTCATGGAATAAAAGTTATTCATTCCAAAAGCTTAAGTTTTAGGAATATTTATTAAAATATTTTCAATAAATATGAAAATTAAATATTTAACCTTAATTAAATATTTAACTTTGGGATTAGGGTTAGAAAAGATGGGATTAGCCTTTTAATCGAAAACAAGAAGGGATTAGAAGATTTTGGAAGAGGTTAGTGGTCTTAAGGAAATTGGCCAAGTTTGGGATAAAAAATAAATTAATTTATTTTTGAAGTTTTTTGGTCAATTTATTAATTAAATAATTAATAAATTAGGGATAATGTCCAAATGATATTTTTAGGCTAGATTCCTTAATTAAAGATTTTTAATTAAGAGAGAGGGATTTAATGCCATAAAAATAAATTAATTAATTAAATAATTAATTAATTAATAAATGATGATGTCATCAAGAATTTTCAGAAAACAAAAATAATTTATTTTCTGAAGGATTTTTCGGTGTCTACATGACTAATATGAACACTTGTGAAAGTGTGATAAAAAGCCCATTATGGTGTCAACTAGAATGCACACGTAGGAAAAATATGATGAATAGGATCAAGATAATGATATATTTTTGCCTGAAGCATAGACAATGTACATGAACTGTTTGATCAGCTGCCTCAAACAAATGTGGTCTCTAGGAATGCTAGGACTTTATGATATGCACAAAATGTGTTTGTGGAAAAGGATTTTAAAAAACTCAATTGTATGTAATTGTCAAGTGTAAATCCAGCTTTGAGAATCTTTGCCAGAATCATCCATGTCTTCATCAATATGGGAGCTTTCGAACATGGGTTTCGACATCCATGACATGATGAGGGAAAGAGGAATTTTGCCAGATGTTTTGGCTGCAACTGCCCTTGTCGACATATGCAAAATATGGAAGCATAGACAAGGGGTGTGAACTATTTGCTAGAAAGCCTCCAATTTTTTTTTGATAGATTGCAATGATTGTAGGGCATAAAAAATGTGGAAACATAGATAAGACATCTGAATTGTGAGACAAAATGCCTCAAATAAATTTCTTCTAATGATTACCTAGATTTTAGGATATTAACAAAAAAAAATGTTTATTGAAAAGGCTTTACAAACTTGTGACCAAATGCCAGCACACGCCCAGCCTGTGTGAAATGAGATCTTTGGAATGGGGAATTTTGTCAGAGGAAATTGCAACTGCTTGGGCATGTATGGGAAAAAATATTTAATTATTAAGAAATTGGACAAGGTAATTTTTTTGAATAATTAACTACATTTTGCATACTTCATTTTTTTTGTCGCATTTATGTCAAAATCTCCTTTCTTTCAAAATTGTTATCATTTTGTCAAATATATCATCAACCTTAGCAATGTCTATGCTAGAGTCAAAATGCATATGATTAGACAATTTGTTGCGTTTATTAATTAAACTAAAAATTACAATACAATTATTTTGTGAATTTTAATTTATTTAATAAATGCAAACAATTGTCTAATCAAGTACATTTTGGCTCCTCCGTAGCCATTCCAATCAACCTCTATCTCACGCATTTTGGTACTTTTGTGTAATGACTAGTAAACAAACTAAAAATAAATAAATGTCTATAACTTCTCTATCTCTACCTCTATCTCCTTACCCCTCAATCTTCCTCCTCCACTCTCTATCTCTCGCTCTTTCTTTCCTATATCTCCTCATCTTCCCTCTCTCTCACTCTATCCTTATTGCAAACACAACATTAGCCTATTGATAATGGCGCATGTGATGCAAGATCATCCTGGGTGTAAGAGCAATCTTGCATCACCCAAAAATATTTTTGGTTTTGTTTTCAATAAGGGCTATCTTGTGCAGAGCTGCTATTTATGGAAGCTTAGTATTTTTAGTAAGTTGGTCATATGATCTCAGAATGTTTTGATTTCTTCCCTAGAGGTTCATTTTGGTCATATCAACCTGCCAGTAAAGTTTCATTGACAGATCAAGTCTAGCTCTATAGATATTGAAGATTTTCGATATTGACAATAGGGTACAGAAACTTTGAACTTAGTTTTGAAGGCTTTAGAGGCCCCAGATGAGGTCAAAAATTTGGGTGACAGACGCTTGTGCGAGTTAAGGCTGTAGAGCGCTTTGTAGCCTTTTCGGAATGGGGTTATAATAGTCAATCGGGTCAACTGGTGATGACTTACGGTCTTCAAAATTTGGGTCACCTGAAATAGTGGAAAATGATTTTCCTTCAAAATTTCTGTTTGGGTTTCAAAAGTTATTTTGAGCCAACTTTGATGTAATAAATTGTAAAATAAAATAATTCTAAGTTTGGTCGACCTTGTTGGCTAAAATTCTGGAACCTTCCTAAGCGGTGGAAAATTGCCTATATAAGAAAGGCTGTAGTGTTGTCTTAGGCAATTCGGGGACAGTTCTGGGTAGTAGATCTGGGTATTGATTCAAGGCTTTGTCCTACAAAATATTGTAAGAGAATGCCCATGTGGCTTTGCATATTGTAATTCTGAAAGTTTGTAATTCTATATTTGTGGAGATAATAAGAAGCCAATTTTTTGGTCTTGCATATTGTTGTTGTTTCTCTGTTTCTGTTATGTGTTTGTGGTATTAAGGGGAGCACCCTTTATCAAGTGGTATTAGAGCACCCTTCATCAGTGGTATCAGAGCAGAGTTCCTGAGTGTGTAAACAGATCATCGATTGTGAGGTAGTTTGCACCCAGACTGTGGTTAGGGTTTCAGTGCACATCGTGAAAATGCCTTCATGAAGGGAATGTGGCAGAAGAGCTAGTGTTGTAACACTTGAGGTTAGAGCGCTCCGGAGACAAGTGCGAGCATTGTAAGAAGAGATTCGCAGAGGAATGAATCTTAATGTCAGAGATGAAAGCGAGGATGAAGCCAAAGAAGAAGATCAGGAAGTAGAAGTCAAAGTTGTGAACTCGGAGGAACAAAGATTTTTTCGAGCCATTTCCAAGATCGGAAAAAGACCTAAGATTGAGGTTCCGACATTTTTTGAAAATCTTAACCCAGAAGAGTTGATCGACTAGATCAATGAATGTGAAGAATATTTTGAGTATGAAGATATTGAGGATCCTGATCGGGTCAAGTTTACGAAGGCCAGACTAAAGGGTCATGCAAAGATCTAGTGGCAAGAGATTCAGTTGGAGAGAAATCGAAGAGGAAAGGATAAAATCACAAGATGGGGGTGGATGGTGGATAAATTGAAGCGATAGTTCATCCCTGTTGATTATGAGCTTGACCTACTGAGGAAAATGCAAAGTTTGAAGCAAGCAGGAAGATTTGTTTAGGAGTATACAAAGGAGTTCTATCAAATCCTCATCAGAACAGGCCATGCGGAAGATGATAAAGAGAAAGTTGCCCATTACCTTAATGGGTTGAGGCCAAGCATTCAGGAGGAGCTGAATCTAGTTCGAATGAATAGTATTGAAGATGCATACCAGTTTGCCCTAAAAGTAGAGGAAAAGTTGAACAAGAAGTTCGAGACCAGACAAAATAGAAGAGGTTGTGATGGACGATCTGGTGGATAGTCATATGGAGGCTGAAATAAAGATCCAAAAAAGAAGGATGAGGCCGGTAGCAGTCAAAATTAGAGAGGAAACAATTCCAATCGTTTTCAAGATCAGAACAATAGAGATCAAAGAGGAAGACGAAGAGGACAAGGTTCAGGAAGAGGAGGCTTTCATGGAACATGTTTTCATTATGGAGAAGAAGGTCATAGGGCATTTGAATGTCCTCAACGCCAAGGAAGGGCAGATAGGAGGAATGAAGGCTAGGCCAGAGTGGCACATGTAGATGAAGATGTCAGATCTTCAAATTCTGAAGATGCTGAGAGAGGAGAAACGTTGATCAACAGAAGAGTCTTGCTGAGTGGTGAGAATGAACCTGAACAAAGGAGGAGCCTGTTTCGCACTCGATGCAAATGTGAGGCTAAATGTTGTGATGTGATTATTGATAGTGGAAGCACTGACAATTTAGTGTCAGAAGAGATGGTGACAAAGTTGAAGCTCAAGAGATAGAAACACCCACATCCATATCGGATTGCCTGGGTACAGGATGACCACAAAGTCATGGTTAGTGAGCAGTGCCTAGTAAAGTTCAAGATTGGCGGGTACCAAGATGAGGTACTATGTGATATCATATCTATAGATGCATGTCATATGTTGTTGGGTAGACCATGGCAGTTTGACAGATGTGTTGTACATGATGGTCGTGCGAATACCTATTCCTTGACAAAGGATGGAGTGTGACATAAGCTGAAGCTATTGAAGGAGACCGAAGAAAAGGTATGTGGTAATGTAAGAACAACTTTTGTTGATGGAAGAAAATTTTTAGATGGTATGAGACATGAGCATGTGTGTTTTGCTTTAATTCCAAAAGCTGCTAAAGAGGAAATAGAGGATGTACCTGTAGAGGTTGCAGATTTGTTGAATGAGTTTCAGGATATTGTCTCTGATAATGTACCTGATGGGTTACCACCGGTAAGGAAGATCAGTCATCAGATGGATTTGATTCCAAGAGTTAGTTTGCCAAACAAGGCAGCACACAAAATGGCACCAGCAGAAAGTGAAGAGTTGAACAGACAAGTACATGAGTTGTTACAGAAAGGATTGATTCGGGAAAGCCTGAGTCCATGTGCTGTACCAACAATATTAGCACCAAAGAAGAATGAAGAATGGAGGATGTGTATAGACTCCAGGGCAATAAACAAGATCACAATCAAGTACAGGTTTCCATTGCCACGAATGGATGATATTATGGATTGTTTGAGTGGAGCTGTGTATTTCTCAAAGATAGATCTGAAGAGTAGATATCACCAGATTCAGATCAGAGAAGGAGATGAATGGAAGACTACCTTCAAGACAAAGGAACGATTGTATAAGTGGTTAGTCATACCTTTTGGGCTAACCAATGCACCGAGCACTTTCATGCGGCTCATGAACGAGGTTCTGAAAGAATTTCTGGGTAAGTTTGTCATTGTTTACCTAGATGATATTTTGATCTTTAGCAAGACATTGGAGGAACATATGATGCATATTCGTATGGTGTTTGAGAAGTTGAAAGATGAGAAATTGTTGATAATTTGAAGAAGTGCAGTTTTGTGAAGAAGGAATTAGTGTATTTGGGATTTGTAGTTTTAGCAGAAGGTCTAAAAATGGATCCAGAGAAAGTACAGGCTATCCTTGAATGACCTACTCCAAGGAGTGCTACTGAGGTAAGATCTTTTCATGGTTTGGCTAGCTTTTACAAAAAATTTATCAGAAATTTTAGCAATATTTGTGGACCCTTGACTGAAACAATGAGAGAGGATAGAAAAGAGTTCAAGTGGACTAATGGGGTAGATAAGAGTTTTAATCTGTTGAAGTAGAAAGTTATAGAACAACCTGTTTTAGCACTTCCAGATTTTAATAGGGTGTTTCAAGTAGATTGTGATGCTAGTGGTACTGCAATATGAGCTGTTATGAGCCAAGAAGGTAAACTTATTGCTTATTTTAGTGAGAAGTTGAATGATGTCAAGAGAAAATATTCTGTTTATGATCAGGAATTTTATGCTATAGTTCAGGCATTAAAGAAGTGGAGACACTATTTGCTTCCTAAAGAGTTTGTTTTGTATACTGATCATCAAGCTTTGTAATATTTGAATAGTTAAGGAAAGTTGAATCAGAGGCATTTGAAATGGGTTGAGTTTTGGCAGAGTTATACATATTTTTTGAAACATAGGAGTGGAAAGTCTAATAGGGTTGTAGATGCTCTTAGTAGAAGGCAACTATTGCTGACAGAAATGCAGATTGAGGTGGTTGGGTTCAAGGAACTCAAGAATTTGTATGCAGAGGATTCTGATTTTGGTGAAGCTTGGAAAGCTTGTATAGAACCTGTTACTCTAGACAGGATGAATTGGTTGGATTTCATCATTCAAGATGATATGCTATTCAGAGGGACTCAGTTGTGCATTCTAAGAAGTTCTATGAGGGAGAATCTCATCAAGGAGAAGCATAGCGGAGGATTGGCTAGACATTTTGGTCGTGATAAAACCCTTGCTTTGGTTAGTGAAAATTACTATTGGCCACAGTTGTAGCAAGATGTCAAGAAGTTTGTATAGAGTTGCAGAGTATGTCAGATGACGAAAGGAGTGAAGCAGAATACAAGGTTGTATCAGCCATTACCTGTACCAAAGAAGCCTTGGGAGGATATCAGTATGGACTTTGTTCTTGGTTTACCAAGGACACAGCGGGGACATGATTCAATTTTTGTGGTAGTTGACAGATTTTCAAAGATGGCACATTTTATTCCCTGCAAGAAGACTAATGATGTTGTTCATGTAGCAGAATTATTTTTTAGAGAAGTGGTGAGACTACATGGTTTGCCAAAGAGTATAGTTTCAGATAGGGACACTAAGTTCGTTGGATATTTTTGGCGTACATTGTGGAAGAAGTTGAAGATAGATTTGAAGTTTAGTTCATCACATCATCCACAAACTGATGGACAGACAGAGGTGGTGAATAGGAGTTTGAGAAATTTGTTGAGATGTTTGGTTGGAGATAAGCCAATGGGATGGGATTTGATTTTACCACAGGCAGAATTTGCATACAAGAATTCTGTCAACAGGAGCACTAGCTAATCACCATTCCAAATTGTATATGGGAGCAGTCTCAAAAATGCATTTGAGTTGAGAAAGATAGATAAAGGAGAAATAAGTAGTGCTGAAGCTGAGGATTTTGCAAAACATTTGAAAAACATCAACGAGGAAGTGAGGAAGCATGTTACTAAGATGAATGTGCAGTATAAGGCTAAAGCAGATGAGAAAAGGAGACATAAGAAATTTCAGATTGGAGATGAAGTCATAGTTCATTTGCGGACGTAGCGATTTCCAGTTGGTACATACAACAAGCTGAAAATGAAGAAGTTTGGGCCATATCTGACAGAGTATCATGAAGGAGGTGTTGAAGATGAGGTTACAGCAACACAATGGACTATTCCAGCAACTAGTTTAGATAAAAAGGAGATTGAAGACATACTAGATAATCGTGTTGGCAGAAGCATGAGGAATAGGGCATATCAAGAATATCTGGTCAAGTGGAAAGAACGACCTGTTGGAGATTCATCATGGCTAGCAAAGGAGGAGGTTGACCGTCTTGGTTTTCCTCTGCACAATTGAGTCGTGACAGGGTCACTTTTCAAATTACCCTAGGTGTCTGATGCAATAGCATCCTGGGTGTAAGAGAAATCTTGCATCACCCAAAAATATTTCTGGTTTTGTTTTCAATAAGGGCTATCTTGTGCAGAGCTGCTATTTATGGAAGCTTACTATTTTTAGTCAGTTGGTCATATGATCTCAGAATGTTCTGATTTCTTCCCTGGAGGTTCATTTTGGTCATATCAGCTTGCCAGTCAAGTTTCATTGACAGATCAAGTCTAGCTTTGTAGATATTGAAAATTTTTGGTATTGGCAACAGGGTATAGAAACTTTAAACTCAGTTTTGAAGGCTTTAGAGGCCCTGGATGAGGTCAAAAATTTTGGGTGACATGCGTTTGCGCAAGTCAAAGTTGTAGAGTGCTTTGTGGCCTTTTCAGAATGGGGTTATAGTAGTCAATTGGGTCAACTGGCGATGACTTATGGTCTTCGGAAGTTGGGTCACCTGAAATAGTGGAAAATGATTTTCCTTCAAAATTTTTGTTTGGGTTTCAAAAGTTATTTTGAGCTGACTTTAATGTAATAAATTGTAAAATAAAATAATTCTAAGTTTGGTTGGCCTTGTTGGCTAAAATTCAGGAACCTTCCCAGGCGGTGGAAAATTGCCTATATAAGGAAGGTTGTAGTGTTGTCTTAGGCAGTTCGGGGACAGTTCTGGGTAGCAGATCTGGGTATTGATTCAAGGCTTTGTCCTTCAGAATATTGTAAGGGAATGCCCATGTGGCTTTGCATATTGTAATTCTGAAAGTTTGTAATTCCACATTTGTGGAGATAATAAGAAGCCAATTTTTTGTTCTTTCATATTGTTGTTGTTTCTTTGTTTCTGTTGTGTTTGTGGTATTAAGGGGAGCACCCTTCATCAAGTGGTATCAGAGCACCCTTCATCAGCATGACTATGTCCTTCATTCAGAGGTTATCTTTCACTCATGTTTGGATCTATGTAAATAGATGGATAGTTGATTTAAAGATATCACTTCTTCATTGAGATCTTTATTGCATAAATAATATTTACTAAATGTTTACTATCTCACCATGCTACACAAATGTATACAAGCAATGAGAAAGAAAGTCCCTCTTAACCTTACATCTTCGGCGTACCCATTGCACACTAAGGTATGATTGCTAGTTAGTAAACTACTTAAGTCTTTGTTGTCAATGTTAGGGTACTTTGTATATATTTATGTTTTACGGGTTGTGGTAAAGTGTTTCTATTTTATATAATGTGAAGTGGTTTCTAGATTTGATTGTGTGAAGATTTTTAAGAACATGAACATTTCGGATCACAATCCTTGATGATGCAATGGAAGACAACAAGGAGAAGAAAGTTGGTAGGTTGCAGATCTAGGTTTCAATAAAAAGAAGGGAAAGAGAAAGAGAGGAGAGAGGAGGCTTCTAACATGTTGACCAAGGAAGACAAGTCAACCCAAAGAACAGAACTAAAAAATGTAACAAAACAAGTAAGGGAAGAAAAAACTAAATAATGAAACAAATAAAAAGAACACAAAAGTTAGAAAAAGAAAAACCATTAAAAGTATGGGAAGACTAAAAGAAAAAAATAAAACTAAATGTATGCAAGTGTGTGAGTATATATATATATATATGCATGTGAATATATGCACATATATCTATATATATGTGTATATAAAATGAAAAAAAATTAAAAAAATTAAATACAATAGAAAAATAAGAACTCTAATAAATAAACTAAATAAAAGAAAAATACATAAAAAGTAATAATAGAAACAAATGAATACAAAAATAGAACACTAAAAGGATAAACAAAATAAAAAAATACAAACAAATTGAAATTATAGTCAAATATTACAAAAAAATAGAAACTAAAAACAAAAAGCCTACGACTAAAACAATCTCTCTCTCTCTCTCTCTCTCTCTATATATATATATATATATATATAACAAATTAAAAATCTAAATTCAAAACTAAAACTAAAATAGAAAAGAATAAGTGAATAAATATATGTACAAATATAAATGTAGTGTCCACTCATAGTTTTTTTTTTTCAGTTTTATATTGTCAAATTCTTTTAGTCCATTTTTGTGTGTGCGTTGATTATTTCAGTTATTATGTAGTTTTAGATATATGACATTACATGGTGATTTTGATAAGGGAATAATTATGGATATTATATATTTGCAGTGTAATTTTGATGATGATTATTTATATGTTTAAAATGATGCTTATGGTTATGATTTTACTTACTCTATACTTGCATGTGGATGGTTATCATGTATGCTTTTACCTTCATGTTTGATATGGTTGAGGGATGAAGTTGTAGTTACCTACTTGCGCGATCCACACAATGTCTCAATCCCTGTCATTGCTTATTACATATATATGTATGTACATGCTTGTCTTTTGTGTAGGTTTGCAGGAACCAGTCATTGACTTCCCTAAATTGTCAAGATGTGCATGACCTAACACAAGTCTCAATGGTAAGAGAGGGAAGTAATGTTCAAATCCAAGTCCCAACCTAAGCCCATTCTATTTTCCTTAAATAGTGGACAAGTTTATGATATTTACCCTTGCTGAATTCATCTAGGTGATGTGAGTTCATAGTCTTTCCCTTGAGTATGGTTATGATTTTATTAGTTCAGTTGATCTCTGGTTGGTTGATATGTTTGTTATAATTAAATATTTTATGTAGATTAATTATGTGATTTAAATAGAATAGATCTTGCTATATATATTTATTTTAATGTGGGAGTATTTAATTAAGAGAAATTATTTAGATACATTTATTAAATTTAAAGATGACAAAAAAGTGTATTAAAAAAAAGTTTCTTAAAAAAAAAAATTAAATTAAAACTTGGGTGGGGGCGGGGGTTTCCTCCCCTTACCCTCGGCGGCCTTTGGAGCTACCAACGCAACTAGGCTGCTCACAACAACCTAAGCTACTGTGGCAACTAGTTGCCTACGACAGCAGGGGTGAGGCCCAAGGTCCCCCCCCCCTTCCCTTTGCATGTTTGGTTGTTTTTTTCTCAAATAAAAATTAATAATTTTTTTTTACTAAATTTAAAAAATATTTTTTTATATTTTATTAAATTAAATTTTAATATTATTAATATGTATATATATTAATTAATATATGTATCTATTAATTTATATTATGAGTAATTTATTTAATTAATGGTTGTTATATATATTATTTGACTATTTAAATATTTAATTTTGTTAGTTTTTAAATGAAAATGATTTATGGCATGTTTATTTTGAAGGATATTTCTGTTAAATGAGATTGGGTAATGCAATTGGTTATTTCTAATTAGACTTATGAAATTATAGTGACTCTAGTAATTTTAATCCTATGATCAATTTACTTTTAATAATGTAATAAATTAATTTATTAGGTGTTAGAATTTGATTTGATAATTGTAATTATAGTTGTTAGTGATTATTTAATAGGTTAAATTTTTGTAATGCAACTTTACAAATTAGTTTATTATTTAAATTCTATTGCATGTCTATTTTATTCCTTCTACATTTGGGTTAAGAGGGGAATCTTTTACATCAGCCTATTAGAACTATTACCGGAGGTGAGATTAGGGTTGTATTTATTTTGTTTTCCTTGCATACTTATGTGAAAGTTGATCTTGTTGTAAACACTTAAGGAAAAAATTATTCTACAAACTTAGTAACATGTTTTAGGTTAATATCTCTTGGGTTCCCTAGTGGGGCATTGACTGGTCACTATAATAAATTTGTAACTAAGGATTGTACATTCTTCTTTCAATGATTTTGTATTCAAGCAACGTGAAATATCATACTTAGAAATCATATTGAGCTCATTAAATTATCGACCAGGGACGTAGGCTTAAAATGATGCTCACAAAGTAATGCTCTAACCCATCTAAAATGTCATCATAACTGTAAGAACCCTTCACAGGCTCTAATTGCTGAAGCTGTTTTGTCTCAATATTTGTTTTGAAAGTTTATAATTTTTTTGTGGTTTTCACAAGTTTTAGAGAAAAAAGCAAATATACCATAATCTGAAATTTTGAAACAATTTGAAATATGACTGCAACTTCTATTTATTTTCTAATGAAATACAAGTAAAATCGAAACAATCTTTTATTGGAAAATATCACCAAAGGCAACTATGAAGTACATAAAAAAACCTGGAATAAGACTATCATGTGCTATTGTAATTATTTATTTGCTGAAGTAGTAAATGCTGAAGATGTCGTTCTGTCTCTTATACCCATGTTTCAACCTCTCTATGATATAATCTATCTTCGTTAATCCCCAACTGCTAGCTGATATTATCTTTCCACAACTACAAGTAAAACCCTCCGCTGAAGCAAAATAAGAATATCTAGATGAGACCCTCTCCACAATACTAGATTCACCAGGTATTTCACTGGCTCAAATGGCGAACACAAAAGAAAACTACGTTTCTCCAGTGGTGAAATGTTGAAAACCCTTATCTCGAGCTTAGAGCAAGAAACAATAATCAATAACACTAACAATGGATGCCTTTCTTTTTTCCCCAACAAGCATAAAGAGGCTTTCCAAGCCTAATTCACAATTCCTTGAAAAGCTGCAATTTCTTTCTTCAAGACATTAAAAATATAATCATTAAATAAATTTAATGATTTAGACTTAGGAAAACATGCCAATAAATTAATACATTAATTTTCCCCCCTTCATGATATTGAGACCCATTACTTAAGTGATTTAATATAAAGTTAATTTACAACTTAATATTACATCATTTGCCATTTAATTAATATATAATCATTGAAAACTGAATAACTCCCTCAAAAATGCGAATCTAGCTTAATTGTCTAGAACTAGAGTTGGCATAATAATTTTTCATGTGATCAAATAATATTTTTAAAAATAGCAAGGGTCCATCTCTATGACTCTAAAAGTTGCTAGAAATAGAAAAACTCAAACAAACAGAGTTTGAAACCTCTCCATACCAAATCAAGGGAGCCGAGCTCTGCAAAAGTCGAACCATCAGATAAGCATATCTCCTTTGTGCACAAATTGACTCTCTATCCGTCTCTACTAGCCTACGAGGGTCTAATGATAGGCTAATCAATAGCTAGAATGATGTCTCTAGCTAAAAGGGGACATCATAGTTTGCCCTTCCTGAAATTGCTTGTCCTCAAGCAATCTCAACTTTGGATGCTGTAAAATCTCCTCGCTCTCCCAAGTGGCATCCTCAACCAGCATGTCCTTCCATTTCACCAAGTACTCTCTGATAGTGCGTCTCCTCAAGTTTCTCTCCCTAAACTCCAAAATAGCCTCAGGCACTAAAACCAATTTCCCTTCATCATCCAAGGGTGGAAGCACTGTAGAAGGAACAATCTGGTGTCCTAATGCCTTTTTGAGATGTGACACATGAAAAAAATTATGGACTTTACTCTCTGCTGGAAAATCCAACTCATACGCCACCTCTCCAACTCTCTTGATCACCCTGAAAGGTCCATAGTATCGTGGCTTCAGTTTCTCGGCACCACTCCTTTTAAGAGTGGACTTGCAGTAAGGCTGTAACATCAAGTACACCATATACCCTACCTCAAAAATTTGCTCAGTCCTCTTCTAATCTGCATACTGCTTCTGTTGATTTTGTGCCTTAGTAATATCCTCCTTAAGAGCCTTTACAATGTCTTGGCTCTCCTATAACAAGTCTCTAGCACTAGGCACTCTACTGTCACTCAGCAAAGATCCATGAAATTGGGTGCCTAATACCCATACAATGCCATGAAAGGTGACATCTAAATAGACATGTGATAAGTGGAATTGTAGAAATACTCACATAGGTAAATCCACTTAACCCAAGCCTTCTACTGCCCTGCTATGTAGTTCCTGAGGTATCCCTCCACCCATTTGTTAACTATCTTAGTCTATCCATCCGTTTGGGGGTGGTAGCTAGTATTCAGAGTGAGCTCTGTCTCACACAATTTGAATAACTCTTGCCAAAAGTGACTCATAACTCTGTTGTCCCGGTCACTGACTATGCTCCGAGGTAAGCCATGCAACCTGAATATCTCACGAAAGAATAACTCTACCACCTGCGTAGCAGTGTATGTAGCTGTGATCAGAAAGAAGTGGGCAAACTTCATGAGCTGGTCAACAACAACATATATAGAGTCTCTACCTTGGGCTCTCGGCAGTCTTGTGATGAAGTCCATGGACAAACACTCCCACTTCCTATCAGGAATCAGAAGCAGCTATAGTAAACCGGTTGGGTAAGAGTGTTCTTGTTTATTCTACTAATAAGTAGGACACTCTCTAACATACTATAACACCTTAGCTTTGAGCCATTTCCAAGAAAAGCACTCACGAATCTGCCAATAGGTTTTATAAAAACTTGGATGTCCTGCCATAGGTGAATCATGATAAACTCTCAACACCATCCTCCTCACCTCTGACCCTTGCACCAAATAAATGCGCCCTTTGTAAATGATGAGCTCATTCACAAGGGTGAAATCACTATCCTGAACTGATTCATCTATGAATCTTGATGCCCATGTATCCTTTGCATACTCTACAAGGATCAAATGTCTCCAATCCTCTGATATATCTGTCATCAGGCTCAAGTGGAGTCTTCGTGACAAGGCATCTGCTACTACATTTTGTGTCCACTTGAAATAGGTAATATCAAAGTCATATGCCTATAATTTACTTACCCATTTTTTCTGCCTATTATTAAGATCTCGTTGCCCCAGGAAATGTTTCAAACTATTGTGGTCTATTTTTATGCTGAATTTGTTGCCCACTAAATACTGTTGGATTTTGCCAAAGCATGCATTATGGCCAACATTTCTATATCATAAATTCTGAAGCTCCTCTCAGGTCCCCTAAGCTTCCTACTCTCATACACAATCGGGTTCTTGTCTTGCATAAGTACCGCTCCAATGCCCTCACCAAATGCATCACAATGAAGCTGAAATGACTTACTAAAATTTGGTAATGTTAGCACTAGACAAGAAGTCATCAACTCTTTGAATTTATCAAAACACTCTTATGCCTCAAGAGTCTACAAGAAAGCCCCCTTTCTCATTAAATTCATCAAAGGTGCTGCATGCTTGTAGTATCCACTAACAAACCTCTTGTAGAACCCACACAACCCCAAAAATCCTCTCAACTATGTTAGGTTTACTGGAGTAGGCCACTCAACAATAGCACAAATCTTTTCAGGATCCATGCATACTCCTTGTGCACTGATAATGTGACCCAAATATAATAACTCTGATAATCCCAAATCACATTTAGACTCCTTTGGATATAAGGATTCCCTACTCAAAATGCTCAACATAGTGTCTAAGTGCCGCACATGCTCATCCCATGTCCTACTATACACCAGAATGTCATCAAAGAAGACTAACACAAATTTCCTCAACTGAGGCTGAAAGACCCTGTTCATCGTGGATTGAAAAGTGGCTAGAGCATTAGTTAGCCCAAATGGTATAACTACAAATTCAAAATGGCCATAATGACACCAAAATGTCATCTTCTCTATATCCTTCTCTCTGACTTGGATCTGATGATACCCTGATCTCAAATCAAATTTGTAGAAGAAGCATGCTCCATGTAACTCATCTAATAACTCATCAATCCGTGATATGGGGTACCTGTTGTTTATAGTCTTCTTGTTCAAGATCCTGTAATCTATGCACATCCTAAGAGTACCATCCTTCTTCTTCACCAAAACCATAGAAGAAGCAAAATGAGACTTACTTGGTCTAATGTGCCGCATAGCAAGTAGTTCCTTGATGGTTTTCTCAATCTCATCCTTCAATCTCTTTGGATGTCTATAGGGTGTAATCATAATGGGTTTGGCACCCTCCTCCAACTTAATGATGTGCTCAATACCTCTATCAGGAGGACTGCCTGGTGGAATGTCACTGAACACCTTACTATGCTTGATTCTCAAAGCCTATATGTTTGGATGATACTCAGTTAGTTGCTGCCCCTATGATGGCATCAAAGTGCAACGGGCTTCCCACTCAACCTGGTCATGTCTTAGTAAACTCCCCATGTGTCTGCAGGACATCATCCTAAACTCACTGTCACAAATGGCCTTACATATATGTGTCTTTCCATCCAAATGGAACTTCATCTCCATGTCTCTCAGATCGAGAGTGAACACTCCAATGTCATACAACCAGGTCATACCAAGTACTAGATCTGTGTCACCCATGTTTACAACATAAAAATCAGCTTTGAAGTCATAGTTGTTAATCCTTAGGGGTAGACCTGTAATCTTCCTATCACATTTGAGGACATAACCATCAGCTACCCTCACTCTCAGACCCTCAAACTACTCTGTCTGAATCCCATGTCTCTCAACTAGCCTGGAATCAATTAAATTATGAGTGGCACCTATATTGAGCAAGGTGATAACTCGATGCCCTGCCAATACTCCCCTCATCCTGAATGATCCCTCTTGCTACACACTGGTGAGTTAGGCCTCCTTAAGTCTACCCTCAGTATTTTCATCACCTGTAGCCATTTGGTTCAACTTTTCATCACCTGTGGTTTCCTTTTCTTCAACTGATCCCTCATTTTCAAATTGCTAGTTTGAATTTTCAGAATTAGAATCATCATAATAAGCGCACATAGCCCTATTTTCTTTGCCCTTGGGTCTTAAAGGACAATATGGTTCATGTCATAAGGTCCTTTGCAATAGAAACACAATTTCTTCTTTCAAAAATCATTAAGTGTCTCGCTTCCAAGAGATGAAAAAGATTTATCTCTATTTTCAGGTTTAAATTTAGTCCTCTTTGGTTTCTTACAGAATGACTTATTGTCCTTGCTCGAGGAAGCTGCCTTGGGCTGAAATTTATTCACTTGGGCTACATGCTCCATGCTTCTGGCTTTCTTCATAGAATCATTCAATGTGAAAGGATCAAAAGCTTTTACCCAACCTCTAATTGGTTCAGCTAAGCCTTCAGTAAATAATACTATTAACCTCCTCTCTGATATGTCTGGCACCATAACTGAGGACCATTGAAACTCATTAATAAAATTCTCTAAGCTCCCTATTTGTTTGAGCTATGCCAGGTCTCTAAAGTATACCTCTGGATCTTTCCTATCAAACCTTTCAACCAATCTATCCATGAAGTCTTGGTAAGAAGTCACCTAGTTCTGCTGAAGAGTGATCAACCCATGATACCACCAATCGTGTCGTAGTCCCTCCAAATGTAAAGTGGCATATTTTATTGCCTCAATCTCTATCATAGGCCTCAATGCTAGAAAAGTATCAAGCTTGTGGATCTAAGCTTACGCTATCAATCTACCACTACCATCAAAAGTGGACAAGGAAAGCTTGCCTGTAGCATGCTTTAGTTCATTATTCTACCCCCTAGGTCTCTTGTCCTATCTGATTTCATAGTAGTGTTCTCTCCTTTGGCTCACAAAACTTTCAAAGTTCATCCTTTCTCGCACATGTGGGGCCAATAGTTCCCACTCATCATTTGCATCCATAAGGATGTCTGCAAACATCTCATCCCCAACTTCCTCTACTAGATCCTGCACTGGTTCCTCCCTAACAAAGGTAGGATGTGTGAGTCTATCTGCTATTCTAGAGTGTGTCCTCTGTGCCTGTGGAGAACCTATACCACTCCTGTTATCCTCTTATTCCTTATTCTACTTGTCAAGTGGATTCATCCACTCCATCATGGTAGTTAGTGCCTGTAATGCTTGGGCCACCTGCTGCTGCCCTGTTGCCATAGTTCTAAAAAACTCTATGGTATCCTGGTCTTCATCATTCCTATTTACCCTGGGTGGGCTACTATCATGCCTATCACCCATGATGACTGATTGTTCTAAAACCTATTCACCTTCAAGTAAGGCTCTCCTGCATGTATAATACATGTGTGAACCAACCTGCTCTGGCTGCATGTAATAACTAAACCCTCAGGATGGCAAGATTTAGCTCTGATACCACTGTAAGAACCCTTCATAGGCTCTAATTGTTGAAGCTATTTTGTCTCAATATTTGTTTTGAAAGTTTATAATTTTTTTGTGGTTTTCACAAGTTTTAGAGCAAAAAGAAAATATACCATAATCTGAAATTTTGAAACAATTTGAAATACTACTACAACTTCTATTTATTTTCTAATGAAATACAAGTAAAATCAAAACAATCTTTTATTGGAAAAATATCACCAAAGGCAATTATGAACTACATTAAAAACCTAGAATAAGACTATCATGTGCTGCTATAATTATTTATTTGCTGAAGTAGTAAATGCTGAAGATGTCATTCTGTCGCTTATACCCACATTTCAGTCTCTCTATGATATAATCTGTCTTTGTCAATCTCCAACTACCATCCAATATTATCTTTCCACAACTACGAGTAAAACTCTCTGTTGAATCACAATAAGAATCTCTGGATGAGACCCTCTCCACAACACTAGATTCACCAGGTATTTCATTAGCTCAAATGGCGAACACAGAAGAAAACTACGTTTCTCCAATGGTGAAATGCTGAAAATCCTTATCTAGAGCTCAGAGAAAGAAGCAATAATCAATAACAATAATAATGGATGCCTTTCTTCTTTCCCCAATGAGCATAAATAGGCTTTCCAACCCTAATACACAATTCCTTGAAATGCTACGATTTCTTTCTTCAAGGCATTAAAAATATAATCATTAAATAAATTTAATAATTTAGACTTAGGAAAACATGCCAATAAATTAATACATTAATTTGGCCCCCCTCATGATATTAAGACCCATCACTTAAGTGATTTAATATAAAGTCAATTTACAACTTAATATTAAATCCTTTGCCATTTAATTAATATATAATCACTAAACACTGAATAACTCCTTAAAAAATGTGAATCTGGATTAACTGTCTGGAACTGGAGTTGGCATAATAATTTCCCATGTGATCAAATAATATTTTTAAAAATAGAAAGAGTTCATCTCTATGACTCTAAAAGTTGCTAAAACTAGCAAAACTCAAACAAATAGACTCTAAAACCTCTCCATACCAAATCAAGGGAGCTGAGCTCTGCAAAAGTTGAACCATCAGATAAACATATCTCCTCTGTGCACAAATTGACCCTCTATTCATCTCTACTAGCCTACGAGGGTCCAATGATAGACTAATCAATAGCTAGAATGATGTCTCTAGCTAGAAGGGGACATCACAATATGTAATTGAAATGTTGAAAGAAATACTAAGTTAAGGAATGGAATAATAGTTTAACCTAATGCTTTGGAATCATACTACAAATAGGAAATTGGCTATTTTCTTGTGGTGCAGAAAATAATGAATAGTTCTGTTATCGAATGGCTGCAAGAACAATAGAGTTATAAATATTTCAATAAAACTTAAAACTAATTCCTACTAGCTATGAACTGAGTTCACCTCCCGCATGGGCCCCCACGGAAGAGTGAATACATAAAAACTTAGAGATTAAGAATTGTAGATATCATTTCATTCATTCATAAAACATAAGTATAAAGTGTAGTAACAAAAATGTATTTCACTACTGCTGGATTACAAAAGGATTCCCCACAAAAACTAGCTAACTTAGGAATCTAAACTCTAGCTTATTTATAAGAACAACTTAGAACAAAACTCCCTAAAACTAGGATTCTCCAACATCATGGATATGATGATTTTGAAGATACAAAAACAACATCATTTAATGTAGCAGTAGGTTGCATTCATTTTCACATGAATTTAGGTATTCACAGCTTCTAGATTTAGTCCATCATAGTTGCTAACCATGTTGACTCAGTCCGCAATGATAACTGCTACCGGCTGAAAGTGATGGAATCATAATGAACTCAAAACAATTATTCAACTTTATAACACCACTTCATCTTTTGATGCTGACTTCTTCTTCACTTGTTGACTCGCCATTCCTTGCAGGAGATTAGCGTGCACATGCAAAAAATGCAATACATATCCAAGATAGAATTCATAATAATTTTTTCTACATTAGCTTTGGTCTTATCACATGGCTACAGGAAGACTACCTAATCAATGCAAGATGGAAAGATACAATATTTCATTCCACGTAACCATATAACATATATGTTCAACATATTCATTTAAACTTAAAAGCATCAAAGTACACACACATATAGCAATAAAAACATAAGAAGTCTGAATAGGTCCATGAAAAACTCATAAAGCTCCCAAGTCTTAGCCATTAAAATACATGAAATCATAAATCAAATAGGCCTCAAATTGGCCTCATCATTTCCCCCTAGCTTTTGCTTTTGTTGGTCTTCTATCAAACATGAAGTTCTTGATCCTCACTGTCATCATGTAGTCTGTAGCTATTTTCTACCCTGAACCTCCCTCTGCAAATCTCTAATAGAATCCTTTTGTTTCCATGTGTTTCTCCCACCTCCTTACTTCCCCTTCCATATCATAATCATCCACATTCTCTAAATTTGCCAATAAAGGAGAAAAAGCAAAGGCGCCTGAAAGGTGAGCAGAATCCAGAAACTTTGTTTCACTCTGCCCAATGTGATATACCATGGGTCTCTTTTGTTTTCCATATTGAAATTGAGGGGTGAATATGGCTCCTTGTTTCTTAGTTGTTTAAATATGTTGATCCAACACCACTATTTTGAATTTATAGCCTCGGGCAACTCAACTTCAGCCATTCTAATATACTCATTAAAAGCTGCATCTCAGAGGGGGTAAATGGCTCGACTTCGTGATTCTAAAGAAGCAATTTTTAGCCAATCATAATAATAAGTATTTGGATCCCGGGCCTCTAGTCTTAGGAAAAGGGGAATTTCTTCCTCTAATTCCCTGTAAGTTTTAGCTTGGGTTTCTCGACTTATTTCATTTTGTTTCCAAGACATAAGATCTCTTAACTAGATATCCCCAATATATAGCAAGGGATTCCATTCCCTATTATTGGGCAGTACAAGATTATGAAGGAAAAGATTATATAAAATTTTTTGTAAGGTTGCAAGAGAATTGTGGAAAGCTCGAAAAACTCAAGGGGTTCAACTAATGATGAAGACTTATCTTTCACTATACAAGTCATTTGATAATTAAAAAACTACTCCTTAAGGAATATTGCATAAACAGGAGATGGAGATCGGCAACTCATCAGTTCAGGTATAATTGATGTTACCTTAGTAAGCTTTGTTTATAGTTGCTCCACTTCCTCTTCCTTTTCTAGAAATTCTTGATAATGTCTATCAATGACTTGATTCAAATCTTTCTTCTATTGTCTCCATTGTTCTCTTTCCATGATTAACTTGTTAGATAGCTAAAAAATAATGGATAATAGTGATATAGGACAAGAAGCACTGAATATGGTATTTGTACTAGGGTTTTCACCTGTTGAATGTGGAACAACAGTCTTATTATTACCTGGATTCTTATCCTTTGTGAGGTCTGTCCATATTACCATAGACCTCTCAGAGTTACTACAATGCTGAGCAGCTGTAGCCAATTCATCAAACCCTGATTAAATATCTGTTCAACCACTTTATTCACAAAACTCATGTTAACCTCAGAATCTTCTTCAAACAAATTTCTTCTTTTTGCTGCAGGAGGTCATTCTGGTATGCCTTCTTCCACTTGGAAACATTCCTTTGACATAACATGATTTTTTGAGTCAACGAGGTCATCAACTATTTGAGGTCCTTTAGAGGATGAACCCTTCCTCTGAAACATATAGGCCTTCTCATTAGAACTAGAATCATCCCCGATCACTATGCATTCTTCACCCATTCTACCCACAGAGGGTTGTTCTTTTTTAGTTTTAGGAAATGAATGAGGCAATTCTTGCTGATTATCTCTAGGTTCATCCATTCTTGGCTCACATGGCTTAGAAGTTTCAGGATCAATGACTGACCTTGTTTGTGGTATATTCTTAGACAATTTTTTTTTTCTTCTACAACTTCTCCTCACTGGGGTTTCTTTTTCTTTGACATGAATTTTTCTGCTTTCTAAGAGCGGCTAGAGCTACAGGAACTTTTTCTTTTGTCTTTCGACAAGAACCAGAGGGCATTTTTCTTCCTTCTTGTTCTTTCCTCATAGGAGTCCTAATTTTTATAGATAGGGGTGTAGTTTTTCCTTCAAAGATTTTCTTCTTGCCTTTACTCTAGACTGATCCAAATGTTTTGGCTTTAGGAGAACTTTTAGGATTTCTACACCTAGACCTTCTTCTTGAAGAAGACTTTGGTTCTAGATCTTCAATAATTTTACTAACCCCATGTTGGAAACTAAAATTGAAGCAATTTTTGTATTTTCATTGATGTCAAACCTTAACTGGTAAGACTGTTGCTATGTAAGAAAGTATTATATCTATTTGATTGTTGTGAAGGTTGCCGGCAAGGTTGGTAACAATAGCACTTAAGGAAAGGTTGAGTTATCTTGATACTTCAATGAGTACTTGATTATGTGGCACAATGATAACATAATGTATTATTTATCTAAGTAAGAATGAAGCCTAAACTGGTAGGCTTAACCAAGCAAAAGTGAAGAAATCTAGTTTAAGCCGAGTGATGTTAGTGTCGACCGAGATAGTATATGCCAAGTAAATTCAGTGTTGATCGAACATAAGTTAATTGCTAAGGAAGATAATATTAGCTGAGGAAACAATTTTTGAGGTGACCAAGCTGTCTAATGAAGACCGAGGAGTTGAACACTGTATTGACCAAGCATTAGTAATTTACATTTGAGGAAGAATTCAGATTTCTAGCCGACATAGTTGAATTCTTAGATTATGTAAAATGTGTTGACTTTATTTTTTGATTGTATGAAAGCATTTAATGCACTGTAAAATATTTTACTGTAAATCTATAAGGAGATTTGAGATATTTCTAAAAGGATAGATGAAGAACATAAATTTGGAAGGATTCGATGAATTTGACCTAACCCTAAGATCTACGAAGGAGATTAAGCAACAAAAGATGTATTGACCTAATTGAGGAAGTATTAAGGAAACTTAAGCATGAGGTTGAAAGAAGAGAGGATGCTAGAAGTATTGTTGATGTTATTGACTATATAAGTAGAAAAGGTTGAAGGAGAAGTGTTGTGATTGCTTGAAGAGATTTCTGATCAGATCAGTGATGGGGATGGAAAAGGTTCATATTCAGTAAGCCAGCATATGTGTATAGAATTGGATCTGATATTTGCAAAGTGAGTTGTATGTTTTTTAGATCAATACTACTATTAATTTCTAACCATTGTATCAGTCAAAATATTTTTAATAGAGGTTGACCTAATAACCATTTATATAAATCTTTTGAAGAAGGTTTCATTCTAATGGGATGTATGTAAGTCCTATAACAAGGTGCACTTTTAACATAGTGGTTTAAATCCTTTAACCGGGTCACACCTGACAGTGTGTTTGTAACCTTTGACAGGGTTGGCTTTTCAAAGAGCTCACTTCAGAAGACTAAAAATTATACTAACATGTTATAAAGTGATTTTTCCCAAATTGGGTTTCCACTACAAATCTTGGTGTTAATACTTGTGTGAATGTTTTGGTTTGAACATTTCTATGTTTTGCAAGTTATATACTATTGGATAAGTGGACTGCACTATTATATATTTTTGTTATGCCATTAGTAATGATTGAGTAGCTGTTGGTTATTGGATCTAATTTATTGAAGATTTTTAAAGTTTTTTTTATACATCTGGACCTGAGAACAACTGATTCACCCCCCTTCTCTGTTGTTCTAAATCATATTAACAATTGGCATCAAAGTTGTTGGTGCTTATAGAGAACAAGTTTAAAGGTACTTTGAGCAAATGATCAAGATGTATAAGGAGGTGCTGAAGCTAAATAAGGAGAAATTCCCTGCATGGAAAAGTTTGATGAAGCTGCATCTAGCTGGTATTAGTGATTCTTTAAAGTATTATGTCAAGCATGATTATGTGACACCTGCTGCACCTCTGAGTGCCGAGGAAATGAGAGCTAAACAAGAACACAACCAAGCAATGCTAGAGATTGCTTCTGCCCTAAGTTATCCAGAATTGGAAGACATCAAAGAATGCACTAATGCAAAGAAAATGTGGGACACTCTTGCAAATATCTATGGTGGTGATATAAATGTACTAAGAGGAAAAGCTGAGAGCCTAAGAGGTAAATTTGATGAAATGAGAATTCAAGAAGGTGAGAATATTGCACAATATTGTGGTAGAATAAAAGTTGTAAATGCTATTAGAGGAGAAAATGGAACTATTGATGATGAAACTGTAGTTGGAAAAGTATTGAGAACTTTGCGTTCTATTTATGCTATCAAAATTTCAGCAATTCAGGAATCTAGATGTAACCCTAACAATGCTCTTACTTTGGAAAGTTTGGTTGGTAAGCTTACTGCTTTTGAGCTTTCTAACTATGATAACTTCACTGTTGCTAATGTTGAATTTTCTTTTAAGTCACAAATGGTTTTGAGTAAGTCAAAGAAGGAAAAAGAAAGATGCATCAGTGAGAGTGAAAGTGAAAGTGAAAGTGACACATCTGATGAAGAACTTGAGGATCTAGAAGCTCTTATGGTTAGAAGATTGAGAAGGGGAAAAGGAAACTATAAAGGTAAAATCCCTATTATATGTTTTTTGTGTAATAAAGTTAGTCATATAGCTACTAGATGTCCTAACATGGATAATAAGGATGAAGAAAGAGACAGTAAACATAAAGACAAAAGAGAATATAGAGGTTACTGAAGGTACAAGGACTACAAAGGAAAAGATAAGAAATCTTGCTACATTGCCGAAGAAGAGACTGACACTGATAGTGACAATTTTGAAATTGAGGTTGTCTATGTTGCAATGAAAGATGATTCTGATGAGGATGAGAAAATTGCATTGATATCTTATGTGAACAAAAATGATAAATGGATTATTGACAGTGTTCATTCGCATCACATGACTAGTGACAAGAGTAAGTTTGATACCTTAGATCATTATAAAGGTAGAAGTGTGAAATTTAGTAATGATGCACCATGTCTTATTAGAGATAAAAGATTGATTAAGCTGACTGATAAGATCACTTGTTAAAATGCTTATTGGGTTGAAGGTCTTACCTATAATCTTCTAAGTGTTGCACAACTTAATAACACTAGCTACTGAGTGGAATTTCATCACAGGAAGGCCAAAATATTTGATGCCACTGGTGAACTAATTGAAAGTGGAGAACATACAAGAGGTAATTTGTTCTATCTAGACCTATCTGAAGAATTATGTATGATTACACAACTTGATGATAAATGGCTATGGCATAAGCAGCTATGTCATGTTAACTTTGATAATCTAGTAGAAATTAGTAAGAAGAAGAAAGTAAGAGGTCTTCTTAGATTGAAGAAACCTAAGAATGTAATGTGCAAACAATGTCAGTTGGGTAAGATGACAAAGTCTAGTTTTAAGAGCAAGAATTTTACTTCTGAGAATGCTTTAGATTTGGTTCATACTGACATTTGTGGACCTATGGGTGTACAAAGCTATTGTGGTGCTAGATATTTTATCTTGTTTGTTAATGATTATACTAGAATGATGACTATAATGTTCTTAAAAGAAAAATCTGATGCTTTTCAAAATTTTAAGAGGTATTTGGCTAAGGTTGAAAAGGAGACAAGTAGGAATCTGAAGTGTCTGAGATCTGATCGAGGTGGAGAATTTATATCCACTGAATTTAATCTATTTTGTAATGATAGAGGAATCAAAAGACAAATGTTTGCACCTACAACTCCTCCATAGAATGGTATAACAGAGAGAAGAAACAGATCTATCATGGATTGTGCAAGGACATTAATGATTGAAAAGAATGTTGCACAAAAGTACTGGAAAGAAGCTATAAGTACAGCTATTTATACTCTTAATCGAGTACAAATAAAAAAAGGTACAACTCTGACACCTTATGAGTTATGGCATGGGTATGCACCTAATGTAAAGTATTTTAGAATTTTTGGAAGCAAAAGCTACATACTAAAGGACAATAGAAATGGAAAATTTTGATGCTAAAAGTGATGAGGGCATATTCCTAGGCTATTCCATAAAAAGTAAAGCTTATAAGTGTTTGAACTCTAACACTAAAAAAATTGTGGAAAGTGTGAATGTCAAAGTTGATGAGTATGCAGAGAAAAATAAAGCTGACAGAAAAAAAGAACTAGAAGATTATAGATCTTTTGTGTATATAGAGGAAGGAGAGGCAAGTGAAAAAATTGCACCTAATGTTGAGTCTCAGGTAAGCAATACCGAGCATAAGGTAAACAATGCCAAGAGAGAAGAAGAACGTGCCGAGAGATAGGAGAAAGCTACCAAGTATCAGGAAGAGGTTGCTAAGCTTTCAAAAGATGAATTTGATAATCTTACTAGTGAACCTGAAGAGCAAGATGAAAGGAGAGCAGAACCTATTTTACCAAAATATGTAAGGAGACATCACAAGCCTAAATAGATCATTGGAGAAAAAGATACTGGAGTTCTGACCAGAAGCAAAAAAAGAGATCCAACATGTTTACTATGTGAATTAGAGCCTAAGACAACAAGGGAGGCATTAGAAAATGGAGACTGGATACAAGCAATGAATGAAGAGATAGACCAGATAGAGAAGAATGATACCTGGAATCTAGTGCCGAGACCAGAAAATAAAAATGTCATTGGAACAAAGTGGGTGTTCCAAAACAAGCTAAATGAGCACGGTGAAATCACAAGAAACAAAGCTAGGCTGGTATGCAAAGGCTATGCACAAGAATAAGGAATAGATTATGGGGAGACATTTACCCCTATAGCTAGATTGGAAGGAGTAAGAACCTTACTTGCATATGCTACCTACAAAGATTTCAAGGTATACCAAATGGATGTCAAGTCTACATTTTTAAATGGTATATTAGAAGAATAAGTGTACATTGAACAACTAGAAAGATTTGTTGATCCAAACAAAAGACACATGGTTTGCAAAGTGAATAAAGAACTGTATGGACTTAAGCAAGCTCCCAGAGCATGGTATGAGAGACTGCACAACTACCTGATATAGATTGGATTCTCAAGGAAAAATGACACAAGAAATCTACACATGAAAGATGAAGAAGGTAAAGGAATCTTGTTGGCTAAGATTTTTGTAGATGATATTATATTTGGTGGACAAGATGCCTTGTGTAATAAATTTTCTAATGAAATGCAAACTGAATTGAAATGAGTATGTTTTGTGAGATCAATTTTTTTGTTGGTTTACAAGTATATCAGATGGAGAAAGGAATTTTCATCACCTAGTCTAAATATGTTCATGAGATACTGAAAACCTTTGGTATGGAAGATTCAAGGCCAGTAGGTACTCCCATGGCTACTAGATAAAAGTTGTCTAAAAATGATGATGCTGCAGAAGTAAACCAGACTTTGTATAGATCCATGATTGGAAAGCTGTAGTATGTTGTACACAACAGACCATATATTGCTTTAGCAGTTGGGATTGTGGCAAGATTCTCTTCCAATCCTAAGGAAACTCTCACATGATGGTTGTCAAAAGGATAATGAGATATTTGAAAGGGACTGCTGACTATGGAGTGTACTACAAGAAGCATGAAAGATTTGAACTGATAGTGTATACTAATGCTAATTGGGCAGGAAATGTGGATGACAGAAAGAGTACTAGTGGTGGAGCTTTCTTTCTTGGATAGAGATTAGTTTCCTAGACAAGTAAGAAATAAAATTGCATTTCCCAATCTATTGCTGAAGCCGAGTATGTGGCTGCAGTAGTGAACTATTTTAACCTGGTATGGATAAAGCAATTGTTGGTAGGCATGAAAAAAGAGATCACTGAACTAGTTGTCATTTACTGTGACAACACAAGTGCTATCAACATCTCTAATAATCTGGTGATGCACACAAAGACCAAACACATCATCATCAAGTATCATTACTTGAGGGAATTGGTACAAGATAAAGAAGTCCGAATGGAATATGTGAATACAAAGGAACAACTAGTAGACATATTCACTAAAGCTTTACCTGATGTAGTCAAGGATGGTGGATCCAATTAAGGATAGTCCAAAACTTGTAGCTAATAGAATTAAACAATGGAATACTCAACAATGCAACACAAAGTAATTGTTTAACACTAATTTTCATTAACAAGCCCAGTTGTAAGGCCTTCCGAGTTAGGGCCAATTATAATCAGAAAATAATTCTACAAGATCCACAACCAGATCTAATATAAACTCAGCTAGTTCAGCTGCAACGACAATCAAAAGCTAATGGAAACCTTAAGGTAGATCTAAACTTGAGCTCGCAAGCCTCCAAGCAATCTCCTTGTCTCCAAGTATGCAAACCCCTAGCTTTGCTGTAAACAACTATCAGATTACAATCTGATCTACAAGAACATGCAAGAACTTTTCCACAACTTCACCAACTTCAAGTTTAGAACTTCAGATTTGACTCACTAAGTCTTCAAGTTATGAACCTCTCTACTCCTTCATGATCTTTTCCTCCTCCCTTAAACATCTACCCAAGCACCCCTTAAATACTAATAATTAGCCACAAGTCAGCAAGATGAAACCCTTAACTCCCCCCCCAAAAAAATTAAATGCCATACAAGTCATCTTACAAATGTATACAAACATTTAATTCAACATGTCAGCCCATAAAAATGGCTACCAATAATAAATTCACCAAGTCGGCCCAACAAATCACATAGAACTCCAGTCAGTAAACTAGAAATACTGAGTGATAGTGAATTAACCAAACAAGCCAGGCATCACCGAGCACCAGTGTTGACCCAGCACCGTAGGCATGACCAAGTAATGCTTTCATCGAGTGCTAGAGACTACCAAGTTCCTTCAGTGACCAAGCTTCCTTCAATGATCGAGACCATCAGTCAAGGCTACAACTGAGTAACACCGTCCAAAATACCAACACTCCATGTAGTTTCATCAAGGACAAGAATGCCCCTGCCTTAACCTTGGATGCCCCTGCATTAGACACCCCAAGTTCCAAAAGATGTTCATATGTGAGAAGAACATCTTTCAAGATTCAACACATAAATCCTGAACTGGTTCTTCACATACAAGTCCTCCACCTTTTCTACTTTCAAATTCTTCCACTTTAGTTTCCTCTGTCTCTTCAAGTCTTTTCTTGACAATGTATAGGTCAGTCCTCCATACCGATCATTCATTTTCTCTGGATCCACAACCTCAACTCGGCTACCAATACTCAGGCTTCTCCTACCAAGTGTTGTATCCATCAAAGGCATCAGTGAAAACTTCCTGTCATCTTTCTCAATAGTAAACACATTCTGAACACAGTCATAAATAGCTCTGCAATCATATTGCCAAGGTCTACTGAGCAATATATCACAACTATGCATCTTCACAATGTCACACAGCACAAGATCCTTGTACGGGCCAATCTAAACATCAATGAAGCATTTTTATCTAACTTCCAAAGCATGAACATCTTGTAACCAGCCAATCCTATAAGGATAAGGATGCTTCATTCTATTCAAACCAAGTTTCTGAAATAGGTCCTCAACAACAAGGTTATCAATACTACCACTATCAACAATAACATCATAGAGTTTACCTTAAGTATTACATTGGGTCCTAAACAAGTTACTCCTCTCACAAGGTTCATCCTTTGTACTGAGAAATGTTTGTCGAAGTAGCAAGTTCTCTGATTCAAGTTCATTTTGAATGTTCTCATTCATCACAATAGTTTGTCAGTCAACCTTCTTTTGTGTACACTCAAAAGAATAGTGTCCTTCTTCTCCACAGTTATAGCAAGTACCTTTAAAGATAACTCTACATGTCTTCCTCTTTGATTCCATAGGTTTCTATTCATCTTCTGCATCAGTTGGCTTATCCTTCACTGAGTGATCAACCTTTTCCTTTTGTCAGGAGTTACTAGGCTGTTTCCTCTTCAACTTATCTTCTACCTTCAGAGCATACTGATAAGAATCTTCAACAGAATCAATCTTCAACATACCAAGCTCATCCTAAATATTGAATCTCAGACCATTCACATACTGAGCTACCTTTTCCTTACCAAGCTCTTAGTGTCCAGACCGAATAGTAAGTTTGTAGAACTCCTCGGTATAATCTTCAACAGATAGATCCTTCTATTTCAGATTCTCCAACTTCTTAAACAAGTCAAGCTCATAGTCAGTAGGTATGAACTTAGCTTTCAACTTAGTCACCATCAACCTCCACTGATTGATCTTTATTTCACCCTCATCTTCTCAGTCTCTCTGTAGTTCTTTCCACCAAAGAGCAGCATGTCCTTTCAACTTTGTCTATGCTAATCTCACCTGAAGAGGATCTTCAATTTCTTCTAGATCAAAGAAATCTTCAAGTTCACCAATCCAATCAATCAGATTGCTGCACTTCAAAGTACCAGAGAAAGTAGAAACTTCCCTTCAGTAATTACTAAACCAAGCAATAGATCTAGGTAATCGATTAGTTCTATCTTCACTAGATCTATCCCTCCAGTCATCACCACTAGATCCAGCAGGTTCTAATTCTTCAACAGCTTCTTTATAGCCATCCTCAGTACCAACATTCTGAGGTATACCAATAACAACTCTCATGATCTCAGTGACCATGTCATTCTTCATCAATTCCATCTCAGATCTGAAATCTAATTTCACTTTCTCTATGATCTGAGATTCAATAGTATCACAAAGATCTAAAATAACTCTAGGGTCTAATCTTCTCAGAGGCATCCTTAAAGATAAGAGAAACCCTTAGCAACAAGCCCTCACTAACCACCTTGTGATAATTTCCAAGTTTTAACCAAGTCAGATCGCAACCTGCAATCTTGTAAACAACTAGGGCACAATTTCACAAGTTCAGTGCTTCGGATCTACAATCTAGATTTTGCACAATCTTTGCTTCAACAAGATCAATTTCGCAAGATCAGCCTTGCTAGGTTAACCTTCAAGATCAACTCCGATAGGAACAAAGTCTCACTCTGATACCACCTAATGCAGTCAAGGATGGTGGATCTAATTAAGGACACTCCAAACCTTGTAGCCAACAGAATTGCATAGCGGAATACTCAACAATGCAATACAAAGTAATTGTTTAACACTAATTTTCATTAACATGCCCGATTGTAAGGCCTTTTGGGTTGGGGCCAATTACAATCAGAAAATAATTCTGTAAGATCCACAACTAGATCCAATATAAAATTAGCTATTTCAGCTCTGAAGATAATCAGAAGATGATGGAAACTGTAAGGCATATCTAAACTTGAGCTCGCAAGCCTCCAAGAAATATCTTTGTCTCCAAGTATGCAAACCCCTAGCTTTTCTACAAACAACTATCAGATTACAATCTGATTTGCAAGAACATGCAATAACTTTTTCACAACTTCACCAACTTCAGCTTCAGAACCTCAGATCTAACTCACTAAGTCTTCAAGTTATGAACCTCTCTACTCCATGATCTCTTCCTCCTCCCTTAAACATCTACCCAAGCACCCCTTAAATACTAATCATCAGCCACAAGTCGGCAAGATGAAACCCTTAACTCCCCAAAAAAAATAATTAAATGCCATACAAGTCAGCTTACAAATGTATACAAACATTTAATTCAGCATGTCGACCCATAACAATGGCTACCAATAATAAATTCACTAAGTCAGTCCAATACTTCACATAGAACTCCTGTCGGTAAACTAGATTTATCGCGAGATAGTGAATTAACCAAACAAGCTAGGCATCGTTGATCACCAGTGTTGACTGAGCACTATAGGGATGACTGAGTAATGCTTTCACCGAGTGCTAGAGACTGCCGAGTTCCTTCAGTGATCGAGCTTCTTTCAATGATGGGGACTGTCGGTCAAGGCTGCAATTGAGTAACATTGGCCAAAATGCCAACACTCCATGTAGTTTCACCGAGGACAAGAATGCCCCTGCCTTAACCTTGGATGCCCCTACATCATTACCTAAAGAAGCTCATGAATACCTGATAGGTCAATTAGGGGTTCTTTCCCTAATTGAGGCTGCCTAGTCAAGCTAGGATCACTACATCAAATGTACTGCATAGAGTATCTGACAAATTGATGTAGAGACAGGTCACACATTAGGAGTAGCCTAGAGTTGTGAAAAGTACAACAAAGACAATAATCAGTCATAAGAAAAGATGACAGAGGGAGAAATATTGTTATTGAACTAAAAAGATGATATCTACATCTACAGGGTATATGTTTTAGTTGCTGCTTTGGCATTTTTTTCAAAGAGGGAGATGATCATAGATGAATACACATCATGAGATTTTATGGAAGATCAAGTAAGAGGGAGAGATTCAGTGGATGGTCATACAAGAATGACTAATTGATTCTATATCAGAATGAAGCTAAGGATATTATAAATATTTTTGATGGACAAATAAGTTTTGGATTGGTTGGTGATTCATGTGATATTCATATGGTGTTGCCATCACTGCCAAAGAGGGAGATTGTTGGAAACTGCAATTGAAGCAATTGTTCTATTGTCATTGATGTCAAACCTTAACTGGTAAGACTGTTGCTATGTAAGAAAGTACTATATCTATTTGATTGTTGTGAAAGTTGCAAGCAACGTTGGTAACAATAGCACCTAAGGAAAGGTTGAGTTATCTTGATACTTCAATGAGTACTTGATTGATGTATTGTTTATCTAAGTAAGAATGAAGACTAAACTGGTAGGCTTAACTGAGAAAAAGTCAATAAATCTAGTTTAAGCCGAGTGATGTTAGCATCGATTGAGCTAGTATATGTCGAGAAAATTCAATGTCGATCGAACATCAGTTAATTTTTGAGGAAGACAATATTAGCTGAGAAAACAATTTTTGAGGTGACTGAGCTTTCTAATGAAGACCGAGGAGTTGAACACTTTATTGGTCGAATGTCAGTAATTTACATTTGAGGAAGAATTCAAATTTTCAGCCGACATAGTTGAATTCTTGGATTATGTAAAATGTGTTGACTTTATTTATTGATTGTATGAAAGCATTTAATGCACTATAAAATAATTTATTGTAAATCTATAAGGAGATTTGAGATATTTTGAGAAGGATGGACAAAGAGTATAAAGTTGTAAGGATTTGATGAATTTGACCTAACCCTAAGATCTACAAAGGAGATTAAATGACAAAAGATGTATTGACCTAATTGAAGATGTATTGACCTAATTGAGGAAGTATTAACAAAACCTAAGCATGAGGTTGAAAGAAGAGAGGATGTTGGAAGTATTGTTCATGTTATTGACTGTATAAGTAGAAAAGGCTGAAGGAGAAGTGTTGTGATTTCTTAAAGAGATTTCGAAGTAGATCAGTAATGGGGATGGCAAAGGTTCACAGTCAGTAAGCCAGGATATGTTTATGGAATTGGATCTGATATTTGCAAAGTGAGTTGTATATTTTTTAGATCAATACTACTGTTACTTTCTAACCATTGTATTAGTCAAAATCCTTTTAATAGAAGTTGACCTAACAATCATTTGTATAAATCCTTTGAACAAGGTTGCATTCTAATGGGATGTATGCAAGTCCTCTAACAAGGTGCACTTTTAACAAAGTGGTTTAAATCCTTTAACTGGGTCACACATGACAATGTGTTTGTAACCTTTGACAGGGTTGGCTTTTCAAAGAGCTCACTTCAGAAGAGTGAAAATAATAGTGTATATGATGAAAATACGCCTGTTAAGAACAAGTTCAAACATGCAAACATTAATGAGAAAGAGCATATTCAAATCTATTTTAGCATATTCATAAACTTGTAAAAAATATTAACTTTCACCATAACCTCAGATGAGCATGAAGAAAGTGCACCCAAGACTTGTTTGATTTAAGCTCTTAGAGAAGTTGTGGGTGTGCTCTCCCAACACAAGTATTGATCCCACTATGAATGCAAGTATGATGAAGATTTGAGATGCTCAAAAAGAAGCTATAAAAGTAACTCTCAAGCATTAAAATGCAAGAGGCCAAAGAAGCTCAAGGAGGAGCTATGAAAGAAATCCTCAAGATCTATGGCATGCAAATAAAACAAATGAAGCTAAAAGCATGTAATGAGACTAAATCTATAATGAAAATCTAACAACTACCAAATTTTTAGTAAAGAAAACTCTAAGAACAGTTCTAAGCATATATTAGCATAATAACTCTAATGCAAGAATGAATGTCTTTTTCTTGAGACAAGGGTCCTATTTATAGTATTTATGAGGGCTGGGGTGAGGTGACATCTATGTGAAATCCACATAGGTGCCACCAAGGAGACACATAAGCCATGCAAAGTCCAAGACTTGCTCACACATGTGTGAGCAACTTGGGATGTGAAAGGTCAATGTGTACTTCAAGTACATGTGTAAGTGTGTGTAAGAGATGTGTAAGTGAAAAAGTTTATTTTCACCATATTAGAATGTGTAAGAAGTGCCATAAAATGTATGAAGCCTTATTTGTGCAAATTTTAGCAATTTTTGAAAATGATTATTTTTGAAAATTTGTTCACACGTGTGAGCAAACAATTAGGACTAATGGATGTAGGAATCCAAAATTAGCCTAATTAACCTTAGTTAATTAGTGAGTAGGTTTATTAGACAGAAAGTGATGTGTGTAGGATAGCATCTAGGTTAGATTTAAGATTAAATTAAATTAAATTAAATTTAATCTTGGTTTAGTAGAAATAAAGAATGTGAGATAATTAAATAAATTAAAAATTTATTTAAAAAGGGACTATGGAAGAACATGTATTAAATTAAATTTAATACATTATGAAGGGTAGTATTTAAATTTAATTCAAACACTATTAATTAATGAATTTATTTAATTAAATAAATATAATTAAATAAATAGATGAATTTAACAAATATAATTAATTAAAAAATTAGCTATAATATTATTTGGGGTCATTAATTAAATTAAATTTAATTAATGTTAAAAAGATAAATTTAGGTGCCTACATTTTGCCCATCTTTGATGCAGTGTCAAAAATGACATCGTGTCAAAGAAAAGAAAATATAGATGCCGTAGAAGAAAAGTCAGTATGAGGATGTGCCCCCTTAGGAAAATAGGTCAAAATTAAAAATTGTAGTCAATTTTCACGAAAAAAAAGGTCAACGAAGGACTTTGCATGACTTAAAAAAAGAAAGAAAGAAAAAAAAAAGAAAATGAAAGGTCAAAAAGACCTTTTCCCTTTTTTGAAAAAAAGGACCCTTTATAAAAGGGGGGAGAAGGGGAAAAGTTATTCATTTTTACCCCTAAGGAGAAGGAAAAAAGAGGAGAGGAGAAGGAAGAATGGTTGGATGATGAGATAGGATGCAACTAGGTGAGCGGGTCATTTATCTGTGAGCAGCTGACAGGGGTGATCTGGTAAGTGCTTGAGCTCATCTTTATCATTTTTTAGTCTTTAGAAAATTGATTGGCATATGGGTAGATTTGGGGTTTTTGTTTTTTTGTTTAGATTTGTGGGTTTGTAGAAAAAGTCAGGGAGGGAAAAATGGCGAGGCGACAATGCTGATTGGTAGCTCTGCCCAGGCACCACCATCGATAGGCGGTGCCACCTGTCAACTGATAGGTGGCTTCGTCAGGTTACCCGAGTGCAACCACCCGTCACCAAATGGGCGGCTCTACCCGAGGTCACTCGAGCGTAGCCAACCGTCACCAAATGGGAAGCTCCACCTGGAGATACCAGGCGTAGCCACCCATCGACAGATGGGCGGCCTTGTTGCCCGTCCCTAGATGGGTGACTTCACTTGGTGGTCCTGGGTGGCGAGGCCACTCGTCGCTAGATGGGCGGCTTTTCCCGGTGGTCCCAAGTGGTGAGGCCACCCGTTGTTGGATGGATGACTTTTCTCAAGCATACCGGGCATAGCCACTTGTCGACAGACGAGTGGCTCCGCCTGAAGGCCTCAGGAGGAAAGGTCATCCATCCCTGGACGGGCGGCTTCACCCAGGCATTATGAATCCATAATTTCTTTGTTTTTCTTCTTTTCTTGAAGGACCCTTGTGGTCTCTTGAATATTTCTTGTGTTTTTGTAGTCACATGTCGATTAGATAGGACATGGTGACCTTTATATGTTAGTGGATTCTTATATTTTTTATTTTTATGTTTCACATTCAAGCTTCTAGAAGACTCAAGTATTATGGATGAATAAGGTTGATGTGATGGGTTTAAATGGATGGATGGAAGAGAAATGGTCGAGTCAATTAAATCAGGAAGAATGAGAGATAATTGTTCAATAGGTTCAAGTGCAAAAACACAAGTATCATCCTCATCATTCATGAATGTCTCAGATAGATCTAGAAAGTTATACTCCATAAAGTGTTGTCGATCATGAGTCATCCTAGAAGAGTTAGAAGAGTTTGGAGAATTATTTTGTGAAGCTAACCGAGATGATCTAACCCTAGAACTATGTCCTTCTTCTCATGCTTGAGTATCCATTTGTTCCAAAATTGTACAAACATGAACCATCTCAATTCGAGACCTCCCTAAATTCCATCTTACTATAGTAGGATGAGGTTTGATGTATCCATGGTTCATTTGATTAGTTGGAGTAGAAGTAGGTAACCTAGAAACCATAGGAGGGTGAGATCGATTGTCATCATCTTGTTGTGCTTGATAAATAGAGATTTCTCCCCTTTCATAATTTTTGATAGTAGCATACTTATGCACAAAATCAACTTGAATCTCCATTGTAGCATTTGACTGTGAGTCCCATTCATTCTCATTTAATTCTATGTCTATTTTGATATTGTCTGATGTAATCAACAAGAGTGATTATAGGAGGGAGATCTCCATCATCATCACTATTTGTCTTAGGAGGTGAGTCTTCAATAGGGCCTTGTGACTGTATAGCAATAGGATCTTGTGTAGTAGTAGGAGTAGTACCATCTATAGTAGCAGGAGCATAGTTTAGAATAGGTAGCAACATATCTGAGATTCAGGGGATATCAACAATTTTCCCCCAATTTGAATGCATGTGATCAGACTCAGAAATGTGTTCAACCACAAGAGCAATATAAGATGCTCTATTTGTAGCAGTAGGATCTTTCTTAATAGATGAGATAGTATCTCTCTAATTAGGGTCAGGATCATGCTCTTGAGACAATTTTGATGGTGCATATGGTTGCCCTTGATAACTTGGATTAGCGGTTTGAATTTGGAGAAGTCTTGCATAAGTCATTGGTTGAATCTTTGCTTCTTCTTCCTCAGATGAGTCATCACATGTAGGAGTGTTGATAGGTTGGCCAACTTCATGTGTATGATAGCCTCAACTAATCTGGTCTTCGGGAGTTTTGAATTCAGTGTGAAGAGGTTCTAGAAAATATTTTCCTTTTCCAAGTGGACTCTGTCTTTCATATTCCATGTTGTGCATAAGTTGGTAATCCATATCATATTTTTCAGGCAAGATATCAGCATGTTTTATTTGTTTAGCCTCTTTTTGTAACACAACACTCTCTTCCTTTTCTAGTTCTAAGGGAACTTTAGCCTTGACCATGCCAATATCATCATTAGATCTGAATAGGATTCCCTTCCCACAAGGTTCTTTTCCCTTAGCTTGATGAGACATCTTTTCTTCAAAAGAAGTGTTCTGGATGGGAATCTCTTGTGAAAGTGGGTGAACACATTCATTTAATGGGCAATAGTTTGATTATTTTCCTTCCAACCTTTTGCAATATTGGAAGGGTTCATGATCACCAGGAATGGTTATTTCAGCTTCATGATGTGGAAATTCAAACATTGGTGAAATATGGATGGGACAACTGAGATAGCATGTGTCCATGGTCTACCCAAAAGGATATTGTAGGGTAGATCGAAGTCAAGCACTTGACAAGTAGTTTCAATAAGAGTTGGGCCCACTTGTAAGGGTAGTGCAATGAGACCTTTACTCACCCTTTCTCTATCATCATATGCTTTTATTGTCATTCTCTCATTTACACCAATGAGGTTCTCAGAAAGACCGATATTGTGGATCATGCTTAAGGTGCAAAGATTCAGACTGGATCCATTGTCTATAAGGACTCTTTTGATTTGGGTGTTATGGATGGTGACTTGGATATGCAAGGGTTTATTATGATGAGGGTTAGGGCCTCATAAATCTTTTTTAGAAAAAACCAGGTGTTGTTGGCCAGCCAAATTTTTGATCATTGCTTGGAATTGAGAGGCATTGATATTTTTTGGGATGCAAGACTCAGTTAGGGCATTCTCAAGGACCTCTTTGTGAATGAGGGATGTATGTAAAAGATCTAGTATTGATATCTATGCAGGGGTCTTCTTCAACTGGGAAAGCAAGTCATAACATGAGGTAGGTCATGTTGAGGTAGACAGTGTAGCAAGTGGATCCACAAAAGGTGGACTGACAATAGCTTGTATAGTTACGTGAGGGCGGCAAGTAGTAACATTGAAATCTGCACTCTTTAAAGTGAATGTGTTTACATGCACGTTGGATTGTTCAATATGGCCACACAATGAGTCAAAACCACTACATCATTTTTAGCTAATTTTCCACAAGTGCGTTCATCTCCTGAGATTTTGTTTGTTGAATAATCACAAGAAAAACCCTTGGATGTGGATGCATTATTTTGATTATGTTCTAGAAAAGGTTTAGAATACATTTTTAACTGCGCGTTAGAAGTAGAGGCATTTTGTCCTTCTACTTCAATTTTACCATCATCGATCAAATTTTGCACAAAATTATGAAACTTCATGCATTTTTTAATCTCATGCCCTTTTATGTGATGATAATCATAGTATTCATTATCCTTATACCAGTGGGGTTTAGATTGATTTTTATTGAAAGGCCTGGTGTTAGGATAAACCATCATCCCTTGGTCGACTAGACATCGGAATATCACATCAAGGGAATCTGCCAACTGTGTAAATCATTGTCATGGTTGTTGTCAATTGTTTTTGTTGTTATTGCCATCATATTGTGAGAATAGAGAACCATGATAAATAGATCCTTGATTTTGATTTTGGTTATTTGAACTGTTCTGATTATTTTGGTTATTCGAATTGGTTTGATTATTGTTGCAATTGTTCTGATCATTGCTATTGCAATTGCATTGGTTACTATTGTTGGATGCTTGAACATTTTGGACATGTTTAGCATCAGTCACTCCATCATTAACAACACCTTTTTTCTTAGACCAGAACTTGGGTTTATCACTAGTATTGTTAGATGAATTAGGGGTGTAGTGTTTAATTGCTCCTTTCATCAAAAGTCCATCTTCAATAGACTTCCCCTTTTTAATGAGTGCCTTGAAGGAATTTGGGGCAGCCATCTTCATTTGAAATGACATTTCCGTAACCAAATTCTTAGTAAAGATGTCAACAAGATTTGAATCTAGGATTTTCCAAGGCATGCAATTTGCGAGATGTCGCCATCTTTGGAGAAAATTGGCAAAGGTTTCTCCATTTCTTTGTTTCATGTTACACAAATTGCTGAGGGATGCTTGATGTTCCATGTTATAAGAATATTGTGTAACAAATTTTTCTGCAAGATCATGGAATATGGAGATGGAACCTGGAGGAAGGTTCAATAGCCACTCTAAGGCTGGTCCTCCAAGACTTCTAGTAAAAAGCCTTAGGAGAAAATGATCATTATGGGAAACTTCTTGTACCGCTACATAAAATTTCTTGATATGTTGTGCAGGGCATCAGCATCCCTTGTATTTGTCAAACTTTGGCATTTCAAAATTGGTAGGGAATGGTTGGAGAGTGATTGATTTGTCAAAAGGATAAGGACATATTTCTCCAAAAGAAAATTCCTTCTTCTTGCCTTTCTACATAGCCAATATCATGCCCTTTAGCTCATAAATTTGTTGGACTAATTCAGGAGGATTAGTAGTGATCATATGGTCTTGAGGTGTTCCTCTGTGTAATGATGCATTATGCCCCCCTAGAGGGGGAAGATTGGTGTTATGTTTTTGGTTGGTGTTGTTTGCTTGTGCAGAATTTTGATTTTTTAGGACTCCACTAGGCTTCAAGAGAATAGAAGCAGAGCATTGTCTTGAGGACCCTAGTTGTGTTTCAGGTACATGGCTTGCATTTGAATCATCATTACTCACCCCAGTATTTGAGTTAGGCTTGTTTAGGAGTTTTCAGATTAACTCAAGCATATTATGGGGAGGTTGAGTTATGTTATCAGATGTTGACAATGCTACTTTGCTTTTGTTGGTTTGAATCAAGTTATTTTCAAGCAATGTTTCATCAAAATTATCAGGGAGGGTAATACCTCTTTGGACAAGATTCATGAAGATATTGACACTGTTGGCTTGGATTAGGTCTTCCACTAAGCTTAAGTTGTTAGGATCCTCAAAAAATTCTTTAGATCATGGATTAGCACTAACACTTTCAAGTATTAATGTCTCAGATTCCATATGAGGTTCTTCTTCATCATTAAAATCTTCTTGATAAATAGTTTCCTAATTGTTATCCATGATGAGGGATTCTTGTCATAGCTTTTCTTGTGATCAAGTAAGTACCATGCATGAGTGACCTTCGAATAGTTGAATTTGAAGAAAGGTGAATAGTTGATGAGATGTGGAAAGAAAAGATTTGATGAACTAGGAGCAACTTGGACTAATGATTAAGTCTGGATGATTGATTGGATTGATTGATTTGGATTAGATTAGATTGATTGAAGATTGGATTAAAGAGGGACTAAGCCTCAAGGATTGATTGGATTTAAAGGTTTGGAACAAGCCTAGGTGAAACAAGACCTTGTGATTATGCAAACATAGGATTGGTTTTGATTTAAAGTCTTCTTTTATTTGGGTGATGGACTAATGATCCCCAAACAAAATAGGACTTGATTAGGACTACTAGAGAAAGACTTAGTTCTCAAAGTAGTAAAGGATTAATGTTTTCTTTGGAATTAAGGTCTATGAGACACTATTGGAATGATTCTTTCACCCTATGGCTTGATGAAGGTGTGAAAGATGGATTGATTTGGTTCTGATTTAAAGTCCAAGATTTTGATTAATGCTCCTAATATTTTGGGAATGTGGATGAAGAAATGTGTGTTTAAAAGATGATAAAGGGATGAATGTCTTGAAGAGGATGAAGAATTAAGGTCAAAGGTACTTAGTCATAGGATTCCCAAGTGAAAAATGCCATGTTCACTTTGTTCTTGGAAACTTGATTGTTGTAAACAATTTTATCTGATTTCTTGACAGCTTCTAGAAATTCTCAAATGGGTTTCCAATAAGATTGGTTGGCTTTAATCCTTTGATCGATAATTTTCTTCTTGCTATGGGCTCATGTAACTCGGATTTTTTATTTCTTATGTTTAACACTATCTGTCATGACTTGAGGATAATATCTTGATAGATCAAATGATGTTCTTGGCAAGAACCGATTCCATACATACATCAAATGTTTGGGTTACAAGCACATTTGTCAAAAATAGTCCTGCAAGAGACAAAGCAACCTGGCAGGATTCAAGTGTATGGATTTGTTTTTGCAATGAAAGTAACAAGCACACTCTTTATCCCTAAAAGGAATTTTTCTGTGATTGAAAACCTTTTCTCACTGACTTAGGAACACACCCAAAAACTCCTTAGAATATGACCATCACCAAGCATGTAATGGCTCCATGATGTTGTATTATCAGAGTGTTAACGTTGAAGGGGGCTTGATATGGTGAGTGTCTTGGGGATATTACTATTCTCCTTGCACATAGATTATCAACCTTTCTGAGGTGAACTAGGTGGCTTCTAACTAATGGCTTTTAGTAAGGATCTCTATTCAAACACACTCTTTTTGTTCGCGCAAGCGCGACTGGGACATATAGCCCCACAAAGCACCTTGACAGAAGTAGTCATGTAAACGTGATTAAGATCACAAGGCCCTACTAAATGTTAGGTGAGAGCCATGTATAAGCTCAAATGTCATCCAACTTTCAAGGCTTTAACCCCAAAAAGAAAATTTCATTAACGTGAGTTGGAGTGGTGGGCTTACACCTTGTTCTCACGTGGGTCATTCCTGGGAGCTTTTTACCTCTCTGACAAGCCCATCTAATGGATTGAAAATAAATGCATGGATTGGCCCCAAGAAGGAGTCTAGATTTCTAGTTTTCCCTCAAGGGGAAAAGAGCATAATCTCCTATCCAACAAGGTTTTCTCCCAAACACACCAAAAAAATGATTAATTCCAAGTCTTTTCTTCAAGACCATAATTTAAAAGGTTCTGGGTTTCTGATTTTCTCACTTGGAGAAAAGAGCATAATCCCCTAGCTAATAAATCATTATCTATAAAAAAAAATTCCTATTTAATGCTAGGTGCCTAAGAAATCATTAAGAAGACACAATGTTTGATTGAATCTCCTTGGCAACCTACAAAACAACCTTAGTGAGTAGTTTAGCATGTTTGGTCTTCTAACAACGTCTTGCAAAAAAAAAAAGTTAGTAGTCTTAAAGTGGTCAAATCTTGGTCAACATTCTGCAAAATCACTGTTAGAAGTCACAAAATGTCAGTATCTTCAAAAAAACTCAGATAAAAAAACTCAAAGTGCAAGATATTATGAAAACATGCAAAAATCAGACAGAGACGCCTGTTGACAGCTAGAGACGCCTGTTTGTCAGAGATGCCTATTACTAGGTAGAGACACTTGTGTACAAGCAGAGATGCCTATCTGTCAAAGACACCTATTTGTAGGTGAAAATGCCTGTGTACAGGCAGAGATGCCTATCTGCACAAAAATAGAAGTTAAACACCAATGCTTGAAAGTTTTATCTTCTTATTAAGTTTTAAATGCATAAAAAGGTTTCTAATAGCAAATATACAGTGATTTTTAACCTTAATATGTCAAAAATGTTTTCTTAATCAACTTAAAAAAAACAACACAAAGGAAAACCCCCTCTTCTAGTAGAGACATCTGTTTACATGTAGAGACACCTATCTGCACAAAAACAAAGTTTTAATCAGCTTAATGTATTTTTCTTCATTTGCAGATACAATTAGGTGTTTTAATACTTATCATTAGCCTTAATGTGATTATGAAACATAAATTTTTTTGATTAAAATAAATTAAAATGAGAGAAAAACTCTTTTTGGTGGAGACGCCTATCTGGAGGTGGAGACACCTATGTACAGGCAGAGACACATGTGTGCATAGACTCCTATTGACAGGCAGAGATGCTTGTGTGTAGAGATGCATGTTGATAGGTAGAGATGCCTGTGTGCAGAGATGCCTCTTGCCCAACGGAGATGCCTCTGGTTGTGTGGAGATGCTTGTCTGAAAAATTCATGAAAACCTTTACAAAATCAAGATAAATAGTTAGTAAATGGGACTGTGGGTCCCACCAGGTGTGCCAAAATGTATATGATGAAAATAAACCTATTAAGAACAAGTTCAAAGATGAAAAAGTTAATGAGAAAGAGCATATTCAAATCTATTTTAGCATATTCATAAACTTGTAAAAAACATTAACTTTCACCATAACCTCGGATGAGCATGAAGCAAGTGCACCCAAGACTTGTTTGATTTAAGCTCTTAGAGAGGTTGTGGGTGTTCTCTCCCAACACAAGTATTGATCCCACTATGAATGCAAGTATGATGAAGATTTGAGATGCTGAAGAAGAAGCTATAAAAGAAACTCTCAAGCATTAAAATGCAAGATACCAAAGAAGCTCAAGGAGGAGCTATGAAAGCAATCCTCAAGCTCTATGGCATGCAAATAAAACAAATGAAGCTAAAAGCATGGAATGAGACTAAATCTATAATGAAAATCTAACAACTACCAAATGGTTAGTAAAAAAAATTTTAAGAACAATTCTAAGCATATACTAGCATAATAACTCTAATGCAAGAATGAATGTTTTTCTCTCGAGACAAGGGTCCTATTTATAAGATTTTGGAGGGCTGGGGTGAGGTGGCATCTATGTGGAATCCACATAGGTGCCACCAAGGAGACACATAAGCCATGCAAAGTTCAAGACTTTCTCACACATGTGTGAGCAACTTGGGATGTGAAAGGTCAATGTGTACTTCAAGTACATGTGTAAGTGTGTGTAAGAGATGTGTAAGTGAAAAAGTCCATTTTCACCATTTTAGAATGTGTAAGTGTCATAAAATGTAATAAGCTTTGTTTGTGCAAATTTTAGCAATTTTTGAAAAGGGTTATTTTTGGAAATTTTCTCACACATGTGTGAGCAAATAATTAGGACTAATGGATGCAGGAATCCAAAAATTAGCTTAATTAACCTTAGTTAATTAGTGAGTAGGCTTATTAGACAGAAAGTGATGTGTGGAGGATAGCATCTAGGTTGGATTTAAAATTAAATTAAATAAAATTTAATTTAATCATGGTTTAGTAGAAATAAAGAATGTGAGAGAATTAAATAAATTAAAAATTTATTTAAAGAGGGACTATGGAGGAACATGTATTAAATTAAATTTAATACATTATGAAGGGTCGTATTCAAGTTTAATTCAAACACTATTAATTAATGAATTTATTTAATTAAATAAATAGATGAATTTAACAAATATAATTAATTAAAAAATTAACTATAACATTATTTGGGGTCATTAATTAAATTAAATTTAGTTAATGTTAAAAGGATGAATTTAGGTGTCTACAAATAGTAACATGTTACAAAGTGGTTTTTCCCAAATTAGGTTTCCACTATAAATCCTAGTGTTAATACTTGTGTGAATGTTTTGGTTTGAACATTTCTATGTTTTGCAAGTTAGATACTAATGGATAAGTGGACTACATTGTTATATGTTTCTGTTATTCAATCAGTAATGACCAAGTAGCTATTGGTTATTGGATCTGATTTGTTGAAGAGTTTTAAAGTTTATTTTATACCTCTGGACCTAAGAACAACTGATTCACCCCCCCTCTCTAATCATATTAACACCCTGTGCTCAGTTTGAACCCTCTTCCCTACTCTCCTCCCTATATGACTTAGGGTTTGTTCTCAACTTCTCCCAAAAGAAAATCCTCCCATGACATAATTGATTGTTCTTTTAACGCTCTTCCCATAATTAAATTAATTAAACAATAGTGAGAAACAATGTTGGGCTTACCTTTTTACACAAGCAAAGCTCTCTTCTTTAAGATATGGAATAAGAAACCAGGTACATTCATAGGCCGATTGTCATGTTGCAAGCATCTCAAGAACTTGAAATGGACAGAATGTATAGAAATGTCTACAGACCTTCACAGGTGAAATATTTTATGATATATACAACACATTTCTTATAAGGGTCTGGCAATGATAATCTGTTCATACCTTTCTTTTTGTCAACATCCAGCGGTGGGTTTGTATGTAGGGTGAACTAAGCTCTAGCAATTGTCAGATCAAAACTTTCTGAAAATTCCTCCCCTTTCTATGGCAACCCCATGACCTCTTCCATAATTGTTAGAGTGAATTAAACCCTTAATCCTTTGACCATGGCTACTCCACCATTCAGTGAGCTTAGAAACTATGGATCTGCTTCACCATCCTAGCTGGTGAGCTTCTAAATGTAATCAAGCCAACCCCTTTCTTGAAAATGTAGCGTACATGCTTGGTTAATTAACAATTGTAGGCTCACATAGAAAAAAACCTCCTCCCATCTTCTAGAGTGCCAAATCACACAAAAAAATTCACAGTGATTCAAGGCAGACTACAACAAGGATTTGTTTAGAGAATGCTTGAGATGTGAAGACAACAAAGGCAATAGTTACAAACAATTTCCAAATGCAGAGGTTTTTGGAGTTTTTGAATTTTAGGCCCTTATGGAAACATGAGTGCAAATCTAAAATACATCACAAATTAAAAATTCATAATTACTTCTTCAAACTTCTTGTACCAGCCACCTTTGCAAATTATGTGCAAAATAAAAAGTTCTTTTAAAGTTGTCACATCATGGAAAGCTAAACTTGGTAAAAGTGTGCAAAAGTGTAAGTATGGTTTAAAAGAATACAATATAAAATAATTACATAGAAACATAAAACAAAAAAATCATATCTCTCCCCCAACTTAATTGAGCAATTGGTCCCACAATTGTAGATGTGACAAGAGCACAATGATTAATACCTTGGATAGCGTATACGAACCCGACAAGGTGCTGACGATAGCTTGAAAGCATCATCTGTTGGTGGAGAATGATGAGGTGGAAGGGTGGATAGACTAGAAATTATGAAGTGGAAGAGTGGAATTTAATATGGAGAGGGTACTTTCATAAAGAAAGTATTTATTATGAGGTGATGTGAATGTTTAAAGATAAGAAAAAATATGAGTAGATGGCTCATACCCTGATGCTACAAGAGACCCGTTGTCAGCGTCGAATTGAAACTGTTGTAGGAGCTCTTCTTTTCTTTGAGGCTTATGATACATCTTAATCCTTTGTCCATTTACTAGTAATTTGAAGCGTACATGATCAACCGTTGACAATTAAACAACACTATTTGAGAAAACAACAACAATCTCATAAGGTCCCAACCATCGGGTTTGAAACTTCCTAGGAGTATGATGATACCTAGAATTATAAAGGAGAGCCCAATCACCAATGGAAAATTATTTATCCTTAATAAATTTATCATGCCACTATTTTCTTTGCTACTGCACCAGTTCTGTATTGTGTAAGGAAGATTTTCTCCATTCATCAAGTCCATTCAGAGTTAGAATTTTCTCCTTTTGGGCATGGGTAAGATCTAGATCGAGCTCCAATGCTATCCTTAAAGTCATGTGTTCAAATTCCACAGGCATCATATTTGACTTTACTATAGACAAGTTGAAAGGGTGTGAATGCCATGGTAGTTTTCCATGTAGTCCTATAAGCCTAGAGTGCTTCAAGAAGTTTGGTTTGTTAGGAATGAATGCTAAAGCCTTTAGTAGTAATTCTGTAGCAGTGGTTGTTGCATTCATGACTATGATTATCATTGATGTCAACACAGTGATACTCTGGAGTTTAGCAGAGAAGCAGTCACAGTTTTGTTTTGCACACATGTTATATTGCAGATTGAGTTATGTGCAGTTGATGGTATGTTCTTTGGTATGTTATTAGCCTATGGTTAAGAGTGAAAAAAGAAATTCATTTATTCATGAAAGTTATAAGCATTTTGGTGGAAGCAGTATTCTGGCAGTATTCCTACGTAGCGGTTTTTGGTAATCAGAGGATATCTCCTAACCGGGATGGAATCTAATTCTGCATAGTTAAAGGGAAGTTTGAGACTCATTGGTGGTGATGTGGTTCATAGTGCAAACTTCGGGGTAACACGATTGGAAAGTTATTGTATTTGGAAGCCGACAGTTTTATGTAATTTTGATGTAGCATGTTGAAATTATTATTTTGTATTTGCATGTTGACTCATTTGTAATTATTTGAGTGTGGTATAAAGGAAGGAATGTTTTCCTTGTTATGATGAGGATAGTAATATTTTTAATATGAAGTTGTGAAAGTTGTGATGTGAATATATGCATGAAATGAAGAAAAGAGCTTATTCAGTGATGAAGGAAGACTTGCAAAGTACAAAGATCTGGATTTGTGATCTTGTGTAGCAGAGAGTGCAATTTTGGCATAGTGTGAAGGAGGTAACATATTTCATATTATTTTGTTGAATAATCCTAAGATCTATTGGACAGCGAGTTCAGAGATCTTGCCTTGAAGCTGTTTGGGCAGTGGGTCCTTCTGTCTTCCATAACTCCTAATAGGGTTAGAATCTTTTAACAGGGATTCAAAATCTCCTAATAGAGATTCATATGTACTAAATGTATTTCATAAGACTCCTAACAGGGTCCATCCTCTAACAAGGAACTTTCATATTAGTGCTTCATTTTGTGGGCATCATTCCCACCGGGGTTTACTCTTTGATCAAGAGGTTCCCTAGTTAACATATCTTATGTTATTGTGTCATTGTGTATGATTATCTTTCTGTGGTTTATTACTGCATTGATTATATGGTTTAAAGTTGTTGAAGTTGATATTGATAAATGGTTTAATTATCAGATAATTGATTCACCCCCCCCCTCTCAGTTATCTTGGTGATCTTTACTTTCTAACAATTGGTATCAGAGCGGTAGGTCCTTGAAAGAGAATTTTAACAACTTAAGGAGATCTATGGTGAATTTAAGGAAAGAAAGCCCTAAGTTTGATGGAGTAAATTTTGACAGCTAGAAAGAAAAGATGAAGACACATCTCTTGTGTTTAGGACCAGGTTATTGGTTGATTACAAAGAATGAAATGACTATAATTGAAGAAGACAATCTTGAAACAAGTTCTAAAGATGAGGTAGATCTATTTATGTGTAACATACTTGCAAGAGAAGCACTTTTATCGGCACTTCTGGAGAATGAATACAGTCAGGTAAAAGGTTTAACTAAATCTCATGATATTTGGAAAGCTTTAAATTCTACTTTTGAAGGTGATGAACATGCAAAGAAAGCTAGGTTACATAATTGGATTTGTGCATTCGAAGACATAAGAATGATGGAAGATGAATCTGTTAGAAGTTATATTGGTAGGATATCAGAAATTGTTGTAGGAATAAAGTCTTGTGGAGGTGAAAAGATAGAGAATGAAGTAATATGGAATATTTTGAGAACATTGACACCGGTATTCAGGCAGACTACACAAATGATTGAACAAGTGATCCCCTGTATACCAAAATTTTCAAGAGAGACCCTTCTTGGAAGATTGGAAGCAGCATAGATGAATTTGAGATTATTAGGAGAACTACCTATAGTGGAGACAAAATTCAGTGCTCTTAGCATCATACCTAATTTGTTTAGAAGTACAAGTGTGAATGGAGATTATGCCAACAATAGTAGATCCAAATATGATGAAGATAAGAAGATAGAAGAAGGTATTTCCTTGCTTGTGAAAAGAGAACCAGATGGTAAGAAAATCTTTAAATGTTGGACATGTCAAGAATATGGTCATTTTGCATCTAAGTGTCCTAAGAGAGTTAATAAGTATAAAAACAATTTTAAGCCTAGAAGATCTAAAGAATGTTATTATGCAAATGATGAAGAAATTGAAGCAGGAATTGAAAGACATTTGAGTGACAATGATAATGATAACCTTGATGACATAGGATTTGTAGCAATAAAGGAAGAAAGTTCTGAATCTGATATTAAAGAAGAAAAACCCTTAGTTTCCCAAGTTGAAAAGAAAACTGATTGGATTATAGATAGTGGTTGTTCACATCATATGACTGGTGATAAAGGAAAATTTATAAAGTTTAACAATTATGATGGAGGAATTGTTAGAGTTGGTAACAATGCACCTTGTTTAATTAAAGGTATAGGATCTATTACTCTTGATGGAAAGACTAATACTGATGATGTTTACTTTGTTGATGGATTGAAACATAATCTTTTGAGTGTTGGACAGTTAGTGGATAAAGGATATCAAGTTTGGTTTATTGAGAAAACTTGTGTGATTAAGGACAAAGATAGAAATTTAATTGGAACTGGATCTAGAACCAAAGGTAATGTATTTCAGTTGAACCCTACTGAGATGACATGCTTGATGACTAAGATTGATGATAGTTGGTTATGGCATAGAAGGTTTTGTCATATAAACTTTGATAATATTGCGAAAGTAAGTTCTAAACTTGCAGTAAGAGACTTACCTAAGGTTATGAAGCCTACTAACATGATTTGCAAGGAATGTGTGATGGCTAAGCAGAAAAGGAGTTCATTTCCTAGCAAGAAGTTCACATCTACAAAAAAGTTGGAGATTGTTCATACAGACTTGAGTGGTCCTACTAGGACTAGAGGATTCTATGGAGAAAGGTACTTTATGATTCTTGTTGATGATTTTACAAGAATGATGTGGATTGCATTTTTGAAAGAAAAATTTGAAGCATTTGATAAGTTTAAGATCATGAAGAATAAAGTTGAGAATGAATCAGGAATGAGGATTAAATGTTTGAGATCCGATAGAGGTGGAGAATTTACATCTAAAGAGTTTAACACTTTTTGTGAAGTAAATGGTATTAAGAGATAGTTATCAGCCCCTAGAACACCTGAAAAAAATGGTATTGCAGAAAGAAGGAACAGATCAGTGACTGAAGCAGTTAGAGCTATGTTATTTGAAGGTGATTTGGCAAAGACATTTTGGAGAGAAGCAGTGAATACAATAGTATATACAATGAATAGAGTACAAATCAGAGCAGACACAGAAAAGACACCTTATGAATTGTGGTTTGGACATGCACCCTCAATTAAGTATTTTAGAATTTTTGGAAGCAAATATTATAGTAAGAGAGATGATGATATAGGAAAGTTTGATCCTAGAAGTGATGAAGGTATTTTTCTTGGATATTCTTTGAAAAGAAAAGCATATAGATGTTATAATAAGAGAACTAAAACTATTGTTGAAAGTGCAAATGTAAAAGTTGATGAGAAGTTTAAAATTTAGGAAAGAATGCTTGATTATGAATTTGATGAAGGAACTAACCCTCAACCTAACATTGAAACTACTGAACAATTTTTTGAGATTGACAGTGAATTGTTGAATGAAAGTCATGCTGAAGAAAACAAAGAAGAATCTATAGTTGAAGAAAGATTAGTGACTATGACACCTAACAGGTATATATCAAGACATCATCCTATTGAGCAAGTTATTGGAAGTTTGGACAGAGGAGTTATGACTAGAAAGAAGGTACATTTATGTTTGATTTTTCAAATTGAACCTAAGTCTACTAATGAAGCTTGTGAAGATGAACATTGGATTAAAGCTATGAAAGAAGAATTGGATCAGATTGAAAAGAACAAGACATGGGAATTGGTCTCTAGACCTAAAGACAAAAATGTGATTAGAACAAAATGGGTATTCAGGAACAAGATGAATGAACAAGGAGAAGTAATTAGAAACAAAGCAAGATTGGTATGTAAGAGATACTCATAGCAAGAAGAAATTGACTATGAAGAGACTTTTGCCCCTGTGGCAAGAATTGAAGCAGTAAGAATATTTTTGGCTTATGTAGCATTTAAGAAATTCAAAGTATATCAGATGGATGTGAAGTCAGCATTTCTAAATGGTGAATTAGAAGAAGAAGTCTACATTAAGCAGCCTGAAGGTTTTCCTTTGACTCAAGAAGGAGACATGGTATGTAAGCTAAAGAAAGCATTGTATGGACTAAAGCAAGCACCAAGAACTTGGTATGCTAGATTAGATAAATATTTGTTAACATTGGGATTTAAAAAAGGAACAGCTGATAGTAACTTATACACAAAAGAAATTGAGAATGGATTGTTATTTTTGGTTATTTTTGTTGATGACATTATTTTTGGAGGAGAAGATGAAGCTAGTGACAAATTTACTAATGAAATGAAGATAGATTTTGAAATGAGTATGATTGGAGAAATGAAATACTTTTTGGGATTACAGATAACACAAAACAAAGATGGTATCTTTATAAGTTAGACAAAGTACTTGAATGATTTGTTGAAAAGATTCGGTATGGAGAATTGTAATCCAGTTGGAACACCCATGGTTATAGGACATAAACTATCTAGTAACGATGAGACACCATAAGTTGAGCAAAAGAAATACAGATCTATGATTGGTGGATTGTAGTACTTGACACACACTAGACCAGATATACAACATTCAATTGGAATGGTATCAAGATTTCAATCTGAACCTAGAGAGTCACATTATGTAGCAGTAAAAAGGATATTGAGATATCTTAGAGGCACAATGGACTATGGACTGTGGTATGAAAATTTTGATGATTTTACCCTATGTGCATATACTAATGTTGATTGGGGAGGCAACGTTGATGATAAGAAAAGCACCAGTGGTGGAGCCTTTTTTCTTGGAGGAAGATTAGTTTCTTGTTTAAGCAAAAAGAAAAATTGTATCTCACAGAGTACAACAAAAGTAGAATATGTAGCAGTAGCAAACAATTGTAATCAAATAATTTGGATGAAGTAGATGTTGATGGACATTGAAATCAAGTTTGATGAGACTATTGTCATATATTGTGACAATACAAGTATAGTTAGTATGTCTAAAAATCCAATTTTACATTCTAAAACAAAGCATATAGAGGTCAAGTATCATGTTGTAAGAGAGAAAGTTGCAGATAAAGAAGTCAGACTGGAGTACATAGGCACAAAGGAGCAGATAACAAATATATTTACTAAACCTTTTCCTAAGGATACATTTGAGTATCTAAGAGGTATGCTTGGGGTTATGCCCCAAACTACTTTTGAGTAATGATGTAGTTGGTTGCATCCGTCTAGTGGTTTATGACCCTATCTATTTTCTGGATTGGATGTTGGTACTTCCTCTATGGGGGAGTATGTGTATTTGAGCTGAGTCATTGAGGACTCTTGTTAATGTATTTTCTGAATAGTGTCTTTTGACATTGAGCTATTGTTTAACATAGTGATAGAATTTATATCATTGATGTCAATGGGGGAGAGAATCATGAAAAAAATTAAGGAATTACATTTTTTGGAGAGATTGAATAGGAAAACGAAGCAAGATTTGATTGATGATGAGCAACAGTGCAATTGAGTAGCAGTGATTGGATTTTTGGAACATTGGATGTTTTTCATCTATGTTGCCATCAATGCCAATGGGGAAGATTGTTAGGAATGAATGCTAAAGCCTTTAGCAGTCATTCTATAGTAGTGGTTGTTGCATTCATGACTATGATTGTCATTGATGTCAACACAGTGATATTCTAGAGTTTAGCAGAGAAGAAGGCATAGTTTTGTTTTGCGTAGATGTTATATTGTAGATTGAGTTATGTGTAGTTGATGGTATGTTCTTTGGTATGTTATTAGCCTATGGTTAAGAGTGCAAAAATAAATTCATTTATTCATGAAAGTTATAAGCATTTTGGTGGAAGCAGTATTCTGGCAGTATTCCTGCGTAGCGATTTTTGGTAATCGGAGGATATCTCCTAAACGGGATGGAATCTAATTCTATGAAATTAAAGGGAAGTTTGAGACTCATTGGTGGTGATGTGTTTCATAGTGCAAACTTTGAGGTCACACAATTAGAAAGTTATTATATTTGGAAGCTGACAGTTTTATGTAATTTTGATGTAGCGTGTTGAAATTATTATTTTGTATTTGCATGCTGACTCATTTGTAATTATTTGAGTGTGGTATAAAGGAAGGAATATTTTCCTTGTTATGATGAGGATAGTAATATTTTTAATATGAAGTTGTGAAAGTTGTGATGCGAATGTATGGATGAAGTGAAGAAAAGAGCTTATTCAGTGATGAAGGAAGACTTGCAAAGTACAGAGATCTGGATTTGTGATCTTGTGTAGCAGAGAGTGTGGTTTTGGCATAGTGTGAAGGAGGTAACATATTTCATATTATTCTGTTGAATAATCCTAAGATCTGTTGGACAGTGATTTCAGAGATCTTGCCTTAAAGTTGTTTGGGCAGTGGGTCCTTCTGTCTTCCATAACTCCTAACAGGGTTAGAATCTTTTAACAGGGATTCAAAATCTCCTAACAGAGATTCATATGTACTAAATTTATTTCATAAGACTCCTAACAAGGTCCATCCTCTAACAAGGAACTTTCATATTAGTGCATCATTTTGTGGGCATCATTCCCACCAGGGTTTACTCTTTGATCAAGAGGTTCCCTAGTTAACATATCTTGTGTTATTGTGTCATTGTGTATGATTATCTTTCTATGGTTGATTACTGCATTGATTATATGGTTTAAAGCTATTGAAGTTGATATTGATAAATGGTTTAATTATTAGATAACTGATTCACCCCTCCCCCTCTCAATTATCTTGGTGGTCTTTACTTTCTAACATGGTTGCCCAATCTTTCTTTTGAACTGAAACTATCTTGGTAAGGATTTCTTCAAACTCCTTGTTGGTTACCTCTACCAAGCCATTTTCTTGTGGATGGTAAGGAGATGATTTTCCATGCCTAATTTTGTGTTCCTCCATTAAAGCAACTATGAGATTTGAAGTAAATTGAGCTCCTTGGTTAGATACTAATTCCCAAGGGACATCAACTCTTGTGAAAATGAATTCATATAAACATTTGGAAACATTATTATTCATAGGATGTTTCATAGGCTTGGCCTCTGCCCACTTTGTGACATAATCAATGCAAACTATAATATAAGATTTACCTTATGAAGAAGGTTCAATAGGTCCAATAAAGTCAATTCCCCATTTATCAAAAGGTGTTACAACAACCTACAGCTATAGGGGCATCTCATCTAATTTAGTAGGTCTTCCCATTTGTTGGCACCTATCACATTTCTTGGTGCACTTAGCTACATCCTCGTGGAGAGTTGGCCAACAATATCTAGTGGTCAGGATTTTAAATGTTGTTATTTTTGTAGCAAATTGACCTCCACATGGCTCATCATGACATGCCTAAAGGATATCATAAGTTTCATCTTCTCTTATGCATCTACGCATCACTTGATCAGGACCATTGTAAAACATAAATCCAGCAATCCAAGAAAAGTTAAAAATTTTCTCTGTTAATAATCTTCTTTCTTTGGAAGAGAAGTGAGCTGGTGTCCTACTTGTGGTGAGGTAATTTGCAATGTCAACATACCATGGATTTTGTGTTGATAACAAAAAAAGATGCTCATTTGGAAAACTATCATCAATAGCTGTAGGATCATTAAGAACATGAAAATGGGAGACAATCAACTACTACATTTGCCTTTCCCAGCTTGTCCACAACAGTGATATCAAATTCTTGCATAAGAAACAACCATCGGGCCAGCCTTCCTGATATGTCAGACTTAATCATCAAGTATTTAATAATGGAATAATCAGTATGGACAAATATCCCATAACCTGTAACATAATGTTTGAATTTATTGAGCACATAAATAACTGCAAGTAACTCCTTTCCTGTCATAGTATAATTGAACTCAACTCCCTGCATATTTTTACTTATGAAATAAATAGCATACTCTAATGTTTCTTCTTTCTATCTGAGCACTGCCCCTATGGAAAAGTCTAAGGTATCTATGTGTATATGAAATGATAGTTCCCAATTGGGACCTCTCAACACTGGTGCTATTGTTAGAAGCTTCTTAAGCTGTAGGAAAGACTTGTTACATTCAAAATCCCAGGAGAATTTAGAATCTTTTTTTAACAGGTTATAGAGAGGTGTTGCAATTTGATTGAAATCCTTGATAAATCTTCTATAATATCCAGCATGTCCAAGAAAAATTCTTACACCCTTATGCTTTTTAGGTGTAGGCAAGGTGCTAATTACCTCAATTTTTCTAGATCAACCTGAATTTCATGTGATGAAATGAAATGACCCAATACAACACCTTCCTCCATCATATGAAACATTTCTCACTGTTGAGAGAAAGATTGTATTATTGGCATCTCTTGAGAAACTTTTCCAAATTATCCTTAGCTTCATCAAACATATTTTTATAGGTAGTAAAATCATCCATATATATTTCCATGCATTCAGCAAATATGTCAGAAAATATACTGATGATAGCTCTTTTGAATGTAGCTAGTGCATTGCACAAGCCAAAAGACAAGACTACGTATGAAAAAGTTCTCCATGGACATGTAAAGGTGGTTTTCTCTTGGTCTTCTAAAGCTATTTGGATCTGATTATAGCCACTAAAACCATCTAGGAAAGAGAAATACTTTTTGCGAGCCAGATTATCAAGAACTTGATCTATAAAGGGCAATGGAAAGTGGTCTTTCTTTGTAACTAAATTTAGTTCTCTATAATCTACACAAACTCTCTATTTTTCTCCTTTCTTTGGCACTATGACTAATGGTGAAACCTATTGACTATTAGAGATGGGGTAGATAAAACCAACATTTAATAATTTTTGGAGTTCAGTCTTGACTATGTCTCTTAAGACAGGATTAACTCTCCTTTGAGGCTGCCTTACAAGATTATATTCTGGGCTTATGTAAATCCTATGAGTATAAAGCTTAGGGTCCAATCCCTTCATGTCAGTATAATCCTAGACAAATTCTTGTTGATTCTCCTGCAGTAGTTGATGTATACTTTTTTGATGTTGTTGTGACAAAGAGATACTAACATTCAGTTCTTTTCTTGAGTTAATCTCTATCTTAACTACTTTGTCCATCATGGATAATTGAGAAACTGGAGAAGAATTCATCTCATGGGGTAGAAATGAGTGAAGGAATTGAGAGGATGTAGAGTATTGAGGTGCATTTGGAGGTGGCAGAATAGTTGCCAAGATACAATTTGGCCGTGAACATAGTTGAGAATCCATGACATATTCATTTGTGACAATAGATGTAAGAACATCATCATCTTCTTGAGGGACCATAAATGGATCTCTACCTATCATCATAAGCTGATGGATTGAGTTGAGTTATGTTTCATCATCTCCTAAATTAGGCCAAACAACTTGATCATCTTGTAATAAGGGTTGAGAAGGAGAGTATAGGGTCAAATTATTAGTATGCATCTCATTAGATATTGTCATCTTTCTAGACTAACAAGCTATATAAGCATCTTTAGTAGCTAGCCATGGTCTTCCTAGGATGAGAGGGTACCCACCCATATTAGCTTTTGGTGAAAGGAAAATAAAATCTACTATGTATTCCAAAGAGTTTAATGTAACTATGACATCCTCTATCATCCCATCTGGTTTGATAGTAGAACTATCAACAAGTTGTAGAATGGTTGGCATTTCTCTAAGGCCAATAATATGTAGATGAGACAATAGCTCCTTTGTCATTACATTGATAAATACCCCTAAATAAACCAAGGTATTTTGTACTTGAATTCCATGAATGGTGATAGTAACTATAGGACTCCCTAGGTCAGAATATTTGGGTACTGTAAGCTTTTCCAACATAAGATCAGACAATTGTCCTAACACATGAATAGTTTTAGGATCTTTCTTCTTTCTCCCTGGCTATTTTGTGCAAGCTTCCTTAATGGCCTTAGTATAAATAGGAACTTCATTGATAGCATCTAGTAATGGTATTTTACTATCATATGCTTCAAATGATTGAGAAAATCAGTTACAACTTGGTTCTATATGGGCACAACTGAGTCTTCAAGCCTTTGAGGAAACGGGGGATCTTTTTCTATAGGATAATTTTGTGGAGTGGGCACATCCAATTTTTCTACAAGAGGATCTTCAACTTCTATTATTATAGGCTTTTAAGGTGAAGCAAGAGTGGCTCCTGACCTTAGATGAATATCATTCAAGGAGATAGCATAACTTTTTTGCTGAGTTGATGACTTTCTATTATTAGGATTAGGATTAGGTTGAGATGGCAGCTGGGTTTTCTTAGGTGGATTTCTATTGGCTATAGGAGGAGGCATTATAGCCTTCTACTAAGGTGGTTACATTAAGGCCTGCTAATTGGATTGGTTAGACAACTGATTAGGTTGTTTCCAACCTTGTTGAGGTTGATGCCAACCTTGCTGGAGTTGATGCCAACCTTTTTGAGGTTGCTTCCAACCTTGTTGAGGTTGCTCCAATTGTCATGCCCAATAAATACTTGGAAACCTATATTCTAGTAATTTTTCCATTGATTATTGTTATTGAAATTTTTCAGAGGATCTTGTGGCATACCCGGTCTTTGGGCCTATGGCTTGCATTGAGAAACATAGAGCACCTCTCCATTTTCATCAATAGCTTTGAATTCGGTAGGCATTGGTTGCGACTCTAGACTAGCTATAGTCTTGCATTTGCAATTCATCTTTCATTCTCTACAATGTGGACAATATTTAGCTAACATGGCTTCAACTTATTCCTTCTTCCTTCTTGCTTGCATGATATCAAACTAAGTGGCAACATCATTAATGATGCCCTTCTTGAAATCAGATAGAAGATTGGACAACTCCACCTTAGATACTCCTGAACCATTGGACTTAGTAGGCATAGCCTTGAGTCCTCTACCTTTTTTTACAGTAGCCCTTGAGTAATTTAGACATATATTCTTTATATCATCCCAATTCTTTTGAGTGATGTCTCCTCCCTCCATAAGGTCTAAAACCTCAATACTTCCATCATTTACACCTTTTAGGAAAAGATGTTTTTGTGACTCCTCATTCAACTGATGTTGGGTATTATGCTACAAATTAAACATAAACCTTGAGACATAGTCTTCCAAGGTCTCATCCTCCTTTTTTGACATTTTGAAAATGTCACCTCCCCTCATGTTATGACCCCTATAGTACTCTTTATATTTAGAAAGGAATATATTCTTTATTCCATCCCAATACAACATAACATTAGCACCTAGCCCCATGAACCATCTTAGAGTGGCCTCTTTAAGAGTAGATGGAAACAATTTCAGCTTATGGGCATCAGTTGTATAATCATAACTCCTATAGAGGATGTCAAATTCAAAAAGGAAGGTTTTGGGGTCTTCAGTGATAAGGCCATAAAACTTGGGAAGTGTAGAGGTAGGTATGGTTTTTAGATTATTGTTACCATGCTGATCAAGAATGGGGAAAGGGAAAGTAGGTTGATCCATCCTTAGTTTTGGAATTGGTTTCTATTGTGGATGATAAATAACAAGAGATAATGGATTGTCCTAATACTCAGGTTCAGAAAAGTGATCATTCAAGTGTAATGATTCTTCAAAAGATGATGGTGAAGATATATGTTCTTATGCATCAACAAATGGGTTCTCAAATGGTTCTTCTTCTTCTTCTTCATTCTCAACTTGGGGCTCCTTAGGCTTAGGGTTAAAGATATCAAATGGTTCAACTTGGATATTTCAAGGTAGGAATCTCCCAATGTGATCTCTTCTTCTATGCATACAAAATAATGCACTAATTAAAACTAAGACAATGACTCCAAGACTGAATTAGATTGACACCATCCCTGACAATGATGCCAAAAATGACTAGTCACTATAATAACTCTGTAACTAAGGATTGTACATCCTTCTTACAATGACTATGTATTCAAGAAACATCAAATATCATACTTATAAATCATACTAACATCATTAAATTATCAATGAGGGACGTAAGCTTGAAATGATGCCTGTAAAGTATATGCTCTAACCCATCTTAAATTTCATCATAACTTATGTAAATGAAGGGTGTTATTCATCTTAAATGTCATCATAGGTTTTGGTGACTAAGGGTGTTATTAAAGGTCTTATACCTTCTTCCAATCCTTTAACCTGCTCCAATGCCCAGTTTGTGTATGATACCATCACTATGGGTACTTCCACCCTTAAAGAAGCTAGAGCATTTAGAGATGCCCTTAATCTTTATAACAAAGCTACAAGCCAACTGATGAACTAGTCCAAAAGTTCCTTTTTTTTCATGAATACCCTTGAGGAGAGGCAGGGTAAAATTGCCACAATCTTAGATTGTAGGATCAACACTTTTCCTTCCTCCTATCTTGGCTTGCCCCTTGGTCTCAATATTATTGATTCTTTTTGGAATCAACTGGTGGATAGATTCTTCATAAAATTAGCTAGGTGGAAAGGTTCTATTTTATCCCAAGCAGGGAAGGTTACCCTCAGTAAGTCTTCTCTTCAAAGCCTGATGGTCTATGCCCTTAGCTTGTTTAAGATTCCTTCCAAATTCTCTGATAAAATTGATAGCATTCTTAAATGTTTTCTTTGGTATGGTGCTGAGGAAAAAAATTGTATTCCTTTGATTTCTTGGGAGAGGGAGTGTAAACATAAATACTTGGGGGGCTTGGGGCTTAGACCTATCAAGGTTATGAATAAGGCTCTTTTGGCCAAGCATTTATGGAGGATATTTGGAGATCCTAAGGATTGAAACACTATTTGTAGACAAAAATACCTTTATGATATTCTCTCCATTGATTATCTCTTATCCAATTCAGAGAAAGTTAAAGGTTCTATTTTCTAGAGGAATATTAGTGATGCCATATATCTAGCCAATAAAGGGAAAAAATGGAAATTTGGAAGTGGTCATAAAATAAGATTTCAGGATGATCCCTGGTTGATGGAAAAACCCCTGAATAGAATTTGTAATAATCCTAAGGATGTTATAAGGTTCATTAGAAGATTTGGTCCTAAAGTGAAAGACTACTAGATTAACAACTGCTAGGTGAAATTGGCTAAGATCAACCCTACTTTTCAAATGATAGACAAGGCTCTTTTGGATCATACCTATTCTAATAACAAGGATGACACTCTGATTTGGGGCCCCTCTCCTAATGGCTCTTTCTTGGTGGCCTTTGCGAGCCTCCTTCAATTTGATGTACCTACCAAAATTGTTTTCTGGGAAAAGGTTTGGAACAAAGCTCTCACTCCTAAGGTTCATATTTTCTATTGGATTTTCATACAAAGAAAAAATATCATGGTTGAAAATCTCAAAAGAAGGGGTTTCAACATGCCAAAAAAATGTTGTCTTTGCTGTGATGCCGAGGAAGATACTAACCACCTTTTTTTACATTGTCCTTTTTCTCAACAGGTGTGGTCTTTTTTATGCAGGATTGGGACTTATGTTGGATTTTTCCCTGCTCCATCCAAGATTTCTATCAGTAGTGGTGCTGTCCTAGTACCAATGAGATGGTTAAAAATATTTGGATGTTGGTCACTCCTCATATTTCATGGAACATTTGGAAAGAATGAAATAATTGTATCTTTTAGGATAAGTGCAATACTCTAGCCACAATTTTTAAGAAAGCTAAAATAGGTATCTATGAAAACCTTCCAAAGGGTACCACCCAACACAACTAGAATCTTAATGAGCCTAATCCTAAGAAAAATGATTGTGACAATAGTGTTTGGATTTCTTCCCCGATAGGCTAGATAAAGATAAATTTTGATGGGGTGGCCAAGGGAAATCTTGGACCAGCTGGTTGTGGTAGTATAATCAGGGACTGCAATGGAAATTTTATTGCTGCTATTGTGGCCCCTTTGGGAACTCAAAAAAATCATATTGTTGAAGCTATGGGTGCTTGCTATGGTCTTCAACTCACCAACAAGCTCAATTTTGAGAATATTTGTTTAGAAGGAGATTCTATGAACATTGTTAACTGCCTTAAGGGAAATTCTATATATTAGTGGACACTAGATAATGTCATCTCCAAGATGAAGGAAAATATTTCTAAGTGTGCCAAAATTCACATCTCCCATGCGTATCATGAAAGCAAAACCATGGAAGACAGCTTAGGAAATGTCAGAGTTAATTCTAATGATGTCATCACTTGGGAAAGTGTGGCAGATCTTAATGAGGACACCAAATCAAAAATTAAGTATGATAAAATCATAAATAAGGAAGGAAATATTTGATATGGTTAATTCTACTCGCATGAGTAGTATGGTGACTGCGGGTAGTTATTGGAAAGTGTGGAACTATGTACTTAGCGTTATTATCACCATTAGTTCCCATGCTTTATGGGTTGCTATTTTTGATTCTGGCTGTATTAACAAGAATTACAATATCTACAACCATTCTCAAAATTCTGGCAAGAGATTTTGGTGTCTAGTTTTAAATCTTTTCAATATGGGAGGTGATCTTAAATGTGAGGAACTTGATAACTGTAGAAGAATCAAAAGGGATGATATGGCTATGGTCTGGTACAAGATGAAGAAAGGATGTGTCACCTCATTTTCAGAGGGGCTTCATAGTTTTAACAAAGTGGTGACTTATAATTTCTTCGAGGGATGGAAAAATGATCCCATTACTATGGATGGTAGGACCATTGAGGTTTTGGTGGAGCTTATTGCTCAGGTCATAGGTATTCCTTATAAGGGTACAAAGTTATATAAAAATTGCAAGATTTATAATATGGCAACTAAGAAGCTCCCTAGGTCTGAGAAGGAGCATGTGGAATTTGAGGAGCATTGCACCAATGGTTTCATTGATGTCTTCAAAATCAAAGAGATTTGGTGTAACATTCTGCTGGTGGCTATGGAGTACTTCACCCTTGATGGGCGATTTACTCAGGCTCACTCCCACCATTTCATGTTCCTTAATTACTTTAGGTACAAGGATATTATTAACATTCCCTTTTACCTTCATAGCTCTCTTATTAAAATCCTAAATGAGCACAAGAAAATGCCTAAGAAGGCCATTCGGCATGAGGGATTAATTTTGTTGATATATGAGCACATTAAGAATACAATTCCTAACTCTAATGCCTCTACCCCCATTTTGGGGAAGGGTAAACATAGGTTTAACTCTCCCATTGATGGATCTAGTAAGTGGAAGGCTAAAGGTAATATTGGTAGTAGCTCTAACAAAAGATGGACTGGGAAGATTGAAGTCTCCAATGATTGTATTGATGATAATGAGATTGAGGATTCTAAGGAGGAGGAGGCTTATGGGAACCAAAATGTGCATAACCCTAATAGGGATGATGAGGATACTAAAGACTCTGATGATAATGCCATCCCCTAGGATGAGGGTGGAAATGAGGATAATAACAGTAAGGGTTCTGATAAGAATATTGAGATGGAGGCAGAGACTAAAAATCAAATTGAGAAAGGCTCCCACTAGAAGAATACTAATGCTTCCCAAAATAGGGAGATTGACAATGTTTCTAAAAATATTGAAAAGGAGGATTTGGGTGACAAGGATATGGAGGACATGGCCAATCTGAAAGGTAAGTCTACATAATACTTAAATTCTAAAGAAGCCATGGCTCACAACTCTCATAGCCTAGAAGATTTGGTGGATACTTCTATTTAGTATGTCAAAAAGCATAAAGTTGATAGAGATTTCCACAAAGAGGAGGTCCCCATTATGGATGATTTTGTTTCTGGTATGAGGCATCATGTGCTTGTTTCTCAAGATTCTCAGGAGAACATCCATGATGGTAGAAAGGATTCAAGTGAAAGGAGAATCAGAGAGTCCTCTATTAAGCTGATCATTGAGGACTTTGATGATAAAGAGGAAGTCACTATTGGGGCCCTGTAGATTGCCAAAGTTGAATCCTTATACTCCTTTAGATTTAATAAGTGGTGCTTCCATGAGATTAAAAGGATTAATCTAAAGTGCAGGAAACTCAAAGCTAAGGGTGCCAACCTTTAGGAGAAATTGGACACATATCTCAAGGAGGGTAATACTAACCCTAATGCTTCTTCTTCTAAGATTCAAAAAAGAATGGACAATATGGAGAGTACCATCATTGACATTCTCCAGCATAGAAAGGATAACATGAAAGCATCCAACATCTATCTTAAGGCCCTGGTTAATTTGTTGGACAATGGTCCTGAGGAGGATAGTGATCACAAGAAAGATTCCCCAGAGGCAACTGGTGGGCCCACTTCCAGAACCCGTCAGAGTGCCAAGAAGAAGTCTCCCACTCTAAAGAAAAATCTTGATGAGCTAAAGCATGTCATTGGTTAGATGGACAATATATAGGCCAAAATGGAGAAGACTCTTGTTGAAAAAGATGGGATCATGCATTCAATCATTTAGACTGGATCCCATGCTGGTTTTTTGTCTTTGGGGTTGGTGTTTTAGTGTTGTTTCTTCTACTGGTTCCCTTTTAGCCCTTCTATGGGAAGATCATTGTTGTTTCCTCTTTTTTTTGTGTAGTCTTCTTTCAATCTTTTTCTTTTAGCTTTATAAAGGGTTTTAGGTCCCCTTCAAAACCCACTTTTTCTAGTATTTAGAACTTATGTAATCAAAATGCTGAAAGAAATACTAAGTTAAGGAATGGAATAATAGTTTAACCTAATGCTTTGGAATCATATTACAAATAGGAAACTAGCTATTGGAAGTGGTGGGCCCACTTCCAGAACCTGTCGGAGTGCCAAGAAGAAGTCTCCTACTCTAAAGAAAAATGTTGATGAGCTAAAGCATGTCATTGGTTAGATGGATAATATACAGGCCAAAATGGAGAAGACTCTTGTTGAAAAAGCTGGGATCGTGTATTCGGTCATTTAGACTGGATCCCGTGCTAGTTTTTTGTCTTTTGGGCTAGTGTTTTAGTGTTGTTTCTTCTACCAGTTCCCTTGTATCCCTTCTATGGGCAGATCATTGTTGTTTCCTCTTTTTGTTGTGTAGTCTTCTTTTGAGCTTTTTCTTTTAGCTTTATAAAAGGTTTCAGGTCCCCTTCAAAACCCACTTTTTCTAGTAATCAGAACTTATGTAATTGAAATGCTGAAAGAAATACTAAGTTAAGGAATGGAATAATAGTTCAACCTAATTCTTTGGAATCATATAACAAATAGGAAACTAGCTATTTTCTTGTGTTTTAGGAAACAACCAACAATTATATTATCGAATGGCTGTAGGAGCAACATAATTCTAAATATTTCAATGAAACTTAAAACTAATTCCTACTAGCTATGAACTGAGTTCACCTCCCACGTAGGCCCCCATAGAAGAGTGAATAAAGAACAACTCAGAGATTAAGAATTGTAGATATCATTTCATTCATTAATAAAATATAAGTACAAAGTTTAGTAACATAATTATATTTCACTACTGTTGGATTACAAAATGATTCCCCACAAAAACTAGCTAACTCAAGAATCTAAATTCTAGCTTATTTATAACAACAACTTAGAGAAGAGCTCCCTAACACTAGGATTCTCCAATGTTAGGGATATGATGATTTTGAAGATACAAACCAACATCATTTAATGTAGGAGTAGGTTAGGTTCAGTTGCATATGAATTTAGGAATTCACGACTTCTAGATTTACTCCATCATAGTATCTAACTATGTTGACTTAGTTCGCAACAATAACTACTACCAACTGAAAGTGATGGAATCATAATGAACTCAAAATAGTTATTCAACTTTATAACACCACTTCATCTTCTGATGCTGACTTCTTCTTTGCTTTTTGAATCACCATTCCCTACAAGCAATTAGTGTGTACATGCAAAAATCGCACTACATATCCAAGATATAATTCATAATAAGTTTTTCTACATTAGCTTTTCTCTTATCACATGGCTATAGGAAGACTACCCAATCAATGCAAGATGGAAAGATACAAGATTTCATTCTATGTAACCATATAACATATATTTTCATGATATCCATTTAAACTTAAAAGCATCAAAGTACACACACATATAGCAATAAAAACATAAGCAGTCTGAATAGGTCCATGAAAAACTCATAAAGTTCCCAAGTCTTAGTCATAAAAATACATGAAATCATAAACCAAATAGGCCTCAAATTGGTCTCATTAGGAATTAAAATAAATATATCCATCTATAAATACAAGCAAGAGTGTGTTAATAAATTATCTTTAGAAGACATCAATCATGATGATGGTTGGAGTATGAGGATTCCTTAGAATATGTTGTTATCTATCCTTTGAACCCTCTTGAGATAATGAAAACTAGTCGCTTTAATAAACTCACAAAAAAGGGCAATTTAGAATGAAAAAGTCAAAATAGGGAGCCAAACACACAACACATTACTCTCATATATTTAATATGTGAGAGTTTATTTGAGTCACAACTTTTCTTCATTACTCTCCCTACCCCCGAGCTATGATATGTCATGCCTTTTATACAAATTCATTCCATTTGGAAAACTAAAATAACAATCCCTACAATTTCTCTAACTTCCTATCTTCTAGTTGAAATAAATTGATTCAAAGGATTGTAAAGAATTTATAGCCTCTCATATTTTATCTAGAAACATCAAGAATAAAATCCAATAAATATGATGTACCTGCATAAGACTACTTAAGAACAATGACATATTCAGGAGCTCATGTCCATGAGTTTTTTGGATTAGGTATGGAAAGGTAAGTACTGAGAGGGGATGGGTGAATCAGTAATTTAAAACACTTTAAAACTATTTGGACTTTCTTCCTTATACATTTACTGAATCCATAACTTTTTCATGCATCACATAAAACATATAAAACATAACATATAACTCATAATACATTCATTTTTGGTATTTCAAAAATCCTTGTTAGATGATAAAAACTATGATGGGGATGACACCCACAAGACTTCACTACTATAGAAAAAAAATCTCTCAGTTAGAGCTACACTGTTAGCTATTTCTGATAGCTTACCTTGTTAAGAGTATTAACTTGATTAAGAGTCTTAAGATCTATTAAGTCTACCTTGTAAGAGGATTTTACAATTCTAATCTAAGAATTGTACCTTCTTAAAAGATTTACAATATAAGATCTCTTAGGATCTTCTTGGTTAAGAGAATGTATAGTTCTAGTTATTATTTAAGCAGTAACACAATTTGTTTTTTAAACTTGCATCAATCATATGCATATCAGACTCTTTCTGCTCAATAACTAATTACCTCATAGTATGTACTACACACAATATCAATTTAGTACTTGATAAATTCAATTCTAAATCATAATCACTCTCTTCTATTCACTTCTCTATACTCAGTGGCTTCTCTACTCATCACCTTCTTTGCAATCTATTCTTCACACATGCAATCTCCTTTCACACATGCATACTCACTGATCTTCACACTTAGATCCATTTATATACAATTCTAGAAGTGGTTCTAGCATTGGTTACTCCTCCAATGCATATATCATACTTTATTCTCATTCGTAGATCTCACCTTGTAATCCTGTGTAATCATTATGTTTACATCTCCAATGCTCTGACATACAATCTCCTTGAGATTTGTAAAATATTTTCTATTTGGTGTCTAGATTCAATGTATCAAAAGATTCTCCTTGTGTCAGCCTGCTATGATTAGTAACACATTTTTCTCTTGCTCAATAACTATCTCATCTTCTTAGTTCTCTTTCTCATTATCACTCAGTTCTCAGTGCTTTCTTCTTCCTTTCTCGATGTCTAAAAGTTCTTTTCCTTTATGGAAATTACCCGTTCCCTTATTTCCTTTTACCAAATAGCTTATGTGCTTTACTGACTTGTCTTCCCTTCTTTACCGAATGAATTTGGTCCAATCATTATGACTTTATCATAACTAATGAAAATCAAAATAACTCTTAGGAGTATCAATCTCCCCCTTTGGCATTAGTTTGGTATCTTTCTTAAAAACCTTCAAAGTCATTAAAAATTTCAAAAAATTGTCCTTGTCCATAATTTTTCCATATATCCACTCATATAATCATTCCTTGGTAAACTTATTACTTATTACTCTCTGAAATATTAATACCCATGCAATTTTGGTCAAGTTGAATGTATCCCTAGTCTCCATTTTACCCCTGCCAAGCACCTCAAAAAATTTCATGGGCTTGTGTCTTGTTTTCTGGCCTCTGCAATCTCTTTGGCTCCCTGATCTGCAAGTTTGAATTTAAAAAAAGTGGCCATTGGCCCCAAAAACCCTAAAAACCCTAGGCTTGTTCTAATTCATCGTTACCTATTCGGGTCACTCAAGTCCCTTTAAATGCATGTGCCTTTTAAAGTGTCCCCTTTATGTGTTATGCTGCTAGGTTGTTGGGTGGGGTCCCTTTTAATTATTTTCCTCAAAGACTAAGTCTTCCCCGGTGATATTTCCAAAAGATAACCCTAGGCTTGTTCTAATTCATCGTTACCTATTCGGGCCCCTCAAGTCCCTTTAAATGCATGTGCCTTTTAAAGTGTCCCCTTTATGTGTTATGCTGCTAGGTTGTTGGGTGGGGTCCCTTTTAATTATTTTCTTCAAAGCCTAAGTCTTCCCCGGTGATATTTCCAAAAGATAACCCTATAAACTTGTGGCTGTCGTTAGATCTCAAGCCTCCGGGTTGTTAGAATTTTTGACATGAGATGTAGTGATAGAGTGACATCTGTCTGGGTGGGCCCCTTCCTTATTCTTAGCTAGTGGGTTAAGATCCAAGCAGGATCGATGGTTCTTGCTATACCATTGGGCAAAGATGATGTCTCTTTAACATCGCGATATAGCAATGGTCGTCGATCTTCTTTTCAACATAGCGATGAAGATCTTTTAGGTGGGGCCACTGCCACGTAGTCTGAGGTGTACATTTCTTATTGGTTAAGGCTTGTGATGTGGAGCCATGTCAGAGTGGGCCTAGCGCATTGATCTTACCTTATCTCTGAGCTCTCTCAGGTGGGGCTTGTCTTTCCAGTTGGCTATTGTTAGTGGGTCCATTGTCAGCTTTTGATGAAGTGTTCATTCCTGATTGGCTATGACTTTGTGACATGGAATATAAAGTGGGGATAGGTTTTCTAAAGTAGTTAAAGCATGGGATAATCTTGCGGTTCTCACTATATCGTTGGGTGAAGATGCGTGATGTTTAGCATCGTGGTATAGTGATGACTGTCTGATTCTCTATGAAAGGGGTGAGATGCAATGGGCCCTGAATTGCCATGTCATGATGATATGCTTGTTTTTTATTGGTTTTTAGGCTAATGATGTTGGCACTTGACTTTTCAGAGGGTTTCTCGGCTGTCACAAGGTTGATCTGGGTCATCTGATCTATCGGGAGATGATGATATCGAAGGCTACATTTTAAATCTGATTTACTGGTCATTATTTTTCAAATTTAAATATCTTTCACCAAGGTTTCTTGCTGGTTTCTTAATGTTGGTCGAATGCAACTATGGGTAGCTCAGAGTTTATGTCTTCAGGATAGTTGCAATTAGAAAGATGAGGAAGAATATCTAAGAGTCACCGCTTGCTGATTTCTCAGGGTACCATGTTGATATCCTCGCGCGAAAGAAACATTAAAATGTGGTACAAATCAACCCTGGACTAGATTTGAGCATTCATGGAAAGGCCAAGTTGCAGGGGGTAGATGGATCAAGGAAATTTTTTTGTAGGTGGATGTAGTACAGGGATGGACATGCTGATATCTGATCGGCTAGGATATTTTCAAATGACACATTTATGATTAGACATGACAGGGTCAGGGTTTGATTATTATATGACAATTTATGTAACCCTAATTAGGTTTTGGACTCCTGCCTACATGAAAAGGAGATGTATGTAATTGTTTTTGGAGATTTTTGAAGCTCAGAGTTGGCATTTTGTTAAAGGAGAGATTCTCTTTCTGAGAAGTTATTTGAGGCATTCTTTCTGCCCTTTAGCTTCTACATCTTGTAACTTTCATTGATTATTCAGATATTGCAAAGGTACTTTGTGACATTTTCTCTATCCCTACACCTTCTTGTCTGAATCTTCTCTTATTGAATTGAGTATATGCATATTTTTAGTGATTCCTAGGGTTCCTGATCCCTCTTTATTTCTACAATTTATGTGTATTCTTGTGGGTGATTTGATTTGAATGATCTTGTGGGTATACTTTAACCCCCTAACAATCTATCTCATTCCTATACCCAATTGCAGAGGTGAATGTTTGTTTGCAGGTTATAGTTTGTTTCTAAGTTCTTAGGAGTGCTATTGCCTTGTGAAATTCTCTCTTTCCCTACATAGCATCTCTCTATTTCAGACCCTTCTATAAAATATTGATGCAAGCCTATTTAGTGAGTTGTGATCTCCTAGACCTAAGCTTGTGTACTGATTTCATCCCTCATACTACAATTCATACCATATTTTTGGTGTATCACCTAGTAGGTAGTTTTCTTTTTTCAATCATTTCCCTTTCATGCATTCCTTCTATCCCTTTCCCCTCAAGTTTTATTTTCCTATCAAAGAAGAAAATTAAGGTGATTATCTAAGAGGAACTAGCCTAGAACCTAGAGGTCTCATCTCAATTAGCATATGTCCGACAACCTGGAGATGATTCCCATGTTATACTAGGTTATCAAGACCAACAGAGCTTGAAACAAGGGTGCAAACTTAGTGTATAACAATTCTGGCACACCCGGTGGGACAAAAGTTCAGATTTATGTTCAAGGTGATTTTATAAGTCCAAGGATTTAGATTCAAAGATACCTCACCTTGAGCATAACATTTTTGACAACAAAAGAAGTTCATTGTAAAAGATTATTCTATATATGATATATTGACTGCATAATACAAGGTTTTAGAAGTTTTCTATCAAGTATATCTGGCGACTCCACTGATTTCATAGATCCAGGCTAAACTTGTTCAAAGTTTATGAGAAAGATTGAGACTAGAAGCTCAAATCCTACCGAATTTTTAGAGTTGCCCTTAAAAAGAGGCTACAAAGGTAGATCAACCCAAAGAACATCCCCTACAAGGAGAGTACAGTCTACACCTCCTGATACTTCAGAAAGGAAACCTTTTCCCTTTCATCTTAGAAGAAGAGGGAGATCTCTAACTAGAGATCTAGAAGAAGATTCAAATCTAGCATCAAATACAACTCACACAGTTGCTACTCATCAAATTTCAGTTCCTACAATGGCTAGACAATTTGCTTTTGCACCTTTCAACTAGGGGAGCCCATTAGCCTTTGCTCAACATCATGATGTGCCCTTGGTGGCACTAAAGATTCTACCTAATTTCACAAGTGAAGGACAAACTATAGCTTTTGAGCATATAAGAGATGTGACTACCATCTGCAGCATACACAATATAACTCAAGAAGATGTGGCCACCAAATTATTAGCAGCCTCTCTCAAAGGTAAGGCTCTTGAATGGTTTAGAACTTTAACTATTGGCTCTATTACTACATGGGATGAATTAGGGGATGCATTGAGTAAACATTTTGAGGATAAATCAAACAACTTGTCTTTGGTTGAGAAATTGACAACCATTAAAAGAGACCCTCAATAACAAATGACAGACTATAATAATAGATTTCTCAAGACATGGAATAGAATTCTAGTCTCAATGAGGCCATCAACTGACCATGCTTTCCTATACTTCTAGCAAAGTCTAAATGGTCAAATCTCTATCATGATCCAATGTATGGGTGGTACCTCTTTACCCCAAACTTTTGACATAGTTGTCAGGGCTGAAAATTGTTTAATCCAAGTAGACATGATAGCTAGAAGGCCACCCATGCCCATCTTCCCTAGCCTTCAACCTGTTGCACCTACACAAGTACCCCCATTTACCCCTATTCCCACCATATTAGCACCTCAGGCTAGTACTAGTGGTCAGGAGCTAAAAACAAGTTTCTCTCAGGAGCTGCAAGAGATTAAGAATAGTCAACAAACTAGTCAACAAGAAATGACAAATTTGTTGCAAACTTTGACTAAAGAGGTCACAAATCTAAAGAGGCAAGGGCAAGGAATCAGACCACCCTTTCAGCCACAAGGCTAAAGTCCTAATCAACAATATCAGAATTAGGGACAGCCTTATCAACAAAATAGGCCACCATACCAAGGAGGCTATCAAGGGCAAAGGCAAAATTTCAATCAAAGACCATTCCAACCATATAACCCTGCACCTCTCAATTCTACGAATCTAGTTAGGGATATGGTCCCTAGTCAAAATAATATGGCTATGGACAATGAATGGTGTTTCCCTTGTAATCAGCCTCATAATCAGGCTACATGTTCAAATGGATGGATGAACCAAGCACTGATGGTTCAAAATGCTTCACAAGCTCAATTAGAAGCTTCTTCCAGTGGATCAATCCCTCAATAAGAACCACAAGATAATGAGACTACTGTCTTCAATTGGGAGCAGTAGGACTTCAATGGAGTTATTGGTGAACCTTCCATTGCTGCTAACACAAGGTCAAAGAGAAGAGCTCAGGACATGGAGCGAGCAGAATCTAGGATTAAAGCCACTACATCTGTAGAGCCAATGCAGAAAGCTACACCCATCACATTTAAGAAGGCTCCTACCATTACAAGCAAAGAGGGTCAGACTCCAAAAGAGGTGGAGCCCATTGTAGTAAAAGAACAACAAAGAGTACACACTATGACCCCTTTCAACATTGTAGACAACATGAAGAAGGTGAACATTACCATGTCTATGTGGGACTCTTTGGCTATTCCAAGACAACCTGAGATTTTGAAGAAAGCTATGACTAAAATGACTACTCCTCAGCCTACAAAAGAAGCTGCAAAGCTAGTGTTGGTCAACACTGATCAAGAAAAAGAGGCTCCAAGTTGCAAATCCAAAGCCAATACCACTAAAGGTAGGAACTCAAAACCACCTCCCTTTTATGTATCTTTGATTATTGGAAAATCTTTAGTACACAATTATATGGTAGATAGTGGAGGTACTAGTTCTGTAATGCCCAAAAAGGTGGCTAACCAATTAGGACTTAAATATGAACCCCTCCAAAAGAAGGTTACACAACTTGATGGATTTTCAGTTAGCACTATAGCTATAGCTAAGGATACCAGTCTAATCCTTCATGCTAGTCCTAATTTCTCCATCCTACTTGATATATATATCATAGATCTCCTTGCTTTATTTTCCATATGTCTATTAAGGGAGTTCACAGCCAAAATAGGAGGCTACCTTTCTTTTGATTGGTCTCACATGATTTTTCACACAAGATATGGTACCAAGGTTACCATCAAATCAAAATCATTAGCAGCACACCATATAGAACCATATGTGTCCAATACCATCAATGTAAACTACCCTATATTTGATGAAAGTGATTTCCCAATTATTAGAGAAGCAAACACTAAGATGGAAAGTATCCCTGATATTTTCCTTGATGAACTAGAATTAGAAAAGGCTTTTGAAGCCCAAGAAAATGTTCCCTGGGATGCTGGTTTGGGGAGTTATTTGATACAAGAAGGTGGATCCATAGAGCCAAACCTTCTCAAGGAAGACACTGATTCAGAGGATCAAAGTAATCAAGTTTGGGAAATGTTTTTTGATGGGGCTAGAAGTAGACATGGTTTTGGTGGCGGTGCTATGCTAGTGTCCCCAAAGGGAGAGAGATACTATACAACTTTCAGATTCAATTTCTCTTGCACTAGGAACACTGTAGAATATGAAAGCCTTGTGAATGGATTGGAGTGGGCTAGAACAAGAGGGCTCAAGGCCTTACAAGTCTATGGTGATAGTGAGCTAGTAGTTAGCCAAGTGAGAGGGATAAGTGCAACTAAAAATGATACTTTGAGAGCATACAAACATAGAGTTTGGGATACAATTGAAGAATTTTGTGCTTTCAATATTGTTGCTATCCCTAGGAGGCTAAATCAAAATGTAGATAGATTAGCTACTATTGGGTCTCAATATGACATTCCTAATAGTATTTGAAAAAAGGAGAGCCAATAGCATATCAAAGTGATTGTCAAACCTTCTATCCCTGATAATGATACCAATTGGAAAGTGTTTGACAACGATGAGCAAATTCTGCAGTTCTTGTTTGAGGAGGATGTCTTCTCAGAACATAACCAAGATAGGCTATTGCAAAAATATGGTGATCAAGTGATACAACTTAAGTCCAATAAAATGCCTAGAGGTCTTGTCACCTTAGAGACTATCTTCAACAAGGATGATCAAGTTAAGAAGAATAAAGCTAGCTTGGTAGTTCAAAAAGAACATTGTGTTGAATTAGAGTTGGAACTAGGTAAAATTTTACAATTTGGAAAGGTAAACACTAATTTAGAAAAGAAAGCTTACACCCAGTTATTCAAGGAATTCAATGATGTTTTTGCATGGTAATATGAAGACCTCAAAGGTTTTGACCCAGTCCTTGCTCAGCACACTATTGAATTAGAACCAAATGCCAAACTAGTAAGGCAAAAGCAAAGGCCTGTTAATCCCAAGCTTGAGCCACTTATGCATAAAGAAGTGCTCAAATTGATAGAAAGTGGTATCATCTACCCCATCAAACATACTAGTTGGGTTTCCAACCTTGTTCCTGTAAGGAAGAAGAATGGGGAGTTGAGGTTATGTGTTGACTTTAGGGACCTTAACAGGGCCTCTCTAAAAGATTGCCATCCATTACCTTCTATGGAACAAATCTTACAATGTGTCTCTAGATCTGAGATATTTTCATTATTGGATGGTTATTTAGGGTACAATCAGATCTTAGTTAATGAAGAGGATCAATATAAGACTGCATTTACAACCAAGTGGGGAACCATGGCTTATCAAAAGATTCCCTTTGGTTTGTCAAATGTAGGTGCTACTTTTCAAAAAGAAATGGATATGGCCTTTAAAAGCCTCATGTACAAATTTGTACTAGTCTACTTGGATGACATAACTGTCTACTCTAAACATGTAGCAGATCATATCAAACATCTGAGGAAAATCTTTGAAAGATGTAGAGAATTTTGGATATCTCTTAATCCCAAGAAATGTGTGTTTGCAATTCATGAAAGAAAATTGCTAGGATATATAGTATCCAAGAAAGGAATTACAGTAGACCCTGAGAGAATTGTAGCTATCCTAGAGCTACCAATGCCACATCATAAGAAAAGTCTCCAATCTTTCATAGGAGAGATTAATTTTGTTAGGCATTTCTTGCCTAATATTGCAAATTTATTGAAGCCTTTGACAACCATGTTAAAGAAGAGTTCAGCCTTCAACTGGAATAAAGAAGGAAAAGCGAATTTCCAAGCTATCAAAGAGGCCTTGACAGAAGCTCTTACTCTATTAAACCCAAATTTTAGTAAGGATTTCATCCTTTATGCTTATGGAGGTCATGATGCTATATCTGCTATGTTGACTCAAGAAAATTCAGAAGGGATGGAGCAGCCTATTGCTTTCTTCAGCAAAGGTTTAGAAGAATATGAAAAAAGATACTCTTTTGTGGAAAAACATGTACTTGTTGTGGTAAAGAGCCTTAAAAATTTTAGACATTTATTGACCCATAACAATGTACACTTAAAGGTTACTCATCCAAGTGTCAAATAATTTTTTCTTTCCAAGGACCTGAATGAAAAAAGAGCTGGTTGGATCACCAAGGTAATGGAATATGATATTGATATCCAAACCACCAAGCTGGTTAGAGGAAGAGGTCTTTGTGAACATTTGGCAGAGGATGAAAGTTCAAAGAAAATAGAACAAACAAATGCATCTCTGGTTGTGCATGTTTCAGAGGAACATGCCAAGGCATCAAGTTGGTTTCCTAATATGGTTCATTGCTTAAGGACATGACAATACCCTGCAGGCCTAGATTCAACAAAAAGAAGGTATTATAGGTTACAATCTATTCCTTTTGTGCTAATAGATGAAGTTCTTTTTAGAAAGGATCATAGTGGTGTCCTTTTAAGATGTATTAGTTTAGAAAATATAGTTGATGTCCTATTTGAATTTCATGATGGACCTTCTGGAGGTCACTTTTCTCCTAGGACTACTACTTTTAAAATCATGAGGGATGGATACTATTGGCCATCTATCTTCAAAGATAGTCATGATTATGTGAGAAAATGCATCAAATGTGCCATGTTTGCAGGAAAATAAAGACTTGTAGCCTTGCCCCTTCAGCCAGTCAGAATAGAGAAACCATTCATGAGATGGGGCATAGACTTTATTGGCATGATCAACCCTCCATCTAGTGCAGGAAACAAGTGGATAATCACTGCTACAGATTATTTCACTAGATGGACAGAGGTAGTTGCCTTAAAAGAGTCAAATGAGAGTGTTGTCTTAAGTTTTTATGATGATATAATTCATAGGTTTGGCACTCCAGACTCCATCATATCATATAAGATAATGCATTGGCATTCACAGGCCTCAAAGTCTCAGAATGGGCAATTAGAAATGGCATCTATCTAAACACAAGTTCAAATTACTACCCTCAAGGCAATGGTTTGGCTGAATCAACTAATAAGAACTTGATTAGAATAATCAAGAAAACTCTACAAGATAACCAAAGAGATTGGCATACTAAGTTGAAGTCTGCCTTATGGTTAGATAGGATTACCCCAAAGAAGATCATTGGGAATTCTCCTTATGTGCTAGTGTATGGAAGAGATGCTAAGTTGTCCATTTCAATTGAATTGCTAGCTTTGGACTTAGCCACTCAATATGCCCTATTTGAAGAAGGAGATCCCTTACAAATCAGGTATGCTCAGTTAATGGAGTTAGAAGAACTCAGAGACAAATCCATGAAAGATATGGAGTTCCATCAGGTTCAGACAAAGAGGAGTTTTGATAGAAGAGCCAAAGCTAGAGACTTCAAAGTTGGAGATGTAGTCCTCAAGTGGGATGAATTCAAATCAAAGCCTGGTAGACATACAAAGTTTGAGTCCTTCTGGGGTGGACCATTTATTATTATAGAGTGCAAGGGCCCTAATGCTTTTTAGCTATCAACTCTTGGAGGAGATGTCTTGCCTATTTCAGTTAATGGTTTCCACTTGAAGCCCTATTTTGAGGTCAATCCATCCTTGTAAATCTTTGTGAATATGTTTCCTATTTTCTTCCTTTGCTTTCTAGGTTAGTTTTTCCCTGCTCTCCAAGAAGTGCTTGTGCACAACTTTGTTCCTTTGGTTCCCATTTGTCTCTCTGTCAAGAATTTTTTGTGCTCAGGAAGCTAACTCCATGCCCAATGAATATGTTATGGCCACTAGTTTCAATGTCTAGCAGGCTGACATCTAGTAGAAGTTGCCAAAATGTTGCCCAAAATTTCATACCCATGCAATTTTAGTCAAGCTGAATGTATCCTTGGTCTCCATTTTACCCTTGCCAAGAACCTCAAAAAATTTCATGGGCCTGTGTCTTATTTTCTGGCCTCTGCAATCTCTTTAGCTCCCTAGTTTGCAAGTTTGAATTTTAAAAAAGTGGTCATTGGCCCCAAAAACCCTAAAAACCCTAGGCCTGTTCTAATTAACCATTACCTTTTCGGGCCACTCAAGTCGCTTTAAATGCATGTGCCTTTTAAAGTGTCCCCTTTATGTGTTATGCCACTAGGTCATTGGGTAGGGTCCCTTTTAATTATTTTCCTCAAAGCCTAAGTCTTCCCTGGTGATATTTCCAAAAGATAACCCTATAAACTTGTGGTTGTTAGATCTCAAGCCTTCGGGTTGTCAGACTTTCTGACATGCAATGTAGTGACAGAGTGACACTTGTCTAGGTGGGCCTATTCCTTATTCTTAGTTGGTGGGTTAAGATCCAAGTAGGATCGATGGTTCTCGCTATACTATTGGGTGAAGATGATGTCTCTTTAACATCACGATGTAGTGACGACCGTTGATCTTGTTTTTAGCATAGCAATGAAGATCTATTAGGTGGGGCCACTGCCACGTAGTCTAAGGTGTACATTTCTTATTGATCAAGGCTTGTGATGTGGAGCCATGTGAGAGTGGGCCCAGTGTGTTGATCTTACCTTATCTTCGGGCTCTATCAGGTGGGGCTTGTCTTTCTAGTTGGCTATTGTCAGTGGGTCCGCTGTCAGCTTTTAATGAAGTGTTCGTTCTTGATTGGCTACAACTTTGTGACATGGAATATAAAGTGAGGATGGTTTTTCTAAAGTAGTTAAATCACAGGATGATCTCACAGTTCTCTCTATACTATTGGGTGAAGATGCATGATGTTTAGCATCACGGTATAGCGATGACCGTCTAATTCTCTATGAAGGGGGCGAGATGTAGTGGGCCTTGAATTGCCATGTCACGATGATATGTTTGTTTTTTATTGGTTTCCAGGCTGATGACATTGGTGCTTGAATTTTCAAAGGGTTTCCTGACTGTCACAAGATTGATCTGGGTCGTCCGATCTGCTGAGAGATGATGATATCAATGGCTATGTTTTAAATTTGATCTTTCGGCCATTATTTTTCAAATTTAAATATCTTTCACCAGGGTTTCTTGCTGGTTTCTTAATGTCGGTCGAATGCGGCTTCGGGTAGCTCAAAGTTTATGTCTTCAGGATGGTTGTAGTTGGGAAGATGAGGAAGAATATCTAAGAGCTACCGCTTGCTGATTTCTCAGGGTACCATGTTGATATCCTCATGTAGAAGAAACATTAAAAGGTGGTACAAATCAAGCTTGGACTAGATTTGAGCATTCATGGCAAGGCCGAGTTGCAGGGGGTAGATGGATCAAGGAAATTTGTCTGCAAGTAGATGTAGTACAGGGATGGACACATTGATATCTGATCAACTAGGATATTTTCAAAAGACACATTTATGATCAGACATGACAAGGTTAGGGTTTGATTATTATATGACAAATTATGTAACCCTAATTAGATTTTGGACTCCTACCTGCATGAAAAGGAGATGTATATAATTATTTTTGGAGCTTTTTGAAGCTTAGAGTTGGCATTTTGTTAAAGGAGAGATTATCTTTCTGGGAAGTTATCTGAGGCATTCTTTCTGCCCTCTAGCTTCTGCATCTTGTAACTTTCATTGATTATTCAGATATTGCAAAGGTACTTTGTGACATTTTCTCTGTCCCTACACCTTCTTGTTTGAATCTTCTCTTATTGAATTGAGTATATGCATGTTTTTAGTGATTCTTAGGGTTCTTGATCCCTCTTTCTTTATGCAATTTATGTGTATTCATGTGGGTGATTTGATTTGAATGATCTTGTGGGTATACTTCAACCCCCTGACAATCTGTCTCATTCCTATACCCAATTGTAGAGATGAATGTCTGTTTGTAGGTGATAGTTTGTGTCTAAATTCTTAGGAGTGCTATTGCCTTGTGAAATTATCTCTTTCCCTACATAGCATCTCTCTATTGCAGACCCTTCTATAAAATATTGATGCAAGCCTATTTAGCGAGTTGTGATCTCCTAGACCTAAGTTTGTGTACTAATTTCATCCCTCATACTGCAATTCATACCATATTTTTGGTGTATCACCTAGTAGGTAGTTTTCTTTTTTCAGTCATTTCCCTTTCATGCATTCCTTCTATCCCTTTCCCCTCAAGTTTTATTTTCCTATCAAAGAAGCAAATTAAGGTGATTATCTAAGAGGAACTAGCCTAGAACTTGGAGGTCTCATCTTAGTTAGCATAGGTCCCACAACCTGGAGATGATTCCCATGTTATACTAGGTTATCAAGACCAAGAGAGCTTGAAAAAAGGGTGCAAACTTAGTGTATAACAGTATACATATACTATATTCCTCTTTTTTGTATATTTTCTTTTTGTATATTTATACATATTCAATTTCTCTATATTATTCCCCCTTTTTTTAACAAAAATTCCAAAATAAGAACTTACTTCTTATCTGATGTGGGGATTTTGTCAAAAATAGATTTATACCTATCGTGAGCATCCTTAAGTGATGGTTTCCATGTATCCTTTAGTGTCTGTAACACCATTATTTTCTCTCTTAAGTCAGCAGTCAAACGCACCATACTATTCATAGTACTAACATCTAGTGTGTTGACTAAGTCTTTGGCCTTATGTACCTATTTTTACAATAATTCAATATGTGAAATCAAAATCATTTGGAGTTTTATAAGATCCATTTTGATCCAATTCTCCTCTTTTCATAGCTCATATTGTACTCCCATCAAGTGCTTCAACCTTTCATAATATTCCTTTATATAATTAGGCTCGGTGGAAATTTTTGATAACTACTCAGTGAGCTTCCTTTCCACATTATCATCTTTCTCTTTAATACCATTAGTGAAATTGGAAATTAAATAATTTTTTTGAAATAATAAAATAATATTTTTTAGTTCAATCTCCAAATCAGTAACTAACTCAGAAAGAGTTACCTTATCTAATGCAATCGATTGAAGGAGTTCTTCAATCAATGTAGTCTCCATTCTCTTCTTGTGTATTTTGATCATGTACTCGGTAGTATCAGTACCAGGCTAGTTTATTTGATTCACTAATTCTCTTAACTAGCTATAATTGTCTCCTTTTTCATTTATATTTGTCTCTAGTACAATCTCACTTAATATATATTTTCTTGGTCCAAAAAATCTATTTTTAGCTTCTTAGCAATTACCTTGTCTTGTGAAGCTTTTCTCTTCAATAGATCTCCTATCTCTGAGAGTACCTTTGGACTCATGGTTGAAATATGATCGTTGGGAATAATAATATGCTGGCTTACAAAAACCTCTTTTTTATACATCCTCTTCTTGGATTTTCTTTTAGAAATAAATGCCTTCTTTGCATCAGATTGTGCAGTTGTATCCTCAGTCTTGTCTTCTTTTTATTTATTTTACTCTTCTTGTTTCTTCTCTTTCTTCTTCTCCTATTTCTCTTCTTTCTTACCTTCATCTTTTTCCTTTTCTTTCTCTTTTTCCTATTCCTTCTTTTGTTCTACAGTTTCAGTAGGTGTTACCGACTCTTAATTCTGACCTTGTGTAGACTCATTTTCTTTGGTTTCCTCGGTCTCCTTTGTTGTAGTCTCTTGTGCTAGATCAATGGGGGTCTCAACATTGATAGGTACATCTCTTGTCACCTCTGAGATTACTTCTTCAATCTTAGGAAAACTCAATGCCTTCTCAATAATATGATCTTCTTCTATTAACCTTGCCTTGGTAGAGTCATCAATGTCCATTACCTATGTTTCTTTGACCTTGGTTGCCATGATGTCTTCATTATCTTTTATTGTACCATCAGGGTCTTGATTTGTTATGTCCTTGATTATGAATTCTTCTTTATTAATTGCCAATCAATTGGATTTGACTTAACTTTTTGTTCTTCAACCTCTTCAACAGTCGGTGGATCAATAGAGAAAATATTTCTCCAAAGATCATCAGTGTCCTTTTGAACCTCTTCTAGCTTAGTGACCATGATGCTCAGTGCTTTTATTTTTACTTGGAATATTTTTTAATATTCTAGCAATGTGTCTTGATTCTATTAGTTCTTAAACTTGTAAATGATTAAACAAGATTCATAAACATCTGAAATCAAAACTCTAGCATTCCCAACAGATGCATCTAACAAAATCCAAACACTAAGGTATTAAGGTTGAAAAACCTTCTTCTCTTTGAGCATAAAACTTAGGTGGTTTTACCTATCAGAATTGCTTCTATAAAGCATTACAACAATGCTCTATGTGCTTGACATAGATTATACAATTTCAAGATATACAATTAAATGAAATGAACAAATTATTTGATTTGTTGATGGTGAACATATCCAAATTAAGCTATAACTTGTGCCATATCCTAGGTCATCAAAGTCAAAACTCTACATCAAAAAAAAACTTATCAAAACATATATCCCTAAACTCAAATGAGGTGCCTTGCACTCCATTTTCCCAATTGCAAACTTTTCTATCAAATTCATACATGGATTATAAATTACCAGAGATCCCCCTTAAGGTTTATTCTTTCCTTGAAAGAAACTCTAGCTTAACCCCTATATCTACCTTGTAAACAATGTACTAAAATGCCTTACAATTTAATACATAAAATAATTCAAACATACACATGTGAAGACAACCAAAATTAGAAAAGGAGTTCTAGTATATTGTATTGATATTTTAACTGTATCAGTACATTTTTTATAGAGAATTGTAAGATGAAAATAATATTATTAGAACTCTCTTTACAAAGTAATATCCACCACCATTACAAAAGAAGAAAACATGCTATATATATCACTGGCTATCTTGGAATCCACAAGGAAAGGATGCAACAAGATTTGGATAGGCAGGATGGTGACTTAAACTATAGACAAAAGTACAAAATGATAATTGAAAACTAGCAAAATAGAAAGTAGTTTCCCAACAAATGGAAACTTCACAGTTGGCACCTTTGTCCGAAGATATTCTGAGCACTTGCTTGAAGTTTTTGCATGAATGATGACCGAAAATAAAAGCTAACTTACATCATTCTATTTATGATAATTTCTCTCCCTATATTTTAGGATCAGGTGCCAAGTGTGGTTCACTCTTCTTTCTCCGCTTCTAGCTCTATGACATCTGACTTCTTCTTCTTTTTCTTTGTATTTCTATCTCATGCTGCCACATCATCTTCTAAGGGCCAATTATACCCCTAAAAATCTTGTAACAAATTAATCTACCTGTCCCATTTGGAGTCAGTGATGGCCTTGATATCTGCAAAAAACTTAATGCAATCATTCTCAACCTTGATCAGGTTATCAATTATATTGTTGCAACCATTCATGTCCAAAGAACCATCATTGCTGAGGAAGGCCTCATGTTTGATCACTATCTAGCCCATGCCTGATTTTCACTCGTCCATACTTAGTACACTTCCATCATCCTTGTATATTAAGGGAAAATACTTGCTATAACCTTGATCAAACATGGCCACCTTGGCCGTTACCTGATTTGACTTTCCTTTAAAAAAGCTTGAGGTGGCACTGACTAATACTATCTTCTCATAAACCTCAGTAACTATCTCAGGGATATCTTGCCTATGAGGCTGCAATGCATCAAGTTTTTCAAATAATGAGCTCCTTCCTCACCAAACACTGAAAAGTGGCTCCAAAGAAGCCATTGCTGAGGAAGGCCTCCTATTTGAGGAAACTATTAGGCACATCCCCAAAATTGGCAACTATATAGCTCCTCTCCCTACAAGCATGAATGCCCCTTATGAGTTCAAATACCTCAACTTCTTTATGAAGTTTTTGTGTCATGGGTTGGTGTAGAGTTCTAGGAATAGATGGAGATGGAGAGAAATTGCCTGCTGACCTGTTAATGATAATTCTTGACATTCAAAATTTCCATGAACATACTGATTACGATTACATCTAGTATGTAATTGATAGAATGCATGAAGGTCTGGTGTCTATCAAAGAGAATAAAAGGCCAATTAGGTTCATGTATTACTCCCTTTTGATGCACTTGATCCTATATTTCAACATTAATAGTCTGGATACAAGGGTACTAAAGCCTAGGTTCATGTTTGAAGGCCAACATAATCCAGTATAGTATTGGCTCAGGATCTATAATTATACTTCCAATGAGTGTGATTTTTTAATTCCAAAACTGGATAGTCCACCCAGTTCTAAATCTGATGGGGATTAATCTAGTAAGATTACAGGTTAGGGTTTTAAAACTCTTGAGGCCTATGCATTATGAAGATAGTATGGCAAGGAAATCATAATTGGGGTGATTTATACCTAGGAGAGAATAGTACCTTAATTAGGGTATATAGATGCCCACAACCCCCACATATACTTCCATAGTTTGTGCCACCAAGGGTTGCCTAGTTAGAGTTTTTATGGCAGCTTATGTGGATCGACAAAGAACATCTGGCTCCTCACAGGAAGGGCACATTTCCACCATGTATAATCTATGTCAAGCCATAGAGCACTATTGTAATTCTTTATAGAAGCAATTCTGAAAGGTAAACCAGCATGATTTTTATGCTCAAAGAGAAGAAGGTTTTTCAACCTTAATACCTTAGTGTTTGGATTTTATTAGATGCATCTGTTGTGAATGCTAGAGTTTCAATTTCAGATGTTTCTGAATCTTATTTAATCATCTACAAGTTTAAGAACTAACAACCACATCTCAAGATAGGAAGAAGAAGTATGTAGATGCTCATGGAGTGGTTAGGAAGTTTGCAATTGGGGTTAAGGTGTTTCTAAGAGCGTACCCATGGAAAAGTCTAATCCATTATGGAAAGGGTTCAAATTTGGCACCTCGTTTCATTGGTCCATTTGAGATTCTTGAGAGGATAGGACTGATTTCTTACCATCTTGCTTTGCTTCCCAGCTTATCTCATGTTCATGGTGTTTTCCATGTTTTAGTAGTTAGTGTTGGAAATTTGGCTGAGTTAGATATCAAGTTGTTGTCATTATGGCAACATATATTTAGTATAAAGACCACCTATGATAGAAAGCACTTATGCTAGAGCATAGAGTAAAATTGTCTAAGTATAAGCAATATTCTCCAGTTTAACCCGAGAACATTTTGGATAGTGATGTTGATAGAAGCAAGTTCAGTTCTTGTGCACTTGAATGTGGATAATTCTATATATGACAAAGACACATCTAGAAGCGTAAGTCTATACGACATGTACGGAAGAAGTTATTGCAAAATTACCAAAGATAGAGTTAGAACCAACTGAGAAGAGTTAGAAGGAAGAACAAGTAAAATAGTTAAGGGATTATTTTGTTGATCAAAATAATGACTTAACCATACAAGGGATGATATCCTAGATGTTAACTCTTGGCACATAGAATTAATTTTGTATTTTGATAAGGGTATAAGCTTTGTAAAGCTGACTGTAAAAGTTATTATTCTTAATAACTTGTATAAATGTAAGAATTATGTAATGTGAAGAAGACATGGAAGTGTAATAAGATAATGTAATGATATGATGTGAAGATATATGTTGTAAAACAAGCAGATCTTGTAATTGACATTGAATAAGCTAAAGCTATTCAGTAGTAGTGAAAGGTTATATACCTTACCTTTTGTAATCTGATATCATTGTAAATTACATGTTTGGGAAGTGAGCTCATCTCCAAATCATTCTATATTGTATACCAACTCCTAGCAGGGTTGAGGCTTCTAACAAGGCCTAGAGTCTTTTAATCAGGGTAGAGACACTATATGCATGTAATAGACTTCTAACAGGGTCAACATCATTAACATGATACTTTTGATTAGTGGATCACTTGTGGGTGTCATCCCCACTGGGGTTTTCTCTTGGCCAGAGTTTCCTCGAGATCAAATAATGTGTTATGATTTCATTTCCTTTATTGCTTTGCATATTACTTAGTTTACTTTGTTTTGCAAGCATAAAGTTAATTTTCTATATCCATACTTGGGAAAAAGTAAAAGTTTGTAGAATACTGATTCACCCCCCCTCTCATTATTCGCTATTTCTAACAATTGGTATTAGAGCTTAGTTACTCAAAAGAAAGTTATTCTAAGAAAGCTTAGCAACTTGAGTAAGATCTTTATAGATATGGATCAATTACAGAATAATCTTGAAGAAGCTCTTGAATAGATCGATATTCTTACTAAAGAAAGAGATACTCTAAAAGGGAAATATGATGATGCAAAGAACTTCTCTAAGAAGCTAAAAGAAAATCTTGAAGAACTAAAATCAAAGAAAGAACCTACAATTCAAATCGAAGATTGTGATGAAATTTCAAATCTGAAGAAGGAAAATGAGGTCCTTAAACATGAATTAAAGATAGTATATTTGAAGTTAAGTTTGAAAGATGGAAACATCAAGAATGAATCAAATCTAAAATCTAAGAATGAGGATTTGAAGTCTAAGCTTTGTAAAGTGACATCTGAACTTGGGAAAACCAAATTACAATATATTGAAATTGAAAAATATAATACAATTATGAAAGGAGAACTGACACACTCTAAGCTATTAATATGATTTAGAACAATAGAGAGGGGTTGGGAATCAATTGTTCTCAGCTCCAGATATATAAAAAAACTTTAAAAGTCTTCAAAAAATTAGATCCAATAACCAATAGGTACTCGGTCATTACTGATTACATAACAGAAACATATAACAGAACAGTCCACTTATCTGATAGTATCTAACTTGTAAAACATAGAAATGTTCAAACCAAAACATTCACACAAGTATTAATACCATGATTTATAGTGGAAACCCAATTTGGGAAAAACCACTTTGTAACATGTTACTATTATTTTCACTCTTCTGAAGTGAGCTCTATGAAAAGCCAACCCTGTCAAAGGTTACAAACACACTATCAGGTGCAACTCGGTTAAAGGATTTAAACTACTCTGTTAAAAGTGCACCTTGTTATAAGACTTACATACATCCCATTAGAATGCAACCTTGTTCAAAGGATTTATACAAATGACTATTAGGTTAACCTCTTTTAAAAGGAATTTGACTGATACAATGGTTAGAAAGTAACAATAATATTGATCTAAAAAACATACAACTCACTTTGTAAATATCAGATCCAATTCCATACGCATATGGTGGCTTTACTGACTGTGAACCTTTGCCATCCCCATCACTGATCTGCTCAAAAATTCCTTCAAGAAATCACAACACTTCTCCTTTAGCCTTTTCTGCTTATATAGTCAATAACATCAACAATACTTCCAACATCCTCTTCTCTTTCAACCTCATGCTTAAGTTTCCTTAATACTTCCTCAATTAGGTCAATACATCTTTTTCTGCTTAATCTCTTCCGTAGATCATAGGGTTAGGTCAGATTCATTAAATCCTTCCAAATTTATGTTCTTCGTCCATCCTTCTAGAAATATCTCAAATCTCCTTATAGATTTACAATAAAACATTTTACAGTGCATTAAATGCTTTCATACAATCAATAAATAAAGTCAAAATGATTTGCTTAATCCAAGAATTCAACTATGTCGGCTGGAAATATGAATTCTTCCTCAAATGTAAATTACTGACACTTGGTCAATACAATGTTCAACTACTCGGTCTTCATTAGAAAGTTCAGTCACCTCAAAAACTGTTTCCTCAGCTAATACTTTCTTCCTCAGCAATTAACTGTTGTCCGGTCAACACTAAATTTACTTGACATATACTAGCTCGGTCTACACTAACATCACTCGACTTAAACTAGATTTCTTCACATTTTCTCGGTTAAGCCTACCGGTTTAGTCTTCATTCTTACTTATATAAATAATACATTATCTTATCATTGTGCCAAATATTCAAGTACCCATTGAAGTATCAAGATAACTCAACCTTTCCTTGGATGCTATTGTTACCAACCTTGCTCACAACCTTCACAAAAATTAAATAGATATAGTACTTTCTTACATAGCAATAGTCTTACCAGTTAATGTTTGACATCAATGACAATACAACAATTGCTTCAATTGCAGTTTCTAACAATCTCCCTCTTTGGCATTGATGGCAACACCATATGAATATCACATGAATCACCAACCAATCTAAAACTTATCTATACATAAGAAATATTTATAATATCCTTAACTTCATTCTGATACAGAATCAATTAGCCATGCTTGTATGACCGTCCACCAAATCTCTCCCACTTACTTGATCTTCCATGAAATCTCACCATGTGTATTTATCTATGATCATCTCCCTCTTTGACAAAAATACCGAAGTAGCAACTAAAACATACATCCTGTAGATGTAGATATCATCTTTTCAGTTTAGTAACAGTACTTCTCCCTCTGTCATATTTTCTTATGATTGATTCTTGGATTTTCTATACTTTTCACAACTCTAGGCTTCTCCTAAAGTGTGACCTATCTCTGCATCAATTTTTCAGATACTCTTTGCAGCACATTTGATGTAGTGCTCCTAGCTTGACTAGGAAGCCTCAGTTAGAGGAAGAAGCCCTAATTGTTCTCTCAAGTATTCATGAGCTTCTTTAGGTAAAGCTTTAGTGAATATGTCTGCTAGTTGTTCATTTGTATTCACATATTCCATTCAGACCTCTTTATCTTGTACCAGTTCCCTCAAGTAATGATACTTGATGGCAATGTGTTTGGTCTTTGTGTGCATCACTAGATTCTTAGAGATGTTGATAGCACTTGTGTTGTCATAGTAAATGACAACTGGTTCAGTGATCTCTTCTTTCATGCCTACCAATAATTGCTTTATCCATACTAGGTTAGAATAGTTCACTACTATAGCCACATACTCAGCTTCAGCAGTAGATTGAGAAATGCAATTTTGTTTCTTGCTTGTCCAGGAAACTAATCTCTATCTAAGAAAGAGAGATCCACCACTAGTACTCTTTCTTTCATCCATATTTCCTACCTAATCAGCATTAGTATATACTCTTAGTTCAAAATTTTCATACGTCTTGTAGTACAATCCATAGTCAACAGTCCCTTTCAAATATCTCATTATCCTTTTGACAATCATCATTTGAGTTTCTTTAGGATTGGCAGAGAATCTTGCAACAATCCCAATAGCTAAAGCAATATCTGGTCATCTGTGTACAACATATTTCAGCTTTCCAATCATGGATCTATACAAAGTCTAGTTTACTTCTACATCATCATCATTTTTAGACAACTTTTGTTCAGTAGCCATGGGAGTACTTACTGGCCTTGAATCTTCCATAGGAAAGTTCTTCAGTATCTCATGAACATATTTAGACTAGGTGATGAAAATTCCTTTCTCCATCTAATATACTTGTAAACCAACAAAAAATTTGATCTCCCCAAACATACTTATTTCAAATTTAGTTTGCATTTCATTAGAAAATTTCTCACACAAGGCATCTTGTCCACCAAATATAATATCACCTATAAAAATCTTAGCCAATAGGATTCCTTTACCTTCTTCATCTTTCATGTACAAATTACTTGTGTCATTTGTCCTTGAGAATCCAATCTGTATCAGGTAGTTGTCCAGTCTCTCATACCATGCTCTGGGAGCTTGCTTAATTCCCTACAGTGCTTTATTTAGTTTGCAAGCCATGTGTCTTTTGTTTGGATCAAAAAATCTTTCTGGTTGTTCAATGTACACTTCTTCTTCTAATATACCATTTAAAAATGTAGACTTGACATCCATTTGGTATACCTTGAAATCTTAGTAGGCAACATATGCAAGTAAATTTCTTACTCCCAATCTAGCTACATGGGAAAATGTCTCCCCATAATCTATTCCTTCTTCTTGTGTGTAGCCTTTGTATACCAGTCTAGCTTTGTTTCTTGTGATTTGACCATGCTCATTGAGCTTGTTTCAAAACACCCACTTTGTTCCAATGATAATTTTATTTTTTGGTCTCGGCACCAAAGTCCAGGTATCATTCATATCTATCTGGTCTATCTCCTCATTCATTGCTTCTATCCAGTCTTATTTTTCTAATACCTCCCTTGTTGTCTTAGGCTCGAATTCACATAGTAAACATGTTGGATCTCTTGTCTTTCTTCTAGTTAGAACTCCATTATCTTTGTCTCCAATGATTTGTTCAGGCTTGTGATGTCTCCTTACATATTGTGCTAAAATAGGTTCTACTCTCCTTTCATCTTGCTCTTTAGGTTCACCAACAAGATTGTTAGATTCAGCTTCTGAATGCTCGACAACCTCTTCCTGATACTCAACAACTTCCTCTTGTCTCTTGATATGTTCTTCTTCTCTCTTGGAATTGTTTTCCTAATGCTCTACATTGCTTACCTGAGACTTGGCATTAGGTGCAAGTTTGTCACTTGACTCTCCTTCCTCTATATACACAAAAGAGCTGTAATCTTCTAGTTCTCTTTTGTTGTCAGCTTCATTTTTCTTGGCATACTCATCAACTTTGACATTCACACATTCCAAGATTTTGTTAGTGTTAAAGTTCAAACACTTATAAGCTTTACTCTTTGTGGAATAGCCTAGGAATATTCCCTCATCACTTTTAGCATCAAATTTTCCATTCCTATTATCCTTTAGTATATAGCATTTGCTTTCAAAAATTCTAAAATAATTTACATTAGGTGCATACCCATGCCATAACTCATAAGGTGTCAGATTTGTACCTTTTTTGATCTGTACTTGGTTAAGTGTATAAATATTTGTACTTACAGCTTCTTTCTAGTACTTTTGTACAACATTCTTTTCAATCATTAATGTCCTTGCATAATCCATGATAGCTCTATTTCTTCTCTCTGCTATACCGTTCTATGGAGGAGTTCTTGGTGCAGACATCTGTTGTCTGATCCCTCTATCATTGCAAAATAGATTAAATTTATTGGTTATAAATTCTCCACCTTGATCAGATCTCAGACACTTTAGATTTATACCTATCTCCTTTTCAACCTTAGCCAAATACCACTTAAAAAATTTAAAAGCATCATATTTTTCTTTTAAGGACATTATAGTCATCATTCTAGTATAATCATCAACAAACAGGATAAAATATCTAGTATCACAATAGCTTTGTACACCCATAGGTCCACAAAGGTCAGTATGAACCAAATCTAAAGCATTCTTAGAAGTAAAAGTCTTTCTCTTGAAACTAGACTTTGTCATCTTACCCAAATGACATTGTTTACACATTACATTCTTAGGTTTCTTCAATCTAGCCAAACCTCCCACTTTCTTCTTCTTACTAATTTCTACCAGATTATCAAAGTTAACATGACATAGCCACTTATGCCATAAACAAATATCATCAATTTGTGCAATTATACATCTTTCTTCAGATAGGTCTAGATAGAACAAATTACCTCTGGTCTGTTCTCCACTTCCAATCAGTTCACCAGTGGCATCAAATATTTTGGCCTTCCTATGATGAAATTCCACTCAGTAGCCATTGCTATTAAGCTATGCAACATTCAGTGTTGGAAACTGCAATTGAAGCAATTGTTGTATTATCATTGATGTCAAACCTTAAGTGGTAAGACTATTGCTATTTAAGAAAGTACAGTATCTATTTGAGTGTTGCTAAGGGGATAGATAAGGTTGGTAACAATAGCACCTAAGGAAAGGTTGAGTTATCTTAATACTTCAATGAGTACTTGATTATGTGGAACACTGATAAGACAATGTATTGTTTATCTTAGTAAGAATGAAGACTAAACTGGTAGGCTTAACTGAGCATAAGTGAAGAAATCTAGTTTAAGACAAGTGTTGTTTGTGTCGATTGAGCTAGTGAATGCTGAGTAAAACAATGTTGACTGAACACTAGTTAATTGCCGAGGAAGACATTGTTAGCTGAGGGAACAGTTTATGTGGTGACCGAGCTTTCCAAAGAAGATTGAGAAGTTGGACATAGTATTGACCGAGCGTCAGTATTTTGCATTTGTTGAAGAATTTATATTTCCAGCCAACATTGTTGAATTCTTGAATTATGTAAAATGTGTTGACTTTATTTATTGATTGTATGAAAGCATTTAATGCACTGTAAAATATTTTAGTGTAAATATTTAAGAGACTCGAGATACTTCTTTGTAAGATAAGCCAAAGAACATAATATAGGATGGATTCAATGAATCTGACCTAACCCTAAGATCTATGAAGGAGATTAATCAAAAAAAGATGTATTGACCTAATAGAGGTAGTATTAAGGAAACCTAAGTGAGAAGTTAAATGTGGAGATGGAAAGAAGTGAATGTTGGAAGTGTTATTGACTGTCTAAGTAGAAAAGGCTGAAGGAGAGGTGTTGTGATTGCTTCAAGGGTTCTGAGAAGATCAGCGATGGAGATGGAAAAGGTTCACAATTAGTAAGCTAGCATATGTGTACAGAATTGGATTTGATATTTTCAAAGTGAGTTGTATCTTTCTTAGATCAATATTACTGCTACTTTCTAACCATTGTAATAGTCAAAATCCTTATAACAGAGGTTGACCTAATAGTCATAGGTATAAATCCTTTGAACAAGGTTGCATTCTAATGGAGTGTATGTAAGTCCTATAATAAGGCACACTTTTAATAGAGTGGTTGAAATCCTTTAACCAGGGTACTCCTGACAGTGTGTTTGTAACCTTTGACAGGGTTGGATTTTCACCGATCTCACTTTAGAAGAGTGAACATAATAGTAGCATGTTACAAAGTGGTTTTTCCATTATTGGGTTTCCACTATAAATCCTGGTGTTGATACTTTTGTGAATGTTTTGGTTTGAACATTTTTGTGTTTTACAAGTTAGATGCTATTGGATAAGTGGATTGCACTGTTATATGTTTCTATTATGCAATCAGTAATGACTGAGTAGGTGTTGGTTATTAGATCTGATTTGTTGAAGAGTTTAAAAGTTTATTTTATACATCTAGACCTGAGATCAACTGATTGAACCCCCCTCTCTATTGTTCTAAATCATATTAACAATTGGTATCAGAGTTGTTGGTGCTTATAGAGAACAAGTTTGAAGGTACTTGAAGCAAATGATCAAGATGTATAAGAAGGAGGTACCTAAGCTGAATAAGGAAAACTTTCTTGCATGGCAAAGTTTGATGAAGCTGCATCTAGCTGGTATTTGTGATTCTACTAAGTATTACATTGAACATAACTATGTCACACCTATTGCACCTCTGACTGCCAAGGAAATGAAAGCTAAACAAGAGCATAACCAAGCAATGTTGGAGATTGTGTCTACCCAAAGTTATCCAAAATTTGAAGACATTAAAGACTGCAGTACTGCAAAAAAAATGTGGGACAACCTTGCAACCATTTATGGCAGTGATGTGAATGTGCTGAGAGCAAAAGGTGAGAGCCTAAGAGGTAAACTTGATGAAATGAGAATGCAAGAAGGTGATAATATTGCACAATATTGTGGTAGAATAAAAGAAGTTGTAAAGGCTATTAGAGGAGCAAATGGAATTATTGATGATGAAATTGTAATAGGAAAAGTATTGAGAACTCTACATCCTATCTATGCAATCAAAATTTCTACAATCCAGGAATCTAGATGTAACTCTCCTAATGCCCTTACTTTAGAAATTTTGGTCAGCAAGCTTACTGCTTTTGAACTTTCTAACTATGATAACTTTAGTGTTGTTAGTATTGAATCTACTTTTAAGTCACAGATGGTTTTGAATAAGTCAAAGAAGGAAAAAAAAAGATGCGTCAGTGAAAGTAAAAGTGAAAGTGATAGTGACAATGGCACATCTAATGAAGAACTTGAGGATCTAGAAGCTTTTATGGCTAGAAGACTAAAAAGGGGAAAAGGAAGGTACAAAGGTAAACTCCCTATTATATGTTTTTCATGTAATAAAGTGGTCATATAGCTACTAGATGTCTTGAAAGGGATAATAAGGATGAAGAAAGAGACAACAAGCATAAAGACAAAATAGAAGAGAGAGGTTACCGAAGATACAAAGACTACAAAGGGAAAGGTAAGAAATATTGCTACATTGCTGAAGAAGAGACTGACACTAATAGTGATGATTTTGAAATTGAAGTTGTCTATGTTGCAATGAAAAATGAATTTGATGAGGATGAGAAAACTGCATTAATATCTTATGTGAACAAAAATGATAAATGGATTATTGACAATGGTTGTTCATATCATATGACTAGAGATAAGAGTAAGTTTGATACTGTAAACCACTATAAAGGTAGGAGTGTAAAGTTTAGAAATGATGCACCATATCCTGTTAGAGGAAAAAGATTGATTAAGCTGACTGATAAGATCTCTTGTTAAAATGCTTATTGGGTTGAGGGTCTTAATTATAATCTACTGAGTGTTGCACAACTTAATAGCACTGGCTACCGAGTGGAATTTCATCACAGGAAGGCCAAAATATTTGATGCCATAGGTGAACTAATTGGAAGTGGAGAACATACAAGAGGTAATTTGTTCTATCTAGACCTATCTGAAGAAACATGTATGATTGCACAACTTGATATTTGGTTATGGCATAAGCGGCTATGTCATGTTAACTTTTTTAATCTGGTAGAAATTAGCAAGAAAAAGAAAGTGAGAGGTTTACCTAGATTGAAGAAACCTGAGAATGTAATGTGCAAAGAATGTTAGTTGCGTAAGATGACTAAGTCTAGTTTCAAGAGAAAAACCTTTACTTCTGAGAATATCTTAGATTTGGTTCATACTGACCTTTGTGGACCGATGGGTGTACAAAGCTATTGTGGTGCTAGATATTTTATCCTGTTTGTTGATGATTATACAAGAATGATGTATGTAATGTTCTTGAAGGAAAAATATAATGCTTTTCAATTTTTTAAGTGGTATGTGGCTAAGGTTGAAAAAGAGATAGGTAAAAACCTGAAGTTTCTAAGATATGACCGAGGTGGAGAATTCACATCAAATGAGTTCAATCTATTTTGCAATGATAGAGGAATCAAAAGACATATGTCTGCACCTAGAACTCCTCCACATAACGGCATAGCTGAGAGAAGGAATATATCTATCTTGGACTGTGCATGGACATTAATGATTAAAAATAATGTTGCATATAAGTATTAGAAAGAAGTTGCAAGTACAGCTATTTATACTCTTAACTGAGTACAGATAAAAAAGGTATAAATCTGACATCTTATGAATTATGGCATGGGTATGCATTGAATGTAAAGTATTTTAGAATCTTTGGAAGTAAGTGCTACATATGGAAGGATAGTAGGAATGAAAAATTTGATGATAAAAGTGACGAGGGTATATTCCTAGGATATTCCACAAAAAGAAAAGCTTACAAGTGTCTGAATTCTAACACTAATAAAATTGTGAAAAGTGTACATGTCAAAGTTGATGAGTATGTAGAGAAAAATGAAGCTGACAATAATAGAGTACTAGAAGATTATAGAACTTTTGTGTATATAGAGGAAGAAGAGGCAATTGACAGACCTACACCTGATGTTGAGTCTCGAGTAACCAATGCCGAGCATCAAGACAACAATGCCAAGAGAGAAGAAGAACGTGTCAAGCGACAGGAAGAAGCTGCTGAGTTTTAGTAAGAGGTTGCTGAGCATTTAGAAGCTAAATCTGACAATCTTGTTGGAGAACTTTTTGAGCCTAGTGAAAGAAGAGAAAAACCTATTCTAGCAAAATATGTAAGGAGACATCACAAGCCTAAACAGATTATTGGAGATAAAGATACCATAATTCAGACAAGAAGCAAGGTAAGATATCCAACATGTTTACTATGTGAATATGAACCTAAGACAACAAAGGAAGCATTAGAAAATGAAGACTGGATAGAAGCAATGAATGAAGAGATTGACTAGATAGAGAAGAATAATACCTAGACTCTAGTGCTGAGACCAGAAGATAAGAATGTCATTGGGAAAAAGTGGGTATTTCATAATAAGATGAATGAACATGGTCAAATCACAAGAAATAAGGCTAGGATGGTATGCAAAGGCTACACACAAGAAGAAGGAATAGATTATGGGGAAACATTTTCCCTTGTAGCAAGGTTTTAAGGAGTCAGAACTCTACTTGCATATGTTGCCTATAAAATTTTTAAGGTATACCAAATGGATGTCAAGTCTACATTTTTAAATGGTATATTGGAAGAAGAAGTATATATTGAACAGCCATAAGGATTTTTTTATCCAAATAGAAGACACATAGTTTGTAAACTAAATAAAGCACTATATGGATTAAAGCAAGCTCCCAGAGCATAGTATGAGAGATTGCACAACTACCTAATACAGATTGGATTCTCAAGGACAAATGACACAAGCAATCTGTACATGAAGGATGAAGAAGTTAAAGGAATCCTATTAGCTAAAATCTTTGTAGATGATATTATATTTGGTGGACAAGATGCCTTGTGTAAGAAATTTTCAAATGAAATGAAAACTAAATTTGAAATGAGTATGTTTGGGGAGATCAAATTTTTTGTTGGTTTGCAAGTATATCAGATGGAGAAAGGAATTTTCATCACCCAATCTAAATATGTTTATGAGATACTAAAAAATTTTGGTATGGAAGACTCAAGGCCAGTAAGTACTCCCATGGCTACTAGACAAAAGTTTTCTAAGAATGATGATGCTATAGAAGTTAACCAGACTTTGTATAGATCCATGATCGGAAAGCTACAGTATGTTGTACATAGCAAACCAAATATTGCATTAGCTATTGGGATTGTGGCAAGATGTTTTGCCAATCCTAAGGAAACTCACATGATGGTGGTTAAAATAATCATGAGATACTTGAAGGGAACTGCCGACTATGGATTGTACTACAATAAGCATGAAAAATTTGAACTGAGAGTGTATACAGATGTTGATTGGATAGGAAATGTAGATGACAAGAAGAGTACTAGTGGTGGAGCTTCTTTCTTGGACAGAGATTAGTTTCCTAGACAAGCAAGAAACAAAATTGCATTTCCCAATCTACTACTGAAGATGAGGATGTGGCTTCAGCTGTCAATTATTCAAATTTGATATGGATAAAGAAATTGTTGGTAGGCATGAAAGAAGAAATCACTGAACTAGTTGTCATCTTTTGTGACAACACTTGTGCTATCAACATCTTTAAAAATCCAGTGATGCACACAAAGACCAAACACATTGCCATCAAGTATCACTACTTGAGAGAGATGGTACAAGATAAAGAGGTCTGCATGGAATATGTGAATACCAAGGAACAAATAGTAGATATATTCACTAAAGCTTTACCTAAAGAAGCTCATGAATACCTGAGAAGTTAATTAGGGGTCCTTCCCCTAACTAAGGCTACCTAGTCAAGCTAGGAGCACTGCATCAAGTGTGTTGCAAAGAACATCTAACATATTGATGCAGAGAAAGGTCACACTTTAGGAGTAGCCTAGAGTTGTGAAGAGCACAACAAAGTCAAAATAAGTCTTAAACATGATGATAGAGGGAGAAATATTCTACTCAACTAAAAAGATGATATCTACATCTACAGGATGTATGTTTTTGTTGCTGCTTTGACATTTTTTGTCAAAGAGGGAGATAATGGTAGATGAATACATAGAATGAGAACATGAAGACAGTAAGAGAAATTTAGTGAATGGTCAAGCATGGCTAATTGATTCTGTATCATAATGAAGCTAAGGATATTATACATTTCTCTGATAGAAAGATAAGTTTTGGATTGGTTGGTAATTCATGTGATATTCATATGGTGTTCCCATCAATTCCAAAGAGGGAGATTGTTGGAAACTGCAATTGAAGAAATTATTGTATTATCATTGATGTCAACCTTAACTGGTAAGACTATTGATATTTAATAAAGTACTATATCTATTTGAGTGTTGCTAAGGGGATAGGAAAGGTTGGTAACAATAGCACCTAAGGAAAGGTTGAGTTATCTTGATACTTCAATGAGTACTTGATTATGTGGCACAATGATAAGATAATGTATTATTTATCTTAGTAAGAATGAAGATAAAATTAGTAGGCTTAACTGAGCATAAGTGAAGAAATCTAGTTTAAGCTAAGTGTTGTTTGTGTTGACCGAGCTAGTGAATGTCGAGTAAAATAGTGTTGACCGAACACTAGTTAATTGCCGAGGAAGATAGTGCTAGCCAAGGGAACAATTTATGTGGTGACCGAGCTTTCTAGAGAAGACCGAGAAGTTGGACAAAGTATTGACCAAGAAGTCAGTATTTTGCATTTTTTGAAGAATTCATATTTCTAGCCGACGTCATTGAATTCTTGAATTATGTAAAACATGTTGACTTTATTTATTGATTGTATGAAAGCATTTAATGCATTGTAAAATGTTTCAGTGTAAAAATTTAAGAGATTTGAGATACTTCTTTGTAAGATAAGCTGAAGAACATAATTTAGGATGAATTCAATGAATCTGACCTAACCCTAAGATCTACGAAGGAGATTAAGTAGAAAAAGATGTATTGACCTAATAGAGGTAGTATTAAGGAAACCTAAGTAAGAAGTTGAATGTGGAGATGGAAAGAAGTGAATGTTGGAAGTATTATTGACTGTCTAAGCAGTAAAGGCTGAAGGAGAAGTGTTGTGATCACTTGAAGGGTTCCGAGCAGATCATTGATGGAGATGGAAAAGGTTCACAGTTAGTAAGACATCATATGTGTATGAAATTGGATTTGATATTTGCAAAGTGAGTTGTATGTTTCTCAGATAAATATTATTGCTACTTTCTAACCATTATAATAGTCAAAATCCTTTTAACAGAGGTTGAACTGACAGTCATAGGTATAAGTCCTCTGAACAAGGTTGCATTCTAATGGAGTGTATGTAAGTCCTATAACAAGGCACACTTTTAACAGAGTGGTTGAAATCCTTTAACCGGGTCACAGCTGATAGTGTGTTTGTAACCTTTGACAGGGTTGGATTTTCACCGAGCTCACTTCAGTAGAGTGAACATAATAGTAACATGTTACAAAGTGGTTTTTCCATAATTGGGTTTCCACTATAAATCTTGGTGTTGATACTCATGTGAATTTTTTGGTTTGAACATTTATGTATTTTACAAGTTAGATGCTATTGGATAAGTGGACTACATTGTTATATGTTTCTATTGTGCAATCAGTAATGACCAAGTAGGTGTTGGTTATTAGATTTGATTTGTTGAAGAGTTTACAAGTTTTTTTTATACACTTGGACCTGAGAACAACTGATTCACCCCCACTCTCTATTATTCTAAATCATATTAACACTTAGAAGATTATAGTTAAGACCCTCAACCCAATAAGCATTTTCACAAGTGATCTTATCAGTCAGCTTAATCAATCCTTTACCTCTAATAGGACATGGTGTATCATTGCCAAATTTGACACTTCTACCTTTATAATGATCTAAGGTATCAAACTTACTCTTGTCACCAGTCATGTGGTGTGAACAACCACTTTCAATAATCCATTTATCATTTTTGTTCACATAAGATATCAATGTAGTTTTCTCATCCTCATCAAACTCATCTTTGATTACAATATAAACAACCTTAATTTCAAAATCATCACTACCAGTGTCAGTTTCTTCTTTGGCAATATAGTAGGATTTATTACCTTTTCCTTTGTAGTCCTTGTACCTTCGATAACCTCTATCCTCTTTTGTATCTTTATGCTTGCTATCTCTTTCTTCATCCTTATCATCCTTTTTAGGACATCTAGTAGCTATATGACCAACTTTATTACATGAAAAACATATAATAGGGAGTTTACCTTTATAATTTCCTTTTCCCCTTCTCAGTCTTCTAGCCATAAGAGCTTCTAGATCCTCAAGTTCTTCATCAGATGTATCACTTTCACTTTCACTTTCACTCTCATTGATGCATCTTTATTTTTCCTTCTTTGACTTACTCACAACCATTTGTGACTTAAAAGAATATTCAACATTAGCAACAGTGAAGTTATTAGAGTTAGAAAGTTCAAAAATAGTCAGCTTACCAACCAAACTTTCCAAAGTAAGAGCATTGTTAGGGTTACATCTAGATTCTTGAGTTGTTGAAATTTTGATAGCATAAATTGGATGCAGAGTTCTCAATACTTTTCCAATTATAGTTTTATCATCAATAATTCCATTTGCTCCTCTAATAGCATTTACAACTTCTTTTATTCTACCACAATATTGTGCAATATTCTCACCTTGTTGCATTGTCATTTCATCAAATTTACCTCTTAGGCTCTTAGCTTTTTCTCTTAGTACATTTAGGTGACCACCATAGATGTTTGCAAGAGTGTCCCACATTTTCTTTTCATTAGTGTAGTCTTTGATGTCTTCAAATTCTGGATAACTTAGGGTAGAAGAAATCTCCAACATTTCTTGGTTGTGCTCTTGTTTAGCTCTCATCTCCTTAGTAGTTAGAGGTGCAATAGGTGTGACATAATCATGCTCGACATAATACTTTGTAGAGTCACCAATACCAGCCAGATGTAGCTTCATCAGGCTTTTCCATGTAGGGAAGTTTTCCTTATTTAGCTTTGGTACCTCCTTCTTATACATCCCGATCATTTTCTTAAAGTACCTTTAAACTTCTTCTTTGTAAGCACCAATAGCTCTAATACCAATTGTTAATATGATTTAGAACAACAGAGAGGGGGGTTGAATCAGTTGTTCTTAGGTCCAAATGTATAAAAAAAACTTTAAAACTCTTCAACAAATCAGATCCAATAACCAATAGCTACTCTATCATTACTAATTGCATAACAGAAACATATAACAGTGCAATCCACTTATCCAATATTATCTAACTTGTAAAACACAAAAATGTTCAAACCAAAACATTTACACAAGTATTAATACCAAGATTTATAGTGGAAACCCAATTTGGGAAAAACCACTTTGTAACATGTTACTATTATTTTCATTCTTCTAAAGTGAGCTATGTGAAAAGCCAACCCTGTCAAAGGTTACAAAAACACTCTTAGGTGTGACCCAATTAAAGGATTTAAACCACTCTATTAAAAGTGCACCTTGTTATAGGACTTACATACATCCCATTAGAATGCAACCTTTTTCAAAGGATTTATACAAATGACTGTTAGGTCAACCACTGTTAAAAGGATTTTGACTAATACAATGGTTAGAAAGTAATAGTAATATTGATCTGAAAATAGACAACTCACTTTGCAAATATCAAATCCAATTTGGTACACATATGCTAGCTTTACTGACTGTGAACCTTTGCCATCCTTGTCACTGATCTACTTAGAAATCCCTTCAAGCAATCACAACACTTCTCCTTCAGCCTTTTTTGCTTATACAGTCAATAACATCAACAATACTTCCACCATCCTCTTCTCTTTCAACCTCATGCTTAGGTTTCCTTAATACTTCCTCAATTAGGTCAATACATCTTTTTCCGCTTAATCTCCTTCATAGATCTTAGGGTTAGGTCAGATTCATCAAATCCTTCTAACTTTTTATTCTTCATCCATCCTTCTAGAAATATCTCAAATCTCCTTATAGATTTACAATAAAATATTTTACAGTGCATTAAATTCTTTTGTACAATCAATAAATAAAGTCAATACGATTTACATAATCCAAGAATTTAACTATGTCGGCTGGAAATCTAAATTCTTCCTCAAATGTAAATTACTAACACTCGGTCGATATAGTGTTCAACTACTCGGTCTTCATTAGAAAGCTCGGTCATCTCAAAAACTATTTCCTTGGCTAATACTATCTTCCTCAATAATTAATTGATGTTTGGTCAACACTAAATTTACTCAGCATATACTAGCTCAGTCGACACTAACATTACTTGGCTTAAACTAGATTTCTTAACTTTTGCTCAGTTAAGCCTACCAGTTTAGTCTTCATTCTTACTTAGATAAATAATACATTATCTTATCATTGTGCCACATAGTCAAGTACCCATTTAAGTATCAAGATAACTCAACCTTTCCATAGGTGCTATTGTTACCAACCTTGCCCGCAACCTTCACAACAATCAAATAGATATAGTACTTTCTTACATAGCAACAGTCTTACCAATTAAGGTTTGACATCAATGACAATACAAAAATTGCTTCAATTATAGTTTCCAACATAAGAAACATCTTGAGAGACTGTATTCCACCAGTGATAAGATTGATGAACAAATGTCTTATCAAAAGCCATATTATGATACAAGCGGTCTTGGATTTAACTCATTCAAGATAAGTGAAGAAAACAAGGAACCAAATCTGTGAAAGTTTTTGAGAACAAAAATGAAAAAAAATCTGATGAAGCTAACAAATCTGAAGATATACCTAATCCACCTAAACAAGAAGAACCACCTAAAGATACACAAAGATAATTCAAAGGTAGATACTTTTCATGTAATACTTTTGGTCATATGAAGAAAGATTATATAGGTAAGCAATTCAAACCTCTCAATGGTTATTTCTATAATTGTCATGGTTTTGGACACAGAGCTATTGAATGTAAGAAGCCTAGATCTAATGATAATAATAGTAGTAGAATGTTTAGAGATACTAACCATGTAGATAAGAGACCCATTGAAGATATGAAAAAAATAAATTGAGTAGTGTGTTATAGATGCACCAAGGTTGGACACATTGCCAGGAATTGCAGATCACAAATGAACTAGACAGGACCGAGATATGGAAATAATGGAGTAGTTTTCTAGATATCCAACAAATTTGGTCATACAACAAGATTTTGTAAAATGAATAACATGAAAAACCCTAATCCTAGAAGTTATACAAGGAGAAATGAGAATGCAAGAAATAGTTAGAAAGGATGTTGTAGTAATTCAGAAGAAGTGATATTCGTTAAAACCATAGATCAAGTAGACACACTCAGTACACAAGGTAATCAAACAGGTGAAGTATGTGATAGTAAGTGTGAATCTATTCCTAACCCATCTCAAAGCACTTAATTCATAAAGAATGCATTAGAGTAGGAACTTAGGATATTGTAGAAGTTAGTGTAGAATGAATTGAGTCTTGCATAGTTAACGTAAGGTAGTATGTGATGTAATGATGCTATGGTTAAGAGTGCATGAGATAATATGAATGTATGCAAGTTCACAAGAAGTATGAAGTTTTGCAGGAAAACAGGAACATCTTTTTGGAAAGAAGCGGCAAAGGAATTGAATGTGATGTGAGAATCTTGAAAGATTGAAAGGTTAAAAGCTTATGATCAATATTATTTGATCATTAAAGTGAAAAGAAGCAATAAGGAGATCAATACAGAGGTGATTGAGGTTATTTTGCAAGATTTGGTAAAGAATTTCTCACCGGATCTACGCAAAGCCCTAAATTACAAAATTGAGGTATTTTACTAAGAAAATCTATCAAGAAGATTAAAATCTTTTGTAGAAGTCATGGATGTATCACTTGTTCATCATGTAAGGGATATTGTTAGACCTAGAGTCAAAAGGAAACTAGTAGAACCCTTGGAAGAAGACCCTAGTCTTGCATTGTCGTCCATACCAAACATAGTTTTACATTTAGAAGATGTTAAAGGTTATTTAAGATGTAAACTTGAAACCCTTAGTGAAAGAAATTTGACTAAGGAATATGAAAAGTTATACAATCAAGAAATGTCATTGAAAGTAGGATTTGAACATCTGAAAGAAAATGAAATCATGAAGTACTCACTGTAATATGAATTCGATGATGATGAATGCACCAAAATCATTTTAAATAGAATTCACAATGGGAAGTTTTGGCTAGATGACAAAGTGATAGATATCACTACAAACCTAATACATGAGGTAACTAGTTTGTCTAAAACTAGTGTCATACCTTTTAATGAGAAAAATGTGAAGAAGACAGTATTGGACAACACCAAGTCATCCTATAATGGTAGAGGGATAGTAATCAACAAGATATTACAAGATGATGTTAGATATGTGTGCAAGATCTTAACATCTAAGCTTTGTGCTAACTCTAGAGAAGATGACATGGTAGATGAAATGATTCATGCAACATATTTGATGTGCATTGATAAAGTTCAAGTAGATATGTGTGAAATTTTGAGAATTCAGTTATTTGAGAAACTTGAGAAGATAAAGAAAACTAAGAACTCACAGTTTAGATTCTCATCTTTGATTACATACATATTTTTCCATTTGCTGAGAATATTTCCATATACTATTGGAGAAGATTGGAATGATAATAGGACCTCTATGGACAGAATAAAAAAGGTGTATCTGAGACACCCTATTGCAAGGTTAATGAGAGCGCAACCTTGGTAATCAAAACATTTCAGAACTTGATGAAGAAAAGGTCAAGGATTCCACAAGCTATTGTAGAGAAGTACAAAAGTAAAATACGCTTTATGGTTGACATTAATTTTACCTTTATTAAAGTAGTTGAACCGAGAGTTGAGTTTATAGATCCTCTTGGATATGACGTTTTAGAAATTGAAGTAGAAGAGTATGTGAGTAGATTGGTTAAAAGCAAGATGGATGTAAACAACTCTAGATTTGGGACTTATGAGGAGAATTCTAACTCTACAAAGTCTCTGCATGAGGAAAAGTTGGCTAAAAGGAGAGTTGATAGTACCATTAAGAAAATTCTTAAGGATAATAGAATGATAGAACATGAATTCCTAATTGCGAAGAAGACTACAACAATAATAAGAGACATTGGACAAAAAGAAATTTTGTCTATTCCACCCCTATCATCAGTTGCAGATCAAACTGAAAATGTTTAGAATTTAGAGAAAGTGGTAAAATTTGAAGAGGCACAAGAAACAAGGAAATCAACTAGAACTTCCACCACTCCACCAAGTAAAAGAGTAAAGGACATGACAAGTGGGCTAGGAAAGAGACAGAAAACAATATTTACCCCAGTACAAAGAAAAGTATCTGAAGTAAAAGATGATGAAGATACTGGAGTTAATAAGAAGAAATGGAAACCAAAGATAGATAAAGTGAATGCTCAAATCATTAATGATGGAGATTTCTCTAAAATGAACAAATATTATGAGATGTACAACTATTCTGAGAAATTGAACCTAGAAAATGCAGTTGTCAGGCATATGATTTTGGCTGATAAGAATTTTGATAGTATTCAAGGAAAGATTCTTAATGAATTATTAAAAAGTTAGCAAATAGAAAGAAAAGAGCTACCTAATAAGATAAAAAGATAAGAGAGAAATATGTAAGGAAGCTTTTTGACATTAAAGATGAAGATCATTTCAAAGAAATTTTGAAAGATCTTAATACTCATTTGAGGATGAAGAGGAGAACCATCTTGATAATGAGAGGGAATTATGAGGAAGTCAAAAAAGAAATTGAACAAGTAGTTATAAAAGTAATGACCTCAGGCCCTAGTGAGCATACAAGTGCACTAGATAAAGCATTGGAAGCTGAGAAACAGAAAAGTCCTACACCATCACCACCACCATCAATCAAAATTTTAAATGAATCAATGAATGTGGAAGGAAAAAACATCATTTTGGATAGTGAAGACAATCCGTTTAGTAATCTTGAAGACATTGTTGAAAATTCAGCCATGAAGCAACAAGACATGACAAAGAACAAGAAAGAAAAGGAAACATGACAAGAAGAAGAAATAGAACATAATCAAGTAGAAACACAAGATGAAATAGAGGAAGTAGGACATAAAGAACAAGTAGTGATCAGTCCTTCCCCGAGGTAGCAGAAGAGAAGCCACAAACTAGATCAATTTTTGCTAGTCTTGGACAAGAAGTAGATGATGATGATCAAATAGAGCTAATCTCATCTATGAATAAAATCATTGGAAAAAACAAGAAAGTTAAAATCCTTGAGGGATCACTAATTGAAGTAACACAAAAATTGCAGAATGTTATAACCAGTCATATTAATGAAGCTGATCCTCCGGTCAAAGAAAAAGAAGTTGTGAAGGCATTTGAAAATGAATTCACAAATTTATCAAACATGGCTACAGTTAAAGAACAAGCAACCTATGAAGCAAAAATATTTCAGGATATATGTCAAAATATCAAGATTGACATTGATAATCTAGACATTTGCATAAAATAATTGAGAAGAAGTTTGGAGAAAGGAGAATCTCTATACAAACAATGCACAAAATCATAAGATAATGTATCTGATATAGCAAAGAAGATAAAAGAAAAAGTGGTAGAAATTCAGACAACAACAAATCTCTTAGAAAATCTGAATGTGAAGATATCTGATACTAAAAAGAAAATAAGAAAATTGTATGATGATATAAGGATTCTAAGTGAAGAAAAGGAAAGAAAATTGAGAAGATTCACTCTATTAAGAGAACATGTTTCAATTAAAATAAGTAATCTTGAGAGTCAATTAGAAGAATGTCTTACCTCTAAGACATCCTATGAGAAATTTCACTATGAAAACCTTCAGGCATGTGAAATAGCATCGTATGGTTTATGTGCACTCCTTAGTGTTTTAGACACTGTTAATAAATCACGGGAGAAGGAGTTGGAAAGCATAAAGACAAAGTTTGAAGATTATGTTGCAAGCCTACAGTCCTTGCAATCTTGAATTCAAAGGTAAACATCTTTATTGAACACTTTTGGAACCCTTTTTTGTCATTGTTGTCAAAGGGGGAGTGATAGCAAAAAATTGTAAGATGTATAGATAGTTTTTGTATAGTATATATGGAGGCATATTCCTAGGGGGAGTATAGACTTTATATAAGATATTTGGAGATATAAGGATAGTGAAGAATTTTTGTTATGGCCACATTTTTGAAGGTTTTGTATGACTTAGCCAATTTTCTTATATGTTGCCACCAATGACAAAGGGGGAGATTGTTGGCAATTTGACTGAGTTAGATATCAATTTGTTGTCATCATGGCAACATATAATCAGTATAAAGACTACCTATGACAGAAAGAACTTATGCTAGAGTGTAGAGTAAAATTTTCTTAGTATAAGCAATATTTTCCAGTCTAACCAGAGAAAGTTTTGGATAGCGATATTGATAGAAGCAGGTTCAGTGCTTGCACACTTGAACATGGATAATTCTATATATGAAAAAGACACATCTGGAAGCACAAGTCTATATGACATGTATAAAGCATTGTATCAATCTCAACCAAATCATCCAATTTCCCAAATCACTCTTAGGAGTATCAATCTCCCCCTTGGGCATTACTTTGGTATCTTTGTTAACAACCTTCAAAGTCATAAAAAAATTCAAAAAATTATCCTTGTCCATAATTTTTCCATATATCCACTCATATATTCATTCCTTGGTAAACTTATTACTTATTACCCTCTGAAGTATTAATTCCTATATATATCATTTTAACATATCTATTCATCCTTCTTTTGTATACATATACTATATTCTCCTTTTTTGCATATTTCCTTTTTGCATATTTATACATATTCCATTTCTATATACTATTCCCCCTTTTTTTAACAAAAAATCCAAAATAAGAACTTACTTCTTATTTGATGTGGGGATTTTGTCAAAAATAGATTTATACCTGTCATGAGCATCCTTCAGTGATGGTTTCCATGTATCCTTTAGTTCTATAACACCACTATTTTCTCATTTAAGTCAGTAGTCAAACTCACCATACTATTCATAGTACTAACATCTGGTGTGTTGACTAAGTCTTTGGCCTTATGTACCTATTTTTACAATAATTCAATATGTGAAATCAAAATCATTTGAGCTCTATAAGATCCATTTTGATCCAATTCTCCTCTTTTTGTAGCTCATATTGCACTCCCATCAAGTGCTTCAACCTTTCATAATATTCCTTTATAAAATTAGGCTTGGTGGAAACTTTTGATAACTACTCAGTGAGCTCCTTTTCCACATTATCATCTTTCTCTTTAATACCATTAGTGAAATTGGAAATTAAATAAATTTATTGAAATAATAAAATAATATTTTTTAGTTCAATCTCCAAATCCGTAACTAACTTAAAAAGAGTTACCTTATCTAATGCAACCAATTGAAGGAGTTCTTCAATCAATATAGTCTCCATTCTCTTCTTGTGTATTTTCATCATGTACTCGGTAGTATTAGTATCAGGCTGGTTTATTTGATTCACTAGTTCTCTTAACTAGCTCTAACTGTCTCCTTTTTCATTTATACTTGTCTCTGATACAATCTCACTTAATGTATATTTTCTTGGTCCAAAACATCTATTTTCAGCTTCTTAGCAATTGCCTTGTCTTGTGCAACTTTTCTCTTCAATAGATCTCCTAACTCTGAGAGTTCCTTTAGACTCATGGTTGAAATACCAACCTTGGGAATAAAAATAGGCTAGCTTACAAAAACCTATTATTTATACTTCCTCTTCTTGGATTTTTTTAAGAAATAGATGCCTTCTTTGCATCAGATTGTGCAGTTGTATCGTTAGTCTTGTCTTTTATTTATTTATTTTTCTCTTCTTGTTTCTTCTCTTTCTTCTTCTCCTATTTCTCTTCTTTCTTCTCTTCATCTCTTTCCTTTTCTTTCTCTTTTTCCTATACCTTATTTTGTTCTATAGTTTCAATGGGTGTTATCGACTCTTAATTCTGACCTTGTGTAGACTCATTCTCTTTGGTTTCCTCAGTCTCCTTTATGGAAGTCTTGATGCGGGAGCATCCTAGGTGTAAGAGCAATCTTGCATCACCCAAAAATATTTTTGGTTTTGTTTTCAATAAGGGCTATCTTGTGCGGAGCTGCTATTTATGGAAAGTTTTTTAGTAAGTTGGTCATATGATCTCAGAATGTTTTGATTTCTTCCTTGGAGGTTCATTTTGGTCATATCATCCTACCAATTAAAGTTTCATTGAAAAATCAAGTCTAGCTTTGTAGATATTGAAGATTTTCAGTATTGGCAACAGGGTACAAAAAATTTGAACTCTATTTTGAAGGCTTTAGAGGCCCCGAATGAGGTCAAGAATTTTGTTGATAGGCACTTGCATGAGTCAAGGTTGTAGAGTGCTTTGTGGCCTTTCTAGAATGGGGTTATAATAGTCAATCGGGTCAAATGGTGATGACTTATGGTCTTTGGAAGTTGGGTCACTTGAAATGACAGAAAATAATTTTCCTTCAAAATTTCTATTTGGGTTTCAAAAATTATTTTGAGCTAACTTTGATAAATTGTAAAATAAAATAATTCTAAGTTTGGTCGGCCTTGTTGGCTAAAATTCTGGAACCTTCCTAGGTGGTGGAAAATTGCCTATATAAGGAAGGTTATAGTGTTGTCTTAGGTAGTGGGGGACAGTTCTGGGTAGTAGATCTGGGTAATAATTTGAGGCTTTGTCCTACATAATATTGTAAGAGAATGCCCATGTGGCTTTGCATATTGTAATTCTAAAATTTTGTAATTCCACATTTGTGGAGATAATAAGAAGCCCATTTTCGGTTCTTGCATATTGTTGTTGTTTCTCTATTTCTATTATGTGTTTGTGGTATTAAGGGGAGCACCCTTCATCAAGTGGTATTAGACTAGGAGTTCTTGAGTGTGTAAACAAAGTGTTGAACGTGAGGTAGTTTGCACCAGGACTGTGGGTTAGGGTTTCTATGTAAACAGATCACCGATTGTGAGGCAATTTGCACCAAGACCATGGTTAGGGTTTCTATGTAAATAGATCATCGATTGTGAGGTAGTTTGCACCAAGACTGATGCAGGAGCATCTCGGGTCCTTGGCAATCCTATGTCACCAAAAATATTTAGAGTTTTTCTATGTTGCTTAGTTCTTGCTTTAACCGAGTTGGTCGGTAGTTGGTCAGTTTCCTTTGGTTATCAAGTGTCGTCGGTTATCTCCTGGGTGGTCGGTTAATTCACTGGCACTCGGTGTTGCCTGTCTACTACTTGGTTATCTTGCTTACCAACAGGTCTAGTTTTGTTTCTTATTGTGGTTGACTTATGCATTTATATTGGATCATGGAATTAATGCTGGAATCCATCATTAGGAAGCGTAAGGTCCCAGATTTCACCGTTACTTTCGTTAATTGTGGATCTGAAGGCCAACTCAGCTCGGTAGCTTCTTGTATAAATGTAGATGTTTGGTGGTAGTTTAGGGGAGTTAAGTTAGAAGATAGAGGCTAGAATTGGTAACAAATCCTTGCATGTTGGAGGACTTCTAAGTTTCATTGTAATATTAGGCCGTAAACGGGAAGGCCTTATAGCCTGACATGTATGATTCAATTAATGAGAGTTAATGAAAGATATGGCATTCTCCCTCTCACTTTGTTGTTTTTATTGCTTTTGCATGTGTGGTGCAGGCTTAGATCATTAGGGTGTGCCATTCCTTGACCCCTTTTTCTCCCTACCCTTACGTCAGGTGGTATTAGAGCAAGGTGAGATCTTGATCTAGGTTTGCAGATCTAGGTTTGCTAGTTCCTCTTGAAGCTCTAGTTGATTGTTGTGGGGTAGCAAATTGTGATCTGACTTGCAATTGTAGAGGGTTGTCAAGATGGTTCTTGGGAGGTGAGATGTAGATCCAGGATTGGCAGATATCCTAAGATAGATTGCTGCTAGGCTAGAAGCAGTGGAGACAACCCAAAGAAGAGGCAGACATCTTGAAGATGTTAGTGATGATGAAATTGAAGAAGAATAGGTGAATGCAAAACCTGCTCCTATTATGGATCAAGGTGAAGAAAGATTTTTGAAGGCCTTGACAAGTCTAAAATCAACATCACATTTTAATCCTCCTGAGTATAGTGGAAAGATGGATTTTGATGAATTGGTGGACTAGATCACCAAGATGGAAAAGTATTTTGAATATGAAAATATTCCTGAGGATAAGAAGGTAAAGATTGCAAGTACCAAGTTGAAAATTCATGCATCCTTATGGTGGGAACATCTACAATTGGATAGAAAAAGGAAAGGTAAAGACAAAATCAAGGTATGGAACAAGATGGTAAATAAATTGAAAGGAAAGTTCTTACCTTGTGATTATCAGATTAACCTAGTTCAACAAATGCAAAGTTTGAGATAGAAGGATAGCTCGGTAAAAGAGTATACTGAAGAATTCTATAGATTGGATATAAGATCTAGACATGATGAAGATGATGTGGAAAGAATCGACAGATACCTTAATGGTTTGAGAGTTTCCATACAAGAGGAAATTAGTATGGTCAAGTTGGAGAGTATTGAAGAGACTTATCAATTTTCTTTGAAAGCCGAGGAGAAAATGAACAAAAGACATGAACAGAGACAAAGAGGAAGAGGTGGTAGATTTCCTAGAGGAAGAGGTAGATCTAATGGTGAAATTGATAGATCTGAACCAGAAAAGACAAATCTGGACAAAGGCAAGACCGAATGTAAAGGTGAAAGTTCATCTAGAGGTAGAGGCAGTAACTACCGAGGTGGTTATAGCAGAGGAAGTTTCTGAGGAACTTGTTACAATTGTGGAGAAGGACATAGGTCATTTGAATGTACACAAGCAAGTAAGAAGGCTAGTTGTAGTGTAAGAAGAACTATTGAATGAACCTGAAAGGGAGAATAACCTGATGGTGAGGAGAGCATTATGGAATGAAAGCGAGAAGGAAGATCCGGTAAGAAAAAGTTTGTTCAAGACCAAATGTAGAGTTTCTGAAATTTTTTGGAAGGTAATCATTGACAGTGGTAGTTCAGAGAACTTGGCATCTGAAGAGATGGTCAGTAAACTGCAGTTAGAAATATTGGAACATCCAAAACCCTATCAAATTTCATGGATCAAGGATAAGCATACACTCCTGGTAAGTGAACAATGTTATGTGAAATTGAAAATTGAAAATTACTATGATTAGGTGTTGTGTGATATCATGCCTATGGATTGTTGTCATATTCTGTTGGGTAGACCTTGGCAATATGATAGACATTCTATATATGATGGGAGATTGCATAAGTATACTATTGTGGCTAATGGAAAGAAACAAATCTTGTTGCCATTGATGGAAGAACCTGTTAGAAATGTTTGCACATCTGTGAAAGTTTTCTTGATGGAAGGAAGGAAGTTTGTTAACTCTTTGAAGAAGGATGATGTTTTTCTGTGATTCCTAATAAACTGAGTAAGAAAATAGGAGATAATGTCCCTGAGGAGATTGATAAGTTACTCACTGAGTACATTGATATCATTTTTGATAATGTACCTAATGGTTTGCCACTGAAAAGAAGTATTGATCATCATATGGATCTAATCCTTGGATCTAGTTTACCGAATAAGGCACCTCATTGGTTGACACCTACCGAGAATCAGAAATTGAACTAACGAATTCAAGAGTTTCTAGAGAAAGGTTTGATCAGAAATAGTTTGAGTCCTTGTGCAGTACCTGTTGTATTAGCACTAAAGAAGAATGGGGAATGGAGAATGTGTACTGATTCCATAGCAATCAATAAGATAATAGTGAAGTATAGGTTTCCTATACCGAGAATGGATGATATAATGGATAGTTTGACTGGAGCAAAGTATTTCACAAAGATTGATTTGAAAAGTGGGTATCATCATATCCGAATCAGAGAAGGTGATGAATGGAAGACTACTTTCAAGACAAAAGAAGGTTTGTATGAGTGGTTGGTTATGCCTTTTGGTTTAACTAATGCACCGAGTACTTTTATGAGGTTGATGAATGAAGTTTTGAAGAAATTCTTGGGTAAGTTTGTGATTGTATATCTTGATGATATTCTGATATTTAGTAAGACCAGAGAAGAACATTTGTTGCATGTAAGACAAGTTTTGTAGAGACTGAAAGAACAAAAGTTGCTGATAAATATGAAAAAAGTGTTCATTCATGAAAGAAGAGATTGTTTATTTGGGATTTGTTATTTCAACTGATGGTTTGAAGATGGACCCTAAAAAGGTTGAAGCTATTTTGAATTGGCCTACACTTGTGAATGCTACTGAGGTAAGATCATTTCATGGTTTGGAAAGTTTTTACCGAAAGTTCATAAAGAATTTTAGTTCAATTTGTAATGCTATGACTAAGACTATGAGAGGAGACAAAAGAGAATTCAAGTGGACACATGGAGCTGATAAAAGTATTGAGAATCTGAAGCAGAAGGTTGTTGAATTACTTGATTTTAGTAAAGTATTTCAAGTAGAATGTGATGCAAGTGGAAGTGCAATTGGAGCTGTGTTGAGTCAAGAAGGTAAACCTGTTGCTTTCTTTAGTTGAATGATGCTAGAAGGAAATATTCTGTATATGATCAAGAATTCTATGCTATTGTTCAAGCACTGAAGAAATGGAGACATTATTTGATACCAAGTGAATTTGTGTTGTATACTAATCATAAGGCTTTACAATATTTGGGTAGTCAGAATAAGTTGAATCAAAGACATATGAAATGGGTTGAGTATTTGTAGAGCTATACATTTGTGATAAAGCATAAGATTGGAGTCAGTAACCAAGTTGTTGATGCATTGAGTAGAAGAAGATCTTTGATGACCAAGATGAAAATTGAAGTTCTTGGTTTTGATGAGATGAAAGGTTTGTATGAAAATGACCCTGATTTTTCTGAGCCATGGAGAAAGTCCAGAGCACTTATACAAGATCAACATGATACTAAATGGGATGAATATTTTATTCAGGAAGGTATGTTGTTCAAAGGTATTCAGTTGTGTATACCGAGAGGAGTAATGAGAACTAATTTGATAAAGGAGAAACATAGTAGTGGTTTGGCTGGACATTTTGGCATTGATAAAACATGGAATTTGTTGAAGGAAAAGTACTTTTGGCCGCAGTTGTATAGAGATGTTCAGAAATTTGTGAAAAGTTGTGGTATTTGTCAAGTTGCAAAAGGAGTAAGTCAGAATATTAGATTGTATACACCAATTGCTGTACCTAAGAAACCTTGGATTGATATCAGTATGGATTTTGTTCTTGGCTTACCGAAGACAATGAGATAGTAAATTTGTTGGTTATTTTTGGAAAACACTTTGGAAGAAATTTGGCATTGAGTTGAAATATAGTTCTACATTTCACCCACAAATCGATGGACAAATTGAAGTTGTGAATAGAAGTTTGGGAAATCTTTTGAGATGTTTAGTTGGAGAAACACCAAGTAATTGGGATTCTGTCTTGGCACAAGCAGAGTTTGCATACAATAATTTAGTGAATAGGAGTACTAGAAAGACACCATTTGAGATTGTGAATGGCACACAACTGAGAGGAATATCTGATTTGAGAGACATTAATGATGAAAATAAAAGAAGTGCTGAAAGAGTGAAATTTTCTAAATATATGAAGACATTGCATGAAGATGTGAAGCTGAAGTTGGGAGATAGTAATCAGAAATACAAAGACAGAGCTGATAGATCAAGAAGACATAAGACTTTTGATGTTGGTGATGAAGTGATGATTCATTTGAAGAAAGGCCAGTTTTCTGTTGGCACATATGGAAAGCTGAAGATGAAGAAATTTGGACCTTGTAAGATTTTGAAGAAATTTGATAGTGGAAATGCATATGAAATTGAGTTACCTGATGACATGGGCATATCACCGATCTTCAACATTGCTGATTTATATGAGTATCATGAACCTGATGAAGAAGTGATAGTACCAATAGAATATCCTAGGAAGCAGAAGGAGGAAGTTGAAAAGATTTTGAAGGAAAGAGTTGGCAAAAGCACAAGAGGAAAACAATATACGGAATATCTGGTTAAGTGGAAGAATAGACCGATAGAAGATAGTTCTTGGATTTCATAGTCTAAGTTGGATACAGCTCAGACCAAACATACCAAATGATTCTGAGAATCATTTCAAAACAACCCCAGGTGTCTGATGCAGGAGCATCTTGGGTCCTTGGCAATCTCGTGTCACCAAAAATATTTGGAGTTTGTCTATGTTGCTCGATTCCTGCGTTAACCGAGTTGGTCAGTTTTCTTTGGTTATCGAGTGTCATCAGTTATCTCTTGGGTGGTCAGTTAATTCACTGGTACTCGGTGTTGCCTGTCTGCTGCTCAATTATCTTTCTTACCGATGGGTCTAGTTTTGTTTCTTGTTGTGGATGAATTATGCATTTATATTGGATCATGGAATTAATGCTGGAATCCATCATTGGGAAGCATAAGGTCCCAAATTTGACCGTTACTTCTGTTAATTATGGATCTAAATGCCGACTCAGCTTGGTAGCTTCTTGTATAAATGTAGATGTTTGGTGGTAGTTTAGGGGAGTTAAGTTAGAAGATAGAGGCTAGACTTTGTAAAAGATCCTTGCATGTTGGAGGACTTCTGAGTTTCATTGTAATATCAGGCCATAACCAGGAAGGCCTTACAGCCTGACATGTATGATTCAATTGATGAAAGTTAATGAAAGATCTGGCATTCTCTCTCTTACTTTGTTGTTTTTATGCTTCCGCATGTGTGTTGCAGGTTTGGATCATTAGGGTGTGCCATTCCTTGGCCCCTTTTTCTCCCTACCCTTGCTCAAGGACCATGGTTAGGGTTTCAGTGCGCATCGTGAAAATGCCTCCACGAAGGGAACGTGGCAGAAGAGTTGGTGTTGTAAGACTTGAGGTTAGGGCACTGTAGAGACAAGTGTGAGCATTGCAAGAGGAGATTCAAAGAGGAATGAATCTTAATGTCAGAGACGAAAGTGAGTATGAAGCCAAAGAAGAAGATCAAGAAGGAGAAGTCAAAGTTGTGAACCAGGAGGAAGAAAGACTTTTCTAAGCCATCTCAAAGATCAGGAAAAGACCTAAGATTGAGGTTTTGACATTTTTCAAAAATCTTAACCCAGAGAAATTGATTGACTAGATCAATGAATGTGAAGAATATTTTGAGTATGAAGATATCAAGGATCCTGATCGGCTCAAGTTTGCGAAGGCCAGATTGAAGGGTCATGCGAAGATCTGGTGGCAAGAGATTCAATTGGAGTGAAATTGAAGAGGAAAGGATAAAATCACAAGATGAGATCAGATGGTGGATAAATTAAAGTGACAGTTCATCCCTGTTGATTATGAGCTTGACCTACTAAGGAAAATGCAATGTTTGAAGCAAGCAAGAAGATATGTTCAGGAGAATACAGAGGATTTCTATCGAATCCTCATCAGAATAGGACATGCAGAAGCTAATAAGGAGAAAGTTGCCAGTTACATTAATGGGTTGAGACCAAGCATTCAGGAGGAGTTAAATCTAGTTTGAATGAACAGTATTGAAGAGGCATACCAGTTTTCCCTAAAAGTAGAGGAAAAGCTAAACAAGAAGTTTGAGAGTAGACAAAGCAGAAGAGGTCATGATGGAAGATTTGGTGGATGGTCATATGAAGATCGAAATGAAAATTTGAAAAAGTAGGATGAGGCCAGTAACAGTCAAAATTAGAGAGGAGATAATTTCAATTATTTCCAAGATCAGAACAGTAGAGATCAGAGAGGAAGAGGAAGAGGACAAGGTTCAGGAAGAGGAGGCTTCCATGGAACATGTTTTCACTGTAGAGAAGAAGGTCATAGGGCATTTGAATGTCATCAATGCCAAGGAAGGATGGATAAGAGGAATGAAGGCCAGGCCAGAGTGGTACATGTAGATGAAGATGCCAGATCCTCAAATTCTAAAGATGCTAAATGAGGAGAAACATTGATCAACAGATGTGTCCTACTGAGTGGTGAGAATGAACCTGAGCAAAGGAGGAGCCTGTTTCACACTAGGTGCAAGTGTGAGAGTAAGTGTTGTGATGTAATTATTGATAGTGGCAGTATTGATAATTTTGTGTCAGAAGAGATGGTGACAAAGTTGAAGCTCAAGAGGCAGAAACATCCACGTCCATATCAGGTTGCCTAGGTGTAGGATGACCATAAGGTCATGGTCAGTTAAGAGTGCCTAGTAAAGTTCAAGATTGGCCGGTTCCAAGATGAGGTACTATGTGATATCATATATATGGATGCATGTCATATGTTGTTGGGTAGACCTTGGCAGTTTGACAGATGTGTTGTACATGATGGTCATGTGAATACCTATTCGCTGACAAAGGATGGAGTGTGACATAAGCTAAAACCATTGAAGGAAATAGAAGAAAAGGTATGTGGTAATGCAAGAATAACTTTTATTGATAGAGAAAATTTTTTAGATGGTATGCGGCATGAGCATATGTGTTTTACCTTAATTCCAAAGGCTGGGAAAAAGGAAGTAGAAGATGTAACTGTAGAAGTTTCAGAATTATTGAATGAGTTTCAGGATATTGTATATGATAATGTGCCTGATGTAAGAAAGATCAGTCATCAGATGGACTTGATTCTAGGAGCCAGTTTGTCGAATAAGGCATCACATAGAATGACACTAGTAGAAAGTGAAGAGTTGAAGATAGATTTGAAGTTTAGTTCATCATATCATCCACAAATTGTATATGGAAGTAGTCCCAGAAATGCATCTGAGTTGAGGAAGATAGATAAAGGAGAAATAAGTAGTGCTAAAGCTGAGGATTTTGCAGAACATTTGAAGAACATCCATGAGGAGGTGAGGAAGCATATTACCAAGATGAATGCACAGTATAAGGATAAGGCAGATGAGAAAAGGAGGCATAAGGAATTTTAGTTTGGAGATGAAGTAATGGTTCATTTGCGAAAGGAGAGATTTTCAGTTGATACATATAACAAGCTAAAAATGAAGAAGCTGGGGCCATGTAAGATACTGATGAAGCATGTTTCAGGAAATGCATATGAGGTTGAGTTGCCTACTGAGCTGAATATTTCACTAGTATTTAATATTTCAGATCTGATAGAGTATCATGAAGGAGGTGTTGAAGATGAGGTTACAATAGCACAGTGGAGTATTCTAGCAACCAATTCAGATATCAAGGAGATTGAAGACATACTAGATAGTCGTGTTGGCAGAAGCACAAGGAATAGGACATATGAAGAATATCTGGTCAAATGAAAATGATGACCTATTGAAGATTCACCATGGCTAATGAAGGAGGAGGTTAACTGTCTTGGTTTTCCTCTGCACACCTGAGTCGTGACAGGGTCACTTCTCAAATTACCCCAAGTGTCTGATGCAGGAGCATCTTGGGTGTAAGAGAAATCTTGCATCACCCAAGAATATTTTTGGTTTTGTTTTCAATAAGGGCTATCTTGTGCGGAGCTGCTATTTATGAAAACTTACTATTTTTATTAAGTTGGTCATATGATCTCAGAATGTTCTGATTTCTTCCTTGGAGGTTCATTTTGGTCATATTAGCCTACTAGTAAAGTTTTATTGACAGATCAAGTCTAGCTTTGTAGATATTAAAGATTTTCGGTATTGGCAATAGGGTACAAAAACTTTGAAGTCTATTTTGAAGGCTTGAGAGGCCCCAGATGAGGTCAAGAATTTTGGTGATAGCCACTTGTGCTAGTCAAGGCTGTAGAGCACTTCATGGCCTTTTTGAAATGGGGTTATAATAGTCAATCAGGTCAACTAATGATGACTTATGGTCTTTAGAAGTTGGGTCTCCTGAAATGGCGGAAAATGATTTTCCTTCAAAATTTTTATTTGGGTTTCAAAATTTATCATGAGCTGACTTTGATAAATTTTAAAATAAAATAATTCTAAGTTTGGTCAACCTTGTTGGCTAAAATTTTGAAACCTTCCTAGGCGGTGGAAAATTGCCTATATAAGGAAGGTTGTAGTGTTGTCTTAGGTAGTGGGGGATAGTTCTGGTACTAGATTTGGGTAATAATTTGAGGCTTTGTCCTACAAAATATTGTAAGGGAATGCCCATGTGGCTTTGCATATTGTAATTCTGAAAGTTTTTTAATTCCACATTTGTGGAGATAATAGAAAGCCCATTTTCGGTTCTTGCATATTGTTGTTGTTTCTCTATTTCTATTATGTGTTTGTGGTATTAAGGGGAGCACCCTTCATCAAGTCTCTTGTCTAGCTCAATGGGGGTCTCAACATTAGTAGGCACATCCCTTTTCACCTCTGAGATTACTTCTTCAATCTTAGGAAAACTCAATGCCTGCTCAATAATATGATTTTCTTCTATTAACCTTGCCTTGGTAGAGTCATCAATGTCCATTACCTATGTTTCTTTGACCTCGATTGCCATGATGTCTTCATTATCTTTTATTGTATCATCAGGGTCTTCATTACCTATGTATCTTTGACCTCGATTGACCTCGATTGCTTAGTGACCATGATGCTCAGTGCTTTTCTTTTTACTTGGAATATTTTTTAATATTCTAGCAATGTGTCTTGATTATGTTAGTGCTTAAACTTGTAGATTATTAAACAACATTCATAAACATCTGAAATCAAAACTCTAGCATTCCCAACAGATGCATCTAACAAAATCCAAACACTAAGGTATTAAGGTTGAAAAACCTTCTTCTCTTTGAGTATAAAACTTAGGCGGGTTTACCTTTCAAAATTGCTTCTATAAAGCATTACAACAGTGCTCAATATTCTTGACATAGATTATACAATTAAATGAAATGAACAAATTATTTGATTTTTTGATGGTGAACCTATGCAAATTAAGTTATAACTAGTACCATATCCTAGGGCATCAGAGTTAAAACTCTACATCAACAAAAAAATTATCAAAATAGATATCCCTAAACTCAAATGAGGTGCCTTACACTCTATTTTCCCAATTGCAAACTTTTCTATCAAATTCATACATGGATTATAAATTACCAGAGATCCCCCTTAAGGTTTATTCTCTCCTTGAAAGAAACTCAACCTTAACCCCTATATCTACCTTGTAAACAATGTGCTAAAATGCTTTACAGTTTAATACATAAAAGAATTCAAACATACAAATGTGAAGACAACCAAATTATGAAAAGGAGTTCCAATATATTGTATTGATATTTTAATTGTATCAGTAAATTTTTGACAAAGAATTGTAAGACAAAAATATTATTATCAGAACTCTCTTTACAAAGTAATATCCACCACCATTACAAAAGAAGAAAACATGCTATATATATATCACTGGCTATCTTGGAATCCTCAAAGAAAGGATGCAACAAGCTTTAGATAACCAGGATGGTGACTTGTACTATAGACAAAAGTACAAAATGATATCTAAAAACTAGCAAAACAAAAAGTAGTTTCCTAACAAATAGAAACTTCACAGTTGGCACCTTTGTCCGAGGATATTTCTGAGCACTTGCTTGAAGTTGTTGCATGAATGATAACACCCAATACAAGATAACTTACATCATTCTATTTATGATAATTTCTCTCCTTATATTTCAAGATCAGGTGCCAAGTGTGGTTCACTCTTCTTCCTCTGCTTCTAGCTCTGTGACATGTGGCTTCTTCTTCTTTTTCTTTGAATTTCTATCACATGATGCCACATCATCTTCTAAGGGCCAATTATACCCCTAAAAATCCTGTAACAACTTAATCTACCTATCCCATCTGGAGTCATTGATGGCCTTGATATCTGCAACAAACTTAATGCAATCATTCTCAACCTTGATTAGGTTATCAATTATATTGTTGCAACCATTCATGTCCAAAGAACCATCATTGCTGAGGAAGGCCTCCTATTTTATCATTGCCTTGCCCATGCTTGATTTCCACTCATCCACACTTAGTACACTTCCATCATCCTTGTATATTGAGTGAAAATACTTACTATAACCTTGATCACACATGGCCAACTTGGCCTTTACCTGATTTGACTTTCCTTTAAAAAAGTTTGAGGTGGCATTGACTAATACTATCTTCTCATAAACCTCGATAACTACCTCAAGGATATCTTGCCTATGAGGTTGCAATGCATCGAGTTTTTCAAATAATGAGCTCCTTCCTTACCAAACACTGAAAAGTGGCTCCAAATAAGCCATTGTCGAGGAAGTCCTCCTGTTTGAGGAAACTATTAGGCACATCCAAAAAACTAGCAAGTATATAGCTCCTCTCCCTACAAGCATGAATGCCCCTTATGAGTTCAAATCCCTCAACTTCTATATGAATTTTTTGTGTCATGAGTTGGTGTAGAGTTCTATGAATAGATGGAGATGCAGAGAAATTGCATGTTGACCTATTAATGATAATTCTTAACATTCAAAATTACCATGCCAACACTAATTACGATTACATCCAGTATATAATTGATAGAATGCATGAAGGTCTGGTGTCTATCAAAGAGAATAAAAGGCCAATTAGGTTCATGCATTACTCCCTTTTGATGCACTTGATCCTATATTTCAACATCAATAGTCTGGATACAAGGGTACTAAAGCCTAGGTTCATGTTTGAAGGCTAGCATAATCCAGTATAGTATTGGCTCAAGGTTTGGAATTACACTTCCAATGAGTTTGATTTTTGTATTTTCCAAAATTGGATGATCCACCCAATTCTCAATCTGATGGGGATTAATGTAGTAAGATTATAGGTTAGGGTTTTGAAACTCTTGAGGCCTATGCACTATTAAGACAAGTGGTAGGGAAATCACAATTGGGGTGATTTCTATCTAGGGGAGAATAGCACCTTAATTAGGGTATATAGATGCCCACAACCCCCACATCTACTTCCATAGTTTTTGCCACCAAGGGTTTCCTAGTTAGAGTTTTTATGGAAGCTTATGTGGACTGACAAAGAACATCTGGCTCCTCCCAGGAAGGGCACATTTGCACCATGTATAATCTATGTCAAGCACATAGAGCACCTGCCTGAGTTTTATGCTCAAAGAGAAAAAGGTTTTTCAACCTTAATAACTTAGTGTTTGGATTTTGTTATATGCATCTATTGGGAATGCTAGAGTTTTGATTTCAGATGTTTCTAAATCTTGTTTAATCATCTACAAGTTTAAGCACTAACAACCACATCTTAGGATAGGAAGAAGTATGTAGATACTCATGGAGTGGTTGGGAAGTTTGAAATTGGGGTTAAGGTGTTTCTGAGAGTGTGTCCATGGAAAAGTCTAATCCATTATTGAAAGGGTTCAAATTTGGGACCTCGTTTCATTCGTCCATTTGAGATTCTTGAGAGGATAGGACCGATTTCTTACCATCTTGCTTTGCTTCCCAACTTATCTCATGTTCATGATGTTTTCCATGTTTTAGTAATTAGTGTTGGAAATTTGAAAGAGTTATATATCAAGTTGTTGTCATTATGGAAACATATATTCAGTATAAAGACCGCCTATGACAGAAAGCACTTATGCTAGAGCGTAAAGTAAAATTGTCTAAGTATAAGCATTATTCTCCAGTCTAACCAGAGACCATTTTGGATAGCGATGTTGATAGAAGAAATTCCAGTGCTTGCGCATTTGAATGTGGATAATTCTATATATGAGAAAGACACATCTAGAAGCGCAAGTCTGTATGACATGTACAGAAGAAGTTATTGTAGAATTATCAAAGATAGAGTTAGAACCGATTGAGAAGACTTAGAAGGCAGAACAAGTAAAATAGTTAAAGGATTATTTTGTTTATCAAAATACTAACTTAATCATACAAGGGATGATATCCTAGATGTTAACTCTTGGCAAGCAGAATTATTTTTGTATTTTGATAAGAGTATAAGCTTTGTAAAGCCAACTGTAAAAGTTATTATTCTTAATAACTTGTATAAATGTAAGAATTATGTAATGCGAAGAAGACATAGAAGTGTAATAAGATAATGTAATGATATGATGGGAAGATATATGTTGTAAACCAAGCATATCTTGTATATGACATTGAATAAGCTAAAGTTATTCGGTAGGAGTGAAAGGTTATATACCTTACCTTTTGTAATTTGATATCATTGTACATTACATGTTTGGGAAGTGAGCTCATCTCTGAATCATTCTATACTGTATGCCAACTCTTAGAAGGGTTGAGGCTTCTTACAAGGCCTATAGTCCTTTAATCAGGACAGAGACATGATATGCATGTAATAGACTTCTAATAGGGTCAACATCATTAACAAGATACTTTTGATTAGTGGATCACTTGTGGGTATCATCCCCACCAGGGTTTTCCCTTGGCCAGGGTTTCCTCAAGACAAAATAATGTGTTATGAGTTCATTTGCTTTATTGCTTTGCATATTATTTAGTTTACTTTGTTTTGCAAGCATCAAGTTAATTTGCTATATCCATACTTGGGAAAAAGTAAAATTTTGTAGACTACTGATTCAACCCCCTCTCTTAGTATTCCCTATTTCTAACAATTTTTATTAGAGCTTAGTTAATCAAAAGAAAGTTATTCTGAGAAAGCTTAGAAGCTTGAGTAAGATCTCTATGGATAAGGATCAACTACAGAAAAATCTTGAAGAATCTCTTGAACAAATTGATATTCTTACTAAAAAATTTGAAAGGGAAATATGATGATGAAAAGAACTTTATTGAGAAGCTAAAAGAAAATCTTGAAGAACTAAAATCAAAGAAAGAACCTACAATTCAAATCGAAGATTGTGATGAAATTTCAAATCTAAAGAAAGAAAATGAGATCCTTAAATATTAATTAAAGATAGTAGATCTAAAGTTAAGTTTGAAATATGGAAACATCAAGAATGAATCAAATATGAAATCTGAGAATGAAGATCTGAAGTCTAAGCTTTGTAAAGTGACATCTAAACTTGAGAAAATCAAATTATAGTATACTGAACTTGAAAAATACAATACAATTGTGAAAGGAGAACTGACATAGTCTAGGTTGTTAATATGATTTAGAAATATAGAGAGGGGGGGTGAATCAGTTGTTCTCAGGTCTAGGTGCATAAAAAAACTTTAAAACTCTTCAAAAAATCAGATCCAATAACCAACAGCTACTTGGTCATTATTGATTGCATAACAGAAACATATAACAGTGCAGTCCACTTATCCAATAGTATCTAACTTGTAAAACAAAAAAATGCTCAAACCAAAACATTCACACAAGTATTAATACCAGGATTTATAGTGGAAACCCAATATGGGAAAAACCACTTTGTAACATGTTACTATTATTTTCACTCTTCTGAAGTGATCTCTAAGAAAAGCCAACCCTGTCAAAGGTTACAAACACACTGTTAGGTGTGACCCGGTTAAAGGATTTAAACCACTCTGTTAAAGGTGTGCCTTGTTATAGGACTTACATACATCACATTAGAATGCAACCTTGTTCAAAGGATTTATACAAATGATTGTTAGGTCAACCTCTATTAAAAGGATTTTGACTGATACAATGGTTTGAAAGTAACAATAATATTGATTTGAAAAACATACAACTCACTTTGCAAATATAAGATCTAATTCCATACACATATGCTAGCTTTACTTACTGTGAACCTTTTCCATGTCCATCAGTGATCTACTCAGAAGTCCCTTCAAGAAATCACAACACTTCTGCTTTAGCCTTTTTTGCTGATATAGTCAATAACATCAACAATATTTCTAGCATGCTCTTCTCTTTCAACATCATGCTTAGGTTTCCTTAATACTTTATAAATTAGGTCAATACATCTTTTTCTGCTTAATCTCCTTCGTAGATCATAGAGTTAGGTCAAATTCATCGAATCCTTCCAACTTTTTGTTCTTTGTCCATCCTTTTAGAAATATCTCAAATCTCCTTATAGATTTACAATAAAATGTTTTGCAGTGCATTAAATGCTTTCATACAATCAATAAATAAAGTCAACATGATTTACATAATCCAAGAATTCAACTTTGTCAGCTGGAAATCTAAATTATTCCTCAAATGTAAATTACTGACACTCGGTCAATAAAGTGTTCAACTACTCGATCTTCATTAGAAAGCTCGATCACCTCAAAAACTATTTCCTCAGCTAATACTGTCTTCCTCGGCAATTAACTATTTTTGGGTTAACACTGAATTTACTCAGCATATACTAGCTCAGTCAACACTAACATCACTCAGCTTAAACTAGATTTCTTCACTTTTTCTTGGTTAAGCCTACCGGTTTAATTTTCATTCTTAGATAAATAATACATTATGTTATGATTGTGCCACATAGTCAAGTACCCATTGAAGTATCAAGATAACTCAACCTTTCCTTACGTGCTATTGTTACTAGCCTTTCCCACAACCTTCACAATAATCAAATAGATATAGTACTTTCTTACATAGCAACAGTCTTACTAGTTACGGTTTGAAATCAATGACAATACAACAATTGCTTCAATTGTAGTTTCGAACAATCTCCCTCTTTGGCATTGATGACAACACCATATGAATATCACATGAATCACCAACCAATTCAAAACTTATCTATCCATCAAAAATATTTATAATATCCTTAGCTTCATTATGATACAAAATCAATTAGCCATGCTTGTATGATCATCCACCGAATCTCTCCCTCTTACTTGATCTTCCATGAAATCTCAACATGTGTATTCATCTGTGATCATCTCCCTCTTTGACAAAAATGCCAAAGCAATAACTAAAACATACATCATGCAGATGTAGATATCATCTTTTTAGTTCAGTAACAATATTTCTCCCTCTTTTATATTTGCTTATGACCGATTCTTGGCTTTGTTGTACTTTTTACAACTCTAGGATGCTCCTAAAGTGTAACCTGTCTTTGCATCAATTTGTCAGATACTCTTTGCAGGACATTTGATGTAGTGCTCCTAGCTTGACTAGGCAGCCTCAGTTAGGGGAAGAACCCCTAATTTTCCTCTCAGGTATTCATGAGCTTCTTTAGGTAAAGCGTTAGTGAATATGTTTGCTAGTTGTTCCTTTGTATTCACATATTCCATTCGGACCTCTTTATCTTGTACCAGTTTCCTAAGGTAATGATACTTGATGGTGATGTGTTTGGTCTTTGTGTGCATCACTAGATTCTTAGAGATGTTGATAGCACTTTTGTTGTCATAGTAAATGACAACTAGTTTAGTGATCTCTTCTTTCATGCCTACCAACAATTGCTTTATCCATACTAGGTTAGAACAGCTCACTGCTGTAGCCACATACTTAGCTTCAGCAATAGATTGGGAAATGAAATTTTATTTCTTGCTTTTCCAAGAAACTAATCTATGTCCAAGAAAGAGAGCTCCACCACTAGTACTCTTTCTACCATCCACATTTTCTGCCTAATCAACATCATTATATACTCTCAGCTCAAACTTTTTATGCTTCTTGTAGTACAATCCATAGTCAGTAGTCCCTTTCAAATATCTCACTATCCTTTTGATTGCCATCATTTGAGTTTCCTTAGGATTGGTAGAGAATCTTACCACAATCTCAATAGCTAAAGCAATATCTGGTCATCTTTGTACAACATACTACATCTTTCCAATCATGGATCTATACAAAGTTTGGTTTACTTCTATAACATCATCATTTTTAGACAATAGGATTCCTTTACCTTCTTCATCTTTCATGTATAGATTACTTGTGTCATTTTTCCTTGAGAATCCAATCTGTATCAGGTAGTTGTCCACTTTCTCATACCATGCTATGGGAGCTTGCTTAAGTCCATACAGTGCTTTATTCAGTTTTCAAACCCTGTGTCTTTTGTTTGATCAAAAAATCTTTCTGGCTATTCAATGTACACTTCTTCTTCTAATATACCATTTAAAAATGTAGACTTGACATCCATTTGGTATACCTTGAAATCTTTGTAGGCAGCATATGCAAGTAAAGTTCTTACTCCTTCCAATCTAGTTACAGGGGAAAATGTCTCCCCATAATCTATTCCTTCATGTTGTGCGTAGCCTTTGCATACCAAGCTAGCTTTATTTCTTGTGATTTGACCATGCTCATTCAGCTTGTTTTGAAACACCCACTTTGTTCCAATGATATTTTTATTTTTTGGTCTCGGCACCAAAGTTCAGGTATCATTCATCTGTATCTAGTCTATCTCCTCATTCATTGCTTATATCCAGTCTTCATTTTCTAATGCCTCCCTTGTTGTCCTAGGCTTGAATTCACATAGTAAACATGTTGGATCTCTTGTCTTTCTTCTAGTCAAAACTCTAGTATCTTTGTCTCCAATGATCTATTCAGGCTTGTGATGTCTCCTTAGCTATTGTGCTAAAACAAGTTCTTCTCTCCTTTCATCTTGCTCTTCAGGTTCACCAACAAGATTATTAGATTCAGCTTCTAAATGCTCAGCAACCTCTTCTTGATACTTGATAGCTTCCTCCTATCTCTTGACACGTTCTTCTTCTCTCTTGTCATTTTTTTCCCGATGCTCGGCATTTCTTACCTGAGACTCGGCATTAGGTGCAAGTTTGTCACTTGCCTCTCCTTCCTCTATATACACAAAAGATCTATAATCTTCTGGTTCTCTTTTGTTGTCAGCTTCATTTTTCTCCACATACTCATCAACTTTGACATTCATACTTTCCACAATTTTGTTAGTGTTAGAGTTCAAACACTTATAAGCTTTACTTTTTGTAGAATAGCCTAGGAATATGCCCTCATCACTTTTAGCATCAAATTTTCCATTCCTATTGTCCTTTAGTATATAGCATTTTCTTCCAAAAAGTCTAAAATACTTTACATTAGGTGCATACCCATGCCATAACTCATAAGGTGTCAGATTTGTACCTTTTTTAATTTATACTTGATTAAGAGTATAAATAGTTGTACTTACAGCTTCTTTCCAGTACTTTTGTACAACATTCTTTTCAATCATTAATGTCCTTGCATAATCCATGATAGATTTGTTTCTTCTCTCTGCTATACCGTTCTATGGAGGAGTTCTTGGTGCAGACATTTGTCTTTTGATCCCTCTATCATTGCAAAATAGATTAAATTTATTGGTTATTAATTCTCCACCTCGGCTAGATCTCAAACACTTTAGATTTCTACTTGTCTCCTTTTCAACCTTAGCCAAATACCACTTAAAAAATTTAAAAGCATCAGATTTTTCTTTTAAGAACATTAAAGTCATCATTCTAGTATAATCATAAACAAACAGGATAAAATATCTAGCACCACAATAGCTTTGTACACCCATAGGTCCACAAAGGTCCATATGAACCAAATTTAAAGCATTCTCAGAAGTAAAAGTCTTTCTCTTGAAACTAGATTTTGTCATCTTACCCAACTGACATTGCTTGCACATTACATTCTCAGATTTCTTCAATCTAGGCAAACCTCTCACTTTCTTCTTCTTACTAATTTCTACCAGATTATCAAAATTAACATGACATAGCCACTTATGCCATAACTAAATATCATCAAGTTGTGCAGTCATACATGTTTCTTCAGATAGGTCTAGATAGAACAAATTACCTCCATTTTGTTCTCCACTTCCAATCAGTTCACCAGTGGCATCAAATATTTTGGCCTTCCAGTGCTATTAAGTTCTGCAACACTCAGCAAATTATAGTTAAGACCCTCAACCCAATAAACATTTTCACAAGTGATCTTATCAGTTAGCTTAATCAATCCTTTACCTCTAACATAACATGGTGCATCATTACCAAATTTCACACTTCTACCTTTATAATGATCTAAGGTATCAAACTTACTCTTGTCACCGGTCATGTGGTGTGAACAACCACTGTCAATAATTCATTTATCATTTTTCTTCACATAAGATATCAATGCAGTTTTCTCATCCTCATTAGACTCATCTTTCATTGCAACATAGACAACCTCAATTTCAAAATCATCACTATCAATGTCAGTTTCTTCTTTGGCAATATAGCAAGATTTCTTACCTTTTCCTTTGTAGTCCTTGTACCTTTGGTAACCTCAATCCTCTTTTATGTCTTTATGTTTGCTATCTCTTTCTTCATCCTTATCATCCCTATCAGGACATCTAGTAGCTATATGACCAACTTTATTACATCAAAAACATATAATAGGGAGTTTACCTTTATACTTTCATTTTCCCCTTCTCAGTCTTCTAGTCATAAGAGCTTCTAGATCCTCAAGTTCTTCATCAAATGTGTCACTTCCACTTTCACTTTCACTCTCACCGATGCATCTTTTTTTTTCCTTCTTTAACTTACTCAAAACCATTTGTGACTTAAAAGAAGATTCAACATTAGCAACAATGAAGTTATCATAGTTAGAAAGTTCAAAAGAAGTAAGCTTACCAACCAAACTTTCCAAAGTAAGAGCATTGTTAGGGTTACATCTAGATTCTTGAATTGTTGAAATTTTGATAGCATAAATAGGACGCAGTGTTCTCAATACTTTTTCAATTACAGTTTCATCATCAATAGTTCCATTTTCTCCTCTAATAGCATTTACAACTTCTTTTATTTTACCACAATATTGTGCAATATTCTCACCTTCTGGTATTCTCATTTCATCAAATTTACCTCTTAGGCTCTCAACTTTTTCTCTTAGTACATTTATGTCACCACCATAGATGTTTGCAAGAGTGTCCCACATTTGCTTTGCATTAGTGTAGTATTTGATGTCTTCAAATTTTGGATAACTTAGGGTAGAAGAAATCTCCAACATTGCTTGGTTGTGTAATATCCCAAAAATGGGCTATAGGTTCATTAACCTCCCATATCAACACATTAAATGAAATCAACATCAAAGTCCTAACCTAAGGCACATTGGCACATTTTTGAATCTTAATTGATTATCCTAAATTCTTCATCGGGGAATATTCCTTATTCTTATTTATCCTAATTATCTTTAATTTAATGATTATTTGCTGATAAATCCTATTTATCTTAAAATTTGATTAATTGAATATTCTGAATATTTAATTAATTAGATATAATATTGTCACTTAATTATTTAATTGGATTTAATTATATTTATTCCTAAATTGTATTATTTAAATTTTGACAATAAATCAAATATCCTATGACTAATTGATTAAATTCTTATTTAATTAATTAGTGTTAATTGTTAAATTTAATAATATAGTTTTTGAATAAAAGTTTAATTTAATAATTGATTAACCCATAAATCAATTATTTTCTTTTTAAAAAATCAGTTAAGTTGAGGATAAATCACTTTATTTTTTAATTAATTCATAATTAATTATGCACATCCAAAAAATAGTTAAACTTTAAATCAGAAAATCAATTCAAGTTGTTTTAAAAATAAACTCAACTCTCTTTTGAGTTGAAAGCTGATCTCAACTTCTGATTTAAATTAAAAAGCTGATTTGCATGATTTTGTGAGTTAATCTATCTCTAAATTCTTGATAAATTAAAAATCAACTTGAGTTTATCAAGAGTGAATTATGGATTTTTCCATGCACCTCCAAAGTCTTGGATTTCTATAAATTAAGGCCTCAGCTCTTCAATTGGGATCCATCCACGAATTGCATCCTCACACTGGCGAATTGGTGATCGAAGAATCCATCTTTGCGAATCAAAGCTATTGTGAGATTTTTATTTGTTTTTGAGCATTCATATCATTTAGCATATCATTTTTAGATTAATTGCATGTCATATTAGTTTTTCATATAGAATAGATCCATATCAGTTTTATTTCATCTTATTGCATAGAAAATCCAAAAATATAGATTAATTTGCATTCATCTCATATCTAGATTCTGCATTCAAATCCTTCATTTAGGTGTTGTCAAGGTCACTGATCTTGGTCCAATCTAAGAATATCATACTCGCACCTACTAGAAGGTAGTAAATCGTCTGGCTAGATTAGTTTCCATTTCACTGCATGATTTTGATTTCTGCTAACCTCTAATGTGTTACTGAAGTGTTGTATCTATAGCTAGGTACAAAATTCACACACATATTTTTGGTGCCCACCATGGGGCCCTAAAATGGGTTTCCATTCCAATTCTATCAATTTCTATCTAGTTCTTGTCATTTTCTGATCAAAACTATGATTTTTATTTTCTGTCCATACATTTTCATATGAATTTTGTCAGAAAGTCATTTCGGGAGATGTCCACTATCGTACGATAGGTTCATATTTCAAGGCTCATATCATAGGGTACAATTGTCATTTCAAAGCCTGATTGTCATATGAACAAGTACCCGCAGTCGTACGAGTTTCCAGACTATCGTTTGGTAGGTAACCCAGTGTCGTATGATTTTTTACTCTAAATTCAATTGTCGTTTCATATTTTCAAGTAGTTTTCCAGATTTGATTTCCAGATTTGGACTAACAGCTAACATTAACAATTGAAATCTTCTATTTCCGATTGGTATTTGTTGGTTCTAATTGGAAAAAGCATGATAATTGCTAAAAATAGGTAAGAATCTACTAAGCACATTGTAAGGAATTCAGGTAATCTTCTCAGTTGATAATATTTTGATTTAGACTAAAATGACCTCTCACGTATCAAGCTTGTGTGACCTTTATTTCTTTCATATCACAGATTTCATTTTGGGCTATAAAATGAATGTAGATTTGCTTTTTGCATATCTATTACACATAGTAAATAGGCCCTATGAACACTATTTGTGGTTCTTGAGAGAGTGGGTTTCCAGTGAAGCTCTTATTAATGAGAGAACACTTATAGGTAGGGAGGTTACTGAGAGCATCTCACGTTCTACTAGATTTGTGTGTCTTCAGCTTCTGATTGATACATTCTCTCCAGAGAGGTTGACAGATACTAAGTGGTTGACATCATAGATCTTCGTGAGATAATCTTGGTCTTAGCATGCCAGATTAATTTGTTTTCTTTGTTTTGGTTAAAAGTGAAAAGGCTAGAGGACTATGCTCTACTCCCTTTTTGGGTAGTATCAAAAACTCAGATCCTTGAATCTGGAACCAGTCTCCAAGTGGTATTTTTATTGTGAGTCACCTTTAGAGAGGGTTAACCATAGTGTGCATTCCCTTAATTGGGTCAACCACGTGGACGTAACCTCAAGTGGTAATAGCCATTTTTGTTGTGGTAGCAGCAGCCACTATATAAATGTCCTTGTGGAGGAAATCTTTATAGGTATGGTCTCTTGTTGGGTTGTCAGATCTCCCTAGCAGCTTCTGATTGATTAATTTCTCAGACTGTGTCAAAACCCCAATGCACCTAGATTGGAGTTCAGCCTCTTGAGATCACAAAAGTTGCATAGTTAGACCATTACTACAAACCTTAGAGAGGCCAAATTTTTATTTTTTAGGAATATGTGCATTATTGCAAAACTTTTTGGAACATACACTGTTAGCACTCCTAGGGATTACCACATTCAGTCACTTGGTTGTTCATGCATAGGGTTTCTTTGTCCCCTGTGTTGGTTGTTCCCTTTGATCTTCAAAACTTATAGATTTACACTTTGATGGATAACTATAATGAAACTTTGACTCTATCACCACCCCAAAGTCTACAAGGAAGAGGGCCAATTAACGAGGATCAAGGAGATCCTCCTACACTTTGAGCCTCAATGCTCAAGTGGGTGTACCCTTGACTCACTTCTTCAAAGGAGTCTCTAAACAATATATAACTATATCCTTTACTATCTGATTGAAATATTTATCATTTAATTATGTGTGTGTGATTGCTGATGATGGACTATTTCTAGAGAATGGATCAGTGCCTTATCCCAGGGCAGAGAGTCACTTAACAACCTATATCACCCTAAAACCTTAACTCAAACATATATAGACTCAGAGTAAGTGCTTTGCCTATTAGTCCCCTCACTCGCATATCAGGACATCAAATCCTTATCTTGCCATGAACTCACTGAACTTACCTTAAAGACTTTAATCCTAACTTTGTTAGGAACTCAAAGATAACCCCAAAATACTCTTTGTTTATCATATGCTAACCCACTTTGTGCAATCAACATATATGAGCTCAAGAACAAAACAAAAAGACATACACCAATATGAGATTGGAATCCAAAATATTCTTACTAAGACTTGCAGAATCAATACATTACCAAATGAAAAAATGCACAAAGGAAATTAACCCCAAATCCAGGCTCTCCTTGTTCAAATTTTCACTATCAACAATCTGGGACCAAAACCAAAAGAATTGGAACCCCTACAAACTCAAAAAGTTTGCAACTTATACCCCCCTAGTCATCTTGGAAATTTGCAACAAGCTACGGATGACTAGGGTTAAGGTTTCAACCACCCAACCTGCTAGAAATAATCATGAATTTAATTCAGGGGTGGGAAACACATCTAATTCAGGAAAGAGGAAATCCTGAACTGATCCTTAATTATGAAAGTCTTCTCTGCAAGTACAAAGGATCACAAAACTAGGCTCAAAAGGACACCCTACAACATGCCTTGAGCCACAACTACAATGCACAAGCTCTACAAACGAGCACTAGACATCCTGGACCACACTGCAAATGGCAAACCAATCGCTTCTCACCAAATAGGGTCGTTTCTGCATTGAATTCCATAAAAATGGTACCCTCTATCACTGGAAACTCTCAGAAATTCAAATTTGAATCTCAATAGTTATTTCTTTGGCGCCTGCAGAGAAACAACGACCAAAATTTAAAACTTTACCAACTTTAAAATGCAGTCGTCTGATCAATCTCCCTTCGCGGGCTTTATGACTTTCCTTTAAAGTGGTCCCAGTCAAACTTAGTGAATTGGCAACAAAGAACCTTCACCAATTCATGAAACACTTCTCTCCTTTGCTAAATAATTTAGCGACTTCCTGACTACCGTTCGCCAAATCGCTAAACAAACTAGTGAATCACCTTTTTTATGCGTGAACGTGTGAACACATTGAATTTTGTTGGCACCGCTAGATCTTTATCCACTCCGCCAAACTTCAGAACCCACCTGGCCCACCTGATGCCACATGTCATCATGCCATTTGCTGCAACTGCTGAGTCACCTAACACAGGACCCACCATCCATCAACCCTTTTAAACACTGCAAGATCGGATGGTTGTCGCATGATCGCAAGGGGAAAGAATATTCCTTGCGATCACACACCGACTGTAGATCTTAAATCTCTGACACCAGGCCCCGCTGACATGAAATCCAACTCATCATAGGCAACCAATAGAAAATTGACACATCAGTGCCACTGAGCAGATAGGTCCCACTGCACACCCATACAAGAAAATCCAATGGCCTTCATACCGCATCAACGACTCTTGTTAAAGCATGGAGATTAAAAGGCTTGCATCTTTTCCTCACGGTATAGTGACAACCACCGATCTTTGTTGCCCATTAAACATCTGTCAGACCCTAGCCGACGGGCCTGCTAGGACATGTGTCAACCGGTCGCATGGTTGCATGTCAGAAATTCCTGACATGTGATCATGTGACAACCAATCATTTGAAACCCTTTGAAGACCTGGGCCCACCATCCATCACACTTGCGCAGTTAGGGAATGCCAACAAATAAGAAACTGTGAGGTCGAAAACACACAGGGTTTTCCACGAAAGAGGATCGAAAACACACAAAGTTTCCAACACCAAAAGACAAGTGCACAAAAGCTGGAAGGCACAAAGTTGAAAACAATGAAGGTTTTCACACAGACCAAAAACATCATGGATTTTCAAAAACACTATGGGTTTTCGACACTATGGCAGATTTTGAAATTATTTTCCTCCAGACCTTAAAACTTGAACAACTTTCTAGATTTTGCAATTCGGCACTTGTGTTTTAGACTGGAGCAAGGTGACACAATGAAGAACATAGGGCAGGACACTTTACAAAAACATTTGCAGGGAAGAGGCCATTTTCACAAGATTTTTGCTATGACAAAAAAATGGCCTAACAGTGGCTCTAGTTGGGGATGCATGGCTCTTGTAGGCATAGCGAGGACCTAGAATCACTGGTTAAAGTAGACCATCCCACTGGATAAAATTGCAGACAAAAAGGAACAAGTAGGGAAAGACAAGCAACCAGATCAAAAACTGAAAGACCAAGGCAAAATAGGGCAGGGGCAAGCAACCTATATACAAAGATCTAGAAAATGTACAACCCTAACTACTGTTCATGGAAAATAGAGTACTTCAAATGAAGTACTCTTCAAGAATTGTCCATGAACTGGAAAATCTTGAATATCACCATTAAAATCCTTGATGATGTAAGAATCTTGTCCCCATTTCTCATGAATCAGATATGACCCTAACCAGATGGGATCAAATTTACCATGCTTCCCCTTATCCTCCAATCTAGCATTCCAAACTAACACCAAATCACTAGGTTTAAACTTCCTGTCAACAGTCCTTTTATCATATAAATTCTTAACCTGCAACTGCAATTTGGCATTCCTTGCAACTGATTCTCTTCTAGTTTCATCCAACCTAATGAGGTCCTCAATTCTCAACTACATTTCATCATCAACGTCATCATCATTTAACTGCACAAACTTGTACATCTCCAAAAAGTTATTCTCAAGCATTCTAGCATGAATTCCGTATACTAAGTCAAATGGTGCACAACCAATTGCCCTCTTCATAGTTACCCTATCAGCCCATAAAGCTAATGGCAGCTTTGAATTCTATGCCCTCTTATTTTTCTCAAGGATTCTCTTCAAGATCTTAATCAGACTCTTATTAGTAGACTCTGCCTGACCATTTCCTTGTGGATGATAAGGTGAGGAATTAGAAATCTGAATTTCCAAACCTTTACAAAAGTCCTTATATTCGGCAGACCTGAAGCACATAGCAGTATCACTCACTATCCTCTCAGGGCACCCAAACCTTGTAATAATATTATTCATCAGAAAGTCAATTACCACCCTGCTAGTTGCATTCCTTGTAGGTATATCTTCTACCCACTTTGTAAAGTAATCAGTGGAAACTAAGATCTATGAATGTCCTCCACTTGACTTGTTTGGTATCTCCCCTATGAAATCAATTCCCCATTGTTGGAAAGGAGCCTGAACTTCTACTGGCTTTATTGGTATATTACCTAAAAACTTAAGCTTACCAGAGAACCTTTGACAAGCATCACATCTCCTTACCAACCATTCTGCATCCTTGAAGATTGTGGGCCACCAAAATCTTTCTCTCAAGATCTTATGAGTAGTTGTTTTACCCATATAATGTCCACCACAAACTCCCTTATGCATCTCCTTCAACAATACATTAGCTTGATTCTCATCTACACATTTCAACAGTATGCAATCCAAATTTTTTCTATACAACTTACATTTCACAATTACATACTTGATGGCCTATAACTTCAATGTCCTCTTTTGATTATCATTCATACTCTCTGGACACCTCATGTTTCTCAAATAGTAAATAATATCCTGATACCAAATACAATCATCCATATCACATGTATAATCAATTTCAGAATGATTTACTTGGTTTGCATCTAGATTGGATTGAGCCATCAGTTTTGCCAATCCTTGACCTCTAACCAGCTTAGTGATCTGGATCTCAACATTGAATTCTTGGATCCTATTGATCCATCTACACCTTCTTCTAGACACCTCTTGCTATGAGAAAATATCCTTTATAGCCGCACTTGGCACAAAAGCAATCACAACTGCTCCCATCAAGTAACACCTAAAAGTTTTGATTTCTTTCACAAGTGCATAAGCCTATTTCTCATTTATGTCATACTTTAATTCTGCAACCTACAAAGATTTACTAAAAAATGCAATAGGCTGCTCAAAACCATCCTTATTCTTTTGTAACAAAACTGCAGCAATAGTATGAAAAGATGAAAAGGAAAAGATATGCATTGGGACATTATAATCAGATGCCATAAGCACTGGTGCATCTTTGATAGCCTGCTTGATATTCTTGAAGGCCTCATCAGGCTCACCCTCCCAATTGATTACAGATCCCTTCTTCAACATCTTGGAAATAGGTCTAGTAACCTCTGCAAAGTTTTTCACAAACCTCCTTAGAAAATTGACTTGACCAAAGAAGGACTGAATCCCTTTAACATTCTTTGGTCTCTAAATTTTATCAATGACTGCTACCCTCTCAGGGTCAATTCTCACTCCTTGCTTCCCAACTAAGTGGCCAAGCAACTTACCTTCTGTGACACCAAAAGCACATTTCCTTGGGTTCAAATAAATGCCAAATTCCAAGGCCCTCACAAATATTTTTTCTAAATGAGCACAATGGTCCTCTTCCCTCTTGGAATAGGTAGTTAAATCATCCCGATACACAACAAGGAAAGCATTGATAAAATTTGAAAAGGCAACATCCATTGCCCTCTAAAAAGTAGCACCAACATTTGTGAGACCAAAAGGCATTCTCACATAGACATATGCTCCCCAAGGTGTTGTAAAGGCTATCTTGAATTGTTCTGATTCCTTGACAATGACCTGATTGTAGCCAGAGAAACCATCCATCATTGACATCAATTCTGATCTGATTACTCTCTGCAACATAGCCTCCATATTGGGCACACAATAATTATCTTTCAATGAGCTGATGTTCAAATTTTTGAAGTCCACACAAAGCCTGATGTCACCATTCTTTTTTCTTACAAGAACAAAGTTTGACACCCAAGAAGAATGCCTTATAGGCTTGATAATGCCAACATCTCTCAACTTCATTAATTATTCTTGCATCTTGGGTGCCAAAGTAGGATTAATAGGCCTTTGTTTTTTCTGGAAAGGTTTAGCATCTTCTTTCAATGGAATAACATGCTGAAATAAATCCTCTCTATAAACCTTTAGGTCATCATATGACCATGCAAAAACATGCCTGAATTTCCTCAATAATTCAATCAAAGGTCTTCTTACCTTTTGAGATATATCTCTACCAATGTATACTTTCTTAGGTGCCTCATGTGATCCAAGATTTATCTCCTCAAGATCAGCATGATCTTCTCCTTTGATATTCTTTTGAACTCTATCTTGGTTGTCAAAGAAAGTCTCCAAAATAACAAGCCCCTTGGGCACTTTGTTAGTTCTAAGCTGAATGACCTCATTGCCTAAGACAACCTCCCTTTCTCCTACTGACTCAACCAAGGATGAACAATCAAATTCCTAACCATGATACTAATCCTTGCAATCCATAAACTTCAAAATATCATTATCATCATCAAAAACTTGCCAATTCTCAACATTATCTGGTATACTAGGCCTAGCCTGAATTTCAACTTTAGAGATACCAGAGAATGTGACATCATTGGGATTGATTGCAATATTGGCTAGCAAGTCAGCCATCTTGTTGTTACTCCTATCCTTCCACTCAATATTGAAGGCATCAAAATGTTCAATCAAATCTCAAACTAAATTCCTATATTGTTTCAACCTTCTATTCTTGGAAGCATACACTGACCTGACTTGGGACACCACCAACTTAGAATCACCAATAACATTTAGACATTTAATACCATGCTTTTGTGCCAACCTCAATCCTAACAACAAGGCCTCATATTCTACTATATTGTTGGTACAAAAGAAATTCAATGTGAAAGAGAACTTGTAGGTGTTTCCATCAGGAGAAATAAGTAAAATACCTGCTCCTACACCATCTTTGCAATTTGCACCATCAAAGTACATTACCCACAAATTACTCTTCACAAAATCAGCACCTACTTCAACAGAGATAGGTGACAAAATATGTTCATTTTCAAATACAGGGATCTCTGCCCTAAAAGCATTAACATCAGTATCTAGAACACATTTAGTTTCATTATTTATGTTTCTCTCAATCATGTGGCATACTCTTGGCTCTCGTTCAATCTTGATAAACTGATCATCAATCTTGAAAGTTGCATAGGACAAATCACACTGTAAACTTCCACCCATGGTAGCACTCCACCTTCTAGACAGCAACATCCCATAATGAGAAGGGATATCCACCACTAAAACACTCATTGTTAGCTCTTTCTCTGGATAGGCTGCCAACCTATATGGCATTGCATTGATAGTCCCAATAACTGGTACCTCCCTCTGATCCATTGCAGAACACCTACCCTGCACTGTATCAACTTTAAGACCCAACCTCTCCATGATTTTGAAAGGCATGACAGTATTAGAGGCACCACTATCAATCATACAATTTCTTAACTTTATCCCATTCACAAGAACACTTAAGAAGAATGGGTCAATATTTTCAAGGTTGGCATTGATAGAACTGTCCAAATATATTGGAAGAATTTGAGACACAATTCCCTGAGCAGAAACATCCTTCAAAGCTTTATCCTGAGATCCATTGCATGAAGTATCATTTTTGTGAGTATTACCAACCCATGCAATAGATTTATCTTTATGTTCAGGGATCCTCAACAATTCTAACAATGGAACCTTAACTGTAACTTTTGACAATACAGATAACATGTCAACAAGGGTAAAAGCAGGAATCTCAATCTGTACTGCCTTAATGTCCTTTTGCTTGTCTGACACATTAGGTGTACTAACCACCCTCACTTTTTCAATCCTAGCCATTGTGTTAACTGGCTTCTCAATCTCACTAGAGACCTTTTCAATTCCAACTCCCTTAGGCTCACAATGCTTACCTTTTACATTCTTGAATTTCACCATGTGATCAACCTTTGATTTGTTCTCATTAGGTTCTCTGGAGTTGGTACTTTTTATAAAAATTCCTACAGTTTTCTCATTTGTATTCCTTGCCACCATGCCTCTAGTTTGCACCTGGGCAATCATTTCTGCAGCAATCCTATCCATCTCTTCTCTAGAAGGTCTTCTCAAATTTACTGGCTTGGGAGAAGAATTCTTGTTACATGTTTTCTGATCAATGCATTCACCATCAAAAAAAACCTCTTGATGAAAAAGGGCCTGATTATGTCTCTTCACATTTACATCTACCTCTTCATCAAAATCAAAATCATCTTCATATCCTAGATATGAAGAAACCATGTTGCATCCAACATCATCTTGTTCTTCTTCTTGTTCTATCTCCTCATTGCCACAATCTTGATTTGCAGACATAAATTGTGCAACCACACAATGCTCTACAGAATGAGGGGACTAGCATGCAACACACCAAGATATGTTCTCCATGACATTTATTGAAGCCCTATGTAGAGGGTCAGGGACACCTCTATCATTGTTTCCTCTTGTAGCAGGGATAATAGGCTTGCCATCCTTCCATTGGGTGTTGTAGGGGTAGTTCTACAGTCTATTCTGTTTATTGAAATTGTTGTTGAGTTGAGGCCTTTCATTGGTAGGAGCACTAATGTTCCTATTTGTAGGTGCCTTCAAATCCTTCAATGCATTAATCACCTTATCCAATTTATCTTCTTCTTGCCTCCTAGATCCAACATTCTTATCATTTTCTTTCTTATATTTCTTGTCCCCAAACAACTTTGGGTCATCTCTTTTTCCACCTAATTTTTCTGATATTTTCATGTTGTTCTCAATATTGACAGCAATCCTAAAAGGATCCTTAAGAGTTCTTGGTTCTTTATCCCTCAATAAATATCCCATCTTCCCATCAAATGCATTGAAGTATGTAGTTAGACAAACATTGTCATCTAACCACATAACTTGGAACAGCTTATGCATACCCTTCTGAAATCTCATGTTGAATTCAGCTGCAGACTCATTCTAATTTTTCCTTATGGTGTTGAATTCATTCAACATGAAACTAGCATTAGGCCTATCACCATACTTCTCTTTGAAACATTTCTCAAAAGAGTCCCAAGTATCAATACATCTATCAGGAAACCTCTTAAACCAATCTCTAGCATCCTCCATTAGAGATTGAAAAAATAGTTTCATGACTATATCCTCATGCTCTACCTCATAATCATTAAGCATATCAAAAAATAACCTAAGATGCTCTTCACAACTAATAGAATTATTACTAGCAAACCTAGGTACCTTATCTCTAATATCATTTGGAAAAGCATTTGGATAGCTAGGAATTCTGTCAAAACTTATTTGCCTATAGCCTTCTAGTTGCATAGGTCTTCTTTGAAAGCTTGAACTAGTGTTAACCCTAGGATCAACATTAGCATCTATATTTATTTGTGCATTTGATTGTTTCCTAGGATCTACACCTATCCTAGTAGATGAAGAAGGAAATGAACTAGTAGCATTACTAAGTGGAATAGCAGTAGCAGATGGGCCAAGAGCGTTAGCTGAAGAAACCCTCAAAAATTGGATCTTCCTTTCCTTTTTTGCAATGGAAGCCTCAACCTTAGCTCTATCTATTTCTCTTGCAAGGTCCTCATCTTCTTTTCTCCTTCTCTCCATTTCAGTGTCCTTATTTGAATCAGGTGGTGGGATCCTTGGTATTTTCACTAATTTTCTTGCTTGGTCACCCACCATCTTCTGCTTTCCTTTCTCATTAATGATAACAGCAGGTCTGGTGATCCTATGTCCATCTTTATCTTTAGGCAAAGGGACATAACTTTGCACTTGTCTAACCACAGGGCCCTCCCTATCAAATTCATGATCCTGAAGCAAGTGCTCTTGATCACTCCTCAAGGCATCAAGATCACCAAAAACATAATGTTGCAGAATTCTAGGAGCAGAATCAAGCATTTTGTTTCTCTCCTTCATTTCATTTATTTTTCTAAGAAGAGACTACCTCTCTATCAAAGCACTCACCTTTTCAGCCTCTCTCTCCTCCTGTAATCTTTTATGTATGGCATCATGCTCTGCCAACTACAACCTTAGTGCATTCAAGTCATTAGGATCCACCATAATGTCATCAGAACTAGATGACACATCCATATCAGGAAGATTTTGATATGGGAAGTGAACTTGCCTATGTCTCATGGGTTCTCTTCTAACATGATCTTCATCAAGATCCAGGTCAACCTCTAAACCCATATCTCTATTTTGTTCATTCTAACCTATAGGCAATGGACCTTTGTCATGAAATGCAGCCTCAGGGGTATCATAGAATCTCTCTTCAGAGTGACCACCATCTGATCTAGAAACTCTATCTTATGAACCATCCTCACTTGAGGATACATGTGGTACTCTGGCTCTAGAATTTCTTTGTTCTTTCATGGGAGCACTAGTAGACTCACCATTCCTTCTAATCCAGCTCTTCTTTTCTTGTCTAGGTAGCTGATCCAAAGTGACCTTTGGATTCTTTCTAACAAAAGACCTAGTATTTCTCCTCTTATCCATGATTTATCAATATGCAGCACTGGTTCTAACCTTTGAGTCGCCACCCACCTAGATGGGAAATCTTTGAAACACAACAAGAAAACAAGAACACACTTACAACCTTCCTCTCTAGATTCTCACCAGTAGAATCATTGTCTTGTTGATAGCTTGGATGGGCAAGTCCATCTGGTCAATAAGATTTTGAATACTTCAATATGACTACAACCAGAGACCTAACATATGCATATCTTCATAATCATTCTCCCTAGCAGAGTTGCCATTTTGTTGGTTGTTCCCTTTGATCTTCAAAATTTGTAGATTTACACTTTGATGGATAGCTATAATGAAACTTTGACTCTATCACCACCCCAAAGTCTACAAGGATGATGGCCAATTAACGAGGATCAAGGAGATCCTCCTACACTTTGAGCCTCAATGCTTAGGTGGGTGTACCCTTGACTCACTTCTTCAAAGGAGTCTCTAAACAATATATAACTACATCCTTTACTATCTAATTGAAATGTTTATCATTTAATTGTGTGTGTGTGATTGCTGATAATGGACTATTTCTAGAGAATGGATCAGTGCCTTATCCCAGGGTAGAGAGTCACTTAACAACCTATATCACCCTAAAATCTTAACTCAAACATATATAGACTTAGAGTAAGTGCTTTGCCTATTAGTCCCCTCACTCACATATCAGGACATCAAATCCTTATCTTGCCATGAACTCACTGAACTTACCTTAAAGAATTTAATCCTAACTTTGTTAGGAACTCAAAGATAACCCCAAAATACTCTTTGTTTACCATATGCTAACCCACTTTGTGCAATCAACATATATGAGCTCAAGAGAAAAACAAAAAGACATACACCAATACGAGATTGGAATCCAAAATATTCTCACTAAGACTTGCAGAATCAATACATTACCAAATGACAAAATGCACAAAGGAAACGAACCCTAAATCCAGGCTCTCCTTGTTCAAATTTTCACTCTCAACAATCTGGGACCAAAACCAAAAGAATTGGAACCCCTGCAAACTCAAAAAGTTTGCAACTTATACCCCCCTAGTCATCTTGGAAATTTGCAACAAGCTACGAATGACTAGGGTTAAGGTTTCAACCACCCAACCTGCTAGAAACAGTCATGAATTTAATTTAGGGGTGGGAAACACATCCAATCCAGGAAAGAGGAAATCCTGAATTGATCCTTAATTATGAAAGTCTTCTATACAAGTACAAAGGATCACAAAACCAGGCTCAAAGGGACACCCTACAACATGCCTTGAGCCACAACTACAACGTACAAGCTCTGCAAATGAGCACTAGACATCTTGGACCACACTGCAAATGGAAAACCAATCGCTTCTCACCAAACAGGGTCATTTCTGCATTGAATTCCATAAAAATGGTACCCTCTGTCACTGGAAACTCTTAGAAATTCAAATTTGAATGTCAACGGTTATTTCTTTGGCACCTGCAGAGAAATGATGGCCAAAATTTAAACCTTTACCAACTTTAAAATGCAGCCGTTTGATCAATCTCCCTTTGCAAGCTTTATGACTTTCCTTAAAAGTGGTCCCAGTCAAACTTAGTGAATTGGCAACAAAGAACCTTCACCAATTCATGAAACACTTTGCTCCTTCGCTAAATAATTTAGGGACTTCTCAACTACCATTCACCAAATCACCAAACAAACTAGTGAATCACCTTTTTTATGTGCGAATGCGCGAACAAATTGAATTTTGTTGGCACTGCCAGATCTTTATCCACTCCACCAAACCTCAGACCCCACCTAGGCCCGCTTGATGCCACATGTCATCATGCCATTTGCTACAACCGCCGAGTCACCTGACACAGTACCCACCATCCATCAACCCTTTTAAACACTACAAGATCGGACGGTTGTCACATGATCACAAGGGGAAAGAATATTCCTTGTGATCACATGCCGACCGTAGATTTTAAATCTCTGACACCGAGCCCCGCTGACATGAAATCCAAGTCATCACAGGAAACCAATAGAAAATTGACACATCAATGCCACTGAGCAGACAGGTCCCACTGCATGCCCATACAATAAAATCCAATGGCCTTCATACCGCATCTACCACTCTCGTTAAAGCATGGAGATTAAAAGGCTTGCATCTTTCCCTCGCGGTATAGCGACAACCACTGATCTTTGTCACTTGTTAAACATCTGTCAGACCCTAGCCAATGGGCCCACTGGGACATGTGTCAACCAGTCGCATGGTCACATGTCATAAATTCCTTACATGTGATCATGCAACAACCAATCATTTGAAACCCTTTGAAGACCCAGGCCCACCATCCATCACACTTGCGCAGTTAGGGAATGCCAGCAAATAGGAAACTGTGAGGTTGAAAACACACAAGGTTTTTGATGAAAGAGGATGGAAAACAAACAAAGTTTCCGGCACCAAAAAATAAGTGCACAAAAGCTAGAAGGCACAAGGTCGAAAATAATGAAGATTTTCACACAAACCGAAAACATCATGGATTTTCAAAAACACTGTGGGTTTTCGACACTGTGGTAGATTTTGAAATTATTTTCCTGCAAACCTTAAAACTTGAACAACTTTCTAGATTTTGCAATTTGGCACGTTTGTTTTGGACTAGAGCAAGGTGACACAATGAAGAACACAGGGCAGGACACTTTACAAAAACATTTGCAGGGAAGAGCCCATTTTCACAGGATTTTTTCTATGACAAAAAAATGGCCTAACACCCTGTTCATTATTTTTAGATGTGCTTGAAATAACTTTCTTATTGTTTTGTGTGCCTATTTATCTATCTGGTTACTAAGAACAAATCAATCTGGTACAATCTTCAAATCTAGACAGACAATTTTGTGAACAATTTGAAACTGAAAACCTAAAAATTGCAAAATCTGATGTTAAACACCTTTCTATAGTCAAAAGTCATCCCGTAAAGTCAGAAAGTCATATGAGTTTTGGTTATTGTCATTTCAAAACCCTCTAATTGTTGTATGATAGCTAGTATAGTGTCGTACGAGTTTTTCCACGAGTCAATAAAAAAAGTAAAAAATCTTGCTATCAACTATCGTGCGAGTTTTGCAACTATCGTATGAGCTCTTCAATTTTCATTTCATAGCCTACCCACTATTGTACGAGCCTGTAGAAAGTCATTTGAGAAAAGCCTAAAAATTTGTCAGAAAGTGTTAAAAACTGTCAAAGACCCAGCTTTTACAACCTATTTCTAGAGTCTGTCAAGAAAGTCACTGTGTCAGGAACAAAGCAGAAACTAGAATGAATCTAATCATTTTCCTAAATTTGCCTCTTGAGTCTGATTCGGCCTTCTATTTAATCAATTTGAATCTTTTTCATCTTATTTCAAAACCTTGTCATAACTATCAATCTTCAATCAATCTTCAAAATGGCCAAGTGTTGTGAACTCATGTCTGCTATCTTTTGGGCATCTACCCATACATCTAGGGCACAATATCCTTCATTTACATCCAATCTTATCCTCAATCAATCAAACTTTGACAAGGTTGTGTCATTTGATCTTCTTGAGTCAAATCTTTCTTCAGTTGTCTTCATCATATTCTTTTGCTTCACCCAAGGTTAATGGTGGAGACTAGAGCTTCCTCTGACAAGAAATCTGGAGAAGCACTTAACACTACAACTTTGTCTACTCACATAGGTCCAACTCTTGACCAACTCTACAATTTTGGTCTTTACGAAGATGACAGTCTTGGTAATTTTTGATTGAAAACTGGTTACATACCCCCTCCATCAACTCACAGAGGTAATAAACAAACCCCTCCTCAATCTAATCCAAGGAGCCCTAAAACTCCTAACATGTCTCATGAAGGGACACATCACGGGTCCCAAGGACATCAGTCTCAACATGTTATGGATCAAGATCCTACACCTTCTGAAATTGCTCGATATCAAAATGATGATAACTTCAAAAGAATGATGAAACATTTCTTGAAAGAAGATAGAGAAACATACTTTCTAGAATTAGCTCATCAAGGAGCTAAACTTCCTCCCAACTTTAATGTGGAAGACATCATTACACATGAGGAAGAAACTCCTATTATGGCTATGATGAAAAAAATGCACACCATGCAAGTAAAACTTAACAAAATGGAAAAAGAAAAAGAACCTAAGGAGTTCTCCATGGAGGCCCTATGTCCTTTTCCATTCGATAAAGACTTGTATATGCCACCATTCCCTAAGAGGGTAGAAATGCAAAAATATGATAAGTATGATGGAAACTCTGATCCTCAAGATCATGTCAAAGAATTATGTACTCAATCTATGGATTTCATGCATGAGCTGACATATTTGATGTGTCTTTTCCCCTGATCTCTGGGAGGGTCAACCATTCATTGGTTCTCTAGGATGCCTCCTACAACCAAAACCTTTGAGGAGTTGATCAAATTGTTCTATCAATAATACTCCAACATCCAACATCTAGTCACCATGATTAATATCTGCAATCTCAAACAATATCCAGGAGAAACATTCTTGACATTTCTCAAAAGATGGAGAAAGAAATTCTCTATATGCTAGGCCTATTCCAGAAACTGAGAAGCTAGAAATCTTCATCAACAATATTGTTCCAGAAATCAACTACCCTTTACAAATGCAAAATCATATATCTTTTGATAAGATGGTAGACAATGCAATCAAAATTGAAAAAGTACTTGTGAAAAGAGGAGACATCACACTTCAAAAGGACAAGTATGAATCTAGTTCTAAGGATAAGAACAAAAATTGGAACAATAATAAGGGCATCATCAAAGATGGCATTGTTGATAATCTCCATGCCCCATCTAAGGCACATGATTTCAATCTAACCATTGGTACCCAAGCCATCAAAGCTTTAGAACAAAAGGTACCTGAATCATCTCAAAAGAAGCCAGAATAAAAATCTCGGTCCACTGATAATAAATGAAAGTTCACTCCTCTTGGAGAATCTTTGGAATCAGCTATGAGAACTCTGCTAGCTAATAACATCACTCTTTTCTTGAGATCTGACAATTTGATCCTAACCCTAAGCCGATATGGTGGAGAGAGAATGAATTCTATGATTTCCATTAGGGTAAAGGTCATAAAACTAATAACTGCTTGCGCTTGAAGCATACCATTCAAGACAAGATTGATAATGGAGAAATCATGATTGATAATCCTAAAAGCAATAATGATCACACAACATTCACCGGACCATTTCCGAAACATAGTCAAGGAGATTCATCTTCTTAGCCTAATATGGGTGCTAAGGTCAATTATGCCTATTCTGGAAATACTACTATTATCAATATGGTTGAACCAAGCCTATCTAAGAGTTGCAATGTCATCACAATTGTAAGAAGAGATAGAGAAAATCAATCAGGTGCCATAGTTACTCAATCACAAGCTCAGGCACACTTACAAGGATAAATCCCAAATCAATCAAATGTCTCTAAGGTGCCTTTCAATCTATCTTCCACTTCTAAATAGAGGGCAACATCTAAATCTTCAAATCCTAAGGACACGAGGCCCACTTCGTACAGTATCATTCAACAACTCCAACATACTAATGCAAAAGTCTCCATGTTTGAGTTGCTTCAGATATCTCTAGCTTATAGAGCCATCCTAGACAAAGCTCTGATCAGATCCAATGTTCCTGATAACCTTGATTTAGACAAATTCCAAGCTATGGTTGGTCATCTTATGTCTCTATAGTATATCTCCTTTTTAGAGGACAATGATAACTCCTTGAGTCATCTGCATAACTAGCCCTTGCATATTGAAGTCTTGATCCAAAACCATTGCGTCAAACATGTGTTGAAAGATGGGGGCATTGGTTTGAATATTTGTTCTTACAGCTTGATCACACAATTGGGATTTTCAGAAATGGCCATTGATCCTAGAAAGAAAATAACTATCAAAGCATATGATGAAGAAGAAAGATCCTCCAAGGGAACAATTGTCCTACCTATCAGAACAGGTCCTTTCATCAAAGATACTATATGTCAAGTTCTTGATATACCTTTGGCTTACAACATCCTTCTAGGGAGACCCTAGATACATGAAATGAAAGATATTCCTTCTACATACCATCAGTGCTTGAAATTTCCTTGTGATGGAGTAGAGGTAACTGTTCCAGCTGACGTGTCAACAACTTGCAATGCATTGAAGGAAAATACAGATAAACTTGTTCCTAATAATAGAGAATCTTCCACTAAGAAAATAGATGTAGCATCCACATCTAAGATGGAAGACATTGCAAAAGAGGTCAATATCTAAGAAAATAGTATAGGAGAATATACTATAGATCCAATTTTGTCTTTGACATCTCTCCCTATCTCACCTAAGTCTTATGGGAAAGCTCTAAAACAGTCCAAACAAGAATCTAAGGAACCTCTTGAGGCATATAAAGGAAAATTTGTTGCAGAAAAAGTACCTAAGCAAGAATTTGAAGAAGATGAAGTTGTGCTTGCATGGCTCTACAAAGATGAACTCGAATCCCAAGTTGTTCCACCTAGTGACTCTAAACTATCAAAGGTTCCTTCTAAGTCATATGGCCCAGGGGATAAACTGATAGCTAAGATGGGATATAAAGGAAAAGGACCTCTAGGACTACAGGGTAAAGGTCTTCTGTTGCCTCTTGAACATCATGGTTGAGCCAATAAGAATACGACAGGTCTAGGATACATGAAGAAGCCTTTCTATCTTAGCAAGAATTCCTCACATGTCTTAGAATAGATTGAGCCCTCTGTAGAAAATCAACTAAAGGGAGAAATAGAACAATCTGATAGTGATGATTTAGACACCACTGACGATCGCATTCCCTATGAGCATTTTCCTAAAGAAATAAAAGACCTCCTTGATACTGGAGATGATCCAATCAAAAGAATTAATGTAGTAGAAACACAAGAACCTACTATAAAGCAAGAGATAGTTACACCACAAGAACCAGCTAATTTCAAAGAAAATCAAATAGACAAAGAGGAAGGTAGTAGTTATTCTGAGACAGATTCTCATGAGTATGAATTCAAATCAAAATCTAAGGGTAACCCTTCTTGGGGTATTCATCCTGACTTTACTCATGTTCTTAGATTTCCTAGAGGCATAGATGAAGAATCTAATGAATATGAATGGCGAGCCATTCCAGAAGAAGATGAGATTATTACAAAGAAACATGTTGATATTATTCACCAATATGCACCTAAACCCAATGTAATTCTAGAGCGAAATGATGAACTTATCGAGTCTGATCCACTGATGGATGAAGTGGACTCCCAAAATGACATTGAGCCTATTCATGAATCGAATGTCTTAAGTTGTAATATCACCTTTGAACTTGAGCATCAGGTTAGGACCAATGATGATAGATCCATATCCGTAAACACTCTTTCCCAATCTTTCACCACTTTGACTATCCAATGCCCTAACCTTCTTGACATAACATCCACCAACTTGAACCAAGGTATTTATACCTTTCCCAATGACTATACCCTTTCTTTCTACCTACATGTAGTTGATCCTATGAGGACTTCCATCAGTGAACTGAGCATTAGCATGATAGAGTCAGACATCAAGTATCTTAGTCAGAAAAATAAGAATAAGAATAAAAAGAAAAGGAGTTATGAGGGTCAAAACCACTTTGTGGCAGTCTCAGGAGCTACAAAAGTAAAAATAAAAGATGTATCTAAAGGTGAAAACCTCTTTGAGGTGCCTAAGGATGAAATATTTGATGTCCTTTTGAGTCATTTACAGGATAGATCTCCAGTTCTAATTGAGCCCACTCAATCCATCAACTTGGGAATAGCAGAGGAACCACAGTTGATCCATGTAGCATAATCTTTATCAAAAGAAGAGAAGAAAAAATTTACGGTAATCGGACATAATAACCCAGCCAAAATAACCTTGGACACAATAACCCCACCATAATAACCCAAGGACATAATAACCCAGGGTCACAATAACCCTTGGTCAAAATAACCCTTGGTCATTTTAGATCAAGCTAGTATGATAAAAAAAGGGATTGTGAGGCATCATAGAGGATATTTAGATTATTTTTAGACCATATATCCATTATATACCCCTAAAATAGCCTTAAAACATCTTTAATATGCTTAAATAACTTATAAAATGGTAAATAATTATAGAAATAAAGACAAATTTGTGGGAATACGCTAAATAAGAGTTATTATAAAAAGATAAGTCAAAAGGCATTATGAAGAGGCATTAGGCGGATATATAAAGTGGTAGAATTAAGAGAAATAAAGGAAGGAAGAAGGGGAGAAGAATTAAGAGGCAATAGACAATCACCCCAACTTTCCAATCATAATGTGAACTTCTATTCATCTATTCAAGATGATCTTCCAAGAACCAACAATTCTATTGAGAGATGGCATAGAGGATTTAGTGAATTACTTCAATCATCGCATAGCTCAATCGGGAAATTCATCAAAGTAGTGAAAAAAGAATAGGGTCTTCAACATAATAAAATAGAGAAATATATGGTTGTACACACTACATAATGAAGCTGGAAAAAATACAGTGAACTCAAAGAAAGATTAAAAAGACCAGTTGATGGTTATGACAATAATAATATTTTAGATTATATAAGAGGCATTTCTCATAATTTGACACTTTAATTGAAATTTTGAATAAAAAAGTTTTTTAGAAATATACTTGTAATTCATAATTTTTTTTTTCTTTTCTCTATAATCTTATGGGGTTATTTTGTCTGTGGGTTATTTTGTCCATGGGTTATTTTGACAGCGGGTTATTTTGGATTGGGTTATTATGGCCATGTGTTATTTTGTCCTCGAGTTATTGTGGCTGTGTTATTTTGTCCAGGGTTATTTTGGTCGGGTTATTATGTCCTGTAAAGAAGAAGATTAACTTTGCATGGAAATATCTAGATATGCCAAAGTTGGATCCCGATCTTATAATGCACCATTTATCTATAGCTCCTGGAGTAAAACCAATTAAACAAAAATTAAGAAAGATGCATCCTCATGTTGCACTCTTGGTCAAAGCTGAATTAGAGAAACTACTAAAAGCCAGATTCATCTGTGTTATTGATTATGTAGAATGGATCTCTAATATTGTACCTATTTGAAAACCAGATAAATCAATCAGAGTGTGCATAGACTTTAGAGATGTAAATAGAGCATGCCCTAAGGATGATTTTCCACTACCTAACATTGATATGATAGTGGACATGACTGCGGGTTTTGAGATGTATTCTTTAATAGATGGTTTTTCTGGATATAATCAAATAAAAATTTCTCCAGAAGATCAAGAGAAAATTGCTTTCACATGTGCATGGGGCACCTTCTGTTGTAATGTCATGCCATTTGGACTTAAGAATGCTGGTGCTACATATCAGAGAGCCATGACATCTATTTTTCATGACATGATGCATAGGACTATGGAGGTTTATGTTGATGATACTTTAACAAAATCTATGATTAGAGTTGAACATCTAAATAAATTGAGCAAGATACTAGACATAATGGAAAAATTTAGTCTTAGACTAAATCCGAAGAAGTGTGCTTTTGGTGTCACTTCTGGAAAGCTCTTAGGATACATAGTTTCAAAGAAGGGCATTGAAGTTGATCCAGCTAAAGTAAAGGCTATCATGGAGATGCAACCTCCCAAAAACATCAGTCAAATGAGGACATTGCAAGGGAGAGTTCAATCTATCAGACACTTCATATCTCAGCTAGTAGACATATCAAATCATCCTATCTTGATGGCTCCTATACAAGGGAAGTTGTTGATCCTGTATGTTTCCACAACAGATACATCACTGGGGGCATTTCTTGCACAACATGATGAGAACAAGAAAGAAAGAGTTATATACTATATCAGTAGAACATTTGTGGCATACAAAAAGAATTATTCTATGATTGAGAAGGCTTGTCTAGCTGTGATCTTTGCATCACAGAAACTGAGACATTATATGTTGGCGCATACCACACATTTGGTAGCTAAGATTGATCCACTAAAATACCTACTAAGCAAATCTGCCCTCACCAGTAGATTAGCTAAATGGCTCATGTTCTTAAGTGAATTTGACATTGAATATGTTGAAAGAAAAGCTATAAAAAGACAGGTTATTGCTGATCAATTGCTAGATGCACCTATGATTGATGATACACTAATGCAAATGGAATTTCTAGATTCCTCTATCATGACTCTTTCTTCTAGAGAATGGCAGCTATTCTTTGATGGCTCCTATACACAAAATGGATCAAGAGCAGGCATATTATTTATAACTCCTCAAGGATACTCCATACCTAAAGCATTCAGATTAAAGTTCCCTTGCACAAACAATATTGTAGAATATGAAGCCCTTGTTAATGGCATGAAACTAGCAATTGAGTGGAGAGTGACAGAGATACACATTCATGGAAACTCCCAACTTGTTATCCATCAAGTCAATGATGTGTACCAGACTAAGGATGAAAAGCCCATTCCATACAAAAGAATGGTAGATGATCTAAAGAAGTATTTCATATCTATCACATTTGAGGAAATACCTAGAACAAAGAATAAGGTTTCCAATGCAATGACAATGCTATCTACTCTATTACAACAACCTAAACATGAGCTATGCTACGAGTTCCTGGTGGAAGCACCATCTTATCTTGCATATGATTCCCCTAAAACCCGCATGATCTGCACTATTGTTGTTCATGATTCATCCCGATACAAAAACCTATTCTCCTATCTCCAAGACCAAATCATTCCCGATACCTTCAACCACCATGAAAAGAGATACCTTATCAATAATGCCTCCTGATATGTCATCATTGGTCATGATCTTTACAAATGAGGTCTAGATGGTACGCTCCTTAGATGTTTAGAAGGGGAAGAGTCTCAACATGCATTAGAGGAAGTCCATGAGGGTATATGTGGGTCACACTCGAATGGTTTAACACTAGCTCGAAAATTTATTAGGGTTGGGTACTATTGGCCTAAAATGGAGGAGTCTATCAAGTTTGCTAAGAACTGTCAAAAGTGCCAAGTGCATGGTAACTTAATTCATGCTCTAGGGAGAGATCTAATTCCCTTCACTACATAATGACATTTTCATCAATAGGCCTTTGATCTTATAGGAGCTATACATCCTCATTCTTCTACTGGACATACCCATATAATCATAGCTATAAATTATTTTACAAAATGGGTAGAAGCAGTCCCTTTGACACAAGCAAGTGGAAAACAAATATCTATGTTCATATTGAACTACAAAATATGTCGGTATGGTATTCCACATTCTATAATCATAGATAATGGTGGAAAATTTAAGAACAAAGATCTATATGATTTATGTGCCAAATTCAAGATTACACAACATTGGTCATCTATCTACTATCCTCAAGGGAATGGACAAGCAGAGGCTTCTAACAAGAATCTATTGAAAATCTTTCATCGTACAGTTAATAAGATAGAAAGAGACTGGCATCTCATGATCAATCCAGCTCTTTTGGCCTATAGAACAAGTATCGGAATGCCCACTGTGGATACACCTTTCTCATTAGTTTATGGGTCTAAAGCGGTACTGCCTGTTGAGGTTGAAATCCCATCACTAAGAATTAGAATGCATGGTCTAGTAATTGATGATGACTACAGAGTGTCTAGGTTGCAAGAACTTGAACTACTAGATGAGCATAGACAAGCAACGTATGATCATCTTAGAGTGTATCAGAAGAGAATGTCTAGAGGTTACAACAAGAAAGTCAAATACAAAGAATTTCAGGTTGGCGATCTAGTCTTGAGAGAGAATCCTAAAAATCAATCACATAGAGAACCCAACTGGTTGGGTCCCTTTGTTATCACTACTACTTTTGGCTCTGGTGCCTATCAACTCTCAACAATTGAAGGAGAACAACTCTAAGAACCAATCAACGTTCTCCATTTGAAGAAATTCTATGCCTAAGGCATTCAATCTATGGTAAAATGTCTTGAAAAAATTTAAAAAATTAGAAAAAGTCCTGAAAAATGAACATCTTGGTGAAAACCTAGAAATAGGCACCTTGATGATTCACAAAAAATGTAGAAAATATCAAAAGTACAAAAAAAATTGGGAAAAATAAAAATACAAAAAAATGAGAAAAAGAAAAAGGGCCTTGGTGAAAACCTAGAAACAGGCACCTTGGTAGCAAAAATAGAATCTCTGCCAAGATGGTGAAAACCCAACAAACGGGCGCAACTTGTTTCAAAATGCTCCATCTATCAGCGTAATCTTCGTCTTTCCTAGCTTTCAGTCTTGCTTTATTTTGTACATATCTCTTGGTTTGTTCCTGAATTCCTATTTTCAATAAGTCAATCTGTACACCAATCAACTAAAGTGTCTATATCCTATCAATGTTCAAATTTGGGGGCAATCAATGTTATATCTTGTGGCCTCTAGTATACTTTAGATGTGTCATCTCCAATCAGAGTCCTTTGAAGCTTTGTTTGAGTCATTTAGTCAGTCCCGTCTCCAGAAAGGATTTTGCATCTACAACAACGCAATCAAACATCAAACACAAACTGAAAATAATCTATGCTTTTTACATGCTTTTATCTCCTTGTATGTTTGCTCATTCACATTGAGATTTTTGCATATTTTGTTCCCACGAGCTCTTCAATGATGTCCTTTACAGGATTTAGAGAGTAATGACTAGGGGCATAATATTTTCTTTGTCTTATGTTTGTATGTGAAAATATAACTACTTTGAAAATTCTGGATTGAAATGGTGTCCAACTGTAAGAGCCTCTATCTTGAATTGGATGGCCATGTGTACCTCAACCATTGATACCCAGAAAATTCAAGGCAGTTTGATCTAACTATTTTCTTTTTTGAGTGAGTTCTTTCTCCTATTGTGAAATGCGATCTTACCTAAGGATGTGAATGATAAAGGGTCACTACAGGTAATTCACATTAGATTTAGAATGATCTCTTGACTATTTGATATGTTTGTATGCAAGGCATAATCTGGTCATCATGACATCTATGTTTTGATGCTTATACAAATTGCTATATCAAAATGGACATGATATTCAGGTCATCCTGGCATTTGTGCCTTGGTGCTTATATCTAATCCGACATTTCAAAAATAAAATCAATATTCATATGTCCATGGTTTCCTAACCAGTGGGTGTTGTATTGATCCTTACGTATACAAATTGATATTCATATGTCTATAGTTTCACGACTAGTGGAAATTGTATTGATTTATCCGATTACCTAAAAATTCAATGATGAAATCAACCGACACATGATCAGTGACTAGGTTCTAGGTCTTAGGTTTCATTATATTTTACATGTTTCTTTGCATTTTTCATGTTTGCATGATCTCACAAATGGCTACATAAACTTCAACACTTAAATGATTCTTCTATCACCTCTTCAAATCTCACAAGAGCTGACACTTAACTCAAAGGTCTCTTCATGGAATCGCAAGAAGTTATCCTCCTGGGTTAAACATTCTTTTGACATAAGACTGAGTACTTATCTTCATCAATTCCAGCAAAACATATCATTTGTATCATTGCATCTACATTTCATATCATAACCAACTGTTGCATTACACTACATCCATGTGCATAAGCATAAATCATACATACATCTTTTCATAATGAAAACACATTTGCATTACATCCATACATATGAAAGAAATCATTGCATTGCATATATCCATACATACATTCTACACTACTCATAGCATAAGCATCACATGATATCATCATAACTCAAAAACATGACAAGTACAAATGAAGTCATAACCAAAATCTTGATCTCATATATCATAACACTTGAAATAGTCAAGGGTGCACTATTGGCACAATGTACAAAAGAATGGGCTTGATGAGCTATCAGTAATCAGAATAGTATCGATATCAATATCAATAAACCAATAGAATATCAAAATATTAGGATAGATCAGCTATTGGCCTGATCCTTGCCATCTGGTGGAGGTGGTGGTGGGGCATTTGGTACTACCTCAGCCCTAGGTGCCCTCACTCCCTTTGATGCCATCATGTACAGAGAGTATGAAGGAACTCTCTGAGCAAGTGGAACCACAGTGTAGTATGCTGAAACATAGTAAGCAGATCTGGAGGTCTGATAAATAACTTCTACCTATAATCTTTGCACCTCACCACGAAGCTCAGTGCGTTATCTATCTGCCTCTAGATATCTCTCCTCCCAGCGAGCACTATGCACCTTCAAGTCCCAGACTTGTAATTTGAGCCTCCTCACGATCTCCTATGTAGACAATGGCACACTAGGCTTAGCATCTGCCATTGGCATGTCAGTATCCTCTATAGGTTGCTCTGTGGTCTCTACTCTCTGTGCCTTACAACATTTAACCTCTACACCCAGATCAAACCCAATATCCTCCTATATCAGATGAGTATCACCACCTACAACCTACTCAGTTGCAAGTACCTCCTCAGCTAAACCAACATTCCCTGGAGTACCACCCTCTCCCCTAGTCCATCTCTGAGAACCTATAGATCTACCTACTATGGAACTAGTGGGATGAGGGGGCCTCATCTATCTTGATGGTCTTTGTGGAGGAGCCATCACTCTTGGTCTTAGAGGTGTGGGGTGTATAATTAGAACCTATGTGGGTCTTAGACTCTGTCCCATCAAAGCACTTGTAACATCCATCACCTCCTCCATGGCGGGTATCAACTCTATTGGGTCAAAAAATCTATAAATCAGATGATCAGCAAGCCATGATATAAATCCATCTGTCACTCCTGCATCCACAACCTATGGTCTGTACTCCCAATCTCTATAGATGATAGCACTATACTCCTATGTGCACAAGGCATAAGTAAGTCTCTAGGTCCATCCAAGTCTGAGGTCTCGGGCTATCTGTGCATAAGTGGCATAATCCTGCAGTGCATCCTGCACTCATTCATACTACCGCCAGACCCTGGTGATAATGAATCTCTCTAGAATGGAGGAGGACCTCCCAATCAATATGCGGCTCTGAAAGAAGAAACTAAATTGCTCATGTGCAGTAGGCTAGGGCTCAATATCTACATATGGCCTCCATCGAACAAAAGTCATATCATCGAGGCATCACCTCCAATACTCAGTATGGCCCATCCATTCCTGTATGACATATCCAGCATATATATATATCACAGGCTCCTGTAGCTACCTTTGTGAGGTACATACTAGTCTCAAAACTAGGATATGCTCCCATGCCTAGATCTATACAACAAGAGCTCCTATAGCAAAAGTCTTGCTCTTGTGGTACACTACCTTGTGCATCTTAGAGAACATATGTGCCAAAAGATATTGACCCCAGGCTAACTCAGAAGGAGTCGCCATCAAGCATGCAACCAACGGGGCCCAGCCCATCAATAGACCATTCTACTGATGGTTGGACATAATGATACCACCTATCATCCTGACAATGATACACTCCAGTCGGTGTGTCTATTCATAACACTAAACTAAGGTCTCTAAAGAAATCAAAGTTGTCATCTATGTGTCATCTTCGAAGAGACATCAAAAATCCAATAGACTTGAGTTCCCCGAACTCACATACTCTGGATGTCGCCCTACATGGAAAGGAATGTGTAGTATATGATAGACATCCTCTGGGGTCACAGTAATCTCCCCAGTTAGCAAGTGAAAGGTCTAGGTCTCTGAGTGAAATCACTTGATCAAAGCAGTCAAAAGTCCATGATTTACCTTAATCTCGGGTAAATGAATGAGATACTCAAATCCACATGAAGCAAGGTGTACCCTCATGGGGTCTAGTAGTGACACACATAGTCTCTAAGTGGCTAGATGTGAGATATGTACATGAACATCAAGATATATGACCTACACAGTACACAAACAGGGCACCCTATCAGTAATTCAGTTATAGAACAGGTTACAAGTGCATCAAATTGGACAGTTCAGTATTTCAAAAGGTAGGTTAAAAGGTCAACAATCAAGCTAAGAGATTAGAAAAATCAAACATTTGACCTAGCAATGAGTTTTTGGCTCACTATTTTTCATACGACACTTTAGACTAGCAGGGAAAGTCATACGAGTGTCTCCATCATACCATACAACAGCATAGTAGTACGACAATGTATACCTCCTCGTACGAGTTATGAGGGACCTGACGAAACATCATACGACTCTTGGGTCCCTCTCATACGAGTCTTCGGGGTTAATGAAATGACCATCTACCTAGGGTTGAAAAGTCCTATAAGTCCAGGCGGATGGTCGTACAAGTTTTTGTGCATGCAAAATCAAAAAATTAAAAGCATACGAAAAAGGTGCTAAAAATCCTATAAACAAATAAAAATTGACTTTTCAGAGAGGCAAAGAGGTCCACCTACCGGATGTCTGTACTGCCAAGGTCTCTGGTGTCTCTGACTACACTCAAAATGATGTGAACTCATAGGTACCTTCATTTCTACCATTTTCTTGCCCGGAGGGCTCCACAAGTTTTCAGAAGTCAACGGTGAAAATGACCTTTCTGACCTTTATATAGCTTTTGACCTAATTTTCAAAAGTGCTCCATTTTTCATGAAAATTGCACCCCTGGCTAATTTTGATGTTTTGAACCCATTTTTAGGATCAAAATTGAAATCTAAGATTATTTACTATGTCAAAATCATGATTTAAAATTTTCAGACCCAAGATGTCTGACTGCTTGTACAATCAACCTTCAATCATCACAGGAATCCAGTATTCAACTTAACTGATTATCTTACATCAAACTATCAAAATTTTAACTTGGTCAACTATGGTCAACTCATGGTTTCACCTAGTCAAACTTGGTCTTTTGGACCTCCAAACGATGCAGAATGCATTCTCGAACGTGTTTAACCACTTCTCAAATCAATTAACATGCTTCTAAAACTACAACGTTGACTTTTCTTCTCAAATTTCAATTTTCATCCCGAAGGGGGCATGGTATTTCACATCATTCAAAGTTTGTAATCTAAATTTGAAATCAAATCTTTCCTTAGTAATCAAGACAACAACCACGTCTAGTTGTTGTTTCATCAAAAAGACCTCATCGCTTGGGGCAAATCAATCATCGCTTGGGGCATATCAGTTTCATTGAGATCCATATCAATTTGGTATTCTCTTAATCTGGTAAACTATAACAATTTTTCATAATCATCGGTTCATTAGTGTTATTTCCTTGGTTCTTCGTAACTGAAGGGTTCAGATGTGATACCAATGTGATTCTTATCGACAATCAGGTCTGGAATCGGTCACTCACTTCTTCGCAATCATAAGGTTCAGAATTAGGCATTTTGAGACTTTGCAATCATCGTTTCATTGTTGTTATAGTTAACATTATCTTTGGTCATTTAGGACCTAATATCTTCAAATCTTTCAATCAATTTTCATCTCATATCACGGTTTCTATCTCATATCAATTTCAATTTCAAACATCAGTTTCAACATCATACACAGACTGTCTTTGAACCACTGCGCTTCACATAGTAATTCAAAGAGGGGCAAAATGTAATACTCCAAAAATGGGCTATAGGTTCATTAACCTCCTATATCGACACATCAAATGAAATCAACATCAAAGTCCTAACCTAAGGCACACGACATATTATCGAATCTTAATTGATTATCCTAAATTTTACATCATGGAATATTCCTTATTCCTATTTATCTTAATTATCTTTAATTTAATGATTATTTGGTGATAAATCCTATTTATCCTAAAGTTTGATTAATTAATATTTTGAATATTTAATTAATTAGATTTAATACTTCCACTTAATTATTTAATTGGATTTAATTCTATTTATTCCTAAATTGTATTATTTAAATTTTGACGATAAATCAAATATCCTATGACTAATTGATTAAATTCTTATTTAATTAATTAATGTCAATTGTCAAATTTAATAATATAGTTTTTGAATAAAAGTTTGATTTAATAATTGATTAACCCATAAATCAATTGTTTTATTTTTTTTAAAATCAGTTAAGTTGAGGATAAATCACTTTATTTCATAATTAATTATGCACATCCAAAAAATAGTTAAACTTTAAATCAGAAAATTAATTCAACTTGTTTTAAAAATAAACTCAACTCTCTTTTGAGTTGAAAGCTGATCTCAATTTCTGATTTAAATTAAAAAGATGATTTGCATGATTTTGTGAGTTAATCTATCTCTAAATTCTTGATAACTTAAAAATCAACCTGAGTTTATCAAGAGTGATTTATGGCTTTTTCCATGCACCTCCAAATTCCTAGATTTCTATAAATTAAAGGCTCAGCTCTTCATTTGGGATCCATCCACGAATTGCATCCTCACATTGGCGAATTGGTGATCGAAGAATCTATCTTTGCGAATCAAAGCTATTGTGAGATTTTCATTTGTTTTTGACCATTCATATCATTTAGCATATCATTGTTAGATTAATTGCATGTCATAACAGTTTTTCATATAAAATAGATCCATATCAGTTTTATTTCATCTTATTGCATAGAAAATCCAAAAATATAGATTAATTTGCATTCATCTCATATCTAGATTCTGCATTCAAATCCTTTGTTTAGGTGTCGTCAAGGTCACTAATCTCGGTCCAATCTGAGAATATCATACTCGCACCTACTAGAAGGCAGTAAATCATCTGGTTAGATTAGTTTCCATTTCACTACACGATTTTGATTTCTACTACCCTCTAATGTTTTACTGAAATGTTGTGTCTATAGCTAGGTAGAAAATTCACACACATAGGTTGTGCTCTTGTTTAGCTCTCATCCCCTTAGCAGTCAGAGGTGCAACAGGTGTGACATAATCATGCTTGACATAATACTTTGTAGAGTCGCCAATACCGACTAGATGCAGTTTCATCAAGCTTTTCATGGAAGTTCTCCTTATTTAGCTTTGGTACTTCCTTCTTATACATCTTGATCATTTGCTCAAAGTACCTTTAAAATTGTTCTTTGTAAGCACCAACAACTATGATACCAATTGTTAATATGATTTAGAACAACAAAGGGGGGGGTGAATCAGTTGTTCTTAGGTCCATATGTATAAAACAAACTTTAAAACTCTTCAACAAATCAGATCCAATAACCAACAACTACTCAAACATTACTGATTGCATAATAAAAACATATAACAATGCAGTCCACTTATCCAATAGTATCTAACTTGTAAAACACAAAAATTCTCAAACCAAAATATTCACACAAGTATTAACACCAGGATTTATAGTGGAAACCCAATTTGGGAAAAACCACTTTGTAACATGTTACTATTATTTTCACTCTTTTGAAGTGAGCTCTGTGAAAATCCAACCCTATCAAAGGTTACAAACACACTATCAGGTGTGACTTGGTTAAAGGATTCAAACCACTCTATTAAAAGTGTGCCTTGTTATAGGACTTACATACATCCCATTAGAGTGCAACCTTGTTCAAAGGATTTATAAAAATAACTGTTAGGTGAACCACTGTTAAAAGAATTTTGACTGATACAATGGTTAGATAGTAACAATAATATTGATCTGAAAAACATACAACTCACTTTGCAAATATCAGATCCAATTCTATACACATATGCTGGGTTTACTAACTGTGAACCTTTTCCATCCCCATCATTGATCTGCTCGAAAATCCCTTCAAGCAATCACAACACTTCTCCTTTAGCCTTTTCTTCTTATATAGTCAATAACATCAACAATACTTCCACCATCCTCTTCTCTTTCAACCTCATGCTCCTCAATTAGGTCAATACATCTTTTGCCACTTAATCTCCTTCATAGATCTTAGGGTTAGGTCAAATTCATTGAATCCTTCCAACTTTATGTTCTCCATCCATCCTTCTAGAAATATCTAAAATCTCCATATAGATTTACAATAAAACATTTTATAGTGCATTAAATGCTTTCGTACAATCAATAAATAAAGTAAACACAATATACATAATCCAAGAATTCAACTATGTCGGCTAGAAATCTGAATTCTTCCTCAAATGTAAATTGTTGATGGTCAATCAGAAACATCAGAGGTGTTGATTCTAGCTGACCTATACACAACTTACGATGCTTTGAAAGAAAGTGTTGATAAACTTGTTCCTAATAACAAAGAATCTTCCACTAAGCAAACAAACATGGCGTCTACATCCAAAAAGGAAGACAGTGCTTAAGAAGTTAAAATCAAGGATAATTGCATGGGAGAATACACAATGGAACCTGTTTTATCTCTTACATCTCTCCCATTGTCCCCAAAATCTTATGGACAACCTTTTGACAAAGTGAAACCCATAGGTAAAGAATCACATGTCATATTCAATGGAAACTTTGTCACAGAACAAGTATCTAAACAAGAGTTTGAGGAAGAAGAAGTTGTGCTTGCATGATTATACAAGGATGAGCCTCAATCCCAATCATTCCAAAAATGTGACTCCACTTCAAGAAAAATTCCTCAGAAGTCATATAGACCAGGGGACAAATTGATCACAAAAATGGGATATACTAGAAAAGGACCTCTAGGACTACAAGGTAAGGGTCTTCTATCACCTCTTGACCACCATGGTCAAACCAACAAGAATACAACAAGTCTAGGATATAAGAAGAAGCCTTTCTATCTTAGCAAGAACTCCCCACATGTCTTAGAATAGACTGAGCCATCCACAACAAATCAACTAAAGGAAGAAACAACTGAACAATTTGATAGTAATGATTCAGACACCACTGATGAGCTCATTCCTTATGAGTGTTTGCCTAAAGAAATAAAAGACCTCCTTGAAGCTGAAGATGATCCAGTAAAAAGAATCAATGTAGTAGAAACACAAGAACCTACTATAGAACAAGAGACAATTGCACCACAAGAACCAGCTGATCTCGAAGGCAATCAACTAGACAAAGAAGAAGGGGGTAGCTATTCTGAAATAGATTCTCATGAGTATGAATTCAAATCAGAATCTGAGGGTAACCCTTCTTGGGGTATCCATCTTGACTTTACACACATTCTCAAATCTCCTAGAGGCATAGATGAAGAATCAAATGACTATGAATGGGGAGCCATTCCAGAGGAAGATGAGCTTATCACAGAAAAACATATTGATGTTGTTCACCAATATGCACCTAAACCCAATGTAAGTCTAGAGCGAAATAATGAACTTAACGAGTCTGATCCACCGATGGCTGAAGTGGACTCCCACAATGACATTGTCATGACCCCTAATCAGTGTATAGAATACAAATATATTGCTAAATACATACTAATTAATATAGTAACTAATTAATAAATATAATATTAATCATTGATGCTAATCAATATTATCATATTAATATTAAAAGTATGTAAATAATATGTCAATATAATATTATTAATCAATATAAAATAAATAAATAATATAATATAATACAATATTTAATCATAATATAAATGCTATATATATTTAATATATTATTATATATTAGAATAATATTTAATCTTATATCACAATAAATATATTATATATATTACTCTTATAAATATTATATTAATTACCACACATTTGAAATATATTATTATAACATACATATTATAAATAAAAAAATACTAATAATAGGAAAAATTCTATTAATACGTGTTTTTTATAATAGTTGTTATCTATACACAACCTTGAAAGTATTGAAATGAAAATGCTAGCAAGGAGTAGTGACCGACAGGTTCTTAATGGCCACACATACGATGGCATATAATGACACTAAGACACCAAATTGATGAGATGGCTCTGTTCAGTATAGAAGACCCATCATCGATAATACACACATATTCTATATCATTTGATTGACAATGGTAAGAATGATGACTATATCATTCCAAGCATTGCCGAATATGCTATGATAGGGAATGAACTATATTATTGCAAGTATTTTATTATATAATTAAATTATGATTATATTTAATATGATTACCGTAATAATCAGTTTGATTGCCATGATGATACAACGTGACTCTTCATTATTATTATTTTTCTATGAGAAGTGATCATTCCATCACACCTCTTCACTTAGTAGATCATTTATATTTATGGATATTTTATCATTGCAAGGGGATATGGAAGAGGATTGAAGAAGAATATAGGTGTAACACTCAATAAGAATCAGAAACCGTTATCTCTTGGTGTATCCTTCATCACCAACCTTCTAGTGTACTCCGGTTGCATAGCTCGACAAGTAATAAATAGAGACAACACCCTTGTGGCCATATGTGTAGTGCTGATATCAGAACACCATAACCATTATTGTTGAAATATAGAACATCTAGATCAGACACAACAACTTGTCACTATAAGTGATCCCCTCTTAAGCTGTACATACATATTAAAATAACAGTCATAGTAACATATTCAGAATTGCATAGATCAGACGCAACACCATATAGCTTCATTGTCATTAGGAAGATCTGAGATCTCTATATATCTATAGATTAAAATATCTTAGCTGGCATGATTTCTACTGTTGTATTAGATACAATAGTGATCTAATATATTGTCATCAATAGATTTTACATATTATCAAGATAATCTTAGTGATGTCTTTAATTGCCTCGCATATATCCAATTGTCACATTAGAGGTAGTAGTGATATTGTCATTGATTATATAACATAAATATTCCTAAGTGGTATAATAGATCATCATCCTTAATGTCAAGTGTGACTGTGAGGAAAGAAGCCTCTTGCAATTGATTTTTCAAGTTAATTGTCCCCACTTTTCAAGTTATCATAAAAGGGTTCATTACAAACATTGAGCCTATTCACGAATTGAAAATTTTAAGTTGTAATATCACCTTCAAACTCGAGAGTTGGGTTAGGACCAATGATGATAGATCCATATTCATAAACACTATTTCCCAATCTTTCACCACTTTGACTATCCAACATCCTAAACTTCTTGACCAAACCTCCATGAATCTGAGCCAAGGTATCTATACCTTTCCAAATGAATATGCCCTTGCTTGCTACCTCAATGTAGTTGAGCCTATGATGACTTTCATTAGTGAACCGAGCATTAGCATGAAGGAGTCAGACATCAAGTATCTTAGTCAAAAGAATAGAAATAAAAAGAAAAAGAAAAGGAGTTCTAAGGGTGAAAACCACTTTGTGGCAGTCTCTGAGGCACCAAAGGATGAGATATTTGATGTCCTTCTGAGTCATTTATAGGACAGATCTCCAGTATTGATTAAGCCGACTCAATCTATCAACTTGGGAACAACAAAAGAACCATAGTTGATTCATGTAGCACAATCCTTATTAGAAGAAGAAAAGAAAAAATTTACCACATTCTTAACAGAAAAGAAGATCAAATTTGCATGGAAATATTCAGATATGCCAAGGTTGGATCCTAATGTTATAATGGACCATTTATCTATAGCTCCAAGGGTCAAACCTGTTAAGAAAAAATTGAGAAAGATGCATCCACATGTTGCACTCTTGGTCAAAGCTGAATTAGAGAAACTACCAAAAGTCAGATTCATCTAAACCAGATAAATCAATCAGAGTGTGCATAGATTTCAGAGATGTAAACAGAGCATTCCCTAAGGATGATTTTCCATTACCTAATATTGATATGATAGTGGACATGACTGCGAGCTTCAAGATGTATTCTTTAATGGATGGTTTTTCTAGATATAATCAAATAAAAATTGCTCCAGAGGATCAAGAGAAAATGGCTTTCACATGTGTTTGGGGTACCTTATATTGGAATGTCCTACCATTTGGGCTTAAGAATGTTGGTGCTACATATTAGAGAGCTACGAAATCTATCTTCCATGACATGATGCATTGAACTATGGAGGATTATGTTGATGATACTTTAGAAAAATCTATGATAAGATCTGAACATCTAAATGATTTGAGAAAAATACTAGATTGAATGGAGAAGTTTAATCTCAGACTGAACCCTAAGAAGTGTGCTTTTCGTGTCATGGAGATGCACTAAGGTCAAAGCTATCATGGAGATGAAACCTCCCAAGAATATCATTCAAATGAGAACATTACAAGGGAGAGTACAATCTATTAGACACTTCATATCTTAGCTAGCAAAAATATCACAACCTTTCACAAAGATTTTACATAAAGGTGTGACCTTTTCATGGAATGAGGAATGTGAAACAACTTTAACTATATCAAGAAATATCTATCAAATCCTCCTATTTTGATGCCTCCTATACAAGGGAATCCATTGATCTTATATGTCTCCACCATAGATACATCACTGGGGGCATTACTAGCACAACATGATGAGAACAAGAAGGAAAGAGTTATATACTATATCAATAGAACATTGATAGCATATGAGAAGAACTATTCAATGATTGAGAAAGCTTGTCTAGATATGATCTTTGCATCACAAAAAATTAGACACTACATGTTATCTCATACCACACATTTGGTAGCTAATATTGATCCACTAAAATACCTACTAAGCAAAGCTGCCCTCACAGGTAGACTAGCTAAATGGTTGATGCTCTTAAGTGAATTTGACATTGAATATGTTGAAAGAAAAGCTATCAAAGGTCAAGTAATTACAAATCAACTGGTTGATGCACCTTTGTTTGATGATACACCAATGCAAATGGAATCCCCATATTCCTCTTTCATGAATCTTTCTTCTAGAACATGTAAGTTATTCTTTGACGGTTCCTATACATAGAATGGATCTGGAGTAGGCATATTGTTCATCACTCCTCAAGGATACTCAATCCCTAAAGCAATCAAGTTTCCTTGCACAAACAATATTGCTAAATATGAAGCCCTTCTTAATGGCATGAAGATAGCAATTGAGTGGAGAGTAACAGAACTACACATTCATGGGGACTCACAACTTGTAATACACCAAGTCAATGATGTGTATCAAATGAAAGATGGAAAGCTAATCCCATACAAGAGAATGGTACATGATCTAAAGAAATATTTCATATCTATCACCTTTGAGAAAATACCTAGAACAACTAATAAGGCTATTGATGCTATGGCAATGCTATCTACTTTATTATAGTAGCTCAGACATGAGCTATGCTACGAGTTCCTGGTGGAAGCAATAGCTTATCCTACATATGATTCCCCTGAAACCCGCATGATTTTCACTGTTGTTGTTCATGACTCATCTTGATACAAAAAAAAAATTCTCCTATCTCCAAGACCAGATCATTCTTGATACCTTTAACCACCATGAAAAAAGATACCTTATCTACAATGCATCCCAGTATGTCATCATTGGTCATGATCTGTACAAACAAGGTCTAGATGGTACACTACTTAGATGTTTAGAATGGGAAGAGTCTCAACGTGCATTAGAGGAATTCCATGAAGGCATATGTGGGTCACACTCTAATGGTTTAACACTAGCCCAAAAGCTTATTAGGGTTGGGTACTATTGGCCTGAAATAGAAAAAGAGGCTATCAAGTTTGCTAAGAACTGTCAAAAGTTCCAAGTATATGGTAACTTAATTCATGCACCATGGAGAGATCTAATTCCCTTTACTACACAATGGCCTTTTCACCAATGGGCATTTGATTTTATAGGAGCCATACATCCTCATTCTTCTAATGGACATACCCATATTATTACAGCTACAAACTATTTTACAAAATGGGTAGAAGCAGTCCCTTTGACTGGAGTAACCAGCAAACAAATTTCAATTTTCATCTTGAACTACATCATAAGTCGGTATGGTATTGCACATTCTATAGTCACAGATAATGGTGGAAAATTCAAGAATGGAGACTTAGAAAATCTATGTGCCAAATTCAAGATTACAAAACATTGGTCATCAATCTACTATCCTCAAGGGAATGGACAAGCAGAGGCTTCAAACAAGAATCTATTGAAAATCTTGCATCGCATAGTTAACAAGACAAGAAGAGACTAGCATCTCATGATCAATCTAGCTCTTTGGGCCTAAATAAAAAGTATCAGAACACCCACTGGGGCTACACCATTTGCTTTATTTTATGGGTTTGAAGTGATACTTCCTATTGAGGTTGAAATCCCATCACTAAGAATCAGAATGCATGGTCTAGTAACTGATGATGACTATAGAGTGTCTAGGTTGCAAGAACTTGAACTACTAGATGAGTGTAGACAAGAAGCATATGATCATCTCAAAGTATATCAAAAGATAATTTCTAGAGGTTACAACAAGAAAGTTAGACACAGAGAATTTAGGGTTGGTGATCTAGAATTGAGAGAGAATCCTAAAAATCAATCACATAGAGAGTGCAAGGGGAAGTTTGAACCCAAATGGTTGGGTCCCTTTGTTATCACTACTACTTTTGTCTCTGGAGCCTATCAACTCTCAACAACTGAAGGAGAACATCTCTAAGAACCAATCAACGTTCTCCATCTAAAGAAATTCTACACCTAAGGCATTTAGTCTATGGTAAAATGTCCAAAAAAAAATCATAAAAATTAGAAAAAGTCTTGAAAAAATGAACATCCTGGTGAAAACCTCACAATAGGTGCTGTTAGGAATTTTTCTTGTTGGAATCATATATTTGAATAACAACTTAAAATTATACCTCTTGAGGCTAATTCAAACAAGAGAAAGACGTAATTACTGAGGATTTGATAGGATCCTCCTTCATTTTTGAGTTCCACATACTCAGGCAGGTATTACATTTGAATAATTACTGATTACATAGTATTATGAAAGTGGACACTGATTAGCTATTAATCCCTCTAGTGAATCAACTTGCAAAATGCTCAGCATATGATCAGAATCAACTGAATACAGAACTTAACCAAACAAAATATGATTGTGAAAACAACAAGAATCAATGATCTAAGGATTCTCATCCTACTTCCTTTTCTAAGCTAGACTCAAGGAGGGTTAACCTCTGATTCTTTCTCTAAAGAATCACCAAATGTGAACTTATACCACTAGGATATATTTCTTTCTCAAAATATAAACACAATCTTGAAAATGTAAAAAATGGTAATTGAAAAGAATTTTAGTTCTTATAAGGATTGCATAAGATAACCATTTAAGAAAAAAAAACTTCAAACCAGTGCCTAAATCCAAAAGGGCAAAAGAGTCCTAAATGCAAATCCATGAGCTTCTCTAAGGAAATATAATAGTATGCCTTATATACAATCTACAATTTGAGTAAGATGCCTTGCAAACTACTTTGTCAATCTGTTACTATTATTATCAATATCCCTACAGATATATTTACTCTCAGAAATTGATGACAAAGATTTTAATCCTCTCCTTGAGAGAAACTCATGATCAATCACAGTGGTTTCCTAACAACCAGTATATTTTAGATGCCTTACATGTAAAACGTACAAGAGTAAACATAAGAAATAGATAGACAATAACAACATGAGATAGAAATTGCAGTATATTTATATGATAGAAGACTTGCAATTTACATAAGAAATCTCATGCTTAGAAATTCAGACACAAAATTCAAAAGTCTATCCTGTAGCAATTGTAATTGGTTTTTTCTATTATTGTTCAATCCAGAATCCTCAAAAAAATGAGGTTACAACTCTATTTATATCTTGTCTTCAACCATCTTGGAATTCCCTCATTAATAGGAATGCAACAAGCTTTGGATGGTTGAAAACCCTAACCCTAAAGAGCATAAGAAACAAAGCATAAAAAAAGAAAATACAACAAGCCCTTAGGTGGTGGAAAGAAAAAACTTTCTTGGACTATTTTGCATCCTGGATCGCTTGATAACTGACACCTTTGTCTACAAGTATTCATGATAGCTTCTTGAGTTTTAATGAGATATGGTGACCTCCATCTAGCTAATTTACACCATTCTTAAATGATAGCTTATCATCTCTATGCTCTAAGATCAGGTGTCAAGTCCTCCAGGTGTCCTCTCTACTCATCATCCAAGATATTGAAGTCCACTACAGAAGATTTGATCTTCTTGGGCCTTGTGAGCTCATCCAATGTAGCAACCTCTTCCTCTGTCGACCATTTAAAGTTCTGAGTGTGTTGTAGTTGTGCCTTCTATCACTCCCACCTATCATTTTTTAAGGTTTTGACATCTACAAAAAACTTAATCAACTCCATTTATTCTTTTATGGCTTCATCCAGGGTCTTGTTGAACCTTTCCATATCTACTTCATTATTTTCACCTAAAAATGCCTCTTTCCTAGGCAGGGTAAGATCAAAATCTGATCTCCATTTATCAAGGCTCTTAATGTCACCCTCTGCATCTTTAATGGGAGGTATAAACTTATTTGAATCTGAACTGAGTAGGCCTACCTTAGCCTCTATCTGATTTTCTTTTCCTTTAAAAAGTGGCAATATAGCTTTAACTCTATTAATCTCCTCTCCCACTTGTAGGACTACCTCTGGTATATCATTCCTCAAGGACTGAACCACTACCAATCTCTCAAAAAGTGGTGATCTGACAGACCAAGTTGCATAATACCCGCTCAAAATTTGTACATAATTATCAACTTCTACCTGTAACTCTGGCAACTTGCTATAAGCATTAAAAATAAGATCAGATTTATCCTTAATAATATTAATTCTATGCTAAATTTTTTTTAATAAGGCCTATAAGATAGCCTCATTCTTCTCTACATTTATCTTTTCTAATTTTGTAGCTACTTCTTCTTCTATCATCACTTGTGCTTCAACTTTTTCTATTTGCTCAGGAGGTGCAGGGGCTTCTATAGGATTATTCATAACTTGAAGCTCTAAGTCTGCCAGAGAGTTTTCTAATACCTTCTCCCTTATTATCTGGAGGTCTCTGTCCTTTAGCAATACACTGTAATCCTCTAAAAGGGAGCTATACCTTTCTGAAAGCTGCTTTGTTTTATCTTCATTTAATCTAGAAAAATGGGTTAACACTTGAGAAATTTCAAGGTCCCCTATGTTGTGGATAGACCACACAACTTTATCTCCCTCCATATGTTCCTTTACATTCAAAACTAAAGGTTTTTTGTCTTTGGGATAAAGACTCCATAAGGCCAAAGCCTAATTTCTTGGGCTATAACCAAAGCCTCTTATGATATCCCCTACTTGGGTTTCAGAAGACAAAGATATGTCTTCTTGCCTTTTGATCTAGTTAATAATGAAGTCTAAATACAAGTTCCACCTAGGTGCAAGTAGCATATTTCTCTTCTTCACCAATTGTCTAGCCTCATCTGGGGTGAGATTTTCAGCTTCAGGGTCATACTCTCTCAGCTATTGTACTACCTCTTCTGGCACTTGACCCTCTTCAGTTATTTGTACGCTAGATGAAACTTGTTGTTGTTTGTGCCAAATCAAGAAGCTCTTGAATTCCTCTGATTCTATGAAACTATCATCCTTCAAGAAGGCATCTTGTTCAATCATCCTTTCATCTTGGCATAGAGCCAAGGGTAGCTCAACATCTTCAGTCTCAAGCTTTTGTTTTCTTTTTTCTTCTCTTATCTTCTTCCTCAATTGGTGATGATGGACACCAGTTCTAGGGAAAAGAGCTCCTACCCTATCAGTTTTCTTCACCTAGGAAGACTCACCAACCAATAACCTTTTCTTTTTTGGAGGTGGCTCATTGGTATCTTGGGAACTATGAAGCTCTGTAAGATCAATAGTATTTTCTTTATCCTAGTGCCTCTCTACCATTATTGATTCTAAAGGGGGAACACTGTGAATAGAATAACCATTATCACTACCCTCATCACACTCAGAATTAGAATAGACCTTCTTTTTCTTTTTTGTTTCATCAATATGATCCTCAAATGTTCTCATCAAAGTATTAAATTGAGACACCATTTTCTCAAGCCTTTGAAGATAAGGCAATTCAAGGAAGAAACCACTAAACACTAGTCCCTTTTGTCTCAACTTCCTCTCCATTGAATATAATTCATTTATTTGGGAGGTTCTCCTTGCTGCTTCATCCTCCTCAATTATGTTTCTTATCACATCTTCCTCAAGAAACTCCTCATGTTTTTTATTGAAAGGAATAGTGGGCATGTAGTACTTCCTGACAACAGCCATAAATCCCTCTGTATCTACATACCTATGGGAAGCACCATGCATTTTGAACTATCCCAACCATTCATCAACTTTTCTTAAGGCATTCTTGCCTATTGTAATACTATGCACTCTGAAGTGCCTTGGAGTAATAGTCCCCTTCCTATGTGAAGCCAAATGCTCCCTATTAGTCAACATCAGTTGCCAAATAAATTATAGAAATGCCACCCTTAGTGGAACAAAGAATGGTAATATGTGAGGGGGCTGGGGGCATCCATACACTCTAATCAAAGTGTATGTTTCCCAATAATATATATCTCCCCAATTATGGCCCTTATCCCATTTATCAAAAAACTGCTTGGGCCTCACCAACTGCAACACTTTGGTAGGTGACCTTGACACTTCAATGCCCATATGGAGGAGGATAGGTTGACTATCCAATTCTCAAACATACAAAAATCACTCATTGAAGTAGAAGGGCTCCAAGCCCTTATCTAGAATTGCACTAGATTTTGATGCCCTTTATACATCATTTGTGGCTTTAGGTGATCCATGTTCATAATGTTATAATTGAAGAATAAAATCAAATGCATTAATAAATAATAATGCATGAATTAGGGTGCAGGACCAGATGGAAAAGCTTTCAAAGCCTACAAACCCTCATACATTTTGTTGATCAAAAACCCAATGTAATCATATCCCTTCATCACATGGAGACTTTGGGAATCCGACACTATCATCAAAAATTCTGGAGTAATTCTTTCTCCACCATCAATTCCTAGCACCTTGCATAATCTGTATGCAATATATTTTATGTAAAATTTTAGGTCCTTGAAGTAATACGAATTAGACCTAGCTATAAGTGCAATGTATTTCCTACTCTCCCAAGGAATGTGAGTTTGAACTTCCTTGGTAACCACAATAGTCTCTCTAATATACCTATTGGCTAAGGCCTGTAAATTGATTTCTGTGGCCATAGGGACCTAAATACGGAAAGCCCTCATGAATGAACTTCTATCAAGGGTAACCAGAGGAGACCCATCTTCTTTCCTAATCGTTTGGGATAAGGGATCATAGTTGTGAGCTAAAACAATTAGGAGATCTATATCTAAAAAGACTTCGGGAACAATCAATTTCACTAACCCTAAAGTCCAAGGGTTTGAAACAGGGATTGGACTCTTGGCATTTTTATAAAAATACTTGAAAATGCACATTCTAGTGATGTTTGGTGTCCTAGCATCTCTACATTGAGCCAATTCATCAACAAAACACTCATCACTAACCTTTTTGTTTTGTGAGGAGCTAGGCAACAAGGTGAGGAATTCATATGAGAAGCTCTCCTTAGCCTTCTCCTTAGGGCCCTTGCTGGTTGAAGGTTCACCTCCTATCTATCAGCTCATGTTGTATGTAATTTTAAACTCTCTGCAAATTTTGGATACACTAAAACTTCAGAATTGCTTTGAAAGACCTTAAAAATTCTCTCTCCTGAGCTCTGCAAATGCTTGGCAATTTGAAAGAATGACGATCAACTGTATATATTTTTATGAATTAAATGCAAAGAATCCATAAGAGATCAGAAAGTTGTAACAATGTCACTTCTACCATTACTTGGCACGCTTCAAAAATTCAATTCACTAGACGTAGCCGAGAAAGTGACAGGTAATCAAATTTAACTTTCTGGAGATCTAGTGACTACAACACTCCTCATAATCACTGAAGAATTTGGCACCATTTGAATATTCATGGAGATCTAGTGACTATGAAAAATATTAGTTATATAATAGCTTTCACTTTATCTGGAGACCTGGCGACTAAAGGAGAAAATCATAGTCACTAAAATAAATAAAACTTTTGAAATCATCAAGAGATTAAGCAACCCTTTGATTTTTTTGATTTTCCATAATCTGGAGATTTAGAGACTATAGTCACCGCCTAGTTGCTGCAAAATATTTCTTCTTTGAATTCATCTCGAGATCTAGCGATAAAGAATCATCACGAGATCTGGCGATAATAGTGTATCTCTTAATCGCTAAAGCCCATTGACTTTTCAAACTTCTTCTTGAGACCTTCCGACTGAGCTATTTGGAGATTCGGTGATTGCAGATATGATAACTTTAATTTATCTCATCTAGAGATCTGGTGACTATGGTCAAGCTCACCCTTTCTGTCTATATTTTTCCATATTCTATTAACCAATCTTATGGGGACACATCACAAAATCTGGCAAATGGAAAGTCATATTTTCTTCAACCCTTTGACTATGGTCAACATCTTAACTTTAGTCTCTCAAGCAATTACGCGACTGAAGACAATCTCATAATCAGTGTACAACTTCCTTAACCTGAGTTAATCCCTAAGATTGAGTGACAACGCAATTCTCTAGCTCACAAGATCATTTTTTAACCCACGGTTCAATCTTGAGATTATGCGACCACCCCTTGATCTCAACAAAATCAATGGCTGAGTACAATTGTTAGAAAACCCTTCACTTAACTCACATTTGTCCAGTGAACACGCAATTGCAAACATCTCCATGTCGCTAAATATCTTTCTTAACTACAGTTAAAACTGGAGATTGCACAAATACCTTTACTCTCTAAGTCACTGGAAAAAAAACACTTAATCTTAGTTAAGTCATGAGAATAATCATCAACCACTGATCAGAACTTGATTGAATGGTCCTCGTTAAGTCGTTGCAGCCTTTGTATCTTGACCACTTCATTGGGAGATTCAGAGATAACCGTGTTGCTAGATCATTGAAAACCAAAGAGAAAACCGCTGAGATAAAGAGAATGTGCGACCAAAGAGATCACCAAGTCACAGGATAAAAAAGATAACCACTGGCAAACCATGAGACCTAGTGACCAGAAAAACAAACTACCGCATCATACTTGGAGATTTAGCAACTAACTACAGATCTCAATACCGCCAAATTTTTATATCAATTTCTTACCTCCTCCAGAGATCACCCGACTGAAGGTACTTTGATCTGGAGTTCTAGAGACTATAGTTACCCTACAAATATTTATGATGGTAGTCGCTAGATCTCACAATGATGATCTAGAGACCTGGCAACTAAAGGGATCTGCTGGGTTATTTAAGAACAAGGAATATTCTTTCTCCCTAATGAGATCATGCGATAAGAGGTTTTAGGTATTTGCTAATGAGAAAGGAATATACCAAATAGGTTGGGAGATCATGCAACTAACTGGGAAAACTAAAGCGCACATGCTTTAAAAGACTTTTAAGTTATTGAAACAAGTAACGACCAAATAGACTTTGAGCAGAGATAACTTTAGTGGTGAATCTTCGCCTTTTGGCGATCCCGTCTGACGGGTCAATCGTCATTTGGCGAATAGAGCACGCAACGTAGGTCAACTGCATCGCCGGATATTTATTAGATTTGGGTCCAACCCCCAGGGTAGTCGCCCATTAGTTATCACATGATTGGTCAAAACTATCGGTGCAATCGCCAATGCAATATACGTTTTGGATACATTTATTTTAAACATATCGCCAGCTTTTGCATGCTGTTTCTTATTGGCCCACGTTCTTTCGCCATTACTACAGCCAAATAATTTTCCCTTGGGTTGGGCGTCGCCAACCATTTTTCGGACGTGTGTCGACCACCAGCCCTGTTTAGCCAACTGTTTCCTACTGTGGGCTTGCATAGGAAGGTGCGTTTCGCCTGCATTTGACATTCCCGCTTGTTAATCAAATGTTGTATGCAATTATTAATAAAATATAAATATAACCATGTAACAGTAATACAATCTGATAGATCGACGACCCGTCACCAGATTTATTATTATTATAAAAATAATATTATTTTTATTTATAATTATTTATTATATAATAGAACATATAATATAATTATTTATACTATAATATAATTATAGCCATATGATATAATCATAGCCATATAATTATTAATAAAATATAAATATAACCATATAACAGTAATACAATCTGATAGATCGACGGCCCGGGATGAATTTCGGGCCGATTTGGGGAATCCTTTCCCATCTGCCCAGATTCATCCAGAATCGTGACACACAGTAATACAATCTGATAGATCGACGGCCCGGGATGAATTTCGGGCCGATTTGGGGAATCTTTTCCCATCTGCCCAGATTCATCTGGAATCGTGACATGTGTCATGATTCTGGATGAATTTGGCAGATAGGAAAAGATTCCCCAAATCGGCCCGAAATTCATCCCGGGCCATCGATCTATCAGTCTTCAGATTGTATTATATTATATTATATGGTTAAATTATATTATATTATATTATATTATAATTATATTATATTATATTATATTGTTATGATTATTATTATTATTATTATTATTTATTATATCATATCGTTATGAATATAATTATATTATATTATATGGTTATGATTATATCGTATGGTTGTAATTATATTATATTATATTATATATATATGATATGGTTATAATTACAATTTAAAAATATAATTACAAATGCTTTATTTTTATTCATATTTATTATTTAGTTTCAAAATTAAAATATAATATAGTTATAATATCTATAAATTATTAAAATTTAACATATATTGAAAATTGTGATACTTGTTTATAAACTATTCTTCATCATTTAAAAGATTTTATAATGAAAAAAAAGTTAGGAATAGGTGACAAGATAGGTATGAAATAAAAATTTGACACATAGATTATCAAAATTATATTTAACTTTGTTAAGCTTATAATCTATTAATCTTTAGTTTTCCTTGAAGCTCCATTTGTTAACTTTTAACCAATCAGATTAAAGGAAAATAGTTAATTATTAACAGTTCACTATTTTTAACTAAGTCGCAGACTAACAGTAACATTTCAAGTTTCAACAGTGCATAATTTGAGAAACAACTTAACAAGATGCCAAAAACAACCTTACAAAGTCGTAGATTAAGAAGAACAACGATTTGAGATTAAACAATTTTTCAGTTTACCAATAAATGTGCAAATTTCGCTTTCAGATTAAACAATTTTTCAATTTACCACTGAAGATTAGCCAAGACCATTATTATTCATTTTCCTACAAAACAAGTAATTCGCCTCTGAAATTATTAATTCATTTTTGGCAAGGGAAAAAATAGCCATCATTTATATATCCGTCAGTGAAAAAAAACATTAATTCGCCACATTTAAAATGATTTTTGCTAGGGCAAGAAAAAAATCGCCAACATATAATATTTTATTTCCCTATATGGAACAAAAAAATCACCCTCAATATTAAAATTTTCCTGCCCACAAGATGTTGGATTCGCCAGCATTTTAGGCTTTTTTTTCAGGAGGGGTTTCTTAAAGTTATCCCTGACTTTGAGAAAGAATTTTAGGGTTTCTTGGAATTTTCTATGGCAATAAGATCTGAAACCTAGGATTTTTACCTATAAATGAAACTTGGAGTTCTTGAGGCTAGGATAAACTAGGAACTTGAACCACAAAAAACAAGGGATAGAGATCAAAACCTCAAAATTTTGACAAACAAAACATAGAAATTGGAAAGACAACTAACAATGGTTCTATCTGAGGAAGTTTAAATGATAGTTTAAGCAAGAACCACAGATCTATGGGAAAGCAAACCAAAAAAAAATCTTAACCTAACATAGGAAGAAGAAGACACAACCAAAAGGAAACAGGGCTATACAAATTTACAAGAGACTTACATGTGCATCAAGACCAAAACCTTTAGTGAAAAAGGGCTTTAAGAATTGCCCATGCACTGGCAACTCAAAAACCTCTCTATCCATATTCTTAATTAAGTAAGAATCTTTCCCAAAGCTTTCATGAATTAGGTAGGGACCAAGCCATAATGACTCAAACTTCTTATGTTTCCCTTTGTCCTTTGCTCTTACATTCCAGTGAAGCACTAAGTCATCTATTTTGAATTTCCTGGCAGTTGCTCTTTTGTCAAAAAGGTACTTCATTCTTTGCTGCAACTTGATATTACTCTTTTGACTTTCCCTTCTTATTTCATCTAATTCAGTCAGTTACATGATTATATCCTGCACTGGCTTTGATACATCCAGTTCCTCATCTTGAATAAACTTATAAATAGGAAGCAAATTCTTTATGGGAAATCTTGACTATAACCCATACACAAGTTCAAATGGGGACTTCCCAGTGGCTTTCTTTATTGTAATCCTATCTACCCATAGGGAAAGTTTCAACTTTGAATGCCAAGCTCTCTTATTTCTCTCCAAGGTTTTCTTCAGGATTGTCAAGATGCTTTGATTATTGGATTCAGCTTGTCCATTATCCTGGGGGTGATAGGGAGATGAATAAGATGTCATGATTCCATTGTCCTTAAAAAAATCTTTAAATTCATCTGACCTAAAACACATTGCATTATCAGTGATTAACCTCATGGGGCAACCAAATCTGGACAAAATATGGTCTAGTAAGAAATCAATCACTATTTTACTTGTTGCCTTTTTTGTGGGAATGGCTTCTATCCACTTTGTGAAATAGTCAGTTGCAACAAGTATCCAACTGTGTCCTCCACTAGATTTCTCAGAAAACTCTCCTATGAAATCCATTCCCCACATGGAAAAAGGTGCTTCTATAGTTATTGGATTTAACAATAATGCTCCTGAATACCTTAATTTGGAGGCAAACTTCTGACAGGCCTCACATTTCTTAACAAACTGGAAAGAATCCTTAAACAATGTAAGCAAAAAATAGCTAGCTCTTAAAATATTATGGGTAGTAGTCTTTGCTGAATAGTGGCCCCCACAAACACTAGCATGCATTTCACTCAAGACCTTTTCTGCTTGATACTTGTCAAGGCAAAACAACAAGACTCCATCTCTATTTTTTAAGTACAAATCCCCTTGTATCAATGTATACTTCTGAGCCTGTAATTTCAAAGATCTCTTTTGATTGTCAGTCATATTCTTAGGACATTTGGCATTCTTAATGAAATATACTATATTAGCATAATATGGTTGCATCTCAATACTTGTTATAGTCATGTCTGATGTTCCTTCATTGTTAACATGGACTAAATCCATATTCTCCATAGTCATTAATTTTTCCAAGCCTAGTCCTCTTACTAACTTAGTGATATGGATTTCCAAATTGAATTCTTGAATCCTGGTGATCCACTTGCATCTTTTACAGTGACTTCTGACTGTGTAAAGACATCCTTCACTACTGCATGTGGAACATATGTAATGACCTTAGCACAAACTAGATAAGGTCTGAAAGATTTTACAACTTTTACCAATACATATGCCTTCTTTTCCATCATTTTATAATTCAATTCAGCAGCCTACAAAGACTTGCTGAAAAATGCAATTGGATGCTCAAAGTTTTCTTCATCTTTTTGTAATAGTACAACAACAATAGTGTGAAATGATATAAAAGAGAAAAGTGAAAAAGGCTTACTATAATCAGGAGATTTCAGTACAGCTGCTTCTTGAACAACTTCTTTAATTTTGTTAAAGGCACTTTGAGCCTCACCAGTCCATTGGAACTTAACATCCTTTTTGAGTAGCTTAACTATTGGTTTAACAATTTCAGCAAAGTTGGCAATGAACCTCCTAAAAAAATTGATTTTTCCCAAAAAGGATTGTACACCTTTCAGATTTTTGGGAGCAGAGACCTTCTTAATTGCTTCCACTCTCTCTGGATCAATTCTTATTCCTTCTTTTGATACAATGTGTCTCAGCAATTTTCCTTCTTTGACTGCAAAATTACACTTCTTTGGATTCAGAGACACGCCATATTCTAGAGCTTTGTTAAAAATATTTTCAAGATGTGATCAATGATCCTCATCCCTTCTAGAATAGGCAGTCATGTCATCCTGGTACACAACCATAAACAAATCAATATACTCTTTGAAAGAAACAGCCATGGCCCTTTGGAAAGTTGCTCCAACATTCCTAAGGCCAAATGACATTCTGACATACACATAGGTTCCCCAAGGTGTTGTGAGTGTTGTTTTGAACTACTTAGATTCTTTCACCAATACTTGTTTATACCCAGAGAAACCATCCATCATAGACAGTAATTCACATCCAGTGACCTTATGCAACATTGCCTCCATATTGGGCAGAGAATAGTTGTCTTTTAATGATGCAACATTCAAATTTCTGAAGTCCACGCATAACCTAATATCACCATTTTTCTTTCTGACTGGGATCAAGTTAGTGATGAAGGGTGCTCCCCTTAAGACCACAAACACATAATAGAAATAGAGAAACAACAACAACAATATGCAACAACAGAAAATTGGCTTCTTATTATCTCCACAAATGTGGAATTACGAACTTTCAGAATTACAATATGCAAAGCCACATGGGCATTTCCCTTACAATATTTTGTAGGACAAAGCCTCGAATCAATACCTAGATCCACTACCCAGAACTGCCCTAGACAACACTACGGGCCTCTTTATATAGGCATTTTCCACCGCTCGAGAAGGTTCCAGAAATTTAGCCCTAAGGGCCGACCAAACTTAGAATTATTTTATTTTTCAATTTATTACATCAAAGTCAGCTCAAAATAACTTTTGAAACCCGGACAGAAATTTTGAAGGAAAATTATTTTCTGCCATTTCAGGTGGCCCGACTTCTGGAGACCATAAGTCATCACAAGTTGACCCGATTGACTATTATAACCCCATTTTGGAAATGCCACGAAGCACTCTACAGGCTTGACCAATGCAAGCGTCCATCACCCAAATTTTCAACCTCATCTGGGGCCTCTAAAGCCTTCAAAACTGAGTTCAAAGTTTTTGTACCCTGCTACCAATACCGAAAATCTTCAATATCTTCAAAACTAGACCTGATCTAGCCATGAAACTTTGCTGGCAGGCTGATGTGACTGAGATGAACCTCCACATGTAAAATCAAAACATTTCGAGACCGTAAGATGAACTTACTAAAAATAGAAAGTTTCCATAAATAGCAACTCTGCACAAGATAGCCCTTATTGAATACAAAAATAGAAATATTTTTGGGTGATGCAAGATTTCTCTTACACCCAGGATGCTCCTGCATTAGTTAGATACCCAAGTTGAGTGCCTTATAGGCTGAATTATTCCTGCATCACTTAATTTGATCAGTTTTTGCTGTATTTTAGGAGACAACAATGGGTTGATAGGTCTCTACTTCTGTCTAAATGGTTTAACATCTTGCTTTAATGGGATCTCATGTTGGAAAAGGTCCTCTTTGTAGGCCTTCAAGTCATCATAAGACCATGCAAACATATGCTTGTGTTTCCTCAATAACTTAACCAAATTATATCTCAACTGAGGATCTAATCCCTTCCCAATATAAACAATTTGAGGTGCATTATGTGATCCCAATTTTACTTCTTCTAGATCCTCTACTTTAGCATTACTAGTTTTTAACATATGATCATCTTGATTACTGTATAATGCTTTTAGCTCAGTTAAGCCTTTAGGAATATGATTTGTATTCAGCTGGATCACTTCATTTCCCATAACCATATCCTTACCATCAATTTCCTCA